>CM066034.1:479451621-480051621 GCA_033557465.1 Ichthyophis bannanicus
TGGAACTCAGAGCCATCTTCTATGCTCTTCAAGTTTTTCAGAACCACCTGAGCTACAAGATGGTTCTTATCCAGACCGACAATCAAGTAGCCATGTTCTGTGTGAACAAGCAGGGTGGGACGGGTTCTCAGGCACCGTGCAATGAAGCTCTACGCCTCTGGGCCTTCGCCAGAGGTCTTCAAATCCACCTGCTAGCGGTGTATCTTCCAGGCACACACAATTTCTTGGCAGACAGACTCACTCGAGTACTGCTGCCACACGAGTATTCTCTTCATCCAGAGCAAATTGCTCGAATCTTTCAGATCTGGGGAACTCCATATATAGACCTCTTTGCAAGTCCTCAGAATGCCAATCTTCCCCGGTTCTGTTCCAGAATTCTGGCTCAGAACTGTCAGGCAAGGGATGCCTTCCATCTCCATTGGGGTCAGGACTTCCTCTATGCCTACCCACCCATTCCCCTCATTCCCAAAACTCTATTCAAGCTTCAGAGAGACAGGGGCCATATGATCCTCATACCCCACGCTGGCCACGACAGATGTGGTATCCACTGCTTCTATGTCTCTCTCAAGCCAAGCCTCTTGAGTTGGGATGTGCTCCAAATATTCTATCCCAGAAGAACGGGACACTATTGCACCCAAATCCTCAGTCTCTACATCTCAGGGCTGGCTACTGAGAGCCTAGAATTCCAGGATATCAACCTTTCTCAACAGTTTAAGGATATCCTTTTAGCTTCAAGAAAACCTTCCACAAGTCGGGCCTACGCCTTTAAGTGGAGAAGGTTCTCTATTTGGTGTTCAAAAAAGGAACTTAATCCCTATTCAGTTCCAGTGGAGACTTAACTGAAGTATCTCCTCCATTTATCATCCTCTGGTCTTAAGACCAATTCAGTAAGGGTCCACCTTAGTGCCATTGTGGCTTTCCACAAACCCTTGGATGGACAACCTGTTTCCTCTCAACCACTGGTAGCGCGGTTCATGAGAGGTCTTCTCTTAACTAAACTTCCCATTAAGCCACCACCCATGGCATGGGATTTGAATCTTGTCCTTGGGCAACTTATGAAACCGCCCTTTGAACCCCTAGCCACTACATCTCTGAAGTTTCTTTCTTGGAAGGTAATCTTCCTAATTGCCCTCACTTCTGCAAGACGCATCAGTGAGCTACAGCTTTAGTGGCTGATCCTCCTTATACAAGGTTCCACCATGATAAAGTAGTCCTTAGGACTCACCCACACTTTATGCCAAAGGCGGTTTCGCCTTTTCATTTAAACCAGTCGGTTTACCTTCCTGTATTCTTCCCTAGGCCTCACGCTTCTAATACAGAAAGGAATCTTCATACTTTGGATTGTAAAAGAGCTTTAGCTTTTTACCTTCAGAGAACTAAGCAACATAGAAAAGCTTCTCGCTTTTTGTTGCTTTTGACTCCAGTCATCTTGGATTACCAGTTTCCAAGCGAACTTTGTCTAAATGGATTGCAGATTGCATATCTTTTCCCTGTGAGAGCAAGGGTCTTTCTCTTGAAGGACATGTCACAGCTCACAATGTGAGAGCAATGGCAGCCTCTATGGCTAACCTTCGCTCAGTGTCCATTGACGACATCTGTAGAGCAGCCACTTGGGCTTCGGTACACACCTTTGCAGCCCACTACTGCTTTGACAAGGACTCCCGTCGGGATGCCTCGTTTGGCCAGGCTGTTCTCCAGCATCTCTTTCAGACTTAGAACAACTCCTACCTGCCGTCCCGGGGTTCGATGCCAGAGATCCATGGAAGGAAGTATGACCCATCTCATCCTGGTTTTGCAACTTCTGGGGTCATCTCCCTGGCATTTTTCAGCTGGGGAGTGAAGACTACATTCCTGCTTGTTCCTGGAGATAGCGTGGTTATTCACCTGTAACAGGTGATCTCCGGGAACAGCAGGAATTGAGTCTTCACAACCCACCCATCTCCCCTAGGAGTTGTATTTCTCTCTCTCTCTCTCCTTCTCTCCTTTGCCTCAGCTATAAACTCAATTGAAGAGGGAGAGTTGGAAAGGCGGGAAGGCAGCGACGCAGGTGCAGTGGGATGCTCCCAAATGCTTTCCTATTGGACTCTGGGGAGCGTTCCCACACAGGCTCCGTCGGTACCGACGATACCCATATGTGAAGACTAAATTCCTTCTGTTCTCGGAGATCACCTGTTATAGGCGAGTTAACTACTCTTTCGCCCAAGTGAGCTCCATTTACCTGTACCCTTTGTCGTCTCCCACGCAACCAATTTCCAACCCAAGCAGTAACTTTAGGGTCCATCCCTAGGATGCTCAGTTTGTTTATAAGTCGCCTGTGTGGAACGGTGTCAGGCTTTACTGAAATCTAAATACACCACATCTAGGACTCTCCCTCGGTCCAACTCCCTGGTGACCCAGTCAAAGAAATCAATCAGATTTGTCTGACAAGACCTGCCTCTGGTGAATCCATGCTGCCTCAGATCCTGTAATCCGCTAGACTCCAGAAACCTCACTATTTTCTTTCAGCAGCATTTCCAATAATTTACTCCCATCCTGATCCATTCTTTCCCTTGCCTCAGTTTTGTTAATCGATGCATAAAAACACAATTCGGTCATTCTTCTAATAAAGCCTTCACTATTCGGTGTGGACACCCCTGTCCATTATTTTGCTATCTCACACCTCGCTGCTACTATGCAATGGTGCAGTACCCCCTTCTCCCTCTCTGAGATGTCCTCCTCCAGCTGGTACAGTAAGCAAACCTCAGGCTTCCTCTGTAATCTGTCCTTTCATCTCGTATATTATATCCAACACCCCGACCCAGTATTTTTGGATCTGTCCGCACCTCCACCACATGTGTAGTGTCACCTCTCTCCTGACACCCCCTCCAGCACAAATCAGATTGTTCTAGTCCTGCTCGCTTTTTACTAATTGGCATCCAGTACCACAGATATAGCACTTTGTAAGCGTTTTCTTTTATTTGAGTAGCTATTGATATGCCTGCCACTGTATGTATTACCTTATCCCACTGCTCTTCATTCCATATTACTCCTAGATCTTCCTTCCATTTCTTCATAAACTCTAATTTGCCCTCTCCCCCCTTCATTAACCCTTTATATATTTTGGACAAAGCTCCTTTCTGGCCTAGATATCCTGAGACTAGGGCCTCAAACGACCCCCTATTTTCCCATAGATCCTTCCACACTTCCTTCTGACGCAAGAAGTGACTGACTTGAATTTAGCTATAGTAATCATTTTTAGTTAACCCATATTAATCCTTGACACCCTCAAAGTCTCTAACCCCCTCTTTAGCCACTATTTGGGAAATATGTGTAAGCCCCAGGTTTGCCCATCTACGCAGTACCCTTACTTCTGGTCCCTGCCCCCTCTCAATGCATGCCTCCAGAGTCATCCCTTGTATATATTCTTTATCTTGTATTAATACTTTCTTATTCTGTTTCCAAAACTTCAAAATATGTGCAATTATGGGATTTAATTTGGTCACCTCCAGCTCTCTGCTTCCCTTCCAAACGAATCTCTCCAATCCCACTCCCCTTACTGATTCTTCTTCCATTTGAACCCAGTGCTTCTGTTTCTCTCGTTGCCATTCATATACTTTTTTCAACTGTGCTGCCTCAGTATTTCCTAAAGTTAGGAACCCCTCTCCCTTTGCTCTCTGCAGTATTGAGAAAGATACCCTGGGACTCCTATTTTGCCATACAAAGCTATTAATAAGTCTTTGCAGTTGTTTTAACTTTCTATACGGCACCTGTATCGGCAGCGTTTGAAACAGGAACAAGAATCTAGGCAGAAACATCATTTTTGTAATCGCAGTCCATCCAAACCAGGACATATATCAGCAATTTCTCTCTTCGACCGGTTCGACGCCAGTTCCCCTTCCCACCTACGGCTCGGTACACCGGTATCGAGTCCGGTCAATTTTTGCGTTTTTGTCCTTAGTGACTAGCGTTCGCACTCTTTTTTATTTTTCACTGGCAGCCCGGTCCTTCGACCTTGCAGGGGCCCTTTTTCCCCCGATGACTGCCAACTGGTTTAAAAAGTGTGATCGGTGTAAGAAGTTAATGTCCCTCACCGACACACATGACTGCTGTCTCTGATGCCTCGGGCCCGACCATGACCCAAAGGTCTGTGGCCCATGTGGGAAGATGTCCTCTAAGGCACTTTGAAGTAGGCAGCAGCAGCGTGAAAGGAATTTCTCGGAGTCCGCATCCCCCCGGATCCGGACCTCATCAGAAGCCTCGACGTCTCGGGAGCTGTCTGAACCCGAGCACCATCGGGGGGTCTTCTGAGCGGGGGTCTCCCTCCTGGGAACACTGGAGGAAGAAGAAGCCCGTGAGGGCGGCATCATTGGATGCCTCCGATCGCCCTGGGCCCTCGAAGGCCAGGTTGCGGAGTCCTGACTGCCGCCCCGGGTCCTCTGAGTCAGAGAGGCCTGCAAAGATACCTCGCACGGAGCCAGAGACGCCCAGGAGGGTAAGCGCTGTTGTCCTCGTGGATTCCCCTGCAGGGGAGCCAGCATCGGGGCCCGAGCCGGAGGCTTTGGAGTCTTCTGAGCTCGGTCTCAGGATGACGGCCCTGGAGCGCAGCATGTCTGCCATCATGGAGCAGCAGCGGGCGCTGATAGCCGGTCTCACCGGTACATCCGCCCTGACCACCGGGACCTCGACGTCCAAGTTGACCCCGGAGGCCTAGCCAATCCTCGAGACTCTTTGGACTTGAGTCGATCCTCGGCCAAGGTCTCCCTCGACCTCCCGCTCGGGACCGAGGTCGTCAACGCCGGTACTCTCAGCGTCGGGGCCGAAGCCCTCGCAGCCGGAGCCGCTCGATTCCTCCTCGGGGCGATTGGCATGGGAGACGGAAGATGAAGAGTCCCCAGACACCCTCGGACCCGGTATGCCCCATCGGACTCACCGGGTTCGAAGCCTCGGAGAAGGTCCCTTCCAGAGGATACCCGGTTCTCAGACTTCGTCAGGGACATGGCCAAGGCTTTGGCATTCCCGCCGGATACCGAGGAGGAACCGCGAACTGAAGAGCTCGAGGCCCTCCAGTATGACTTTCCCCCGAGGGAAGCCCTTACTGTGCCGGTTCCTCCGATACTGGAACGGCTGATGCTCCGCATGTGGGAGTCGCCGGCCTCTATGCCGGTGCTCAGGAAGCGGGTCGATTCCATCTATCGAGTCCGCAAGAGCTCTGGGTTCCAAAAGGCACAGCTGCCACACAACTCCCTGGTTGTGGAATCGGCCATGCACAGGTTCAAGAGCCAAAAAACGCACACCTCGGTGCCTCCTGACCAGGAGGCCCGGAACCTGGACACCCTTGGCAGAAAATGCTTCCAGGGCTTGATGCTGTCATGCTGTGTCCAAGCCTACCAGCTGTACATGGGCATGTACTTGAGGGACCTGGAAAAGGAGATTGCTGGGTTCTAGATGGCCTCTCCAAGGCACCCTTGCAGCGCTTCAATGCCTTGTCCACCGGGAATTGGGAGTGCTCAAAATTCATATCTCGAGTGGCCTATGATGGCTTCGAGGCTTTGGCCTGAGTAGCCGTGGCCAGCACCGGTGCATGCCCCAAGCCTGGCTAATGTCATCGGATCTGGAGCCATGGGTTCAGGACAAGTTGGTTGATGTCCCTTGCCGAGGTGACAACCTCTTTGGCAAACCCATGACTGAGAGAAGGCTGCTGAGCTCGAGTCTGAGTACTTGACCCAGACAAGGCTCTCAAAGAAGACTTCTGCCCCTTATAAGAAGAAGGGCTTGGGTAAAAAGCCCTTTTTCTTGAGAAAGGGTACTGCTTATTGCAACTACCCCACTTACCAGGCCACCCCAGCTCCCCAACAGGGGCAGCAGGCCAAGGGACAGGGGCATGACCTGCGTAAGCAGAAGACCCCCAAGCCACAGGCCCCGGCTCCTACCCAGCCAGGAGGGGGGGCTTTGACTCCCTCTTCTGCCAGTGGTAAGGCCTTACACAGAAGGCAGGCTAACCCTGTATGCCCACAGGTGGCCAGCCATCACCTCAGATATCTGGGTCCTGCAAATAGTCCAAAGGGGCTATTTGCTTCACTTCAGTCAGATACCACCCTCCTCCTTTCCAGGAGAGCCTCTCAGACCCCGTCTTCACAGGGACCTCCTCTTGCAGGAGTTCGCAGGTCTTCTAGAGGATCAGGCAGTGGAACCGGTGCCCCACCACCTGCAGGACAAGGGCTTCTACTCCAGGTATTTTCTCATACCAAAGAGAACAGGAGGCCTCAGACCCATCCTCGACCTGAGAAATCTAAGCAAGTTCCTGATGAGGGAAAAGTTCAAGATGCTTTCCCTTGGAATGTTGCTGCCTTACCTCCACCAGGGAGATTGGCTATGCTTCTTAGACCTGAAGGTTGCCTATACACACATTCTCATACATCCAGACCACAGACAATATCTGAGATTTGTAGTGGGAGGAAAACATTTCCAATACAGAGTTCTACCCTTTGGCCTAGCCTCTTCTCCCAGAGTGTTTACAAAATCCCTGGCTGTAGTGGCGGCCTTCCTCAGAAGTCAAGGAATTTTGGTCTTCCCTTACCTGGATGACTGGCTCATCAGGGGCCAGTCGCCTCAGGAGGCCCAACAGGCCACTTCTCGCACTATCAACATTTTGCAGCATCTAGGCTTTGTCATAAACCATGCAGAGTCTACTTTGCTCCCCACTCAAAACTTAGAGTTCATAGGAGCAAGACTGGACACCCTGCAGGCGAAGGCTTACCTGCCGGAGGACAGGGCACAAAGACTGCTAGCACTGGCACAACAGTTCAGGCACAGGTTTCGGGTCTCAGCGAGACACTTACGCCTCCTGGGCCACATGGCCTCCACGGTGCATGTGACCCTCAAATGCCCGTCTCCACATGAGAACAGCTCAGTGGTGCCTCAGAGATCAGTGGACACAAGCCACCGGCAGCCTCAGAGACAGGATAACAGTATCCAAACGACTGGTGAAATCGTTGCAGTGATGGCTTCAGCCACCCAACCTGCTCGACGGAGTGCCTTGTCAGACTCCCTTACACACAAGAGTGCTAACGACAGATGCCTCCTTGCTGGGCTGGGGAGCCCATTGCCAGGGATCATGCACTGAGGGTTACCTCTTAGAACTGCAGGCAATTTGCCTAGCTCTTCAAACTTTTTGTCATGTCCTCTCACATCAGTCTGTATTGATACAGACGGACAACCAGGTAGCACTGTTCTACATGAACAAGCAGGGAGGTACAGGATCTCGTATCCTATGTCAGGAGACACTGGACCTCTGCACATTTGCCATCAGGCAGGGTATGCCTCTCAAAGCAGTGTACCTGCCTGGTCAGGAGAACTGCCTAGCAGACAAACTAAGCAGGATTCTCCAACCTCATCAATGGCAACTGGATCCGGTGGTGGCACAGCGATTTTCCACCGCTGGGGACATCCATCCATAGATCTCTTTGCCAGTCCGCAAAATCACCAGCTGCCCAGATTTTACTTCAGACAGCCACATCCTCTGAGGGTAGCTACAGATGCTTTTCTGATCTGGTCAGGGGGCCTCATGTATGTGTTTCCTCCCACGCCTCTGGTGGCCCGGACTCTGTTCAAAATCCTTCGGGACAAGGCCTCTGCCTCTTGGTTTCCACTTCTCTTCCAGCTGGCAGTGGAAACCCCACTCCCACTGGGGATGCAGCCCGACCTCCTGTCCCAGGAGCAGGGCTCTCTCTTGCACCCCAACCTCAGGTCCCTCAACCTGTTGGCATGGCTGCTGAAAGGGTAGTACTAGCTCCTCTCCTCCTACCTCGGAATGTAGAAGAAGTGTTACTGGCCTCAAGGAGGCAGTCCACTAGGAAGTCCTATGCTTTTAAGTGGCGTAAGTTTGAGGTGTGGTGTAACCAGCACAATGAAAGCTCTTTCTCTTGCCTTGTACCAGTGGTGCTGCAGTACCTGCTTCACCTCTCAGAATTAGGTCTCATGTCTAACTCTGTCAGGGTCCACCTGAGTGCTCTGTCAGCAAACCATTTGCCAGTGGAGGGGCAACCTCTTTCGGCTCACCCCCTGGTGTCCAGATTCCTCAGAGGTCTGCTTCTGCTGAAACCCCCAGTTCATCCTCCGGCAACTGAGTGGGATTTGAATATGGTCTTGCAGAAGTTTACTCGCCCACTTTTTGAGCCGATGTCCTCTTGCCATCTGTGCTTCCTCTCCTAGAAGGTGCTCTTTCTGGTGGCACTCACATCAGCCAGATGTGTGAGTGAGCTGCAAGCTCTCGTAACTGATAAACCGTACACACGGTTTTATAGGAATAGGGTGGTCCTCCGCACTCACCCTAGGTTCCTTCCAAAAGTGGTCTCTTCTTTCTATCTCAACCAAGAGGAGATTCTTCCAACCTTCTTTCCCAGGCCACATTCCAGCCAGGCAGAGGCAGTCCTGCATAACCTGGATTGTAAGAGGGTGTTGTCCTTCTACCTGGAGCGTACGAGGGGACATCGAAGGGCTACTCAGCTCTTCGTCTTTTATGACTCCAGTAAGCTGGGGTTACCTGTCTCCAAGCGCACGCTGTCTACCTGGATGGCAGACTGCATCACCTGGGCGTACAGGGCGGCTGACCTCCCGTTGCAGGGTCGAGTCATGGCCCACCGTGTCAGGGCTAAGGCCGCATTGGTGGCTCACTTCCGCTGGCAGACATTTTCCGGGCCACAACTTGGTCTTCAAGCCAGACTTTTGCGGCCCATTACTGTCTGGATAGGGAGTCCTGACGGGACAATGCTTTCGGCCAGGCAGTACTCCGAACCTATTTGAGGTTTAGGCAACTCCAACCCTCCGACCCTTTGGTGTCAGGCTACCGGGGGGTGTTGCGTTCTCAGCGGAATTCCTATTGCAGCTGCTGTGGCTCTTCAAGAGGGAGCCATTTTTCAGCTATGGGTTCTCGGTAGCCTATAGTTAGGGGGTCCCATATGTGAGGTAAGGTAGAAAGATTAGGGGACACACAATGAAGTTACAATGTAGCATATTTAAGACTAATCAGAGAAAATATTTGTCATTCAACGTGTAATCAAACTCTGGATTTCATTACCAGAGGATATAGTAAAAGCTGTTAGTGTAGTTGGATTTAAGAGAGTATTGGACAAGTTCCTGGAGGAAAAATCCATAAACCATTATTAAAGAGGACTGGGGAAATCCTTTTACCCTGGGTCAAGCAGAATGGAATCTGTATATCTTTTGGGGAACCGAACAGGTACTTGTGACCCAGATTGGCCACTGTTGTAAACAGGATAGTGGTTCTGATGGACCTTTGTTCTGACCCAGTTTGGCATATCTTATGTTCTTATCTGACCTCTACAAGCAAATCATCTCTGGGTGCTGTATTTCATGGAAGAACAGTACAACCTGCAACAGCATTACGTTTCCAAGAAGGCAGTGGGCTAACTAGCAAGGTGCAGCAGCTGCATCCCCAAAACAGAATTGGCAATGTATTGGAGTTTCTGGAAGCCATTAGGATAGCCTGTACAGAACAGCATTTGGAATCCTGAGCTGTATTGGTATGGTTGGACTGCCAAGAACATAGGGAGATGTGTAAATTCAGAACTTAAGTATGTTAGAGCGCGCTGATATTTGAGATGGAAGCAGGCCTGAGTGTTGATTGAATTGTTAATTTTGTCAGATGCAGAATTGAAAATGGCAAGGCTTTATGGTGGTAGAAATCATTATAGAAGCAAATTTTGTGTATGCTGGGGAGATATGGAGTGGGAAGTAAGGGGGTAAAAGTGCAGATAAAAGATGTGGGGAGAAGCTGGGTTGGGCTGTATGCAGAATTTCATATGCATATCTGTTCAAGTGCACAAGTCAACTGAGCAGATAGTGTGGGTCATTTTTTTGGGGGGGGGAGCGGTCTCAAATTTGCCATCATTCACAATGTTCTATGCTAAATTAAGTTGGTATTCTCCAATCTATAGCTATACGTATATCAAACTGAGGAGGGGTTCAGGCAGTCACTATGATATATAGAATATTTTGCTCATGCTTAATTGTGCATGTCCGAAGTTGCAGAAGTTTTAGAGTTAACTGTTAGATGCAGTTTCATCTGATCACATCACTCGTGTGAGGACTGATATCCTGCTCTCCTTAGAGAACACCTGTTATAGATAAGCAGCGTTGTACATGCATCTGACATTGACAGCAATCATTTCACATTCACTGTCAGATGGATTCTGAATCTGAGATTTAACACAGTAAACTAGATTTTCACAGGTTGGTTTTGTGACATTGTTTCTCATAATGTTGGATATAAGAACCTACCTATGGTCATTTCTTAAGTGCAGAATTCTAATTTCAGTCTTTGAACTCAAGAGCAGGAAAGCAGTGGCAAAGTTTTGTTTCTTAAAAAGTATCCAAAGTATGTGGAGAAATTTGATTTCCAGAATGGGAGTGAGAGGTTGTTTCTGAAATTTTGAAGTATTTTGATTTCCAAAAAAAAATCCTTTTTTTAGATTTGAATGTGGGAGTTTGACTAACATATTTAGGACCTTGAATACAGTATTTTTATAAATTATTTGGGATATGTCTGCAGGATCCTGAGGTGCATTCCTAGATTGTCAGTTTTCAAAAGATGTGGCATGCTTTTCGTGTGTGGTGATGGCATGGTGTCCTGCCAATCTGCAGGTTTTTTTATTATTAACTTTGTTACGGATAAGACTAAATTTTATTTTCTTCATCATCTGGGTTTGGTTTCATTATGTTAATGGGACTCTTATTTGAATCATTTTAATTGACTGAATGCAATCTGTAAATTCCAGTTTAATGCAATCACTGTTATTCCATTGTATCATGTAGTGCCCAAATGTTTTATTTTTAATTCTAGTGAGTCAGGAAGCTGGAGACCCTCCATATATGAGACGCCTTAATTTTATCCGTCTTCTAATGCTCTTTACTCGCAAATTTGAGTCAACTGACCCCAGAGAAGCTCTCCAATATTTTTATTTCCTCAGGTAGGAGCTACTGTTCTGGTTCACGCTGTCTGTCTTTGTAATTGGCTGATAATAATTTTAATGTTCAGTCTCTTCTTTCCTGGGAGAACTTGTGCAGTGTGGGGTTAATTTTATAAAGGATTTTTCAAATGCAAACCCTGTTCTACATAGTATAAGGCCTCTGATAAAATTGCCCACACATAAAAGTATGCATGGTGAAAAGAAGGCATGTACTTTTATACAATTGAGGATAGGCATGTTCAGGGGAGTAATTTGGGCAGAGTCGCAAAGTATGCAAATAGATTATAAAATATACACTAATGCATGTACTTAAGCTGCTTTCATTTACACCAGCTTCCGCATTGTACCTGCCCGCATTGTAGCTACGACTTCTGTAGTTTTTGTGCTGATATTTTCAAAACTTTATAAAATAACCTCAAAATAGGTGCCTAGTTGGCCTCCCTCTCTAGGCAACCTGTATAAAATTACCCTCTAAAAGTACAAGAAGTACTGTATTCTCCCAGGCTGTCTATCCCAGAATTGATTACAAGTGCACTGTTTGTTTTATAGGGCAACTTTTAAATTTACTTGGACAATTGTCCATCTTTTTTTGTGGGTAAATTGCGCAAGTGTGCATAGATCAACAGTGTGCCTACTTCTGTCGGCAGGAAAAGTAGTGAATTTAGGGCTCAGTGGTGAATTTAGGTTGGGGGTAGCACAAAGTTTTCCATTTTTAAACTACATCCTTTTTTTTTTTTTAAGGAAAAAAATACATGTATATATAAGCCATTGAAGATCTCTTCAGATACTTTTCCACAAAGCATATACTTTCACCGTGGACAAGCAAGATAAGGCCTCCTCTATGGGTGATGCCACTGATGGAGCCCAGTACGGGAACTTTCTCAGCCTTTCACACATGTGTGCCCATTCCCACCTGCCACTACTGCACCTGAGGTCTCCAGTCTTTCTTTATCCATGGAACCGACTACATGGTTTCTAATATTGTGCACATCAGTATTTTTCAGCGTATTTTCCCATCTGTCTAAACTGTTCATTTGTCACCCCCCCCCACCTGCAGCTTGGAGATTGAGCATGCCTAGTTTTGATGTCACCATACTTAGGTAGCTGGCACCTCCTTCAAGGCTCAGTATTGTCAGTCTCCAAGCAGCTTGGGAGTGACTCTCACTGTAGTGTGGACTCCATTGGAAAGGCAATAAGGAAGGAGATTAAATTTGCCTTCTCTAGATATTTCCCATTTGTTAGGAACTTGGCCCCTTTAAGATTATTGAACTTATCCGGGGCGCTTGAAAAGAAAAGAAAAGAAAGAAATAATTATTGAGCCCGCTAGTGAACAGAAGCAGTCCAGGGAGTGAAGCAGTTGGTGCATGCCTAGATTGGAGTGGCCACAGACTGATTGGTGAGCACCTCCCGATCCCTTCCGTGGGAGAGTTGTCTGCTCAGAGGGCACTGTATGCAGAAGGCCTCTGCAGCGTGGGGGAACCGCCATTGCCTGGGTGGTCCTGTTGCAGTGCTGCTCGGGCTGTAGCAATAAGTGTGATCCACTTTGTTTTTTTGGGACGTGGTTTTGTTTTTGATCCTGGGCATCGTGGTGAGAGAACGCTGCCGTACCCTGCTTACTGTGACTGTGGAGTTTGGCAGGCAGACAGCCAAGGGTCGAGCTGCTCACTGCCATTTTGAAGCCAGCTGTGTGTCTGAAGGCCATGGCCAGAAACCCCAGGCTTCATTTGGTAGAAAAGGTGAGTTTTTGCAGACGTTGAGAAGGGAGCTCTGGATACTTGGGAAAGTTTCATGCATTTTGTTATTTTGGGGGGCTCTTCCATGTTGGAAATAACCAGAATAACCGCAGCAGAGGGTCTGGGCCAGCCTTCCCCCTTAGGGAAGAAGGGAGTCTGACGAGCCAGGGAGTCTTCCCCAAGACCCTCAACATCTTTGAAGGGGCAGGCCAAGTCCTCCTTAGGGGCTTTCTCCACAGAGTTTGTACTCTTGATGAACCTCTGGCTAAGTGAAAGGCTGGGGCTCATGAGCCCTGGGAAGAGGCTGGCTCCTTACCTCTGAGTAGAGCACAGCTGACATCTGGGAGGAGATAGTGACAGCTGAATTGAAGGACGGCGAGATTCCACAAGGGGATGAGCCCAGACTAGTATGAGTGTTTCAGCGTGTGGAGCTGGCTATGTTGATTTCTCATCTCCTCGCAGTCATTAATGTCCTGCATGGGGTGGCAGCAGAGGAGGATCAGTTGGATGATCCCCTTTTTCAAGAGGTTCAGAAGCCACAGACAGTCTTCCCGATTCATATGATAATCAAGCAGATGATACAGTATGAATGGGAAGTACTGGAGGCGGGACTAAAGGGAGTGTGAACCATGTCCTGATTGTACTCTTTGTTAGATCAGGACAGGGAACCACTACATTCACTGTGGGTGAATGCCCTGGGGTCAGCAGTAGCTAAAAAGACTGACATCGGTTGAGGGTGGTGCTGCTCTCAAAGACACACAGGATCGGAAGTTGGAGACCCTGCTGGAGCAAGCATTTGATATTGGTGCTGTGTCATTGCAAGTGTCCATCTGCGGGGCCTATGTGGCGAGGGCCTGTTTGAGCTGGGCGCAAGGGATCTTCTATAGTGGCGAAGAGTCGCCACAAGTATCCTCAGCAGAAGGCCAGCTGGAATCGGGTGCGGTGTATCTGGCCAATGCCTTTTATGACTTGATTCACATCTCCTCGAAGGGCATGGCCGCACATCGCTTGTTTTGGTTGAGAAGTTGGTCGGCAGATGGGACCTCCAAGTTTCTGAGTAAGCTTCCCTTCCGGGCAATCTTTTGTTTTGGAAGGTGTTAGAGAAGTTGATGGAAGGAACTGATGGGCACTAAAGGAGGCCAACTTCTGGAGAATAAGCCCAAGCCGGTGAGAGTGGTGCAGCCTAGGGATTTCAGGTGTTTTAGGGCGTTGCATTTTGCCCCTTCCGTGAGAGGCCATTATCAGTCATGGGGGGCAGCCCTTTTGAGGGTCTAGAGGTACAGGTAGAGATTTTTACCCCGCCGCTTCCTCTGGTGCCAAGAAGACACAATGAGATGAGGGGGCCCAGGACCGAGTAGTCCCGGTTGGAGGACGGCTTCAGGACTTCTATTTCGCCTGGGTCCAGCTCACTTCCAATCAGTGGGTGTTGGAGGTCATCCTTGAGGGTTACGCGCTCGGGTTTGCCCAGCCCCTGCGAGACATGTTCGTCCAGTTGCCCTGCAGAGCGCCGCTAAAGGTTCAAGAGGTGCAGGATACACTGCTGCTGCCGCGGCAGTTAGAAACAGAGATGGAGGTGCCACCAGACTATTGCTGGTGCGGTTGATACTCTATTTACTTTGTGATCCCCAAAAAAGAGGGAGCCTTTTGACCCATCCTGGATCTCAAGCAGGTAAACTTGGTGTTACAGGTGCCATGGTTGTGCATGGAAACCCTGTGGTCGGTGATAGTATCCGTAAGGTAGGGTGAGTTCCTCATAGCACTGGACCTCACAGAGGCGTAACTGCATATTGCGATCTGGCCCGATCAACAGCGGTTTCTGTGGTTCGCAGTGCCAATGGGGCATTCCCAAGTCTGGACGCTCCCATTTGGTATAGCCATAGCACCACAGACCTTTACCATGGTCATGGTGGTGGTTGTGGCAGCACTACAGAAAGAAGGCATACTGGTGCATCTGTACCTGGACAATTGGCTTGACCGAGCAGAGTCATTGGAGGAGAGCAGAGCGACGATGGCTCGGGTGATCACCCGTCTGCAGCAACTTGGCTGGGTGGTCAGTGTCGCAAAGAGTTGTCTGCAGGCCAGCGAAGACCTGGTGTACCTTGGGGCATGTTTTCAGACAGACAGTGGAATGGTGTGCCTGTTCTACAAGAGATTGTGAAAGATACAGATCCAGGTCAGGCATTTCCTTTGGGGGACAGCGCCCTTGGCCTGGTACTATTTATAGTTGCTGGAATCCATGGAGGCAGTCATAGACCTTGCGCCATGGGCCTTCTCGCATATGTGGCCATTACAGAGGGCTCTCCTGCAGTAGTAGTCTCCTCAGAGGCAGTCCTTGCCTTGGTCTGTATATTGTATGGCCACTGTGCTGGTGGTTCTCTCAGAACAACCTCCTGGCAGGCATGTCTTTGGAGCTGCCGTACTCGGTCCCATGGAATATGGATACCAGCCTGAAGGGCTGGGAGGTGCACTGCAAGTCACGGATGGCTCAGGGGGGCTGAATGCAGGAGGAGAGTCAGTGGTCCATCAATCAATTGGAAATGCGAGCTTGGCTCTTGAGAGGGCTTGGTTGTGGAAGAGAGGCTATTCCACCTCCATGATTACTACAATGTCAGTATGGACCCCAGAACTGTACCAGACACCGGTGGTGCATCGGCATCGAGGGGCCCTTGAACTCAGTGAGAACCAAGCACAGATAGGGAGCCCTGAGATCAGTCATCTACCAATTTCATCCCGAAGAAAAGGAAGGATTCATCTTCAACTTCCAAGGCATTGAAATCTTCATATGTCAAGCATCTGTCCAAACCTTTTTTAAACCCAGCTACACTAACAGCTTTTACTACATCCTCCGGTAACAAATTCCAGAGTTTGATTACACATTGAGTGAAAAAATATTAGTAGTCTTATTAGTCTTAAATAGGTTACCCTGTAGCTTCATTCCCCTAGACTTTCTATATTCTGATGACGTAAACAATCTACATTTACCCGTTCCATTCCATTCATTAATTTATAGATCTCTGTCATATCTCCCCTCAGCCGTCTCTTTTCCAGGTTGAAGAGCCCTAACCTTTTTAACCTCTCTTCATAGGGGTATCCTTCCATCCCCTTTACCATTTTGGTGGCTCTTCTCTGTACCTTGGGTTTGTTATCCACTATCCCAAGTCAAATTTAACTCCATCACGTTGATTGGAATTCATTGGAGCTCTGCTAGGCACGATAGGCGAGAGGCTTTCTTCCGCATGACCCTCTAGCTTGAGGCAGTAAGTAGGGGGGGAGTTCTGGAGTTAGTAGGTAACAATAAGTCTGGTCTCGAAACCAACTCTGTAAGAGTACACCTTAGTGTGATTGGCACTTACTACACCACCATTTGGAAGGAAGGACAGTCTTTAGTTGTTTGTTTCATACACAAACTGTTTCTCTTGACGCCTCTGCTAAAGCTATCAGCAGTGTCTTATACTTAAGATTTGAAGATGGTTTTAACTCAGCTGCTGAAAACTCCCTTTGAACCGTTAAAGACCTGTGGACCGAGGTTCCTGACCTTGGAAGGTCCTGTTTTTGGTGACAGTTGCTTCAACACACAGAGTTAGCGATCTTCAGTTTTTAGTAGAGGATCCACAATAGGGCGGTGCTGTGTTCTCCTCCTAAATTCCTTCCATAAGTGGCGTCAGACTTCCACCTTAACCAGTCCTACCAATTTTTCTCTTCAGACCTCAATGCTCACAAAGTAGAAAATGTTCTACACATGTTGGACTGCAGAAGAGCTTTGGCTGCCTATCTGGAGAAAATCCACTCCTTTTTGTTTCTTTTGGCCCTAACAAGAGTGGGGACTGCCATGAACAAATGCACGCTTTCAATTTGGCTAGCAGACTGCATCTCTTTCGCTTATGCCCAAGCAGGTCATCTGACACTTGAGGATCATTTCATGGCTCACACTGTCTGAGCTATGGCTGCATCGGTGGCCCACGAGGTCAGCCTCCATGGATGAGATCTGCAGGACTGCGACCTGGACCTCACTCCAGACATTCACATCTCATCACTGTTTGGAAAGAGACTCCCAATGCAACAGCAGTTTTTGTCGATCTGTCCTTCAGAATCCATTTGAGGTTTGGAATATAACTTAATTTCCCTCCTAGACCCTTCTTTTCTATTCAGGTTACTTTTAAAAAAATGCAAAAAAACAAAACAAAACTATAAAACACCGAAAAGGACTTAACAAAAACAGTTCTCAGTTTCTCTCAGTTCCCTTTTTTCTTGAGGCAGCCTGTAACTAATGATTCCCATGACTAGGATTTATCCTGCTTGTCCACGGAGAAAATTAAGTCACTGACTTGTAGCAGTGTTCTTCACAGACAGCAAGATAAGTCCTTATGACCCACTTACCTCCCCATGGAGTTGATTGGTTAAGCTAGGAAAGTAACTGAAGAGCTCGGATGCAGTAATAGCAGGCGGGAATGGGTGCATATGCACAAAGAGCTTTCTAAAAGCTTATAGAAGGAGCTGAAGAGATTCCCATGCAGGGCTCCATCAACGACATCACTCATAAATGAGGACTTATCCTGTTGTCCAGAGAGAACACCTGCTATAGGTGAATACCTTTTTTCTTTGAGAATTGGTGCAGAGTGCATGGGTTAACATACTTGTATAATTTTGAAAATTGTCTCTTTAAAGTACTGTCATTCTGGAGCATATGATGATCCATTTTTTTCTTTGAAAGAATTTGATATACCGTTATTTAAGAATTGTCCATAGTGGTTTACAGAATTCAATACCATTGCAATAAAAACAGACATAAATTAAGGGAGGAGAAAGAAAAACCAAGACAAAGTAATGTATAGTAGGAAGGGACAGTCATGCCGATGGAGCCCCACACAAGAACACTCTCCAGCTTCTATTGGAAGCTTTTGGGAGGCTCCACTGCATCTGCGCTTGTCTTCCCACCTGCCACAGCACCATCTTCTCCAGTCTTTGTTTTCCATGGAGCCTCACAGATGTGCTTTGGTTGTCTGCTGGTAAATGTTCCCTTTTCCCCTCTTCGGGGGTCGTTTTCACTTTCCGCCTGCCATTGGAGTGGAGGAGTAGCCTAATGGTTAGAGCACTGGCTTGGGAACCAAGAAACCAGAGTTCAAATCTTACTAGCACTCCTTATGGCCTTAGGTCACTTAACACTGCATTGCCTCAGGAAAATCCAAGTTATCAATGTCCCTATTTAATGTACATTACCAAGTTTAAGTTATAATGTAAACCGCTTTGACTGAAATGATAAAGCAGTATAAAAAAACCTATTAAATAGGTAGCATCGAGCCTGTCAATCACAGTTCTGCTCTCAGTTCCGACGCTTTTTTTGATAACCTTTTTTTTTGTTTGTTTTTTTCCTTGTTCCTTTCCTTGTTCCTGCAACCCACTGGCACCATTTAGCCATTTGATTTAACTACAGCCATTTTCCCAGAGATGTCGCAAAAGCTGGCCAGCAGGTTCAAAAAATGTACCAAATGTGCCAGAACCATCTTTGTCATCGTCAAGCACAACATCGATCACCAACCCTCTTCTTGCAATTTGTGTTTGCAGATGACAAGGAGAATCCCAAAGGTTTGAGAGAAGCAGAGAGAATCATCTTTGGCACCAGTATCAGTCCTGATGGCTTCTCTAGGTTCTGCCAAAAGTGCATAGACATCAAGAGGCTCCCAAGCTCAATCAGAGTCAAGGGGGCCACAGTGGCCCAGAGCATCAGCCTTCGGTCGGCGTCCAACTGGAATTGAAGAAGGACTCGAGCTTGACTCCATCTGTCAAAGGGGGACCCATTTAAGCACAAGGCTAAGTCCCCACGTGCATCGGCATTGGAAACCTTCCCGATGCAATGTTGACAGCAGTGGCCATTAATAGCCTGCCAAGATGCCCTGTCGAGAGGCATCGACCTTCAGAGCTTTAGAGGGACACCAACCATCTCCTGATAACCGAGGTCATGCCAGTACCCCTTCAGGGATGCCAGAGACGGTGGTTGATGCAGTTCAGACCCCGAGGCCTTTGGAGTTGGCAGCCATGGAGGAATACCTCCAGGTCCTCGAAGCCCATATAGCAGCAATGCTGGAAACACAGCAGGCTGGTGCTTCGGTGCCCATGGCATTGTTATCACACGTCCAACCTCGAGAGACATGCTATACCTGTGGGGGCATCGACATCGGGGTATCGAAAAGATCTGATGCCGGTCTCTACTGAGGCCATCTCTCTCACAAGTGTGTCGGGGTCTAATGACCTGGCACAAACTCAGATCCCATCATTTCTCCAATTCCCCTTGAAGGCAGAGGGAGCTCCGGGCAGTATCTGAGGTACTTCAACTTCCTCTCGCAGTTGAACTCTGATGGCTGAGTGACTGATGTGGAATCAGAGAGCCTGTCAGAGAACAGATCTCCTGAGATTCCATTGGACCCCTCTCCTCTGCACGAACAGTGAAAGTCTCCTCCAGAAGACATGTCCTTCCAGGACTTTGTGAGGGATATGGCCAAGGCCATCCCGTTTTCACTGGATGCGGAGGATGAGCCCAGGGCAGAGGAGCTGGAGATCCTTCAATATGCTTCGGCCTCATGCACTGGATCCTACAGAGGCTGCATATGATGTGGGAAAACCCCCTCACGTTGCCCTCCATCAGCAGAAGACTAGACCTAGTGTATCAGGTTTAGAAGGCTGGACCCGATGTATCAGGTTCAGAAGGCTCCTAGATTTGAAAAACCTCAGCTCCTGCACCACTCATTGGTGGTGGAGTCACTCTAAAGAGAATTAAGAGCACTGAGGCTCTTTCCTCAACACCCACATGCAGGGAAGCTCGGACAATGGACTTTTTCAGAAGGAGGTGCCTGAGCATGTTCTTGAAGGACATTATGCTTGATCTCGCCGAATTAGCCCTGTTCCTCCTCTTGGAGAAATTGGACCCCTGTCATGCCCTGGTGGACCACAGCAAGGACTGTTTGATGCTCATGGTCTGGGAAACCTACAGTGCCTTTAGGTTGGCCTATAGGACGGTGATGGTGGGCATTGGGGCCTGCCGGCTTACCTAGTTCCAATATTCTGACCTGAAACAGTTGGTGCAACATAAGCTGGTAGATGTGCCATGCCAGGGAGAGAACCTCTTTGGAGAGCAGGTAGAGGCAAAAGCTGGCGACATAGAGAAGCAACACATTACCCTCACCAGGCTCTCAAGGAAAACATCTGATCCCTCTCGCAAGACGTATTAGGAGGGGTCAGAAAAAGACCTACTACCTGTGTAAGCACAGGTACTTCCCTAGTCCGCAAAACACTCAACAGAAGGCACAGGGCCCTCACCCACTGCGCTGAGAGAAACCTCAAAAGGCTCAGCCTACTCCGCAGCCCAAGCCGGGGATGGGATTTTAACTGGTTCCTTTGGTTATTCTCCGATCTGCCAGTGACCGGAGAGGGGGGATCCCTCTGGTGGGGGAGAATGGCTCAATCTTTTTGCCCAAAGGTGGCCCCTCATAACTTCAGACTGGTGTGTGCTGCAAATTGTCCAGAGCAGCTACATGTTGCACTTCACTGAACTGCCGCTTCGTTCTCCTCCGAGGGTGTATCCCTTCGACCCTCTGCATCTCAACCTCTTGCCAGGAGAAATCTCCGTCCTTCTGGCCAAACTCGCCATCAAGCCTGAGCCTCCAGAACAGGTCAGATGGTTTTATTCCAGGTACTTCCTGGTCCCCAAAAAGAGGGGTGAGGTGGGGGTGGGGGTTCAGCCCATTCTGGACCTCAGAAACCTCAACACCTTTCTGGTGCGAGAAAAATTCAAAATGGTCTCTCTGGGGACTCTGCTCCCTTATCTTCAAAGGGACGATTGGCTATGGTTCTTGGATCTCAGATGCATATACGCACCTACTGATCCATTCCGCCCATAGGAAATATCTTTGATTCATCCTGGGGGGTACAGCACTTCCAGTACTGAGTATTACTGTTTGGACTGGCCTCAGCACCCTGAGTCTTCACAAAAAGAGCCTTGTAGTGGTAGCAGTCTATCTCAGAATACTAAGGGTCTGTCTCAGAATACTAAGGATCTTTGTCTTCTCTTATCTGGGCAATTTGCTCATAGAAAGCACCACTCCAGACGGAGTCCAGCTGTCAACACAGTTGACCAATTCAGATGCTTGAGCTGTTGGGATTTGTGGCCAATTATCCAAAGTCCCACCTTCAGCCCGCCTAGCATCTGGAATTCATAGAGACTCTCCTCGACATGACTCAGGCACGGACCTTTCTCCCGCTGGACCGCCTTCAACAGTTGATGGCTTTGGTCCGCGATACCATGCGGAAGCATCAGATAACTGCCCGGGGTTGCTGACTGTGCTCAGTCATATGGCCTCTATGTGCACGTCACTCCATGTCACTCGATGAGTTAAGCTGAATGGACTCTTAGTACTCAGCGGAAGCAAGATACTGGCCACCTCTGGTCCAGTCTCTGCACTGGTGGTTGGATCCTCACAAACTGCTAAAGGGTCTCCCGTTTCAGACTGCACATCCCCATGGGACACTGATGATAGACATGCCCAAACTGTGTTGGGGGGGGGGGGTACATCTGGATGGTCTTCACACACAAGACATTTGGTCCGAACAGGAGAGTCTCCATCAGATTAATTTTTTGGATTTACGGGCCATAGTGAATGCCCTTTGGGCTTTCCAGGATCATCTAGCCAACCAGATTCTTCTGATTCAGACCAACAATCAGGTGGCGATATACTATATAAAAAAGCAGGGGGTACAGGTTCGTATTTCCTGTGTGGGGAGGTGGTCCGGTTGTGAAAATTTACCCTCTCTCACGGTATGGAGTTAAGAGCTACCAGTCTGTCAGGGGAGCAGAATTTTCTGGCAGACCAGCTGAACCATGTCCTACAGCTGCATGAGTGGACTGTGACCAGGGATGTCGTGGCCCAGATCTTTTGTAAGTGGGGTACCCCATCAATAGAGCTGTTCAGCACTCCTCACAATACCCAGTTCTGCTGCAGGGTCGCTTCGCACAGCTGGTGGGCTCTGGATGCTTTCTTCCTGCACTGGGAGAAAGGCCTACTATATGCATATCCAACCCCTCATTCCTTTTATAGCGAAGACCCTGCTGAAACTCCAAGTTGGTAGGGTACAGTGATTCTCATTGCGCCGTATTGGCCCAGGCAGCTGTGGTTCCCCCTTCTGTTCCAGCTTCTAGTGGGAGCCCCTGCGGTTCGGTTCTGCTCTAGACTGCATCTCTCAGGAGGAAGGGAGGCTGCTCCACTCCAACATCCGGTCCTTGGTCCTCGCTGCATGGATATTAAGCAGCTAATCCTGTTGGAACTTAACCAGCCCGACAGTGTGACGGAGGTTCTTGTGGCCTCTCAGAGGGCCTCAACAAGGTCTTATGCTTTCAGGTGGAGGAGATTATCTTCTTGGTGCACTGTCTGGGCACTGGGCCCCTTTCATTGCTGCATCAAAAGGCTGCTTGAGTACCTCCTGTATCTCTTGGAGTTGGGTCTCGTCCAACTCTGTCAGGGTCCATCTCAGTGCGATTGGGGCCTACCATCACAGTTTGAAGGGGGAAGTCCATATCTGCTCAGCCTTTGGTGGTTCGCTTTATTCGGGGCTTACTCCTCTCTGAACCTCCCTTCAAGCCTCTGTCAGTGGCTTGGGAGCTCAATGTGGTGGTGACGCAGCTCATGTCAGCTCCCTTTGAGCTGCTTGCTTCCCGCTCTTTGAAGTTCTTGACCTGGAAACATGACGGCAGAAAAAGACCACATGGCCTATCTAGTCTGCCTTTCCATATCAACCACTACAACAGTCCCCTTTTTTCCTTTAGAAATCCTCTGTGTTTGTCCCATGCTTTTTTGAATTCAGATACTGTCCTCATCTCTACCACCTCCACTGGGAGACTATTCCACACATCTACTACTCTTTCCGTAAAGAAATATTTCCGCTTATTAGTCTTGTCTATCCCTTTTCACCCTCATCCTCTGTCCCCTCGTAGCAGAGCTTGCTTTCAATCTAAAGAGGCGCTCTTCCTGTGCATTTATGCCACAGAGGTATTTAAACGTCTCAATCATATCACCTCTATCCCACCTTTCCTCTAAAGTTTACATATTAAGATCCTTATGTCTGTCCTCATATGCTTTATAATAAAGACCACTAACCATTTTAGTAGCCACTCTCTGCACCGACTCCAGCCTGTTTGTATCCTTTTGAAGGCGGTCTCCAGAATTGCACACAATACTGCAAATGAGGTCGTACCAAAGACTTATACAGAGGCACTATCACCTCCTTTCTTCTGCTGACCATTCCTCTCCCTATGCACCCAAGCTTGTTTCTAGCTTCGCTGTCACCTTTTCTACCTGTTTAGCTACTTTAAAATCATCAGACACAATCACGCCTAGGTCCCTCTCTTCTTTTGTGGACAGAAGTACTTCACCCCCTATACCATATCGCTCCTTGGATTGCTGAAGCCCAAATGCATAATCTTATATTTTTTAACATTAAATCTCAACTGACAAATTCTAGACCATTCTTCAAGCTTAGCTAGATTATTCCTCATGTTATCTAACCTTCCTGGGTGTCTATTGCAGATTTTGGTATCATCCGCAAAGAGGCAAACCTTACCCGACAGCCCTTCCACAATATCACTAACAAAGGCATTAAAAAGAATTGGACCAAGGACAGATCCCTGGGGTACACCACTGGTAACCTCCTTTTCAGAGTGAGCTCCATTTACCTGTACCTTTTGTCGCTTCCCACTCAACCAATTTCTAACCCATGCAGTAACTTTAGGGTCCATCCCTAGGGTGCTCAGTTTGTTTATAAGTCGCCTGTGCGGAACGGTGTCAAAGGCTTTACTGAAATCTAAATAGACCACATCTAGGGCTCTCTCTCAGTCCAACTCCTTGGTCACCCAGTCAAAGAAATCAATCAGATTTGTCTGACAAGACCTGCCTGTTGTGAATCCATGCTGCCTCGGATCCGGTAATCTGTTGGACTCCAGAAACTTTGCTATTTTCTCTTTCAGCAGCGCCTCCAATAATTTACTCATCACTGAAGTTAAACTAACCGGCCTGTAGTTTCCAAATACATCCTTACTTCCGCTTTTGTGTAAAGGGACTACATGTGTCTCTCTCCAGTCCTCTGGCGCCACTCCCGACTTCAAAGAGACATTGAAAAGGTCAGTCGGTGGAGCTGCTAGAACGTCCCCAAGTTCCCTCAGAATACTCAGGTGTATCCCATCAGGTCCCATTGCTTTGCCTGCTTTAAGTTAAGCTAGCTCCCCATGAACACAGTCTTCTGAAAATTGTTCAAGATGCCCCTCACTTCTGTTCCTGTTTATGGGTGTTTTCTGAGGCCCTGCTCCTGGTTCTTCATCTGTGAACAGAGAACAGAAATATTTGTTAAGCAATTCTACTTTATCCTCATCAGCTTCTACATATTCCTCCCCTTCACCCTTGAGTCTGACAATACCACTTTTGCCCTTCCTCTTCACTCTAATATATCTGAAAAATGTCTTATCCCCCCCCCCCCCCCATTTTATTACATTGGCTATTTCCTCCTCTTTTTGAATCTTTGCTTTCCTGACTACTTTGCTAGCTTCTCTAAGTTTTTCCAAATATAGATGCCTGTATTTCTCTTTTTGTGATCTCTTGTAGTTCATGAAGGCCTCCCTCTTTTTCGTCACCTTTTCAGCTACTTCTTTCGAAAGCCATAGCGTTCTCCTTTTCCTTTTACCTTTATTTACCATTTTAACAAAAAGGTTGGTTGCCCTTAAAATATCCCCTTTCAGTTTTGCCCACTGTTTTTCTACATCCCCCAGCAGTTCCCATCCCGCTAATGATTCCTTGAGGTATTGGCTCATCTTGGCAGTGTTAGTTTTCCTAAAGTCTAAGACCCTCGCTTTTGAACGGATTTTATCAGCCCAAGTCCTAATACTGAACCACACCATCTGGTGATCACTGGATGCAAGATGATCTCCCACTATAACATCAGAAACACTTTCACAAGGTCTTGTTTTTGGTGGCAGTTACTTTGGCATGCCGTGTTACTAAGCTCCAGGCTTTGGTGGCTCACCCGCCGTATACCAGTTTCCGTCATAATAGAGTGGTCTTATGCACTCATCAATGATTCCTCCCAAAGGTGGTATCTGCATTCCGTCTTAATCAGTCAATCGTTCTGCCAACTTTCTTTCTGAGGCCTAATGCCCGTAGAGGGGAAGAGGCGCTGCACATGCTGGACCAAGTGAGCCTTAGCCTTCTAGAGTGGACAAAGGCCCACCAAAGGTCCATCCAGCTGTTTGTCTCTTTTGACCCCAACAAGCTAGGGGCTACCATTTCCAGACACACTCTTTCAATTTGGCTGGCAAACTGCATCTCTTTCACTTATGCCCAGGCTGGCCTGAGCCTTGAGGGTCATGTCATACCTCACAATGTCAGAGCCATGGCTGCGTCAGTGGCCAACTTATGCTCGGTCTTCATGGAAGAGATCTGCAGGGCTGCATTGTGATGTTCTGTCCACACATTTACATCTCACTACTGTCTGAATGGGGATTCCCGATGCGACAGTAACTTCGGCCAATCTGGCATCTATTTGATGATTAGACTCCAACTCCATCCCACCAAGGCCCTACTGTCCAGGTTAGCAAAAAGTTAAAATCACTCAGAGCATGAGTAATGATGAGCGAAACTGTATGGTGAAGATACTGTATCAAATGAGTTCCTCTTGGGACTACCATTGCTGTGCATGGTTGATTCTCCAGTTTTGTTTTGTTTGCCCCGTTGGACTTTTTGGCCTCCTTGGTTTTCAGTAGCCTGTAGCTTAGGAGTCCCACATATGAGGATTTATTTCCTGCTTGTCCACGGAGAAAAGGTAGTTACTCACCCATAGCAGATGTTTTCCATGAACAGCAGGAATAAGTCCTCACAACCCTCCCACCTCCCCAGGGAGTTGTCTTCTGCTACAGCTTTGTTATCATACTGGAGAAAATGGCACTTGCATGGGCGGTTGAGCCTCCCAAAAGCTTCCAATGGGGCTCTGTCAGAGACGACACCCATACGTGAGGACTTAATCTCCAGGAACAAGCAGGAATGAGTCTTCACATATGGGTACGTCGGTACCAACGGAGCCTGCGCGGGAACGCTCCCCAGCATCCAAAAAGAAAGCCTTTGGGAGCATCCCACACGCATGCGCGCTGCCTTCCTGCCTAAACACTTCCCTCTCATCAGTTTTCCGTTTTCCGCGGAGTCGGCAGGACGTACTCCTGTCACCGCAGAAAATTCTTCTTTTTATTCTTACTTTTTTGTGGTCACGTCTGCCTTCCCTCGACGCCACCGGTACCGCCGGTGCTTTTCTTTTGTTTTTCTAAATAATTTCTTCTTTCCGACAGAAATATTTTCCTGTTAGTGTCTGTCAGTTTTCTAGGCCACTAGGCCTCCATTTTTTCCACTATGGAAAAGCCAGCCACTACCCTTAAGAAATGCTCTAAGTGTGGCGGTACAATTATTCTTTTAGACACCCATACTTGGTGTCTAAAATGTTTGGGTCCTGACCATTGCTCACTGGAGTGTCTTTCCTGCTGGACTTCAAACAGAAGAAATCTTCAGAATCGAGCACAGCTCGATACCCGGTTCACATCGCACTCAGTGTCACCAGATAGAATATCTCCACAGAATCAGGTAACCAAACAAAAGTCTGTAAAGACTAGCCAGTCCTCGAGTGGTAGATCTCCTTTCCAGTATCGAGATTGCTCCGGCTTTGCCCTCGAGGACATTTTGGCAATAAAGCCCCGGCGGGAGTCTTCGGACTCCAAAGCATTAACGGGGCTTCAGGTCGTTCCCAGGGTTCTCACCTCGGTGAACATACCTGGGCCATGCTCGGTGGTTGTGGCTGCTTCGAGCAGTACCGACACCCCGGCATCGGCTACGGAGATGGATGAAACACTCCTCACTGATGAACGTAGTCTAGCGCTCTCGGTTACTTCGGTACCGTCAGAGTGGCTGCAGACCGTTCCTCCAGTATCGGTATCGACATCGGCATTGGTGTCGGTACCATCCATGCTTGCTTCGACAGACTCGATTCCTTCGATGCCGAGCCTGGAATCGATCCCTAGCATGGATGATTTGGTACCAACTTCGGGTGGTACCAAAGACATCGATTTAGGGAGAATCCGATGCTTCATCCTTTCAGGTCTTCCAATACTGATGACTGGGATGAGCCCATCGGTACCAAGGCTGAATCTTTAACAAGTCTAGCCTTTACCCCTCATTTTAGAGGGTCCTCCTCAGGGGAGATTTCTTTTCAAGCTTTTCTGCTTGATATGGCGAGGTTACTTGCCATTTCTATACCTGGTGAAGAGTCCTTACCAGGGGATTCAGAGACCCTGCAATCCCCCAGGTTGCCAAAGGAGCTAATCATGCTTCCTTTGCATCAGATCTTACAAGATCTACTTTTAAAGATGTGGGAAACTCCTTTAACGGTATCACCACATTCTCAGACACTTGAAACTAGGTACAAAGTGCCACCTTCTCCAGGTTTTCAAAAGACTCAACTTCCTCATCATTCTATTGTTGTAGAATCAGCAATGAGGCGTATTAAGAGTGCAAAGAAGCACTCCTCTTTTCCGCCAGGTCATGAGTCTAGGACTTTAGATGCCTTTGGATGTCGATGCTTCGGGGCATCTATGCTTTCAGCAAGGATTATCTCATATATTTTCTATATGGGATTGTCTCTTGAAGAGGTCACAAAGAGCTTAAAGCTTTTGAACCCTTTCATTCAAGAGCATAAGAGAGCAAACTATTTCTTACTAGTCAGTCATGCTCAAAATATCTCTAAGTTCCTTAATCGTGCTTCCCTAGACTGTTTTGAGTCTATTAGCAGAACGTCTGCTATAGCCATAGGAGCACGACGCCTGGCCTGGCTCCAAGCTTCAGACTTGGACAGATGGGTACAAGAAAGGCTGGGAGATACTCCTTGTACTGGTGAAAATCTCTTTAACAAGGATGCTTTATTTCAAGCTACTCAGTTAAACACTGATGCTTTTACTGTCAGAGGATTGTCAAAAATTTCCTCTATCCCAGCCAATAAAAAGCTTTATCCCCCTAGGGGAAAAAAGTTTTATCCATGTCCTACCCATCATGCAGATGTTTCCAAAGACAGGCAACATCAAACCAGGCTAAGAAAATCAAGACCTCAGCAAGCCCAGCAGTCGCAGGGTTTCTGATATTTCTATTCTCAGTTTTTTCTGTGTGAGATTTAGAACCTCTAAGCCTACTTCTTTTTAACAGAAGTATCTAAGGTTCATCTCATCCATGCTGAGATACCAGTCATACATTGATTCAATCCTCGACTCTGGGCATGAATCTCTTACTACAAGAGAAATCCATCTTTTTAGCTCCAATAGCTATTAAGGACCATCATACCCTAGAGATAACAGGTTTCTCCTTTTAAAAGAAAGGGAGACCTAACAACTAACAACAAGGTGAGCTATATCCTTCACCTTGACAGTTTTCTGTACAAGGATATCTTATACTTTTAACCGCAAAGGGACCCTACCTCTTCAAAGACTTACCAAATTGTCAGTCCTCTCAACTCTATTACTTTCTATCCCTCTTAGTCCAGACTTTCAGTCTCTAAGAGTACTACTAATCAACTGGAGGGCTTATCCTCTAAGCCCATAGGATTTTCTTCAATACCTACTCCAGTAAGTAGTTTCCATACAGAGTTTTCTTCCTCTTTGCGGTCCATCTTCTTCTCTGTGTATCTTTGAGCTAACCTTCTCAGATACTTCTTTAAGGCAGCTTATCAGACAAAAATTGAGTATTACCACTCCAAATTATGTCTGTCGGTCCTCTCCAACCTATAGGACCTAACTTTTTTCTGCTGCCTTAATAACAGATAACTCCAAGAGAGGTTCCAGAACCCATTTGGACAATTTATTGTTGCAGGCATCAGGCCTGTCTACTATCCTTAGCCATCTTCAATTCTTTTTGGCTCCAACAGAATAGATTAGGTTGCACACTGGCAATTAAACCGCCAGATCTAAGCAACCTACAACATGCTCTCTGCAATTATACAAGAAAGCTCTGCAACTATGGGCTTTTGCCAGAGAGCCTCAGAGCTACTCCTAGTAGGTAGCTTCCAGATGGTTAAAAAGGGCTTCAGCTGGTAGACTCTGCCCAGTCATGCTCCTACATGACTGGTTTTTTCCTAATCTTACCATCTTCCTTAAAATTTCCTCTTAAGGAAAAGTAACCAGGGCTTAGACCACGTGAAAGCGTAGAGAATTGCACAATACCCTGGGTTGTTCCACTGGAACTTCTACAACAGGGATGCATTCCTTTCACTGCAGTCGGTCCTTATTCACTACTTTCCTTTTAATTCCCTATACTTCATTGTAGCTTATGATGAACAAAAGAGCGCATGATACTCATATTGCCCTCATAGAGAGGCAAACATGGTTTCCCCTTATATTGCGTCTTTCTCTCCAGCTACTACTTGAAGTTATAGAAGGATCCAGACTTCCTGTCTTAAGACTAAGGATCTCCTCTGCACTCCTTCACATATGTCTCGAGACCTGGTTATTCAGGGGCTAGATCCTTTTTTAAAGTAATCTAGTCCTCTCCTTGTAAGTGAAGAACATACCGGTTTCCATGAAACTTTTCTCTATAGTTCTTCCATTTTTCACCAGAGATTCTCCATCAATATTCTCAAGTAGGTCTTAATCCTTCTTGTTATTGCGTCAATCTCTATACAACATCTGACATCTGACTTTGAAAGATTTGTTTACTGTCCATATTAATGCTGGTCCCAGCATAAAACTTAATGGACAACCAATTTCTATGGTAAATTAGGAAATACCTTCTTTACCGTTACCTTTTCGGTTACGTCACATATGAAGCTCTCCATGTAAAGTCATTATCATAAGTGACATCACTTACGAAAGACTTTACTGATCTTCAAGAAATTGGAGGCCCATTGCCTAGTATAAATATCTTTTTCTCTTTCATTTGGATAAAGGGGGTCTTAAAGACCTATCCTTTTTTCTGCAAAGGGTATTTCTACCTTTTCATCCAAACCAGTCAGACTTATCTCCACTCTTTCCTAGGGCCTTATTCTGCTCCAAGGACAAGGAGTTCAAACTTTGGACTTTACAGAAGCTTTAGCTATTTCTCCAAAGTCCAACCTCATTAAACTTCCCCACTCTTTTCTTCTGGGGATAGTTCTAGCCATTAAGGCTTCTTATCTCTTCCTGTATTGCAAAATTTATTTTTCCTCTACTTCACAGTGAGGGAATTTCTTTGAGGATAATGTACTGGCTCTCAACTACAGACCCATATTAGCCTCAGCAAATATTTTCGCAATACTTTTGAGTAAGATCCACATTAGAAAATTGGGATTCAATTTTTTCTAACAATTATGATCTACACAAGGACTCCCCCTGGATACCTTGTTTAGTCAAGCTGTTCCACAGCACCCTTTTTTCTTTTCTAATTCAACTCCTACCCTCCATCCCTTGGATGCCTGAGGTTCTGAGGAATAAGCATGGCCGATCCATTAGATTTGCAACATGCTGGGGCCTTCTCCAGGCATCTTAGCTTGGGAGTCCCCATATGTGAAGACTCATTCCTGCTTGTTCCTGGAGATAGCACAGTTACTTACCTGTAACAGGTGATCTCTGGGAACAGCAGGAATAAGTCTTCACAACCCATCCACCTCCCCTAGGAGTTGCTCTCTCTCTCTCTTTCTAATTTGTCTACTTCCCTCCTTCGGTCTCAGCTACAAACCCAACTGATGAGAGGGAAGTGTTTAGGCAGGAAGACAGCGCGCATGCGTGTGGGATGCTCCCAAAGGCTTTCTTTTTGGACGCTGGGGAGCGTTCCCGCGCAGGCTCCGTCGGTACCGACGTACCCATATGTGAAGACTTATTCCTGCTGTTCCCAGAGATCACCTGTTACAGGTAAGTAACTGTGCTTTCCTGCTATCTACAGAGAATACCTGCTACAAGTGAGTAGCTACCTTTTATTTCTAGTGAAACATCTGAATAACTGAAAAGAAGAGAAAGGAGGAGTTCTCCTGCTAGGCCACTCTGTTATGTGGGAAAGGCCTGAATGAAGACTGGTCTTCACTCCCATTTTGAATTTCTTATGAAAGGCACTATTTAAGGCAAAATAATGTTTATTTTTTTCTTGTTTCCTTACTGCAGAGATGAGAGAGACAGTCAAGGAGAGAACATGTTCTTACGGTGTGTTAGCGAGCTGGTCATTGAAAGCGGAGAGGTACATTCATGTCTGTCTTTATGCTCACTGAAGAATGCATGTTTCAGGTTAGGTTGTAGGATCATTACCTGTACTGCAAAATAGGAGTCAAAAGATTGTGTTTTGTTTATTTTTTCAGTTTGATATGCTTCTGGGAAAACTGGAAAAAGATGGCAGCAGGAAGGTAAGATGATGATTATTTATTTATTTTATTTATTTATTTGACAATTCTTATATACCGCGCTATTTCTCATCAGTGCGGTTTACATTGAAACAATAAACACTTGGATGTACAAATAGTCCTACGTTTACAGAAAACAGGGATTTGAACTTGGATAAACTGGGGAAACTATATACATTTGAGTTTAGCTACATGTAATTAACAGGGTGGGCTCGTAATAAGGTTTTGCTGCCAAGTTTAGCTTACAGCATATTTGTACTCTGTTGGTAAAGAGGAGATAGAGAGCTGTAATGTCATGTGGGGTAGGGTTAGGTTTTAGTTTTATTGTGGAGGTGTTTCAATTGCCACATATGAGTGAGTGTGTGGGTGGGGGGGATCCCGGGCTGAGTGAAGTGCATGAGGAACAGGTGATGTTTGATGGCTTTTCTAAACTGCGTGAGGTCTTTGATTGCTCTTATGTTAGAAGGGAGCTTGTTCCAACATCTGGGGGCATAGCTTGTAAATGCCCTATTGATGGTTGATTGGTTAAGTTTTATAGATTCTCTTGGAATGACCAGAGTGTTTTCAGCAGGTGCTCTTCTGGATCTGTTATTGGGGGTCTGGATGAGTAGAAGAGTAATTGAGGAGGATGATATCTTATTGAGCGCTTTATGTTTAAATCTTTTTATTAATTTTTAAAAACATATTATAACATAAAAGCAGTTTACATGTAGAAACATTGCAAACATATTGAAATATTGTAAACAGCATACAGATTAAGACATAATAAACAATAATATTATAACCACTTCAGAAAATAATCATTACTATTTATCCCCCTCCCATTTATGCCCACTACCACCCTTCCCGTTTCCCACCTTTCTCTCCCTCCCCCCACTACCTCCCTTCCCTTTCCTCCCCCCAATTCTCACCTTTCCCACCCCCTCCCCACTCCACCCTTACCCTCAACCCCTTCCATCTCTAAAACCTAATTATACCAACTTTAATTACTAAAATAAAAGTTAAACCAAATTACACTGTTAAAATATCATTTCTTGCCCTGATCGACAACATTTCAAGATAAGGAGACCATATCATCAAAAAATTTGCTCTTCTACGAACATGTTTTCTAGAAGCCTCTCCCTCCCATAATGCTAATTGATGCAATACATTCCTCCATTCCCAATATTCTGGACCTCCAGATTCTCTCCATTTCCTAAGAATACAATGCTTTGCAAGCAGACAACCTTTTCTTATTAATAATCTATTCCCTGATGAAAAAAGTCCCTGTAAAGGAGCATCTAAAACACAAACCCTGAGGTTAAATTCAATGTTTGCCCTAATATGTCCATTAAAAATTTTTGAATCCTAACCCAAAATTTCTTAACTTGTTTACATGTCCAGAACATATGCCCCAAATGTGCCCGCTCCAATCCACACCATGGACAATTACCGTGCTGAGCAAAACCTGCCTTCCAAGCTCTATAAGGTGAGATATAAGCACGCTGTATTATTTTGAATTGCATATCACGCAACTTAGCTCCTATAATTATTTTGGGGATGCGCCCAATAGTATTTTCCCATTCAAACGCTTCAAGATTAATTCCAAGATCTCTTTCCCACTTTAAACTCAAATGACTATAACTCCGAACTTGTGATATGCTATTCAAAGCTTTACTATATTCAGCGACTGATATTCTTTCTTTATCCTTTATCATAAACCATTTTTCTAATTTTTCAAAATTTTCCAGTCTTAAACCTTGTATCCCATCTTTCATTGAAATTAAATAATATTTTAAATGTAAATAAACATGAAAATGCCCCTGTGATAATCCATAGAGATTTTTTAATTCATTAAAGGGTTTAAGAGTGCCTTCTCCATTTATTACTTGCCACAATTGTTTTAGACCTTTTTTCTCCCAACCCTTCAAAAAATTAGACGTTGTACTTAATTGAAAGGCTAAATTACCATGCAAAGGCAAATATCCAGATACTTCACTTGAAATGCCCAATTTTGCACAGAGCAACTTCCAACTCCAACAAACCCCTTGCCATAAAATATTATTTTTAAAATCTTTTGGTAATTTTATATTTGTCACATGCAACACAGATAAAAGTGAATAAGGAGCTACTAATGCGGATTCAAAATCATATGGTGTATATATTGATGTCCCTACTATCCAATCTCTAACATTTAATTTAATTTAATTTAATTAGCAGGTTTTTATGTACCGCAACTTCCATAGATCAGCTGCGGTTTACAAAGAACAACAATGAACAAGCAAGGCTGTTTTTTTTACAGACATCCTAGATTATACTGTTCTATTCTAGGCAACCCTATACCACCCTGTTCCCATGGCCCATATAATTGATCAATTTTTAATCTTGGCTTTTTCCCTCTCCAAAGAAAATTTTGTAATAATCTTTCTATTTTTTGAACATCTTGCCTCAATAGTCGCAACGGAATAATTTGCAAAACATATAAAATTTTAGGAAAAATCATCATCTTGTAAGCAGCCACTCTACCACCTAAAGATAAAGGCAATGGTGTCCAATATTGCAATTTATTTTGCATATCTTGTAGAAGCATCCTCAAATTTTGCCTATACAGTTGATGAGGATCTTTAGGTAACCAAATTCCTAAATACTTGAATTTATTTTTTGCCCAACGTAAAGGAAAATCTGTACCCCAATCATTTCGTAAATCCCCATTAACATCTAATGCTTCTGATTTATCCATATTCAATTTAAAACCGGCTATCCGTCCATATCATCCAATCACATTCATTAATTTTGAAAAAGATTTGCGAGGTTCTGTTAACATAACTAATAAATCATCCGCAAAAGCAGACATCTTAAATATACAAGACCCAACCTTCACACCTCTTATTTCTTCACAAGCATTAATCATTCTTAGCAAAGGGTCTAATGAGAGCACAAATAATAACGGAGACAAAGGGCAACCTTGTCTAGTTCCTCGAGCTATATTAAAACTATTTGTTACCAGCCCATTGACTCCCACTACAGCGTCTGGATTCTGGTATAAACCTCTGATCCCTTGAATAAAACCATCTCCTAAACCAGCGATGGCGAACCTATGGCACGCGTGCCAGCTGTGGCACGCGAAGGCCTTGCAGCTGGCACGCGGGCCATAGGTCCGCAAAAAAAAGAAAAAGCTGTCTCTGACTGCGGACGCGGCAAGGGCAGAATGCAGCGTCCCGCGGGGCCCCCTCCGCCCGCTAAGCCCCTCTGCAAGAGCTTTCAGATTCGCGAGGGAGAGCGTCTCCCTCGCGTCTCTGTTAAGCCCGCAGGGGCTAATGGGAAATTTCCCATCAGCCCCTTTAGACGCGAGGGACTGATGGGAAATTTCCCATTAGCCCCTGCGGGCTTAACAGAGACGCGAGGGAGACGCTCTCCCTCGCGAATCTGAAAGCCCTTGCAGAGGGGCTTAGCGGGCGGAGGGGGCCCCGCGGGACATTGCAATCTGCCGCGGCAGCAGCCAGAGCCTGCTTTTTTTTTTTAAAATTTGCCGGGGGGGGGGGGTTAGGACTGCTAATGGGCAGGAGGAGGGGGGGGTTAGGACTTCTAATGGGCAGGAGGGGGGGGTTAGGACTGCTAATGGGCAGGAGGGGGGGGGTAGGAAAGGAAATGGGCGGGAGGGGGGGGGTTAGGACTGCTAATGGGCAGGAGGGGGGTTAGGACTGCTAATGGGCAGGAGGGGGGGGTTAGGACTGCTAATGGGCAGGAGGGGGGGTTAGGACTGCTAATGGGCAGGAGGAGGGGGGGGGTTAGGACTGCTAATGGGCAGGAGGAGGGGGGGGGTTAGGACTGCTAATGGGCAGGGGGGGTTAGGACTGCTAATGGGCAGGAGGGGGGGGGGGTTAGGACTGCTAATGGGCAGGAGGAGGGGGGGGGTTAGGACTGCTAATGGGCAGGAGGAGGGGGGGGTTAGGACTGCTAATGGGCAGGAGGGGGGTGTTAGGACTGCTAATGGGCAGGAGGGGGGGGTGTTTGGCGTGCTATTGGGCGGGGGGGGTTAGGACTGCTAATGGGCGGGCGGGTGGGGGTAGGACTGCTAATGGGCTGGGGGGTAGGACTGCTAATGGGCAGGGGGGGGTTAGGACTGCTAATGGGCAGGAGGAGGGGGGGTTAGGACTGCTAATGGGCAGGAGGGGGGGTTAGGACTGCTAATGGGCAGGAGGGGGGGTGTTAGGACTGCTAATGGGCAGGAGGGGGGGTGTTAGGACTGTTAATGGGCAGGGGGGGGTTAGGACTGCTAATGGGCGGGCGGGCGGGTGGGGGTAGGACTGCTAATGGGCTGGGGGGGTAGGACTGCTAATGGGCTGTGGGCTGATGGGGGCTGTCTGGAAATGGGGTGATGGGGGTTTAGGGCTGGAAGTGAGATGATGGGGGGGCTAGGACTGGTATTGGGTTGGGGAGTTGCTAGGACTGGAAATGGGCTGATGCAGGGACTAGAAGGGAATGGATGCTGGGTGAGGCTGGAACTAGAAGGGAGCTGATGTTGGGGGAGGATTAGAATGGGATGGGGCTGGGAGAGTAAAATGGAGAGGGGAAAATATTTTGTGTGGGAGGGATAAAAAATCTACAATTGGCCGGGTATTGGGAGAGTAAGTGGGGATTGAGGATGGAGGGGTAAAATTTGAGTGGATGAAATAGGAATGAGGAAAGAGCAAAAGGAGAAAGATTAGTATGTTAAAGCAGATGTAGAGAGAGAATGGAAAAAAAAAACAAGAAGAGAGAAGAAAGGACAAATGGACAGCAGATGATGGAGAGTTAGCAGAAAACATGAAGAAACCAGAAGAAAGTGGCTGGAGCAATTGCAACTGTGTAACTGAGCTGAGGTATTCTGTTTATGTAATTCCTTTTTGACATTGCCACTTGTTCTCTTTCCCCAGTAGGTCATGTATTGTTGTTGTCTGAAATGTATTGGTTTAATATTTGCAGTGTTGCCTTTTGATAGGTATGGTGTGGTGCTTTGTGAGTCCTGGTAGTGCTGTTAGGATACGGCGGGTTTGCTATTGGTTCTAAATGGGCAGTGTTTGTAGTAGTTCCTAATGTGCCTGGCGGTTGGCACTGGATTATAGTAATGTAGAAATCTTTTAGTCTGTCTTTATCCATACACTCATTAAGAGACATGTTTACTAAAAGTTAGTGTATGTTAGCATTATGCAAATATTTATGCAAATTGACGTGCTGGCACTTTGAGGAAATTCTTTGGTTTTGTGCGGCAGTTTGGGCACTCGGGCTCAAAAAGGTTAGCCATCACTGTCCTAAACCATAAGCTTTTAAAATCTCGAACAAATATGTCCACCCCACCCTGTCGAAAGCTTTTTCAGCATCAAAACTAATTAATACGGAGGGAATAACAAGCTTCCTAACCCAGCTTAAGGCTCCTAATATTTTCCTAACATTTTTAGTAGGATATCGACCTTTAACAAATCCCGTCTGACAATCATGTAACAAATCAGGGAGATATTCAGCTAAACGATTTGCTAAAATCTTGGCAAACAACTTAAGATCATAGTTAATTAAAGATATAGGTCGATAAGACCCTACCTCTGCAACATCTTTACCAGGTTTTGGAAAAACCACTATATGAGCTGTATTGCTATTATATTTAAACTTCCCTGTTTCCATCCACCTATTAAACAATTTCTCTAACACAGGTGATACTTGTGTCTGTAACAGCTTATAATATTCAACTCTGAAACCATCCATTCCTGGTGCCTTACAACTCTTTGCATAATCAATACCTCTTTTTACTTCATCCAGAGTTATGGGAGATGCCAATTTATTCTGCTGATCCTGAGTTAGATGTGGTAAATGTACTTCTGACAGAAAATTTCTAATGTTCATAATGGGAACATCTTCCTTCATGTATAGCTTATGATAATAGTTTAAAAAAATATTCCCTATTTCTATAGTGTCCTTGTGTATTACACCTTTCTCATCTTTCAATAATGGCACAAATCTCGATCTTTGATTGCGAGCCAGACAACGAGCTAAGAGCTTCCCTGCCTTATCCCCATATTGGTATAAGTGATACTTATAATAAAATAGTGATTTTTTTGTTTTCTGATGAATTAATGTATTCAAAGTTGCCTGGGTAGTAAGCAGTTGTTCTTTATTAGCAATATTAGGCCTATTAGCTAAGAGTTTACGTTCTTTACAAATTTGTTTCTCTAACCTCAGGATCGCTTTAAAGGTAATGAGGAGGGTTTTGTATAGGATTCTGCAGTTTATTGGGAGCCAATGAAGCTCTTTTAATATAGGTGAGATGTGGTCCTTCCTGGATGCTCCACATAGAACACGGGCTGCTGCATTCATGGCTAACTGCAGTGGGTTGCGTGTATTCTTTGGGAGACCATGCAGTATTATATTCGCGTAATCAAAGTGAGGTGTTACTCGGGCTTGGAAAACTGTTCGAAACATGGGTCTCAGGTGGCGGAGGGTTTTTATTTTGAAGTAGATAGCTTTTACTGTTCGTTTGATGTGGTCTTTGAAGTCCAAGTGTTGGTCTAATATTACTCCTAGATAGCGTATGTTGGATTTGACTGGAAGTTCTGCGTCTCTAACTTTTAGTGTTGATGGTGGGGAGAAGTCTTTGTTCCGTGTGACAAATAGCACTTCTGTCTTCTTGAAATTTATACGTAAATTCTGGCTGAAGAGCCAATCAGTTAATGTATCGAAGCACTTAATTAACATTGTGAGATCTGGGCATGCGACCGTTATTGGAGTGAATAAAAGAACATCGTCTGCATACATGAGGCAGGATATGCCGAAAGAGCGGGTTATGTCGCAGATTGGCTGCATATAAATATTGAAAAACAGTGCGGCTAATGATGATCCTTGTGGGACTCTCTGTCTTTGTCGGAAGGGTTCTGATGTTTTGTTGCCGATCAGGACTTGCTGCCATCTGCCTTGAAGGTAAGACTTGCACCAATCCCATGCGCGGTCATGGATTCCTTTAGCATGGAGTCTCATGAGGAGTTGTTCATGATCTACAGGACAGAAGCCTTGGAGAATCATTCACGAGCTTGCAACTTACGCTTTTTAAATTTTCCTTTTACACATTTGTTGTCTCCAGAGATTTTGTTGGGGAAATATGCTTTAGAAGTGTTGCATTTAGATGGGGATGTAGCAGCTGCTCATATGTATTACCTTACGGTGGCTTCTGTTTCCACTAAGCAACCTGAGCGGGGCTTGTCCCCCTCGGGTTGTTCCGTGGAACAAAACTTAACCGCTTTTCTGGAGGATTCGTTAGAAGTGATTTCTAAGCGCTGCACTTTGGTTGTTAGGTTCAAATCTGAGCCCGCCAAACTGCGCGTTTTGAGAGCATACTTTAAGTTTAGAGATGCTCCCTTTTGTGGGCATAAACTTCAGATTTTTCCCGATGTCTGCCCAAGTACTCAGGCACGGCGGAAGCAGTTTTTACTTCTTAAACCCCGTGTAGTGGCATTGGGTGCTGTTTTTTTTTTAAGTTCCCTTGCCGCTGCATTATTACCCTGGGGGGACGTACCTATGTATATACGGATGTGACATCTTTACAACAGTTTTTGGATGGGAAAGAGGCAGGTCAGAACCTGGTGGAGGAATTGACATAGTTTTATTCAGCTCCCTCATACTCCCTTTTTCTTTTTCTGAGTTTCTTATATTGAGTATTACAGTATCTTTCTCTCTTGATGTGGTAGTGTATTATGATGCTTTGTTGATTTCGGATTGTAAATTGATTGTGCTAGAATATTTTCTTGTTTGTATATTATTTTGAATTTGAAAAATGCTTAAATAACACAGGTACACTAAAAAAAATTTTTTTAAACTGCCTCTAATGTTTCGATTGATTTTTACGTTTTTTGGTGCGCTGAATCCAAATCTGGTAACCAATTTGCTCCATCACGTACAGATTTTTTGCTACATTGGGTTAGCAGTTTGAGGTGAACGTTTCAGATTGAGTGCGATCGAGATAAAAGTTTCTTGGATGAATTCTTTATACTAATTGTTTAGTAGTTATTCAAATAAGAATAAAGAAAATTGTAACAAGGCAGCACATAAGAATAGAGTAATGTCAACAAAACACACTGTGATGGTAGCAAAATTGTCTGCACTTAAAACAGCCACATACATGTGCACAAACATTGAGCATATAAGAGCGAGGTTAGACACAAAGCAAAGCAAAGAAATGTGCAAAAAATGTTGTACAGGTATGTATGTAAGAATAGAAAACGCAAACCGCACCATTGCAATACATGAAGACAAACACCCGATGGTGTGAAAATAAAATTCTAATAAATGAGATCCGACACTGTGGTAATAACTAGCAAATTTTTATTTCAAAGTTTAGTAAAAACACGATATTTGTCAACACAGTTTAGATTTTAAAGTCATTCTTGGGTCAATCAATCTCCTGGTGGGCCCGTTTCTTCTTCCCCTGAATGCTTCTCTTGGTGCGCTGCTTGGCGTATTTTTCATCTGGGGTTTCCCGCAGCAGCAACCAGCAGAAATCAGCCATCATAGTGGTGTTCCATCTTCCTTGGTACCTTCTCTCTGCGTCCTTGATGTCCTGGTGAAACCTTTCACCTTGTTCTTCACTGTACGCCCCCAAGTTTTCGGGAAAGTAGTTCACATGGGAGTGCAAGAAATGGACTTTCAGGCTCATGTTACAGCCTTGTTCTTTGAAGGCATTGAGCATCCTGGCAACAATATCCTTATAGTTCTCATCCCGCCTGTTCCCCAAGAATTTGAGAACAACATCCTTGAAGGAATCCCAGGCTTCTTTTTCCTTCTCAGACATCGTTTCAGCGAATGCTCCATCTGAAATGAGTTTCCTTATATCAGGGCCAACAAACACTCCTTCCTTTAGCTTTGCTTCAGAAAGTCGGGGGAACTTTGAGCAAAGGTACCGAAAGCACTCACCATCTTTTGGAAGGGACTTGATGAATTGCTTAATGAGACCCAACTTAATGTGGAGAGGTGGTAATAGAATTTTATCACGAGGTACCAAGCTCTCATGAAGAACATTTTTCTCACCGGGTCTCAAATACTCCCGAATTGGCCAGTCCTTTTTCCCCCAGTGTAGGTCGCGGGCCCGGCTATCCCACAAGCAAAGGAAGCAGGGATATTTGGTGAAACCGGATTGCTGCCCTAATAGCATGGATAGAATTTTAAAGTCTCCACAAATCATCCACTTATGCTCATCATAACGAATCTTCTGAAGAATCAGGGCCAAATTCTCGTATTTTTCTTGGAGAATAACAGAGTGAGCAATAGGAACTGAAGCGAATGTGTTGCCATTATGAAGAAGAACACCTTTTATGCTGTCTTTTGACGAATCAATGAACAGCCGCCATTCAGCAGGATCATACTTGAGTTTAAACTTTTCCATCACTCCGTATATATCGTTGCAAAATACCAAATCTTCCTCTTTGCTGAAATACTTCAAAAATTGTGTCTCGCGGTTGCGGTACCAATAAAAAGTTGTTCCTGGTGACAATAGATTTTTCTGTTTAAGCCGAGAACCTAGCAGTTGGGCAGCATCTCTTGGGAGTCCTAAATCCCAGACTAAATCATTCAATTCAGCTTGAGAGAAAAGTTCAGGTTTCGGATCTGGTTCAGTTTCAAACTCGGAAGTACTGGACTCATTGGGAAAAGCCATCTGATGAGTCTCATCATGATCAGAACCGTCCACACAAATATAATCCAAAGATTTTGGTGGTTCAGGCACAGGTACTTCGTTGCTATGAGGCATAGGCCTAATTGCTGAGGGAAGGTTGGGGTAACTTATTACGTTCTTATTTTTTAAGTTGTATCCCTTCACAATGCAAGAGCAAAAATAGCAGTCACTGCTGTGGTCTCTTTGTTCACGCCACATCATAGGTATTCTGAAACGAAATGCTTGTTTTTTACCTTTCATCCATAAGCGTTGATCTTCCTCACATGTCTTGCACACTTTGTGTGGAGCCCACGGTTTGTCTTGATCGCCTAACTTCAAACCGAAATAGGCGAAATATACTTTTTTAATAAATGCAGAAATGTTCCTCTGCCGCTTTTTCACGGTATATTCCCCACAAATAAAACAAAAACTGTCCAGAGAGTTGACGCAACCTCTGGCTCTGTGAGCCATCACAAATACACAGCACTGCAAACTACAACTGTAGTGAACCACTTCGGAATAAAGCTGGATTACGACTGAGCAAACAAAAGGTAATAGTGAACTTGCAAGAAACTAAAATTTGACAGGAACGTTCATGTCGCAACCACCGTGTTTGAGCGAGCGAACGAGGCGAGGCAAACAGGAAAGAACATGCGCCAGCGCGAGTACTGGATTTAGCCCCCCGCCTCCCAATTGTCCTGTTAATGTATAAAATGAATACAAAACACTCTAAAATATCATGAGGGAGTGTTTCTAGTTAGTTAACCATTACAACCTCTATTTTGGGCCAAGAAAATAAACTGCAGTCGGCTAAAAAGAAATTATGTGAACATTCCTTATATGGGTAAGAAATCTAATTTTGCAAGAAAACGTGACGTGATGGAACATTTTGGCTATTTTTCCTGGATTCAGCACCCCAAAATCTATAGGAATCAGTTGCAAAACTGGAGACAGTTTTTTGGTAGTGTACCTGTGTAATTTAAAAAAAAAAAAAAGAATCGTCTTTATTTGGGTCTAACTGATTGTTCTTCAGTAATGGTCGTATGGATGTTTTCTTCAGGTCCTCCGGGAAGATTCCAGTTATGAAGGATTGCTTTGCGATATCAGATATGAATGGACTTATTTCTGAGCGCATTGTTTTGATCCAGTGGGCAGGGCAAGGGTCATTTGGAGCTGTCGTGGTGTTGATGTTGGCAATTGTTTCCTCGATGGTTTTCACTGGTGGGGATGCGAGCTTCGTAAGTGGGGGTTGAGTGTGGTGGTTCTGATAAGATTCACAAGGTGTGGTAATAGTCACCTTTATTGCTTTGGATTGGATGTAGTTAGCGTATGCCTGTGGCTGGATACACTCCTGTTGTGGTTGGGGTGGTTGGTTGGTCAGTGATTTCACTAAGTTGAAAAGGTCACGTGGCTTATTTAATGAGCGATTGAGGAGCTCAGTATGGAATCTTTTCCTTTCTGCCCACATTGAATCTCTATGGTTTTTCAGATGTTCTAAATAGGTGCTTTGATCTGCTGGGCTGCGGGTCCGTCGCCATTTTCTCTCAAGTTTTCTTAGATGTAGTAGTGAGGATCGTAGTTTGGAGGAGAACCATGGCGCATTATGCTTTTTCGGTGCTTGCTTATTATCTGTATGTTTCTTGTCTTTTTTTGGATGTTGGGTAACTTGTGTGAGGGTGTTATTCCAGTTTGTGAGCATTTCGTTGATGTTGGAGGATGGTTTAGATAGCTTTGGGATTACCTGTGAGTGATAAGCTCTCTGTCGAGCTGTTTGAATCGGGATGGTTTCTCTGGTCTCTGGGCAATTGGGTGGCAGTCTGTTGTTGGTTGTGTTGGTATTTGAAATGCTATTAGGTTATGGTCGGACCAGGGGACAGGGGTGACGGATACTTCGATTTGGTTTAGATTGCTGGTGTCACCAGGTGGGACGAAGACTAGATCTAGGAGGATCTCCAGGAACAAGCAGGAATGAGTCTTCACATATGGGAACGTCAGCGCCGACGGAGCCCGCACGGAAATGCTCCCCAGCATCCAAACAAAGCTTTTGGGAGCATCCCTCGCGCCTGCGCGGTGACTTCCTGCCTTTCCCACTGTCTCTCCCCAGTTTTTCGTTTTTCCGCGGAGCCAACAGGACGTACCTCCTGTCACTGCAGAAACGTTTTCCTTTAAAATCCCTTCCTTAGCGTCCCTCTAGTCCAGTCCCGGAACCATAGAGTTGTGAACCTCCACCAGCAGCTTTGGAGACTGAACATCTTCATCTCTTTGATCATCCAGCTATATGCAGCCCCAAGGACCGCCCACACATCAGTATCTCAGTCTCCAAGCAGCTTGGAAGTCAGAGCCCAGAACTGGGCTCCTTAGGAACAAATAAGCAGAGCTTTAGTGTTTTATTATTTTCTAGATTTAGGTGCTGGGCTGCTGCTGTGGAGGAAATCTTTGACTGTGTCCCTTCTGTCTTTCTCTAATCTGTTTTTTTCTTTCTGTCTCTCTCTGTTAGTCTCCCCATAGGTCAAACAAGCAGGGGAGTTGCACAGGACACAGGTCTCCTTTCTACCGAACCCCCTTGGTGGGTGAGGAGAAGGTTGAAAACTATTACAGGCAGCAATTGAATACAGCAGTAGGCTCTGAGGGTCCCCTGACTGATTTAGGGGTTCCCCGAGCTGCCCTGAGCGGTTATTACTCTGTTATTGACTCTGATAACTGCTACTCAGAGCTTGTGACAGGCACGCTGGACAGCACTCTCAGTGTTTTGACCCCCCCTCCACTCCTGTGTGTGGGTGAGTAGAGTTTGAAGCTTTTTCTTTCTAAAGGCAGTGGTGGAGGCCTTGGGGTGGCCTGGAATCAGCTCTGGGGAGTGTTTTAGACCTTTTGGGTATTTTTTCTGGTCCTTTTTTTGGCGGGATCGGGTCCGGCGGCCATTTTGGATTTTTTTCAAAGTTGTTTTTCTTCGTGTTTTTTTTAGGGATAGGAGCTTCGTTTTTGCATTTCTTGGTCAGATATCAGCTAATTGACTCCAGCTCTATCTAATCCTGCAATTTGGAGCGTTTTTGAGCACTTTTAAAATCGTGATTTTTTTTTTCTGCTCTGTTTGCTTCAGCAAGGTGTTCCTGCTTTGCTGGCAAAGGGCTGTGTGCATAGCCATGCCTCCTAGTCCTCGGTGTCTGGTCTGTGGCATTCGTAGAAGTAGTAATTTGGAAGCCCGAGTCTGTGCCACTTGTTCTACTGTGGGTGCTGGCATGGAGGACCCTCTGGAGGGCTCCAGTGCAGATCTCCCACCTGTATCTACAGAAGGGACATCAGAGCAGGCAGAGACGGTCCTTGGTCCGGGGATTTCTGCAGTGCCGGAGCGCCTGTTGGCGGGGGGCGTCCAGGAGGGATCCCTGGGAGTTCCACCCACCTTTTTCTCTCTCATGCAGGAGGCTCTGGCTCTCTTGCAGCCGGCGGGGGGAGGCTCGGTCCTGCCCCGCCGTGGACTAAAGCGTCCACTTTCAGTAGAGGGAGACACTGGTCCACAAAAGAAGAGCCGGCCCCCGAGTGTTGCGGATTCTGTGCCTCCTGGGGACGAGTTCCACGAGGGGCTGGGGGAGGCTCTCGAGCTGGAGTCTGCGGAGGATTTAGAAGACGGCGAGTTGTTGGACGACGAGCAGAGTAGTAGAATAGTGCGTGTATTTCGTAAAGAGGAACTTCCGGCACTGATTGCCGAAACCCTCAAGATATTGAACATACCCGTGGAAGATGCCACTGCGGAGGACAAGTTGGAGGATCCCTTGATGCAGGCGGTGCGCACTTCCCACAGAGTCTTTCCGCTCCATAGGGTTTTTAAAGCTATGATCCAGGAGGAGTGGAACAGTCCAGAGTCCGCTTTGCGCGTGGCTAGACTGTTGCCTAAATTGTATCCTCTGTCGGAGGCTGATAACTTTTTCTTTTGCCGTAGGTGGACGCGGCAGTTTCCGCGGTTACTAAACGGACTACTATCCCGGTGGAAGGTGCTGCGGCGTTGAAGGACCCGTAGGATCGGAAAGTTGATAGCTTGTTGAGACAGGCGTTTGATGTTGCTGCCCTGTCAATGCAGGCGGCGGTGGCTGGGGCCTGGGTGGCGCGCGGCTGCCTCCGCTGGTCTCAACAGTTCCAGGGGCCCCAGTCGGCGGAACAAGAGGCCGCGGCGTCCAGATTGGAGTCGGGTACCGCTTATTTGGCGGATATCCACTATGACCTCATTAGGGGGTTAGCTAACGGCATGGCGTTGGTGGTAGCGGCGCGTCGTTCTCTTTGGTTACGCAATTGGGCGGCTGATGGCTCTTCTAAAGCTCGCCTTAGTAAGCTGCCATTTAAGGCCAGGTAGTTATTTGGAGAGGACTTGGATAGGTTGGTAAAAGATCTTGGGGATTCTAAGGGGGGTCGGCTTCCGGAGGATAAGCCCAAGCAGGGGAAGCCGACCTTCACCTTCCGAGGGGTCTCAGCAGTCCTTTCGGAGGTTTCGTGCCTCCCGCTTTGGTCAGTCCCAGCGTTCCAGATATCTGGGGCGCGGACAGAGTTTCCGCGGATTTCGGGGGGCAGGTAGAGGTTTTGGCTCCTTCCAGGCGCAGGTCCCCAAAAAGTCACAATGAAGCGAGGCCGGCTCCGGTGGCGGTGATTCCCGTAGGGGGCAGACTGCGGGATTTCTACCCTGCCTGGGCCGCTATCACATCCGATCGATGGGTGTTAGAAGTGATACGAGAGGGATATGCGCTCGAGCTACATCGACCGGTGCTCGATTCCTTCGTTATGTCCCCGTGCAGCGCTCCCTGGAAACGATGAGTCGTATCCGATACACTTTCCCGGCTGCTTCGGCTCCGGGCGGTCGCCCCCGTGCTGAAGGGGCAGTTAGGGTCCGGTCGCTACTCCATCTACTTCGTAGTGCCGAAAAAGGAGGGCACCTTTCGACCAATCCTGGATTTAAAGAGAGTGAATCGGTGTCTCCGGGTGTCACATTTTCGCATGGAAACGCTGCGCTCGGTCATAGCGGCGGTCCGCGAGGGGGAATTCCTAACGTCCCTAGACCTTACGGAGGCCTATTTGCACATTCCCATTCGCCGGGAACATCAAAGATTTCTGCGGTTTGCGCTGCCGATGGGCCATTTTCAGTTTTAAGCCATGCCCTTCGGCCTAGCGACGGCGCCACGGGTCTTCACGAAGATCATGGTGGTGGTAGCGGCGTTCCTGCGGAAGGAGGGTGTCCTCGTGCATCCCTATCTCGACGACTGGTTGATCCGGGCGAAGTCGAGGGAGGAGAGTCTCCGGGCGACGGCGCGGGTCGTACAGGTTTTGCAGTCGTTAGGCTGGGTGGTCAATCGGGCAAAGAGCAGCCTTCTTCCCTCGCAGACCTCGGAGTATTTGGGGGCGCGTTTTGAGACTGGCAATGGGAAGGTTTTTCTCCCAGTGTACAGAGCGCGGGCCCTGAGGCGGCTGGTGGAGCAGTTTCTAGCGAGACGGGCATCCTCAGCTTGGCAATACCTTCAACTTCTCGGCACGATGGCAGCGACCATCGAGGTAGTTCCGTGGGCAAGGGCGCACATGCGGCCCCTGCAGCGAGCGCTGCTGCGTCGATGGTGTCATCAGTCCGACTCGCTAGCTCGTCAGTTAGTTTGCCCCTTGGGGGTTCGGCGCAGCCTTCGCTGGTGGTTGCGTCGGCGCTCTCTGGCAAACGGTATGCCCTTGGAGTCTGGCGTCTGCTGATGACGGATGCCAGTTTGAGCGGCTGGGGGGCTCATTGCGAGGGCCAGATTGCTCAGGGCCAATGGTCCTCGCGGGAGAGCCGGTGGTCCATCAACCGACTGGAAATGAGAGCCGTGTGGTTTGCTCTGACAGCGTTTCAGCCTTGGCTGCAGGGAGCGGCGGTCAGGGTGCTATCCGACAATGCCTCCACGGTAGCCTACATAAATCGCCAGGGAGGCACAGGCTGCGCGGCGTTGGAAGCGGAGGCGGATCTGCTTCTGGATTGGGCAGAGCGGCATCTTCAGTGTCTGTCGGCCCAGCATATCGCGGGGGTTCACAATGTGGAGGCGGACTTTCTGAGTCGTCGCAGGGTAGACCCCGGAGAGTGGTCTCTACATCCCGAGGTATTTGCGTTGCTGGTCCGTCGTTGGGGTCTGCCGATAATGGACCTCATGGCGACCTTCGAGTCCGCGCAAGTCGAAAGGTTCTTCAGCAGGCGTCGGGAACGCATGTCGGAAGGCCTCGATGCATTGGCACAAAGGTGGCCAAGGTGCGGGCTGCTCTATGTCTTTCCTCCGTGGGCTCTGCTGGGTCGCCTGGTACAGCGGATCGAACGGCATCCGGGTCCCGTGGTTCTGATTGCCCCGGACTGGCCTCGTCGGCCTTGGTATGCGGATCTGGTGCGGTTGAGTGTGGCCGATCCGTGGCTCCTTCCTCCTCGGCCGGATCTCCTTCGGCAGGGGCCGCTGCAGATGCCTCAGGTGGCTCGATTCTCGCTTACGGCATAGCTATTGAGAGGGCGCAAATGAGAGCCAAAGGTTATTCTCCGGAGGTCATTGCTACCTTGTTGCGGGCGCAGCGTCGGTCTACGTCGCTAGCGTATGTCCGGGTCTGGCGTATTTTTGAGAGCTGGTGTGCGGCTCGCGAGTTGCGGCCTTTGCGGATCTCCGTTCTTCAGATCCTCTCCTTCTTGCAAGCAGGGGTGGACAAGGGCCTGGCGGCCAGTTCGTTGAGGGTCGAACTTGCAGCTCTTGCGTGTTTTCGAGGCAAGGTTCAGGGCCAGTTATTGGGGTCCCATGCGGACGTGAAGCGCTTCTTGCGAGCGGTGTTGCTTGTGTGTCCTCCGTGCAGGGCTTTAGTGCCCTCGTGGGACTTGAATTTGGTGTTGAGGTCTCTGGTGGCTTCGCCGTTTGAACCCTTGGCGCAAGCTTCGTTGAAGGACTTGACGTTGAAAACGGTGTTTCTGGTAGCGATCTCGTCAGCTCGCAGGATCTCGGAGTTGCAGGCTCTTTCGTGTAGGGAACCCTACCTGTCTTTCTCTGCCGACAAGGTGGTATTGCGACCGGTTCCCGCGTTTTTGCCTAAGGTAGTTTCGGCGTTTCACATGAATCAGGTGGTGTCTCTCCCGGTGTTTGCCAGGGAACGGGGCAAGCACGCGGATAACTCCTTGCACGCGTTGGATGTCCGTCGAGCTCTTCGTCGGTATTTGAGGGAAACGGCGGCCTTCCGTAAGTCCGATCGCCTATTTGTCGCATTTGGCGGTCCGCGCAAGGTGGAAGCGGCGTCTAAGTCTTCCATTTCCCGCTAGTTGAAAGAGGCGATTTCGTTGGCATACCTTTTACACAGCAGGATGGTTCCTGCCGGGCTTCGGGCTCACTCGACTAGGGCGCAGGCGGCGTCTTGGGCAGAAGTGAGCTTGGTACCGGCGGTGGATATTTGTCGGGCGGCGACGTGGTCGTCCTTGCACACCTTTGCTAAGCACTATCGTCTGGATGTGCAGGCGGCGTCGGATGCGCGGTTTGGGTCTCGGGTGCTTCAGGCTGGACTAGCGAGGCCCTCCCGTTGAGATTTACTGCTCTTTTACATCCTCTGTGGTTCCGGGACTGGACTAGAGGGACGCTAAGGAAGAGTAAATTAGACTTACCTGCTAATAGTTGTTCCTTGCGGAACTCTAGTCCAGTCCCGGATCCCTCCCTGTTTATCTGTTCTCGCTGCCAGCCAAGAAGGTACATTCATTATAGGAGTCTTCCAGGGTTTTTGTTCTCTATACTTTCGGTCAGAGCTCCTCTGCTTGCAACACGCCTTAGTTTCCTTTCGGGGTCAGATCTTGGGGGTGAGCGGTGGTGCCTCTTGTTGCATGCGTTTTGCACAAGGGTCGCCACGGCCATTCTGGTCTGCCTTCCCGTAGGCGGGAGGTTGTTCTTACGCAATTGGAAAAAGAAAAAAAAAAAAAAAGAGAGAATTTTTGCTCGTAGTGGGAACTTTAGGGTCAGGATCCTTTTTTCCACTGTGTTGTTATATCTACTTATTTGTTGCTCTGCTTAGTATGCTTTGTCAATAGGTACTGATGTGTGGGCGGTCCTTGGGGCTGCATGTAGCTGGATGATCAAAGAGATGAAGATGTTCAGTCTCCAAAGCTGCTGGTGGAGGTTCACAACTCTATGGTTCCGGGACTGGACTAGAGTTCCGCAAGGAACAACAATTAGCAGGTAAGTCTAATTTACTCTTTTTTCTTGTTTTCTTGTGGTCGCGGCTGTCTTTCCCGCCGATACCGGCACCGCCGGTGCTTTATTCTTTTCTTTTCAAACTTAGAGAATTAACTTCTCCTTGGTTTTTTCTTTTATCTAATCAAGGCCTAACAGGCCTTTCCAACATGGAGCCTTCTTCCCCTAAGAAGTGCCTTCACTGCGGAAACTTAGTTTTCTTTTTAGACTCCAGTGCCTGGTGTCTATCCTGTTTGGGTCCTGACCCCTTTTCCATGGGTCCATCAGGCTTTAGTATCGGGAGAAGACCTTCTCTTTTTTGGGTATCCCTCGATGCCGTTTTTCCTCCTGAGGTGAGGACACGGGTTTATTCTTCTCTCCAGGATCAGGTAACCCACAAAAGGTCTGTTAAGACTGGCCAGTTCTTGATGGGTAGGTCTCATGCCCAGCATGATGACGGCTCCGGCCTTGCCCTCAAGATCCCATTGTCCGTAAGACCCCGGCGGGAGTCTTCGGGCTCCAAAGCATTTACGGGGTTTCAGGTTGTTCCTGGGGTTCACTCCTCACAGAACATACCTGAGCCATGCTCGGGGGTGGTATCCGCTTCGAGCGGTACTGATCCCCCGGCATCGGCACCGGTGTCAAGTGCTCCACTCTTCACCGAGGATCGTCAGCTGGTGTCCTCGGTACCTTCTGGACCGATCGACCCGACTCGGACTGGTTTTCCTGCTTCCCAGCCATGCGCGGGGTTGGTGCCGGCTTCGAGCGGTGCCGATCCCCCGGCATCGGCACCGGTGTCAAGTGCTCCGCTCTTCACCAGGGATCGTCGTCGGGAGTCCTCGGTGCCTTCGGGGCCGATCGATACGGCCCAGTCTAGATTTCCTGTATCCCAGCCAACCGCGGGGTTGATACCGGCGTCGAGCGGTACCGATGCCCCGGCGTCGGCATCGGTGTCGAGTGTTCCACTCCTCACCGGGGATCATCATCTGGTGTCCTGGGTACCTTCGGGGCCGACCGATGCGCCCCGGATGGGCTTTCCGCTATCTACGCCAGGCTTGGGGGGGTACCGGCTTCGAGCGGTACCGATACCCCGACATCGGCGCCGGTGTCGAGTGTTCCTCTCTTCACCGGGCGTCGTCCTCGGTGCCTTTGGTACCGATCGATACGATTCCGATTGACCTTCAGGTAGCGGCATCGCCGATTCCACCACCGACGCTCGGTTCGATGCCCAGTCTGGAATCCTTATCCAATCTAGATGACTTGGTCCCGACGCGTTTCGGAGCCGATCCATGTCGCCTCCGACTACGCAGTACTGGAGATGATCACCAAAGCTCTCTGGTTACCTCGGTACCGCTTCGGCAACCTCCGATACCTGCTACGATGGCATTACCGTCCCCGATGCCGGTACCGGTGTCGACGACGTTTCCTGCAGTTCCATCGGTGCCATCGATCCTTTCTATGCCTAGCTTGGAATCGATACCGGGAACCGACAACGCAATACTAACTGCCTCGAATCAGAACTGTCAGTTTTGTTCTCCATCTAGCAGGATTCGTTTTATGCACCAGTCCAGTAGGTCTTCTGGTGTTCGCGCTGCTCATTCAACCTCAGCCTGCCCAGGAATAGTTCCTCTGGGAGATCCTTCTTTTCAGGCATTTCTCCTTGACATGGCAGCCTTTCTTGCCATTCTTATTCCTGGTCCTACTCTTGACCAAGATCCTGCAGAAAAGGAAACTATAATGCTTCCTTTGCATCAGTCTTTGCAGGACCTTCTTCTGAGGATTTGGGAATCACCTTTAAAGGTTCCTGCGCCTTCTACAGCCATGAATGTTCTGTATCAGGTGCCTCCCTCTCCGGGGTTTCAGAAAAGCCAACTTCCGCACCATTCCATTGTAGTGGACTCAGCAATGAGGAAGGTCAGAAGCAAGAAGAAACATTCTTCTTTCCCACCAGGTCGTGCATCTAAAACACTTGATGCCTTTGGACGTCAAACCTTCCAAACTTCTATGTTGGCTTCAAGAATTATTTCATATATTTTTTATATGAGTCTCACACTTCAGGAGGTCACAGAGAAGTTATCTCTTTTGTCTCCTTTTTTGCCAGAACCCAAGGCCTCTGACTATTCCTTGCTTCTTAATCAAAGCAGGAATATCTCTTGGTTCCTTTCTCGTGCTTCTCTAGACTCTTGAGTCTGTTAGCAGATCCTCTGCTATTGCCATTGGAGCGCGTCTTACAGCATGGCTGCAGGCTTCAGACTTGAGCAGATGGGCAAAACATACACTGGGTAATTCTCCTTGTACTGGAGACAGTCTTTTCAATAGAGAAGCTTTATGTCAGGTTGCTCATTGCTCCACTGACTTTCCTAGTTCTGGAAACCATCCTTCTTCTGCCCATCCTCCCGGTGTACCCAAGCAAGGGACATCTCATCCTAGTCTGAAGTCTCCAGACTCTACCCAGTCTGCTCATAACCAGCAACCATAGGTTCCGGTGTATTGCAATCTACAGTTAACTTCCCCTTAGCAGAAGTTTATTCTTCAAACTCTACACTGGTTTCTTTTCCAGTATGCTATGCCCTCGGATACTTTTGTCCATGGGTTGCAGAATTCTCCCATTCTTACTACCACGAAGGGAGGTCAGAACTATCCCATGATAGTTTCTGTCCCCATATGTACATCTTTTCCTTCAGCTGCCTTACCCTATGGTAAGTCACTTTCCAATCCCCTCTCTTCCAGGGTTTCCCCTGCTTGAGTTGGTGCCATACTGAAACGCGTTTTTTCTTCCAGTGTAGCCTGTTTGTTTTTCGTTCACTGCGTGCTCTGAACAACTCATCGGACAGGGATGGAGAGGCTCTCCTCTGCCTTTGTCTGTTTTCTCTCTGTTTTCTACAGGAGAATCCCCTCTGTCGGTTTGTTCAGTTGCTGTATATGCGGGAGTTCCAGTGATTACTTTAATGCTCATTGCAAGCTGCTTGCAACTATCTTGCATAATGCTATTCACTGCAGCTTATCTTCTTCTAGCCATATCCTTTCCTCGGATGTGACAACACGCCTGACTTCTGTCAGTTTTATCTTATCATTCTCCTGCACAATGCTCTCGGCAACCTTCAGAGAAGCTTCTACTCTGGGCCCTCACCACAGAGCATTGACCTTTGCCTCTGAGGGTCTTTCATGTACAGCAGACAAGCTTTTCTGCGTGAATGTCCACGGAGTTCCCAATCTGACCGGAATATATTCCTGTTCCTTACAGCTTGGCATTATGTTCTTCTACTCCACTGGACAACGCATACTCCTCTATCGTACATGATACCCCTGAACCCCTTGGGGGATCACTCTGGTATCTTCGTCTATGCGTTCTTCTTGTCCTTTGGACGGATCAGAGTCCTAAAGTACTGCTGAGTACTCTTGCCAGACTACTGTTATCCTCTGTTTTTCACGCAGCCATACTGGTTCTTCCACTGACCTACATTCCTGCTCCACAGAAATCGATTCTCTATATTTCTTCAGGTGGGGTTCGCCCCCTATTATTGGGTGAATTTTTTCCCATCACATTCCCCATGTGAATGTTCTTTCTTCTGTGGCTCAGTTGCAGGCATGTATTCTGAAACATTATTTTTATGTATGGGGGCATACATGTTTTGTACGGTGGGTGGGCGTCTGCCATCCCACCTCTACCTATACATATGTCTATCTACATGTCTATATGTAGATATGTATATCAAAAAAAAAAAAAAAACACCTTGTCTACATACATATATTCTCATAGGTATAGATATGTATGTCTTCCGGATATACATATATATATATGTATATAGGCATACGCATATTAGGTAGACATAGGGTGCTATGGACATCTCCCATCTCCCTGACTGTCGGTGCTTAGGTTTTTATTTTCTTATGGGGTCCGGACAGTCAGCTTGCCTATTATCATACGGCTCAGTAACTGGGACGGGTTATACTAACCATTGCTGCTGTGACGTCAACAGCTTCTATTTTTGTTATACATCTCCCTATCTGTGCAGTCTCAAACTTCTATGTCTTCCTATCGCTTAACAGCTAGGAAGGACAGTGTACACCTTCAGTGTTCCTGAGTACACTTCTGTTCTCCTTGGGAATAGGGGCTTTTTTACATACCCTCTCTTCCCTTCCGGACTGGGCTAATTTTCCAGATCGGTCAGTCTTCTTCTTTAGTCCTCAATGTTTATGACTCTGTACCTAATTGAGTTATCAGCTTTCCCATAAAGCTTTTCATTGGAGACCTGCGGATCTTCTCCTGCCCCGGTTGACACCTGGGTCACCTGCCCATTCCAGGTTGGAACTTCTCCCTCGCTGCTGTGGAGTCACCTTGAAGATTCCGCTACTGCATCTACAGTCTACTTCCTACAATCCAGTAGGTAAGCTCTATATTGTGCTAGTTCATTAAATATTTTGATGATACTTGACATACCTTCTAAAGACTTTTTTCCCTGTAGTCTTTAGATTCGCTGTTCCTCTACAGCTCTGCTCTATTCAACTCCTACCCTCCATCCCCCAGGGGATGCCAGAGATCCAGGTTTGGGAAATGCCGTCCTGTTCCAGGGATGCGCATTTTATGGGATCTCCCCTGGCACCCACAGCTAGGGAGTCCCCATATGTGAAGACTCATTCCTGCTTGTTCCTGGAGATAGCACAGTTACTTACCTGTAACAGGTGATCTCCGGAACAGCAGGAATTAGTTTTCACAACCCACCCACCTCCCCTAGGAGTTGTATCTATCTATTTCCTTTCCTCTTTCTCTCCTTCTGTCTCAGCTATGAAACTCAACTTGGGAGAGACAGTGGGAAAGGCGGGAAGTCACCGCGCAGGCGCGAGGGATGCTCCCAAAAGCTTTCTGTTTGGATGCTGGGGAGCATTTCCATGCGGGCTCTGTCGGTGCCGACGTACCCATATGTGAAGACTAATTCCTGCTGTTCTGGAGATCACCTGTTACAGGTAAGTAACTGTGCTTTACCTTGTTGATGGGTGGGCTCTTTCACGGCTTGTTTATAGCCTAGGTTTGACATTGCCTCAAGGAAGGTAATAGCTAAATCTTGCTGGGTAGAGGCAAGATTAAAGTCTCCCATCAGCCAGTTTGCTTTGTGTGTGTTTTGCGGATTGCAGGCTAGGTCGATAACATCAGAGAGTTCGTCTGACAATGCGCCAGGTGCCCTGTAGATGAGGTTTATAGTGTTGGGTTTGTTGGTGATTGTTAACATGTTCAGGTATTGTGTGCTCTTTGTGAAGTTAATCCGGTATTGAAGTGCTGTTTTGGCTAGGATGAGTACACCACCTCCTCTTCTGTTTTCTCTGTTGCATGTGTAGATCGAGAAGTTGGTAGGAGTGATTTGGTTTAGTAGAGCATTATCAGCATCTGACAACCATGTTTCGGTTACCAATAGGATGTCTAGGTTGAGGTTTGAGAGTAGGTCTGTGATGGCAGGCCATTTGTTGCGGGCCGAGCGTGCATTGATGAGTGCGCATCTAAGGATTTGTTGGTTTTGTTTTTCCTTAAGATTTGTTGATGCTGTGGGATCAAGAGTCAGATCAAAAAATAGGACTAACAAAATGACTATAACAACACAAAACATATATATAGTGTTAAATGTAGGAATGTCCGTCAAATCGGGGGACAAACAACCCCGTCATAAAAACGAACGTCTCCCTTTAATCTTTTTTATTTAATACGAATTTCAACAACAGTCTAAATGAAAACAGAGCAGACCCATAGAGCCACTTAGCCAAGCTTACAAATGCATAATTGGTCAAAAAGACCTAAAAAAAGACTTAGCTGGCAATGGGGTCCTGCAGTAAGAGAATCCTCCAAACACTTCAGCGGAGTAATCTTCCAAACATTTCTGTTGGGGTAACCTCCCAAAAATAATACAGAGAGCCGTCAAGAAGGCACGTCTTCAGAAATCCTGTATCTTCAAATCCTTTATCTTCAAAATTCCATCAGTGCCTTCAGAGTTCCATAACCCAGCGCTGCGTTTCGGGTCAACTGACCCTGCATCAGATGGCATAAGCAGTAATCATCTCCAAGTTTTTGGACATTTCTCAAAAAGCCGTTAGGTTCTCAAAGAACGTCCCTCTCAAGAAAATGGCGTCTGACGTCAGTGTTCATGATCAGCTGTTATATCCTGAACCAATGCAAAAGAAAGCATCCGATCAGGTGGGTAAAATACTCCACCAATCGAGCTCCAAATTAAGTCCATTGGGGGTGACTGATTTAAGAAAAAAGATCCACCGCTGTTCCAGAACTTGTAAATACTGTCCCGATCCCCCCTCCGAGGTTTAACTGGAGCATGATCCAAAATACACCAGGAAAAATCAGTAAATACATGGTTCAACTGAAGGCAGTGGGCTACTAAAGGAGCTGTAAGGGTCTTTGTATGTATTCGTGATTTATGCTCCGTTAAACGCCACTTTACAGGGCGCGTCGTGCGACCGACATAGTGCATTCCACAAGGGCATGTGAGAACATAGACTACAAAGGAAGATGAACAATCAGTATGCCATTTTAGATGGAAAATCCGTCCCATAGCATTATGTGTCCATGTAGTACCAATCTGAGATCTTAAACAGTGTTGACAACGAGAGGACGCACAAGAAAAATGTCCCACATCCAATTGTGACTGCTCAGAGTATTTACAATCCACCATAGAGTGTACCACAAAATCCCGAATATTTGCACCTCATTGATAAGCAATCATAAAATCTTGCTGAAAAACAGGGTCAAGTTGTAAAATATGCCAATATTTACGCAAAAGAGCTACTGTTTGAGGTGACCCTATCATATACGGCAATACCCCAATGATTTTCTTATTAGTATCACCAACGGGAGTGCCAGATGCTTGAGTCCCCCCAATAGAGAAAACTTCCTCCCGAGCAGCAGAATGTAATAACCAATCGCGATGTGCATATTTTGCTGTTTTATAGGCTTTATTTATGACTGGTTCTGGATAACCCCGAAGTAGTAAACGATGACACAAATCTTTGGCATGTATCGTAAATTCTTCTTTAGTAGTACAATTTCGTTTTATACGGAAGAATTGACCAAGAGGAAGGGCTCTTCGAAGAGGGCCCGGGTGAAAACTTTGATATTGTAACAAAGTATTGCGCTGCACCGCTTTTCGGTATAGCGTAGAACAAATAGTGTGACCAGTTTTATATAGACGAACATCCAGAAAGTCTATAGTAGTATAATCATAATTCGCTGTAAAAGTAAGATTTGATTTCCTAGTATTCAGCCAGTCTATAAACAGTAACAATGAGGGTTCATCTGCTGTCCAAACGAAAAAAACATCGTCTAGAAAACGAACCCAGAAGGGTATGTTCTTAAACCAATCAGAAACATATAAAAAATCGTCGTCAAATGCCGCGAGATATATCGTAGCAATAGAAGGGGCGACAGTGGCACCCATTGCTATTCCGTAAGTCTGTTGATAAAAGCTCTTGTCATACAGAAAATAATTCTGAGTCAGCACCAGTGAGAGAAGCTCCAAAAATAATGATTTAGGAATCCGATCTGGCATATCCAATGAAATTGACTGTACAACATGCAAAGCTTCTCTTTGATCTATATTAGTATATAGGGCCGTCACATCAATTGTGACCAGCCACACTGAAGAGAACGAAAACGCACATTGGGATAATAAAGTCAAAAAATGCGAAGTATCTCTTAAATAGGATCGTACTGAGCAAGCAGATTTCTGTAGAATCCGGTCACAAAATTTGGATATAGGTTCCAGAATCGAGTCACGGCAGGAAACAATGGGCCTACAGGGAGGAGCCACAAGAGACTTATGCACTTTAGGGACCATATAGAATACCGGCGTCTTTGGATGTTTAGGGGTCAAAAATTTGGCTTCCTTTGTTGTTAACTGGCCCAGATCTTTAGCTCGTGTCACCAATCGTAAAATCCTTTTCTGTAGATCTTCTAAAGGATCCTTAGGTAAAAGTAAATAATATTTAGTATCAGAAAGATGTAATAATACTTGCTGATGATAATATTGCATGGATAGAATAACTATAGAACCCCCCTTGTCCGCATTACGAATCACTATATCCGGGTTAGATTTTAAAGCTAATAGTGCGCGCCATTCATCTCGTTGCATATTAGAATATGTTGGAAGAGTTTTTTCCAAAGAAGCCATATCTGTCAGAACTAATTGTTGGAAGGTTTGCAAAATAGGTGGAGGAGGAGTTGGAGGTATCCAAAAGGAAGACCCCCAAAGTATGGAATCATCCAAAAAAGATGAAGATTTATCTGAAAAGTAATGAAGAATATGCAATGTACAGTCAATTTCATTGGATATGCCAGATCGGATTCCTAAATCTTATTTTTGGAGCTTCTCTCACTGGTGCTGACTCAGAATTATTTTCTGTATGACAAGAGCTTTTATCAACAGACTTACGGAATAGCAATGGGTGCCACTGTCGCCCCTTCTATTGCTACGATATATCTTACGGCATTTGAGGAAGATTTTTTTGATGTTTCTGATTGGTTTAAGAACATACCCTTTTGGGTTCGTTTTCTAGACAATGTTTTTTTCGTTTGGACAGCAGATGAACCCTCATTGTTACTGTTTATAGACTGGCTGAATACTAGGAAATCAAATCTTACTTTTACAGCGAATTATGATTATACTACTATAGACTTTCTGGATGTTCGTCTATATAAAACTGGTCACACTATTTGTTCTACGCTATACCGAAAAGCGGTGCAGCGCAATACTTTGTTACAATATCAAAGTTTTCACCCGGGCCCTCTTCGAAGAGCCCTTCCTCTTGGTCAATTCTTCCGTATAAAACGAAATTGTACTACTAAAGAAGAATTTACGATACATGCCAAAGATTTGTGTCATCGTTTACTACTTCGGGGTTATCCAGAACCAGTCATAAATAAAGCCTATAAAACAGCAAAATATGCACATCGCGATTGGTTATTACATTCTGCTGCTCGGGAGGAAGTTTTCTCTATTGGGGGGACTCAAGCATCTGGCACTCCCGTTGGTGATACTAATAAGAAAATCATTGGGGTATTGCCGTATATGATAGGGTCACCTCAAACAGTAGCTCTTTTGCGTAAATATTGGCATATTTTACAACTTGACCCTGTTTTTCAGCAAGATTTTATGATTGCTTATCAACGAGGTGCAAATATTCGGGATTTTGTGGTACATTCTATGGTGGATTATAAATACTCTGAGCAGTCACAATTGGATGTGGGACATTTTTCTTGTGCGTCCTCTCGTTGTCAACACTGTTTAAGATCTCAGATTGGTACTACATGGACACATAATGCTACGGGACGGATTTTCCATCTAAAATGGCATACTGATTGTTCATCTTCCTTTGTAGTCTATGTTCTCACATGCCCTTGTGGAATGCACTATGTCGGTCGCACGACGCGCCCTGTAAGGTGGCGTTTAACGGAGCATAAATCACGAATACATACAAAGACCCTTACAGCTCCTTTAGTAGCCCACTGCCTTCAGTTGAACCATGTATTAACTGATTTTTCCTGGTGTATTTTGGATCATGCTCCAGTTAACCCTCGGAGGGGGGATCGGGAACAGTATTTACAAGTTCTGGAACAGCGGTGGATCTTTTTTCTTAAATCAGTCACCCCCAATGGACTTAATTTGGAGCTCGATTGGTGGAGTATTTTACCCACCTGATCGGATGCTTTCTTTTGCATTAGTTCAGGATATAACAGCTGATCATGAACACTGACGTCAGACGCCATTTTCTTGAGAGGGACGTTCTTTGAGAACCTAACGGCTTTTTGAGAAATGTCCAAGAACTTGGAGATGATTACTGTTTATGCCATCTGATGCAGGGTCAGTTGACCCGAAACGCAGCGCTGGGTTATGGAACTCTGAAGGCACTGATGGAATTTTGAAGATAAAGGATTTGAAGATACAGGATTTCTGAAGACGTGCCTTCTTGACGGCTCTCTGTATTATTTTTGGGAGGTTACCCCAACAGAAATGTTTGGAAGATTACCCCGCTGAAGTGTTTGGAGGATTCTCTTACTGCAGGACCCCATTGCCAGCTAAGTCTTTTTTTAGGTCTTTTTGACCAATTATGCATTTGTAAGCTTGGCTAAGTGGCTCTATGGGTCTGCTCTGTTTTCATTTAGACTGTTGTTGAAATTCGTATTAAATAAAAAAGATTAAAGGGAGACGTTCGTTTTTATGACGGGGTTGTTTGTCCCCCGATTTGACGGACATTCCTACATTTAACACTATATATATGTTTTGTGTTGTTATAGTCATTTTGTTAGTCCTATTTTTTTGATCTGATTTTTTGTTGGATTTATTGTACAGATCTGATTTTTGGTTACTATTTTTGGATTTGGTGGGATCAAGAGTGGCATAGCGTAGGTGTGATTGTCTTTTATAGTAGGGATTTGGGGGTGGTTGGTGTTGGTTATGGTAATGTTTCCTACTTGTACTGAGAAGCAGTGGGATAGGGTTATATCCCTGTGATTATGATTATTATTATTATTATTATTATTAAAGACTTATAAAGTGCCGCAACATACGAAGCGCTATATAATTGTTCTTTGTCGTTTTTCTGATACTATTGTGTTTGTCACAGAAGTTAGATTGGCCACTCAGTGTGTTACTTTAGAGCAGATAATCGGGTAATGTTCACTTATTTTTCAGTCTAAGGGCTAGATTTACTAAAGTATACTACTGCATTTGTTATAAAGTGGTATATAAAAAAGCTAAATAAATAAATGTTTATGGCAGGTCCCATTTTAAGCAGTGATATCTATTTACTGTTAACAGTGTTAGCAAATTCCAGTGCAGATCAGAAATATATTTTAGGGCAAAAATTAGGAAATTCTGCAACAGTTCTATAGTATGTCTACATAATTTTGCATCCACCTAGCTGATTCCTTTAATCACTCACATTCTTCCTCCCTGATTCCTCAGCTTGCAACCTTGAGGGTCATTTTTTACACTACTCTCTCTTTCTCTGCACATATCCAACAGTTAGCTAAACCTCTCTTCTTTCTCTATAACATTGGCAAAATCTGTCCCTTCCTTTTTACACACATTACTAAGACACTTATCCACTCTTTAGTCACCTCCCATCTAGACTATTGCAACCTCCTTGCTAGTCTCCCTCTGAATCATCTCTCTCCCCTTCAATCTGTTCAAAACTCAGCTGCGTGGGTAATCTTCCGTCAGCTTCGATATGCTCATATAATCCCTCTTCTTAAGTCACTTTATGGCTCCCTATCCGTTTCTGTATCCAAACTACTTCTTCTGACTTTTAAGAGCACTAATTCTGCTGCTCCTCACTACCTTTCCTCTCTTATCTCTCCCTACACCCCTCCTCAAGAACTCTGCTCTTCTGGCAGATTCCTTCTATCTGTGCCCTTCTGTTCTACTGACAACTTCAGACTTCAATCCTTCCACCTTGCTGCTCCTTATGCCTGGAACAAACTACCTGAGTCTGCGCGTCAGGCTTCATCTCTGGCTCTTTTCAAATCCAGGCTGAAAATTCACCTCTTTGGGGCCGCTTAGTCTAAGAATAGAAGATATGCCATACTGGTTCAGACCAAGGTCCATTAAGCCCAGTATCCTATTTCCAAGTGGCCAATCTAGGTCATAAGTACCTAGCAGTCTCCCCAAAAGACACAGGTTCCTCAGTGGTTGTATTGAGTCAAGCAGTGATATTCTGGGTCCCTTTTAATAATGGTTTTGGACCTTTCCTCCAGGAACTTATCCAAACCTTTTTTAAACCCAGCTACACTAACAACTTTTACTACATTCTCCGGTAACAAATTCTAGAGTTTGATTACATGTTGAGTGAAAAAATATTTTCTCTTATTAGTCTTAAATAGGTTACGCTGTAGATTCATTGCATGTCCCCTAGTCTTTTTATATTCTGATGATGTAAACAATCGATCTACATTTACCTGTTCCACTCCATTCATTAATTTATAGACCTCTATCATATCTCCCCTCAGCCGTCTCTTTTCCATGTTGAAGAGCCCTAACCTTTTTAGCCTCTCTTCATAGGAGTATCCTTCCATCCCCTTTACCGTTTTGGTGGCTCTTCTCTCTACCTTATCTAATAATGTTATATCCTTTCTAAGATAAGGCGACCAGAATTGCACACAATATTCAAAGCTAGAAGGTCATTCGCAGCTATCTCACTAAGTATCCCTAGTAAGATCACGAAGTGTTCCCAGGCAACAAGAAACAGAGCCTTTGTGTACTATGCACCCACCTGCTAGAATGCCCTCCCACCTGGACTCCGGGCCATTACGGACCTTACCCAGTTCAGAAAGGCGCTGAAACACCACCTCTTCCTCCAACACTACTCCCATAATGAGGAGACAGAACAGCCAACCATCAAAGCAGCCGCCCCAAAACACCTACAACGCACAGCCCCAGCCTGGCACAGTAGCACCACCAGACTCCTGTCAGGCACATGTATATAGTCCCCTAACCTTGTAAATAGTAGCTAGGCAGCATGGTCGCTACTGCACTGCCATCGACCCTACCGCCTAGGCTGTATTATAGCTACCCAAACGAGTAGCCAAACTACAGCGTAACATGTACATAGTTACCCCAGTTAATCTAAGTTGCAAAACCCTGTTTTTTGTAAGTCCAATATAGGAGCCGCCTGTACTGTACAAACCCGCTGTTAATTGTAAATCGAGCTGACTTTAAAAAGCGCGGTATAGAAAAGACGTTAAATAAATAAAATAAATAATAAATGATTGCACCATGGAACGATACATAGGCATTATAATATCCTTTGTTTTATTTTCCATTCCTTTCCTTATGATACCTAGAATTCTATTTGCTCTCTCGGCCGCCGCTGCACACTGGGCGGAGGGGTTTTTTTTTGTATTAAAGTTTTTATTAATGCACACTCATTTAAACATAACAGTACATATCGGGAAAAGTACAGCGACATTGACTCAACCCCCAGGTCACAGCCCATACATATCTCATTACTCAATGAAGGCATTACATAAATACGTTCCCAAACGAATCCCCCCCCTACCCAAGTAACCCGGAGCCATATAGCAGCTGAAACAGAAGTGCATATATTTAACCAGTAACAAATAACAAACCCCAGGTCCGCCACAACAGACCTTCCCAGGAACAGTACCACAGATTTGACCCTCAACTGCCCCCCCCATGCACCCCCCGTCTCCTCCTCCCCCCTCCTCCTCCTCCACCCTCACCATGGAACCAACCACACCTTATTCGTCACCCATCTTCCCCACTCGACTTATCCTTGCCTCCCCCAATCTGGAACCAACCCCTCCCCAGCTCACACACACCTCTCGGCACCCTCCTCGCCACCTCAAGAAAGGCTGCCACTTACTATAGAAACTACTCAATTTATTAGTCAGTCGCGCCTGTAGTTTCGACATTTGACAAATAAATACAACACGCCTCAGCACACGTTCTACTTCCGGCCCACGATTACCCTTCCACACCCCTGCTATCTCCATCCTAATTGCAATGGAGATCATCTTCAATAAATACCCTACCTCATACTCCAACTCCCCCCATTCCCCCAACAACACCTGTTCAGGCCGCAACTTCTCCTTCCATCCCAGCATATCCTCTACTAACTCCTGCATCCAACCCCAGATTCCCTGAATCACTGGGCACTCCCACCACACATGTAAATACGTACCCAAAGCCCCACAGCCTTTCCAACAGTATGGCTCCTTTGTTATCTCCAGGAACAAGCAGGAATGAGTCTTCACATATGGGTACATCGGTACCGACGGAGCCTGCGCGGGAACACTCCCCAGCGTCCAGTCAGAAAGCTTTTGGGAGCATCCCTCAGCGCCTGCGTGCTGCCTTCCCGCCTTTCCAACTGTCTCTCCTCAGTTTTCGTTTTTCCGCGGAGCCGGCAGGACATCTTCTTGTCACCGCAGAAAATTTTTTCTTTAAATCTTTTACTTTTTGTTTTCTTGTGGTCGCGGCTGTTTCCCCAACTCCACCGGTACCGCCGGTGGTTTTTTCTTTTCTTTTTCCTAAGGGAGTTTTTTCCCCTCTATTTCTGTCTTGAATTTTTGGGCCTGTAAGGCCTCTCCATTATGGAGCCGCCTTCTCCTAAGAAGTGCCTTAACTGTGGAAATACAGTTTTCTTTTTAGACTCCAATAACTGGTGTCTAACCTGTTTGGGTCCTGACCCCTTTCCTCTAGAGCCATCAGGCTACAATTTTATGAGAAGAAATTCTCCATTTCGAGTTTCCCTCGATGCAGTTTTCCCTTCCAGTGTAAGGGCACCGACCATTTCTTCTCTACAGGATCAGGTAACCCACGAACAGTCTGTTAAGACTAGCCAATTCTTGGGTGGTAGGTCTCATGCCAAGCATGATGACGGCTCCGACCTTGCCCTCAAGACCTCATTGGCTTCAAAACCCCGGCGGGAGTCTTCGGTATCCAAAGCCTTTCAGGGGTTTCAGGTTGTTCCTGGGGCTCACCCCTCACAGAACATACCTGAGCCATGCTCGGGGGTGGCATCCGCTTCGAGCGGTACCGATACCCCGGCATCGGCACTGGTGTTGAGCGATCCACTCCTCACCAGGGATTGTCATCTGGTGTACTCGGTGCCTTCTGGACCGATCGATACCCAGATTGACTTTCCAGTATCGGCAGCTCCGTCGATACGACCCCTGACGTCGGTACCATCTAGACATGCATCGATCGATTCGCTTCCTTCGATGCCGAGTCTAGAATCGATATCTAGTCTGGAAGAGTGGGTACCAATGCGTCTCGGAACCGACACGCACCGATTCCGGATGCGCGGTACCGAGGATATTCACCGAGACTTTCGAGTTTCCTCGGTACCGTTTGAGCAGCCTCCGATGACTGTTTTGATGTCGGTATCGCCTTCGATTCTGGCTCAGCTACTGGTATCGGTGTCAATGCTGGTACCTGCAGGAACATCGGGACCAGCTCCATCCATGCTTTTTTCACCAGGATCGCTCCTTTTTATACCTAGTTTGGAGTCGATACCTAGCATTGACGATACAGTACTGACGGTTTCAGGTCATACCCGCCAGTCCCAGTATCCATTCATTAGAGATCCTGTTTTGCACCGGACAAGTACTGGTGCCCAGCCTAGTTCTTCGAGTTTAGCCTGTCCAGGGATTATTCCCATTGGAGATCCTTCTTTTCAGAAAATTCTCCTTGACATGGCAACATTCCTGGCTATTCCTATCCCTGGCTATGATCCTACACAAGGCTTTTCTGGGGAAAAGGAAAATATAATGCTTCCTTTACATCATTCTTTACAGGATCTTCTTCTGAAAATATGGGAAACACCTTTAAGGGCTTCCTCACCTTCTACAGCAACTGCTCTTCTGTATCAGGTGCCCCCCTCTCCAGGGTTTCAAAAGACTCAACTTCCCCATCATTCCATTGAAGTGGAATCAGCAATGAGGAAGGTAAAAAGCAAGAAGAAGCATTCTTCTTTCCTGCCAGGTCGTGCATCTAGAACACTTGATGCTTTTGGACGTCAAACCTTCCAAACATCTATGCTGGCAACAAGGATTCTCTCATATATTTTTTATATGAGTCTATCCCTTCAGGAGGTTACAGAGAAATTATCTCTTTTGACTCCTTTTCTTTCATAGCCCAAGGCTGCAGACTATTCCTTGCTTCTTAGTCATAGCCAGAATATCTCTAGGTTTCTTTCTCGTGCTTCCCTAGACTCCTTTGAGTCTGTTAGCAGAACCTCTGCTATAGCCATAGGAGCATGACGTAGAGCCTGGCTCCAAGCTTCAGACTTGAGCAGATGGGCACAACAAAGACTGGGTAACAGTCCTTGTACTGGAGAAAATCTCTTCAACAAGGAGTCTTTGCGTCAGGTTGCTCATTGCTCCACTGACTTCCCTGCTTCTGAGGGCCATCCTAAACCTTCTCCTTCCCCAGCAGGTAAGAAATGCCCTACCAAACCTCCTTTTCCTAAAAGAAGAAGGTTTCATTCTTCTCCTGCCCATCATGCCGATGTTCCCAAATAGGGGAAACCTCGCCCTGGTCTGAAGAATCCAAACTCAAGCCAGGAAAATTAACCCTCAATAGGGTTCCAATTAATCTGTTTTTTCATTTAAACCTCTACACTTGGATTCCTGTTTCCAGGACATCCACTTGTTTTTAGGTATGCTGAGCTGTCAGGATATTCATGTCTATGGGTCACAGGATTTTCCTCCTCTTCCTACACTGAAGAGAGGTTTGCCAACTATCTCATGATAGTTTTTCTGTACCACCATGAATTTTTTCCTTCTACAGACTTACCGTATGGCAAGTCTCACCTCAGCTCCTATTTTTTCTTTACCTTTTTTTCCAGGGTTCCCCTGTAAGAGTGGTATCATACTAATGGAAGGCTTTCTTAGCCTTTCCAGTCTTCCTTTCCATTCCATTGTAGAGTTCTTTCTCTTGAGTAAACCCCTTTTTTCCTCATCTGGGCAGCTTGTCAGACAGGGACGGGATAATCTCCAGGAACAAGCAGGAATAAGTCCTCACATATGGGTACGTCGGAACCGACGGAGCCTGCGCGGGAAAGCTCCCCAGCTTCCCAGAAAGGAAGCTTTTGGGGCCTCCCACTGCACATGCGCGCTGCCTTCCCGCCTTCCTGACCAGCTCTCCTCAGTTTCTCTTTTGCCGCGGAGCCAGCAGGTCGTGTTCCTGTCACCGCTGAAGAAATTCTTGTTTTAGTTTGTTTCTTTAGACCGCGTACCTGCCTTCCCCATACCGAAACCGGTACCGCCGGTCTCTCTCTTTCTTTCTTTAAAAAAAAAAAAGAAATCTTTATTTTTGCACAACTTGGTGACTTCGGTTAGGCCTCAGGCCTACACAAATTCTCCTCATGGAGAAACCAGCCCCTGGTTTCAAGAAGTGTACCAAGTGTAGTGCTGTTATTTCTGTCACAGACACCCATGACTGGTGTCTTAAATGTTTGGGACCTGACCACTCCATTCCGGACTGCCCTTCCTGCTCCCAGATGTCTAAACGTGGTTTGCAGAACCGGGCCAACAAATTCCATGTGCTGTTTGCTTCAGATAATCCAGCATCACAGTCATCCAGGTCTTCCTCTCCGGATGGATCTCAGGTAACCAAACCTTCTTCGGGCAGGTCCTCAAAGAGCAAATCTCCTTCAAAGCATCGAGAGGCTCTCACTTTTGAATCTGAGGATCCTGCCCCAGCCAAACAACCCCGGCGGGAAGCTCTGGCTTCCAAAGCTCCATCTATGGGGTTACAGGTTGACATCGATGGCACGGCCTCGACTGATCACCTGTTAGACTGCTCTGGGGTACCGGCCCATACCGGTACCGACATCCAGGCAGCAGTGGCGTCTATGAGCAATACTGTTCAGACCATGCAGCAGGCCATGCTGGCTTTCATTAAAGCTGCGACGCCCTCGGTACCGCATCCAGCGGTTTCCGGGTCCGGTTCCGGTATCGTTTCCCATATCGGAACCGAGACCATCGTCTTCCAAACGCAGATCGGTTCCGCATGCCGGATCCGGGTTTTCACCCGATACCGATCCCATACCTGGTACGCCCGATGTCGATACCGAACGGTATGCGTATCGTGCGTTGGAAGCAAATAGAGGATACTCTGATTCTTCTGAGGATTTTGACTCCTCTGAGGACTCTGATGAGCTGTCTCTAGTTCTTCCTGAAGACCCTTCTTCCCCAAAGAGGAGAATGTCTCCACCAGAGGATTTGTCCTTTCAAGACTTCATTATAGAACTAGCTAAAGGACTTTCTATTACCACATCCTCTGAAAAAGAACCTAGATCAAAGAAACTGGATATTTTAGGATACCCTAAGGTTCCTAAAGAGGCAGTCACCCTGCCTATCCATGAAATCCTTCAAGAACACTTGATGGACTTATGGGAGGCTCCTCTAACGTTGTCTCCTTATTCTCGTAGGTTGGACACCATGTACCGGGTCCCTCCTTCTCCTGGTTTTCAAAAGACTCAGCTGCCTCACCATTCCATTGTGGTGAAGTCTGCGCTGAAAAAGATTAAGAGTACCAAAAGGCACTCTTCTACCCCTCCAGGGCGAGAATGTAAGACCCTAGACTCTTTTGGTAGGAAAATCTTCCAGGCTAGTATGCTTATAGCCAGGATTAATTCATACAGTCTGTATATGGGCATGTTTCTCAGGGAACTTGCCCTAAAGGTACGGCATTTTGCCCCCTTTATCCCTGAGGATAAAAAGGAGGAGTTCATTTCTATAGTGAAACAGCTTCTAGATGTTTCCAAGTTCTCCAACAGAGCAGCCTTTGATTCCTTTGAAGGTGCCGGTAGAGCTTCGGGCATTGCCATTGCAGCCCGACGACTTGCTTGGCTCCAGGCCTCTGACCTAGAACCCTGGGTCCTGGATGGCTTACGGAATCTGCCCTGTACAGGTGAGAACTTATTTGGTAAAGACTGGCAAATTAAAGCCACTCAAATGGACGCAGAAAATGCTACCTTAGATAGACTTTCTAAGTCTACCTCTACTCCTGCCAAGAAAAAGTCTTTCAAGAGGCCTTACTACAAGAAGGCCAGATTTTCCACAAATACTGGCCAACAATCTTCTCAGCCTCGCTTTGCTGCTAAACGTCAGCAGCCTACACAGGCAAGGTCAAAGCCTGCAGTGTCTGCCACTCCTCAGCAGGCTCAACCCCCTCAGGGGTTTTTGACTTGCCCCTAGAGAACTTAACCTTTCTGGCTCTAGAACAACCAGAGCCCCTCACCATTCCCGGAAGGTTAGCTCACTTTGCTCCCAGATGGGGGCAAATTACATCAGAGCAATGGACCCTCTCTATCATCAGAGAGGGCTACAAACTTCATTTTTCCAACCTTCCTCCATATACCATGGTGAGGCACTTCAGTTCTCCCCCACCAAAGAAGACAGGGGGATTCAGACCTATCCTAGATCTGAGAGAATTGAACAAATTTCTGTACAAGGAGAAATTCAAAATGCTTTCTCTAGGCATTCTCCTTCCATACCTTCAGAGTCAGGATTGGCTTTGTTCTCTAGATCTCAAGGATGCGTACACACATATACTCATCCACCCATCCCACAGAAAATATCTAAGATTTCTGTTTCAGGGAAACCATTTCCAGTACAGAGTACTTCCCTTCGGTCTAGCCTCTGCTCCAAGAGTGTTCACCAAATGCATGGCAGTTTTTGCTGCATTTCTAAGAGGTCTGGGAATTTTTGTATTCCCATATCTGGACGACTGGCTCATCCGAGCTCCATCTCAGTCAGAGGCCCAGATTTCCCTGGACCGCACAAGGCACATTCTGCAGTATCTGGGACTGGTGGTAAACCTTCCCAAGTCTCAACTTATCCCTACTCAGTCTCTGGAATTCATAGGGGCCCAGTTGGACACCACCACTGCAAGGGCCTACCTACCTCAAGTCCGGGGCCAACGTCTGGTGTGCTTGGCCTCTCAAGCTCAGTCCAGCAGTCACTTGACAGCCAGAGAAATGCTGCGACTTCTGGGCCACATGGCCTCCACGGTACACGTGGTGCCCTACGCTCGTCTTCATATGAGAGCAGCTCAATGGACCTTGGCCACCCAGTGGACTCAAGCATCAGGAGCGCTCTCCGACCAAATTCTCACCTCAAAGCGTCTGTTTTGGTCCCTCCAATGGTGGATGTCCACCAAGAATCTGTTGTTGGGGGCCCCCTTCCAACCTTTGTTGCCCCAAGCAACCCTCACAACAGATGCCTCCCAAACAGGGTGGGGAGCCCATCTTCAACACCTCTCCACTCAGGGTGCTTGGTCTCCACAAGAGACCACCCTTCACATCAACCTCCTGGAACTGCGAGCAATCTTCTTTGCCCTCAAAGTCTTCCATACCCTCCTTGTCAACCTGACCGTCCTAGTTCAGACAGACAATCAGGTGGCCATGTTCTACGTAAACAAACAAGGAGGGACAGGCTCTCTGTCGCTTTGCAACGAAGCTCTCAGATTATGGGCCTTCGCCAGAGAGCATCAAATTCATCTTCTGGCAGTATATCTTCCAGGGGTTCAAAACTCTCGGGCAGACAGACTCAGTCGAGTTCTGCTTCCACACGAATGGTCCCTACATATGGACCAGATAGGCAGAATCTTTCAGGAATGGGGAACCCCGGAAATAGACCTCTTTGCAAGTCCGTGGAATGCCAAACTTCCCCGGTTCTGTTCCAGGACTCCGTGTCAGGGAGCTCAGGCCAACGACGCCTTTCTCCTGCATTGGGGTCAGGAATTCCTATATGCCTTTCCACCCATTCCTTTGATTCCCAAGACTCTGTTCAAACTCCAGAGGGATCACGGATCGATGATCCTCATAGCTCCACGCTGGCCACGCCAAGTGTGGTTCCCTCTACTTTTGCATCTCTCCCAGGGACCCTCCCTGGACCTGGGAGCTGCGCCAGACCTTCTGTCTCAGGAGGAGGGGACTTTGTGGCACCCAAACCCCAAGTCCCTACACCTCAGAGCTTGGTTACTGAAGGCCTAAGCCTTCATGACTTCAATCTTTCTCAACCAGTGAAAGATATCCTTCATGCCTCTAGGAAACCCTCCACGAGGCGTTCCTATGCTTTCAAATAGAAACGCTTTTCCATTTGGTGTGCTCAACAGGGTCTTGACCCTCTAGCACTTCCTTTGAATTCTCTACTAGACTATCTCCTGCATCTTTCTAATGCAGGCCTTAAGACAAATTCAGTAAGAGTCCATTTGAGTGCTATTGCAGCATCCTTAAAACCTACAAATGGACAACCTGTCTCCTCTCATCCTCTTATTGCAAGGTTCATGAGAGGCCTGACTCTAATTAAGCCTCCCATCCGGCCTCCTCCGGTAGCATGGGATTTGAACCTAGTTCTAGGTCAGCTTATGAAGCCACCTTTTGAATCGTTGGTTTCTACCTCCTTGAAATTTCTTTCCTGGAAGGTCCTTTTCCTTATTGCAGTCACTTCGGCTCGCCGCATCAGTGAACTATAGGCCTTAGTGGCTCATCCACCTTATACTAGGTTCCATCATGATAAGGTGGTCCTTAGGACGAATCCCCACTTTATGCCCAAAGTGGTATCGCCTTTTCATCTTAATCAAGAGGTATATCTACCTGTCTTTTTCCCGGCTCCTCATGCATCCAGTGCAGAGAGGAACCTTCATACTCTGGATTGTAAAAGAGCTCTTGCCTTTTACCTCAACAGGACTCAGCCACATCGAAAGTCTTCCCAGCTTTTTGTGGCTTTTGATCCTTCTCATTTGGGACTTCCAGTCTCCAAACGTACACTTTCCAATTGGATTGCTCAGTGTATTTCCTTTGCTTACCAGAGTAAAAACATTTCTCTGGAAGGCCATGTCACAGCTCACAATGTGAGAGCCATGGCCACTTCTATGGCTCATCTTCACTCTGTATCCATAGATCAGATCTGTCGAGCCGCCACCTGGGCCTCGGTTCATACCTTCACAGCCCATTACTGTTTGGACAAGGACTCCCGCCGGGATGCCTTGTTTGGTCAGGCTGTCCTCAAACACCTGTTCCATACTTGAACAACTCCTGCCCACCTTCCCAGGATGGATGCCTGAGATCCATACGAAGATGGCGAACCCTTGGAAGGGGATCTCCCAGGCATCTTAGCTAGGGAGTCCCCATATGTGAGGACTCATTCCTGCTTGTTCCTGGAGATAGCACAGTTACTTACCTGTAACAGGTGATCTCTGGGAACAGCAGGAATTAGTCCTCACAACCCACCCACCTCCCCTAGGAGTTGTATCTTCTATCTATCTTCCTTTCCTCTCTCTATTGTCTCAGCTATAAACTCGAACTGAGGAGAGCTGGTCAGGAAGGCGGGAAGGCAGCGCGCATGTGCAGTGGGAGGCCCCAAAAGCTTCCTTTCTGGGAAGCTGGGGAGCTTTCCCGCGCAGGCTCCGTCGGTTCCGACGTACCCATATGTGAGGACTAATTCCTGCTGTTCCCAGAGATCACCTGTTACAGGTAAGTAACTGTGCTTTCTCCTCTTGTTCTGTCTGTTCTCTCTGTTAAAAACAGAAAGATCTTTCTGCTCTGCCATTCAGCAGCTGCCCATGCAGGAGCTTCAGTGATTGGTCTACTGGTACTTTTCTATAAGTTCCGGTATTGTCTTCCACTACTTTTATCTAACCTTAGTAGTGCTTCCAAGATAGTGCTCATCTATCTTGGATAATCCTTATAACTTCTTTTCTGCCATCTCCAAATTCTTGGAGTTGACAGCATAGTTGAGCTGGCAGCTGGTTGTCTCCAACAGCCAGTTTTCTTTCCCAACTCTCCTGCTTAATGCTCTCTGCAATCTTACAGAGAAGCTTTCCACTATGGGCCCTTGCTAGAGAGCATGAGGGTTTTTTCTCGAATGACTATCCTATATGGTTGAAAAGGGCTTCCCCAGTCACCTCCCATGACTGTGAAGGTTCTTACACCCTTCTATTTCCTTTTAATAAAGGACATAAGCCTTTCCTACGTGACAGTCTAAAGAGTTACCAAATTCCTACAGGAAATATGCTCTTTTTCCTTGCAGCTCGTCCTCATGGTATCCTAATCCTTCATGGACAGCACATATTTAACTACATAACGCATGATACCCCACCCCTTGTCCCTCAAGTGGGTCTACCTGGTGTCTCTTCCTATGCGTATTCTGTCCCTTCACCATGTTAGAGTTCTACTGGACTCAGGACTTGCTGTTTACAGACTAATATTATCCTCTGTGTTCTCGCAACCAGCCTGGTTATTTTACTGGGTAGCATTCAACTCCATCTTAACCAGAGGGAATAGATTCTCTATATCTTCTCAAGTACGTTCCACCTTCTTGTTATGAGATGAATCATTCCTCTTCACATCTTCCATGTGAAGATTCCTGTAGACATATCTCTTTCTGCTTAATTGCAGACATTTCTCTTTAGACCTATATATATATATATTCATATAGGTTCATATGTCTATATGCTTTCTTTAGACGCATATGTCTGTCAGCCATGTGTGCTTAGACTATACCTCCTGGATCTCGCCATAAACATATCTATATATATCTATATCTATATATATATCTATATATATCTACACACACATAGATATAGATATATATATATATATATATATACATATATATATGTGTTTCTCTGTCGAGATACTTCTTTTAGGTAGATATGTATTCACATACTTATCTCTCTAACTGTCTGTGCTCATAAAGGTATTTTTTCCTTCCTATCTGTTCCAGACAGTGGGTTTTCACATGTTCATACTATTTCACAGTATGTTTCGGTTTTATGCACACAACCACTGCTGTGGTACTGACAGCTTTTACCATAACCTTAGGTTCAGGTATCCCTGAAGCTCCCTATTCCTTTATCGTCCTACCTCTCGTCAGTTAGGACAGACATGGGGGATCTTCAGTAGATCTGAGGTTTCCAACTCCTCAGACATCTGTCCTTCCTTGGGATTACAGGGTTTTTCTCCATACCCCTTCTTCCCTCAAGGGCTAAGCCAATTTTGTCCAACTCGGTCAGCCTTCCTCTTTTGCTCCTAACTATAATTAACTCTGTAGCCAAAAGAATTTTCAGCTTTTTCCATAAAGCTTTCTACTAAAGACCTACCGTTTTTGTTCTTCCCCAGTTGCATCCTGGGGTCACCTGTCGGTTCCAGATTTTGACCTTCAACTCACTTCTGTGAGGTCATCTTGAAGATTCCTCTACTGGATCCCCAGTAGATTCCATCAGCCTCTCTACTTCCTGCAATCCAGTAGGTGAGGTCCATATGGTGATTGTTCATTTCAATACATTTCATGATACTTATCATATATACAGGGACTCCTTGTCTGTAGTCCTATTTTAGGTCAGCTGTCTCCTACAGCTCCTCTCTTCTTCAACTCCTACCCTTCATCCTCGGGATGCCTGGGCATATGAGGTGGAGCATGTTTCAATCACCAACATGCTAGGGTTCCAGGCATCTTATCTTGGGAGTCCCCATATGTGAAGACTCATTCCTGCTTGTTCCTGGAGATAGCACAGTTACTTACCTGTAACAGGTGATCTCTGGGAACAGCAGGAATAAGTCTTCAAAACCCACCCACCTCCCCTAGGAGTTGTTTCTCTCTATCTCTCTTCCTTTCCTCTTTCTCTCTTTTGTCTCAGCTATAAAACTCAACTGAGGAGAGACAGTTGGAAAGGCGGGAAGGCAGCACGCAGGCGCTGAGGGATGCTTCCAAAAGCTTTCTGATTGGACGCTGGGGAGTGTTCCCGCGCAGGCTCCGTCGGTACCGACGTACCCATATGTGAAGACTTATTCCTGCTGTTCCCAGAGATCACCTGTTACAGGTAAGTAACTGTGCTTTATCCATTTCAGCTAGTCTTTTCGGCGTAATATACATGCGGTACAGCATTTTGTAACAATGCTCCTGCCGAGCTGGACACTATCTTAACTGCCTCATGAACCGACATCCACCTTTCCTCATCCCATACCCCTCCCAGGTCGCGCATCCACGCCACCTGGTACGCCACACATGCCCCCACCCTTTCCAATCCCTTATAAAGCAGCGAGACCAGACCCCACTTTGCCCCCCCCCCCCGGAGTAACACCCTTTCAAAAGGGGCACACACCCTACCCCCAACCTCCCCCTTCAGACTATTCTGCACAAATGCGCTATTTGACGGTAACCAAACCTGTCATCCTTCCCCAGGGCATATTTCCTCTGCAACTCCTCAAAAGTACCCAGTTGACCATTCTCCATGAATAACTGCCCCATCCACACCAAACCTTTGTCTTCCCACTTTTTATAGACCGCAGCTCGCTCGCCGCCCTCAGAAAATCCACTACATCTCCTAATTTTCTGGAGTTGGATTGAAGCCCCCTTACCCACCAAGTGTGTTTTCTCATACTTCCAGACCTCCAAAGTAAGCTTTGTAAATGGGCTCAGCTCCTGCTCCTCCCCCATCTTAGTTCCCCCCCTGCCCCCCCCCCCCCGGTCGGAGCCCCACAGACGTTCTGCCAACTCAAACTGCCCACTTAAAACCTCCTCCACTCGCACCCACCCTCGGGCTTCCGGACCTACCCGCCAATGTACCACTGCCCGCAGCTGCGCCGCCCTATAGTATCGCAACAAATCTGGGACCCCCATTCCCCCCCTCACGTCTATGCATACACATCACCCTTCTATTCAGCCTAGGCGGACGCCGCCTCCAAATAAAGGAGAAAATTCTTTGCTGCAACATCCTCAATTGCGCCACTGACACCTTAATGGGCAAGGCCGCAAACAGATACAGTATCCTAGGCAACAGGTTCATTTTAACAATGGCAATACGGCCTACCCACGAAAAAGTATCCTTATCCCATTGCATTGACATTGCAGTATGTTATTTTGTTCAATTGTAAACGCACTGATTTTAATAGCGCGGTATATAAGAGAAGTAAATAAATAAATAAAATAAAATAATAAATAAAAATCCCACCTCACCAGATTATTCAGCCTCTCATCAATTAAGGGGTCATAATTCAGTCTTCTCATTTGCTTCCAGTCACAGCAGATCCAGACCCCCAAATATTTTAACTTCAGCTTAGCCCACCGAAAGGGATACTTCTCCTTCAACTGGGTCTCCGCATTAAGTCCCAGTCCAACCTTCAAAATCTCAGTTTTACCCATATTCATTTTGTATCCCGATACTAGACTATATTCCCCTATTTCTTCCACCAAAGCTGGTAACGTCTCTACCGGCCTACTCACAGTATAGATGATGTCATCTGCGAATAGCGAAATTTTATAATCTCCTCCACCAACCTGAATGCCCCTAATGCGCTCATGCTCTCTAATCCGTTGCGCTAGTGGTTCAATGACTAATGCGAATAACAGAGGTGACAAAGGACACCCCTGTCTAGTCCCCCGTTCCAACTCAAACTCAGCAGAGTAAGTACCATTCACCCGAATCCTAGCTTTTGGCTTATCATAGAATGCACCAATCCACTGTTGAAACCCCACCCCGATCCCCATTCTCTGCAACACAGCAAACATAAAGGGCCATTCCACTCTGTCGAACGCCTTCTCGGCATCCACCGCCACAACCAGAGATTCTATGCCCTTTGTCCGAGCAACCCATATAACATTTAACAATTTTCTAATATTATCACTGGCCTGCCTTCCTGGAATAAAGCCCGTTTGGTCATTGTTTATCAACTTCGGCAGGAAATTCTGCAAGCGGGCAGCCAAAACCTTTGCCAAAATCTTTGCATCTAGATTAATGAGAGATAATGGCTGATATGACTCACTCGCTCCCTTGTCCTTCCCCGGCTTAGGTACCAAGGCGATCCCCGCCACCGCCATAGATCGCAGGAGAGCTCCCCCCTGCTGGACCCCATTAAAGACCCGTGTGAGTTCGCCACAAATTTCATGACTAAAAATCTTATAGAACCGGGCCGTAAGACCATCTAAGCCCAGGGCTTTGCCTTCCTTAAGACCATTAATTGCCGTTCTCACCTCTCCTTCCTCAATCGCCCTATCTAACCATACCTGTTCCGTCCCCTCCAGAGTCGGGAGGCACAGTCTTCCCAAATAGTGTTGAATCTCTTCCTCCGTTCCCCTCCTCTTCGCCCGATACAGGGCCCTATAGTACTTACAAAAAATCTCTTGAACCTTCACTGTCCCATGTTCCCATTCCCCCTGTTCATTCTTCAGCCTATATAGTTGCTGCTGCACCTGCCTTCTTCGAAGCTGCCGTGCCAAGTACCTTCCTGGCTTATTTCCCCCCACATAATAGGCTTGCTGTAGCCTCTTCATTTGGAAGGCCACCTCACCCAATCTTAACGCCTCCAATTCCTCCCGCACTCTAGTCAACCGTTGCAACACCCCCTTGTTCCCCGTCCTTTGATGCTCCCCAATCAATTGCTGTAGTTGACCTCTCAACCCTTCTTCCACCGCACCCACCTGCCTCTTCTTTTTTGCCGCCAGGGCTATTAAACGCCCCCGAACCACCGCTTTCATACCATCCCACACTATCTCCCGGGCAACTTTCGCTCCTCCATTTAATTGGAAATACTCCTTAATACAATCTCTCAAACTGGCCACTCCCTCCAGATCTGTCAGCAACGATTCATTTAACCTCCAGAATCTAAGCCCAGTTCTTTCCTTACAAAGAGCAAGAACCAGGTTTACCGGCGCATGGTCTGTCCACGACACAACCCCAATATCAACTGCACCCACCCTATCCAACCACTGTGAATCTATCCACAGCATATCTATTCTACTATACGAGTTATGCGGATGGAAGAAAAAGGTATATGCTCTTTCCCCAACATGACTATATCTCCAGGCATCTACTAGCCCCAATGCAGACATCATTTTAGCCAACTTCTTTCTCCCCAGCTTATCCCACCTTCTAGCTCTCTCCGAGGTATCCAGGCGGGGGTTCACTACCACATTAAAATCCCCCCCCACCACCAAGTACCCCCGTCTATGCTCTTCTAGAAGTGGAAGAACTCTGTCAAAAAAAGGGCCCTGGGCTATATTAGGCGCATAAACACTACAGATAGTAACCTCTTTCCCCTCCAATATCCCGCACCAAATGACACCTCCCATCCCGATCCCTAATAACCTCCTTAGTATTCACTAGGAGGTCCTTTGAAAACATTATCCCCACACACCCCTTTTTATAAGCTCTATGATTAGCAGCAAAAAAGCCTTTATCATACTTGCCCTTATACCCCCCCCCCCCCCCCCCCCCGGTGAACTCTTTAAATGGGTCTCCTGTAAAAGGATTACATCCGCCTGAGCTCGGGCCCCCTCTCTTACTATCGCCCTTCTCTTTTGCCAGGAATTAAGCCCACGCACATTAAGCGTGAGTATCTTTAATTCACGATCCATTATCAGGAATCTCTTTTACTTTCTATGTACTCTTTTCCATGGCGAGCTCCCACCCTCCCTCCCCTCATCCCCACAACCCCGCTCCACGTAAGATTATGCACATTCCCTCCCTCCACAACACCCCCCTAACCCCTCTCCCCTTCTTCGCCCACCCCTACCGCCCACTACCGTGCTCAGACTTCCCACATCCACCCCACTCCCTCACCCCTAACCCAAAAAACCCTTACCCACCCACACCTGCTCCTCCTCCACAGGCCAGCATGCCCACCACGCAACCCCCCGGCACAAAACCACATACATTTATCCAATAAACATTGTCAGTTTCCCCTTCCCCCCCACACAGTGCCCCCAGCTACCCCTCCCATATTTTATTCAAACAAACATATATATCCCTCAGCTTCGGAAGGGTGCTTTCTTTCCTCCTCGAGCAGATTTCTTCTTCCGCCTGTCCACCCGACTCCACTTCTCAGCCGGAAGTCGCCGCTGCATGCTCCCCGTCTGCTCCACCTCTGGAATCCGCTGGATGCCCGCCTCTTTCATAGCCTCCTTCAGTGCCATCAGGGTCTCCGCACGCCGGGTCATCCCATTGACAGTGAAAGCAAGTCCCACAGGGTACATCCACTTATATCTTATATTTTCCTCACGAAGTCGTGCTGTGAACTCCCTCCATGACCGCCGGTGCTGCAACGTGGCTGCGGCCAAGTCCGCATAGATAGCAATCTCAGTTCCTTGCCACTTGAACTTTCCCATAGAACGCATCTTGCTGGCTATTTTGTCCTTAATCCGGTAATCATGGAAACAGATAATAATGTCTCTAGGCTGCTCCCGCCGCACTGCTCCAAGTGATCTATGTGCTCGATCCAGCACAACCTCCTCCACGTCCTCGCCAGCTTCCCGCAGGACAGCCTCGCAGATAGCCTTTGCTGTTTTCATACAATCAAGATATTCACCCACTTCTGGCACCCCTTTTATGCGCAGGTTCTGACACCAGGCTCTGTTCTCCAAATCTTCCAGCTTCAGGATCATACTTTCCCTAACATCTTCCAAAGACTTCATACCCGTTTCCAGCGTCTCGGTGCGCATCTCCAGGTCCTCTAGGCGGCCCTCCACTTCCGCCACCCTGCAGCCGACTTCAGTTATATCAGCTCTCAACTGTTCAAACATCCCCTCCACTTCTCCTTTGAACCCAGCAATGTCCTTTTTAATCTCATGAAACCACAATTTTAGCTCCTCTTTTGTAATGTCCACCAGGGCACTCTGAGCAGGTACCTCCTTCTTGCCAGTTTCGGATGTTTCCAAGCTCCCTGGCGAGTCCTGAGTCGTTGGTTTTTCTCTCTCTTGAAGATCTGCTCGACCACTGCCATAGGCAAACTCTTTCAGATCCGCTGCTTTTTTCCTGGTAGATGCCATCTCCTGAGTTCAGCTGTTGGCTCACACCTCCACTACTATTTCCAGAGCCTTTTTAAACTCTGCTGCAATGCTGGGACCCTGCATCCTCGTTCCACCACCAGATGGCGCCACACACTCACTTTTGCTATGCCATGCGCTCCTTGAAAGAAGTTAGGAATACCCCTTAAGCAAGTTTGAACTTACTGCAGGAAAAACGGGCCTCTTTCCCCACAAAGTTAAAGTTCCAGAGCCTTTCCTTCCTTCAGGCACTGTTCACCCCTGCAGCTTCCGCAGATTACCGATCCTGGAGACACCCCCGCAGCCAACTCTTTCCTCCGCTCTCACACTGTACTTCAGGCAGCTGTCCCGCCGCGGATCACTTCAATTCACTCTGTTCCCAGCGGGGTAATTGCTGCCCCCGCAGTCCCAGGCTAAGCCACAGTTCCGACACCGCTCCTTCCACCGCTTACAGGGTCGCTCAGCTGGGATCTCTCCGGTCCTCTAGGGCTTCCACGGCTCTTCACTCATTGAATATAGCATGCGCACACCTGCGGGAATCCTCTGCGTGAAACTAAAGCGGCACCAATTTTCTCAGATATGCGCTGCACTTCTAGTGTTCAGGGGGAAGGGCTGGACAACGCAGCCCGCACTCGCACTGCTCACCACTCAGACACATGGTTCCGTTTCTGCTCCCGGGGGTGCTCTTACCAGGCCTCACATGTAATGCAGTTTAGGGGGCATAGTCAGGGCGGCGGCAATTGCATTTCAGGTTTCACCGGCTATTTCACTACACCCCGTGTTCCGCCACTCTCGGCACTCAATTTTCTCGCCACAGGCACAGGTTTATGGGCTCCCCATCAGCATATGTGGGATGCCCAGCACGGAGCTTCAAGGAGAAGCGGCCATTTTCATTTGGGCTCACTAGCGCCCCCCTGGGCGGAGGGTTTTAACATGTTATCCACAATGACGCCTAAATCTTTTTCCTGGGTGGTAGTTCCCAATGTGGAACCTTGCATCATGTAACCATACTTTGGGTTGTTCTTTCCTAGGTGCATAACTTTGCACATGTCCACATTAAATTTAACCTGCCATTTGGATGTCCAGTCTTCCAATTTATCAAGATCCTCTTGCTATTTTCCACAATCCTCTTGGGTTTTAACAACTTTAAAAAGTTTCGTGTCATCTGCAGATTTGATAACCTCACTCACCCTTTTTCAGGTCATTTATGAATATGTCAAAAAGCAGCGGACCGAGCACAGATCCCTGGGGTACTCCACTATTCACCTTTTTCCATTGGGAAAATTGGCCATTTAGCCCTACCCTCTGCTTTCTGTCTGTTTTCCTGATCCACAATAGTAGACTGCCTCTTAACATAAGAACATAAGATATGCCATACTGGGTCAGAACAAGGTCCATCAAGCCCAGTATCCTGTTTCCAACAGTGGCCAATCTAGGTCATACGTACCTAGCAGTTTCCCCAAAAGACACAGGTTCCGCATTGCTTGTACTGGGTCAAGCATTGATATCCTGGGTCCCTTCTTAATAATGGTTTATGGACCTCTCCTCCAGGAACTTGTCCAAACCTTTTTTAAACCCAGCTACACTAACAGCCTTTACTACATCCTCCGGTAACAAATTCCAGAGTTTGATTACACATTGAGTGAAAAAATATTTTCTTTTATTAGTCTTAAATAGTTTACCCTGTAGCTTCATTGCATGTCCCCTAGTCTTTCTATATTCTGATAACGTAAACAATCGATCTACGTTTACCCGTTCCACTCTGTTCATTAATTTATAAACTTCTATCATATCTCCCCTCAGCCATCTCTTTTCCAGGTTAAAGAGCCCTAACCTTTTTAGCCTTTCTTCATAGGAGTATCCTTCCATCCCCTTTACCATTTTGGTGGCTCTTCTCTGAACCTTTTCTAATAACTCTATATCCTTTTTAAGATACGGCGACCAGAATTGCACACAATATTCAAGGTGCGGTCTCACCATGGAACGATATAGAGGCATTATAATATCTTTTGTTTTATTTTCTAGTCCTTTCCTTATGATACCTAGCATTCTCTTTGCTCTCTTGGCTGCCGCTGCCCACTGGGCCGAGGGTTTTAACATGTTATCCACAATGACGCCTAAATCTTTTTCCTGGGTGGTGGTTCCTAATGTGGAACCTTGCATTGTGTAACCATAGTTTGGGTTGTTCTTCCCTAGGTGCATAACTTTGCACTTGTCCACATTAAATTTCATCTGCCATTTTGATGCCCAGTCTTCTAATTTATCAAGATCCTCTTGCAATTTTCCACAATCCTCTTGGGTTTTAACAACTTTAAATAGTTTTGTGCCATCTGCAAATTTGATAACCTCACTAGTTATTCCACTTTCCAGGTCATTTATGAATATGTCAAAAAGCAGCGAACCCAGCACAGATCCCTGGGGTACACCACTATTCACCTTTCTGCATTGGGAAAATTGGCCATTTAGCCCAACCCTCTGCTTTCTATCTTTTAACCAGTTCTTGATCCACAGTAGTACACTGCCTCCTATCACATGACTCTTTAGTTTTGCCAAAAGTCTCTGATGAGGGACCTTGTCAAAGGCTTTCTGAAAGTCCAGATACACTACATCAACCGACTCACCTTTGTTCACCTGTTTATTCACACTTTCAAAAAAACACAACAGATTAGTAAGACAAGATCTTCCTTGTCTAAAGCCATGTTGGCTGTCTCCCATTAGGCCATGACTATCTACATGCTGAGTAATTTTATTCTTTATGATGGTTTCTACCATTTTTCCCGGTACTGACGTGAGGCTCACCGGTCTGTAGTTTCCCGGATCACCCCTGGAACCCTTTTTAAAAATTGGTGTTACATTGGCAATCCTCCAATCTTCAGGTATTAAAGATGATTTTAGTGATAGTTCACAGATTACTAATAGCAGGTCTGCAATCTCATATTTCAGTTCTTTCAACACCCTTGGATATATACCATCCAGCCCAGGTGATTTGCTACTCTTCAGTTTATCTAATAGTTGTAATACATCTTCTCGATGTATCGATATTTCCTTCAATTCTTCCGCACCTTTCAATACCACTTCAGTCATGGGTAACATCACTACATCTTCCTCAGTAAAGACCGAAGCAAAGAATTCATTCAGTCTCTCCACTATCGCCTTGTCGCCTCTTAGTGCCCCTTTAACTCCTCTGTCATCTAATGGACCAACTGACTCCCTCACAGGTTTTTTGCTACGAATGTACTTGAAAAATTCTTTATTTCGCGTTTTTGCTTCCACAGCAAGCTTCTTCTCAAATTCTCCCTTTGCCTGCTTTATCAATGCCTTGCATTTGACTTGCCAGTGCTTGTGCTGTTTCCAGGTTTCGTCGTTTGGCTCTTTTTTCCATTTCCTGAAAGATGCTTTTTTGGCAATAACAGCCTCTCTGACCTCACCTTTAAACCATGCTGGCAGTTTTTTGGACTTCCTTCCACTTTTCTTAAAGCGTGGAATACAGCTAGTCTTGGCTGCCAAGATAGTATTTTTCAACAACACCCACTTATTGAAAGAGGGCTGCTACACAGTACCCTGTCCTGTGCTGCTGAGTTAATTTATATTCTTATTTGATTTAAATTATAGCGCTTTGCTGCTGCTAGGCTCTAACTTTTATTATGAAATTTAAACTACAAGCTCTCTGCTGGGTTCTAAATTTAACCAGAAAGCTCTCTTCTGTGTTTTAAATTTAAACTAAAAGTACTTTGCTGATGCTAGGCCCTGAATGACTATTATATTTAAACTACAAGCTCTCTGCTGGGTATGAAATTTAACCAGAAAGCTCTCTTCTGTGTTTTAAATGTAAACTTAAACTGCTGCTACTAGGCCCTGACTGATTTAACAAAAAATAGTGGGTTCACAGATTAATTAGCTTTAATAAAAAGAATTCCTTTCAGAAAATTCCCAGAAGTATATACTCACAATTGCAGATCTCTCTCCAGAAGTAACAGTCTCCTTTTCTAGTCTTTCAAGACTGAGGATCACAGAGCTCTGGTTGAGCTATTTATGCCTGTGCTGCTGAGGTAAGCTGTGACCAACTTCCTGGATGATTAACAGTCCTTGCTTGGATAGAAGGAGTCTTTCAAAATGGCCTTTTGATCTGCCACCTGGTGTTTACACCTATTGAAAAAGTTTCACAGGTCTCTTGCCCCCTAGGTAGAAGGCCTCTTTGTAAAGGTCTCTAGAGGACTATTTGCTGCTCAAAGAGTACTGACCCTGTTTTGCCTTTTGTGCTAAACTATATTCTTATTTGATTTAAATTATAGCTCTTTGCTTCTGCTAGGCTCTAACTTATTATGAAATTTAAACTACAAGCTCTCTGCTGGGTTCTAAATTTAACCAGAAAGCTCTCTTCTGTGTTTTAAATTTAAACTAAAAGTACTTTGCTGATACTAGGCCCTGAATGACTATTAAATTTAAACTACAAGCTCTCTGCTGGGTATGAAATTTAACCAGAAAGCTCTCTTCTGTGTTTTAAATTTAAACTAAAAGTGCTTTGCTGATGCTAGGCCCTGAATGACTATTATATTTAAACTACAAGCTCTCTGCTGGGTATGAAATTTAACCAGAAAGCTCTCTTCTGTGTTTTAAATGTAAACTTAAACTGCTGCTACTAGGCCCTGACTGATTTAACAAAAACTAGTGGGTTCACAGATTAATTAGCTTTAATAAAAAGAATTCCTTTCAGAAAATTCCCAGAAGTATATACTCACAATTGCAGATCTCTCTCCAGAAGTAACATTCCCCTTTTCTAGTCTTATCCCATGACTTTTTAGTTTTGCCAAAAGTCTCTGATGAGGGACCTTGTCAAAGGCTTTCTGAAAGTCCAGATACACTATATCAACCGACTCACCTTTGTCTACCTGTTTATTCACACCTTCAAAAAAACATAACAGATTAGTAAGACAAGATCTTCCTTGTCTAAAGCCATGTTGGCTGTCTCCCATTAAGCCATGACTATCTACATGTTGAGTTATTTTGTTCTTTATGATAATTTCTACCATTTTTCCCGGTACTGACATCAGGCTCACCAGTCTGTAGTTTCCTGAATCACCCCTGAAACCCTTTTTAAAAATTGGTGTTACATTGGCGATCCTCCAATCTTCAGGTATAACAGATGATTTTAATGATAGTTCACAGATTACTTAATAGCAGATCTGCAATCTCATATTTCAATTCTTTCAACACCCTTGGATGTATACCATCTGGTCCAGGTGATTTGCTGCTCTTCAGTTTATCAAATATTTGTAATACATCTTCCCGGTGTATCGATATTTCTTTCAATTCTTCTGCAGTATCACCTTTAAATACAACTTCAGTCATGGGTAACATCCCTACATATTCCTCAGTAAAGACCGAAGCAGAGAATTCATTCAGTCTCTCCGCTATAGCCTTGTCCCCTCTTACTGCCCTTTTTACCCCTCTTTCATCTAATGGTTCAACTGACTCTCTCATAAGTTTTTTGCTACGAATGTACTTGAAAAAGTCTTTGTTACACATTTTTGCTTCCACAGCAAGTTTCTTCTCAAATTCTCTCTTTGCCTGCCTTATCAGTGCCTTCTATTTAACTTGCCAGTGCTTGTGCTGTTTTCAGTTTTCATCATTTGGCTCTTTTTTCCATTTCCTGAAAGATGCTTTTTTGGCAACCTCACCTTTAAGCCATGCTAGCGGTTTTTTGGACTTCTTCCACTTTTCTTAAAGCGTGGAATACAGCTGGTCAGGGCTTCCAAAATAGTATTTTTAAACAACACCCAAGCTTGATGTAAGTCTTTAACCTTTGCAACTGCTCCTTTTAGTTTTTTCTTAACTATTTTCCTCATGTTATCATAGTCTCCCTTTTGAAAGTTAAAAGGTAGTACTGTGGATTTCCTTACCATCCCTCCTCCATTAATTAAATCAAACGCGATCATGCTGTGATCACTATTGCCAAGTGGCCCCAACACCCTTATCTCTTGCACCAGATCTGGTGTTCCACTAAGGACTAGGTCCAAAATGGCTTCTCTTCTGGTCAGTTCATGAACCAGCTGCTCCAAGACGCAGTCATTTATTTCATCTGCAAAATTTATCTCCCTAGCAAGTCCTGCCATGACACTGACCCAGTCAATACCGGGGTAATTGAAATCACCCATTATTACTGTTCTGTAACTTTTGTTAGCTTCCTTATAAAAAGATTTATTAAAAGCTGGCTGCTACACAGTACCCTGTCATGTGCTTCTAAGGTAATCTGTGACCAATCTCCAGGGGGAGTCCCACAGCCCTTGTTTGGTTAGAGGGTATCTTGGGTTCTAAATTTAAACAGAAAGCTCTCTTCTTTGTTTTAAATTTAAACTGAAAGCTCTTTGTTGCTACTAGGCCCTGACTGATTTAACAAATAACACTGGATTCACAGATTAATCAGCTTTAATCTAAAGAATTCCTTTTTCCCCAAGATTTAGAAAAAGTCCCAGAAATAAATACTTACAATTGCAGATCTCTCTCCAGAAGTAGCAGTCCCCTTTTGTAGTCCTTCAAGACTACAAAAGTGGACTATATATATTTCCTTATCATTCCCCTAGAAATATCCTTGTCCTCAACAGTTGTGTTGTCTGTCTTGACTAGATTGTAAGCTCTGATAAGCAGGGACCATCTTGTACGTGTATCTGTACAGTGCTGCATACGCCTTGTAGCACTATACACATGATCAGTAATAGTAGTAGTTCCTCCTCACCATCCTAGCCCTTCTCAGATCCTTCTTACTCATATTGCCCTTGATGTTTAATGTAACATCCTTGAAAAATCTTTTTTTTTTCTGTTTAGGATCTTATCTGTTGCTTTTGTTTCATGGAAAGCTGCAATCAATGGCTAAAGCATGAGCCAGGCAGACAGAATATCTCTTTTAGTGATGATAGTCCATGTTCTTATGTCCTTAATGTCTTCAGTTGAAAGACTGCAGTTTATCTGTCAGAATTTGGATATTTTTTTAGGCGTTAATTCTTTTTTGGAATATGGTTATAGCAAAAAATATTGTACCATAAGAAATATATGATTCATATTCAGCACAAAAGAAGCCCAATGATGCAGTCTCAATTCTAATGCTACTACCAAGCATTTATAAAGCACTACCAGGCGCACGCAGCACTGTACAATGAAAGCAGAAAAGACAGTCCCTGCTCAAAAGAGCTTACAATCTAAAAAGACAAAGCAAGAAAAGGAGTAGAAAAAAGATAAGAACAAGGGTAAAGAGACAAGAGCAGGAGAGACAGGACAAAGGAAAGTGGTAAGAACAAGTGTAAGAGGAAGAAAGAAAGGTGAAATAAAAGAGGGGAAGGAAGGAGAACAGCAAAATCAAAAGGCAGAGGCAAAAAGATGAGCTTTTAACTTGAGTTTGAAGAGGGGCAAAGAAGATGCCTGACGTATAGACAAAGGAAGTTTATTCCAAGTGTAAGGAACAGCTAGGTGAAAAGAGCGGAATCTGGAGTTGGCAGTAGAGGAGAAGAACATAGCAAGAAGCAACTGGGAAAAAGAACGGAGTACACGAGGAGGGAAATAGGGAGAATTTAATTTAATTTAATTAACAGGTTTTTTTATACCGCTTCTTCCATTGATCAGATGCGGTTTACATATAACAACAATCAACAGAGCAGGCTGTTTTACATATAACAGTAGTAACTTGGAGGTTGCTTTTACTAATTAACAGTTAACAAGTAACAATTAGAGAACTATATACAAATGTACAGGTTTAAACTATATACAGAGTTATTTATTTTTCAGTTTTCAGTGCATTATTTTGGTGTCACAAATGAGAGAAGAAGAAATGCAAAACGTTTAACCTAAATCAGGGTAAAAAAATCAGCTTATCCATACTTCTGCTGCAGAGCTGCAATCATCAACTGTTTGTCTTTTCAGCCTGGAGTTATAGACAAGTTTGCCAGAGATACCAAGCCTATTATTAGCAAAGTGGCTTCAGTCGCAGAGAGTAAAGGACTGTTTGAGGAAGCTGCAAAACTTTATTATTTAGCCAAGGTATGTTGCCCACAACACTTTTGTTGTAGTGTTCTGTGCAGTGGGATAGGGGGGTGTTTGAGTGTGCTAGAAACTGACATGTTCATCTTCCCATTTCACTAGTCTTAACATTTATTTTTTGTTTTCTCAGCATGTGCCCTTTTTGCTGCCTAATTAGCATTGGTCAAGGATTTTTTTTTATATAGTTTGCAGTTGAAGGCTTTTAAGCATTAATTAAAATAATGTGTTGCTTATCAGGAAATCACTGTTTTTAAAACATTGAAACGTTGTATAAATTGAAACGGAACCTTCAGCTTGTCCTTGAATGACCTTGTTATAGATCAGAAAAATTTCATGAGTGCCATAGCACCTCCCATGCACAGAGCATTAGTACAAAAAACCTTTTCATTAGACAAATCAAGGTGCAATGTGTTAACTAATGATGAACATAGAAATGTGAACATTGAGAGAATGCTTTGCTAAAGAGGAGTATCTCCTCTAGTATCGGTAGGGATCAAACATTTCTCTGGAGACAAGCAGGCGTGATGTAGGCACACTCCGTTAGTGAAGTGTCCAAGTGAGCCAAGTGCCCAGCTCTTCCCTGGTTCAGAGAAGTCTTTTGGAATTCTCTGAGCATGCCTTCACCTCCCATGTCAGCCAGCCCGTGATTTTCACTCTGTCTTCTCTAACCGCAGCCATCTTTGCCACGGTTCTCCCCTCTTCCTGCAGTCGTTGGATCATCCTTCTGGGAAAAAATGAACAAACCCAAAATGAAACTTCCTGCCGTCAGGGGATATAGCAGTCATTCATAAAAACAAAACAAGAAAGTAATGAAAACAGCAATCCAGACCACATGGTCACAACCCCGTGGGGTGCCTCAGACCCAATCCTGTCAGGCCCAGACAAGACACGATGGGGGGATACTACGGGCAGCCGCGCGACCGGAGGCAGAATTCCTCGAGGCAGCAGGGCTAGGCACACAGGGCATTCAAACGCCAGTCAACGCTTCCACTCCGCCTTCCTTGGACCCCACCTCCTTCTCCATGCTGCCTCACGATCCCCATGCGGCAGCCATTTTGACCACAGAGGGAGGAAAGGCCAAGTCAAAGTCTAAACGTAAAGCCGTAGGGGAGACAACTAAGAGAAAATTTCTCTCCAGAGCCAGAAACAGTGGGCTTCCTCTGCACTCCGGGGAGCCACTCAAGACACCGACCCCAGATCTGAGACCCCCATGCAAAGCCCTCAGACTCTCGAACATGCCCTCCTTGTCGAACCTGCATCTTCCGACCCAAACTTTGCACTGCTCCTATTACTGCAGAGATTTCATTCAGGATAGTGCATGCCTATTCCAGACCCACTCTGGGGATGGTCCCCTCCCCACTGCAGAGACACCCTCCCCAATGGGTCTCCGCGACAATGCAAAAACTATGCCTCCAACCTCTCCTCTTCTGGTGGACTGGCATGTGCCCCTACTACTAGAGCACAACTCCTGCTCTCTGCCCAGTTCTCCTCAGGCCTGGGATGAAACATGCACCAATTCGCATTGTAACCACTCTCCCCACCATGGGACGCGAACCAACCAGAGTCATTAGAGGACTATTCCTACCCTAAATTCCTGAAAAAGATCTCCCAGGCACTGGTACCCGGTGACTCCCAGGCACTAGCTAACAAAAAAAGATTTCCCGTCCGTCTTAAACTCCTGCACTGCCCCTAAGGAGGCACTAACACTAGTGGTCGTCCAGATTCTTCAAGACCTATAGGCATCCATCTGGAAGACCCCATCCTCTGTACACGCCATCTCTCAGCATCTGGATCTCAAGTACAAAGTCCTTTCAGCTCCCAGATTCGACCAGCAGCAACTACCACATCAGTCAGTAGTTTCTGAAGCAGCAGTGAAGAAGGCCAAGCTCTTCAAAACCCAACTCCATACACCGCCGGGTAAGGAGCATTGAGCTCTAAACGCCATGGGCAAGAAACCCTACCAGAGTACCCTCCTGGCCATGCAGATCTTTGCCCACCAACTCCAAATGCTACACCACCATGATCTCCTCTCTCAGCTGGACGACCCCTTTGCAGCCATAGTGGAGGATCTCCCTCAACTCGCAGTAAATCTACAGGAGTTCCTGTATCACATCATCTGAGCCACATACAATGCTTTTGAGACACTCACATGTGCTATGGCAACAGCCATTGCCACTTGGCTCAGACTATTGACCTTGAGTGACAGTCTTCATGATAGGCTGCTCAACGCACCTTGTCTGGGTGACAGCTTCTTCAGATCAAAAGCGGAACCATTCGTTTCTGACATCAAGGGCCATTCCTGTACAGCATGGGAGCTAGAGGCTCAGCCCACCGAATCGTCCTCGCAGCACAGGAGACCTCAGTACCTGCAGTAAAAACATGCATACCATTACCAATACTGCCAGGAGTTTTACCTGCATCGTCGCTATCAGCCCTACAACCGACTACCACAACAGCGATCCCCTATAGGCAGCGGTGCTCCTGTGAGAGGAAGTAACAGACACCAGTACCTGGGCCTGCTCCCAAGCAGACCCCTAGTTTTTGACTACCTGCCTATCGGGCAAGATCCGCCACTTCAGGGAGGCCTGGCAGTCCATAATGATGGATCACTGGGTCTAAAACATCATACTAGAGAGATACCACATCAACCTCACTGTGCACGCCCCTCCCACTAACCCTCTGTTCACAGACACCCCCGTAACACTTGCCCATCCTCTCACAAGAGATAGCCAACCTCCTCTGCAGTGGAGCCATTGAACAGGTACTCCTTAACCAACAGGGCCAGGGGTTCTCCTCAAGATTCTTCCTCATCCCAAGGAAAAGCAGAGGGCTCTGTCCGATCCTCTACCTTTGCGACGTCAACATTCACATAAAATGAGAAAAATTCAAAATGAACTCCCTCGGCACCATCCTACTGCTTTGTGCGCTGCAACAACTGGCTGGCCTCCCTGGACTTAAAAGATGCCTATACCCATCCACCCTCATCATTGGAAATACCTTTGGTTCATTTTCCAGCACTATCACTACCAGTACCGGATGCTTCCATTTGTCCTCTTGTCTGCACCTCAGTTCTTCACCAAGTGCCTGGCAGTTGTCGCCACCCACTTGCATCACCAAGGATACTATGTGTACCCCTATTTCAATGATTGGCTTGTTTCTGCTCTCTCCAGGGACGGAGCCGCTCGCACATTGGCTGCTGCCTGCTGCCATTCATCTTCTGCAGACCCTGGGGTTCATCCTAAATCTTCAAAAGTCCAAATTTGTTCCCCAACAATCGCTCGACTTCATTGAAGCCCACATAGAAACCTGCGCAGCTGCGGTGTTCCTGCCACAGGAAAGGGTCAGTACCCTCCAAAGGCTGTGCCATCGCTTGGCCTCCCCATCCTGGGCCACTGCCAGGATGATTCTTCAGCTATTGGGCCACATGGCAGCAGCGGTCCATATTGTTTCACTCACACGCTTCTTCTTGCTCCCCTTGCAGTGGCATCTCAGCCTCCATTGGTGCCAACATTCGCAGATGCTCTGTGCCCAGATTCCTCTGCCCAGACACTCCTCGGGACACCTACACCAGTCCTTCTGGTGGTAGGCCACATCAGACAACCTGAAGCATGGATAGTCCTTCCAAACTCCGCCACGCAACTTTGTTCTCATGATCGCTTCCTCTTCTTACGGCTGGGGAGCATAACTCATGCACCTAATAGCGCAGGGACAGTGGTCTCCTCAAGAATGCAAACTGCACATCAATGTCCTTGAGCTCAGAGCCGTATTTTGCAAGCTCATGGTCTTCCAGACATGGGTATCTCGCAGGACTGTCCTGGTATAAACCAACAACCAAATCACCATGTTCTGTATCAACAAACAAGATGGATTAGGCTCTCTCTGACTGTGCAGGGAAGTGGTGCTCCTTTATTTATTTATTTATTTATTTATTATTTATTACAGGCTCTTATATACCGCTCTATTCAGAATCAGCGCGGTTCACAATATAACAACATCACATAACAATAAACTGTTAGGTTTTACAGAGAACAAGGTCAGAGAAACTTGGAATAACACATGGAACGTCATTACTGCAACTATTTACAAGAGTATTTACAAGTATACATTACAGGATTTGTTCTTAGTTTGGGTAGTGATTAAGATTGGTTAGTTGGTCAAGTAATATTGGGGGAAGAGGTGGGATTTGAGTGCCTTCCTGAAAAGGGATAGATCATTGATAGCACGACACTTTGCTCTCACTGTGGGCACCACACTCAAGGCCACCTAACTGCTGAGATGGCAGAACGACTTGACAGACTCCCTCAGCCGCTATCTGGATCTGCATGAATGGTCCTTCGACAGGAACATCACACAACAAATCTTCAGAACTTGGAGCATCCCGGAAATCGATCTCTTTGCCTCAGAGGAAAACATGAAGTGCCCTTTTTTTTATCCATTTGACGCAGCAGTCACCGACTAGCGCAAAGCGCCTTTCCATCTTCTGGCATCGGGGCCGCCTCTATACATTTCATCCCTTCCCTCTACTCTCCCAATTTTTCGTCAAGATAGGGGGCGACTGTACTCGGGAATTCCTTATCGTCCCCCAGTGGGCATGACAGGCTTGGTTCCCACACCTCCTCCTCATGGCGACACATCCACCGGTTCCATTGGATCTGCACCCATTTTTTCTCACGCAGGACAACGGTCACCTGCTATACCCCAGACTCGACAGCCTCTTCCTCACAGCTTAGAATTTGAGCACTGCCTAGCACCAGACATCTCAGTTCCTGCAGAGGTATAGACTGCCCTCTTAACCTCCAGGAAACCTTCAAAACTCCATTCCTATCGGCGGAAGTGGACTAGTTTCACACAGTAGACTTCAGCACAAGGACACTTAGTCTCGTTCTCTCCTACCTCTTGCCACCTGTTGCTTCTCATAGCAATCACCTCAGCACGTTGCATCAGTGAACTCTAAGCGCTGGTACACTATGATTGGAATATCAGAGACATGGTGGAAGGAGGGCAACCAGTGGGACACTGTGATACCTGGGTACAAACTATATCGTAATGATAGAGCTGATCAAATTGGTGGAGGGGTTGCGCTCTATGTTAGAGAGGACATTGAGTCAGAAAGGATTAAAGTTTTGTAGGAAACAGAATTTGCTGTAGAATCTCTATGGATTGAAATTCCATGTAAAAAGGGGAAGGTGATGGCAGTGGGGGTGTACTATCGACCGCCTGGTCAGAATGAACAAATGGATGATGAAATGCTCAAAGAAATCAAGGAAGCTAACAAACGTTACAGCGCAGTAATAATAATGGGTGATTTCAATTACCGCGGTATCGACTGGGTCAGTGTCACGGCAGGACATGCTAGGGAGATAAAGTTCCTAGATGACATAAATGACTGCTTCTTGGAGCAGCTGGATCATGAACCGACCAGAGGGGAAGCCATATTAGACCTAGTCCTTAGTGGAACACCAGATCTAGTGCAAGAGATAAGGGTGTTGGGGCCACTTGGCAATAATGATCATAGCATGATCGCCTTTGATTTAATTAGTGGAGGAGGGATAGTAAGGAAATCCACAGTACTACCTTTTAACTTTCGAAAGGGAGACTATGATAAAATGAGGAAAATAGTTAAGAAAAAACTAAAAGAAGTAGTTGCAAAGGTTAAAGACTTACATCAAGCTTGGGTGGTGTTGAAAAATACTATCTTGGAAGCCCAGACCAGCTGTATTCCACACTTTAAGAAAAGTGGAAGGAAGTCCAAAAATTGCCAGCATGGTTTAAAGGTGAGGTCAGAGAGGCTGTTGCCAAAAAAACATCTTTCAGGAAACGGAAGGAAAAGCCAAACAACAAAACCTGGAAACAGCACAAGCACTGGCAAGTCAAATGCAAGGCATTGATAAAGCAGGCAAAGGGAGAATTTGAGAAGAAGCTTGCTGCGGAAGCAAAAACGCAAAATAAAGATTTTTTCAAGTACATTCGTAGCAAAAAAACCTGTGAGTCGGTTGGTCCATTAAATGATAGAGGAGTTAAAGGGACACTAAGAGGCGACAAGGCGATAGCAGAGAGACTGAATGAATTCTTTGCTTCGGTCTTTACTGAGGAAGATGTAGGGATGTTACCCATGACTGAAGTGGTATTTAAAGGTACGGAAGAATTGAAGGAAATATCGATACATCGGGAAGATGCATTACAACTATTAGATAAACTGAAGAGTAACAAATCACCTGGGCCAGATGGTATACATCCAAGGGTGTTGAAAGAACTGAAATATGAGATTGCAGACCTGCTATTAGTAATCTGTGAACTATCATTAAAATCATCTCTAATACCTGAAGATTGGAGGATTGCCAAAGTAACACCAATTTTTTAAAAGGGTTCCAGGGGTGATCCGGGAAACTACAGACCGGTGAGCCTCACGTCAGTACCGGGAAAAATGGTAGAAACCATCATAAAGAATAAAATTACTCAGCATGTAGATAGTCATGGCCTAATGGGAGACAGCCAACATGGCTTTAGACAAGGAAGATCTTGTCTTACTAATCTGTTAAGTTTTTTTGAAAGTGTGAATAAACAGGTAGACAAAGATGAGTCGGTTGATATAGTGTATCTGGACTTTCAGAAAGCCTTTGACAAGGTCCCTCATCAGAGACCTTTGGCAAAACTAAAGAGTCATGGGATAGGAGGCAGTGTACTACTGTGGATCAAGAACTGGTTAAAAGATAGAAAGCAGAGGGTTGGGCTAAATGGCCAATTTTCCCAATGGAGAAAGGTGAATAGTGGTGTACCACAGGGATCTGTGCTGGGTCCACTGCTTTTTGACATATTCATAAATGACCTGGAAAGTGGAATAACGAGTGAGGTTATCATATTTGCAGATGACACAAAACTATTTAAAGTTGTTAAAACCCAAGAGAATTGTGGAAAATTGCAAGAGGATCTTATTTGTTTATTTATTTATTTAATTCTCTTATATACCGCGCTATTCTGCATCAGTGCGGTTTACATTGAACAAACTGAAATTACATTGAACAGGGCATTATAACTTGGAGATAACTATTTTACAGGGAACATGGGCTATGGAGGGTTAAGTGGCTTGCCCAAGACCACAAGGGGCACCTGTGGGACTAGAAACCCCAGTCCTTCCGGCCCAAGGTTGCTGTCCTCTAGTGGGATTTGAACCCCCGACCTTCCGGCCTGAAGTACCTTGCCCCAACCACTAGGCCACTCCTCCACTTGATAAATTGGAAGACTGGGTATCAAACTGGCAGATGAAATTTAATGTGGACAAGTGCAAAGTTATGCACCTAGGGAGGAACAACCCAAACTATGGTTACACAGTGCAAGGTTCCACACTAGGAACCACCACCCAGGAAAAAGATTTAGGTGTCATTATGGATACCATGTTAAAACCCTCGGCCCAGTGTGCAGCGGCAGCCAAGAGAGCAAATAGAATGCTAAGTATCATAAGGAAAGGAATGGAAAATAAAACAAAAGATATTATAATGCCTCTATATCTATCTCAAACTCAAATTGCTTTGAGGGCCAAATGAGGACTTGTAAAGTAACCCGGGGGCCGCATAAGACGCGGGGCCTCATTTGCATATGGGACCTCATTTGCATAAATATTTGCATAATGTTACCATACACTAACTTTTAGTAAACATGCCTCTTTAATGAGTATGGATAAAGAAAGACTAAAAGATTTAGAAACAAGAAGACAATAATTAAACTGGGAACCCCAAAAGCCAAACTTGGAATGTACAACAACACTGTAGAAATAAAACTATAAATTAATTTCCTCTTGTACTAAACAAAGCGCAAACATTAATGATGCACATTTCCCAGAGCTGACATATTCCAGTTAATAAATTCAAAATAAAGAGAGATTTTTCTACCTTTTGTGCATTTTTTTCAGTTGCAATTGTTCCAGCCACTTTCTTCTGGTTTCTTCATGTCTTCTGCTAACTCTCCATCGTCTGCTTCCATTTGCCCTTTCTTCTCTCCTAGTTTTTTTTTCCATTCTCTCTCTACATCTGCTTTAACATACTAATCTTTCTCCTTTTTCTCTTTCCTCATTCCTATTTCATCCACTCAAATTTTACCCCTCCATCCTCAATCCCCACTTACTCTCACAATACCTGGCCAATTGTAGATTTGTCTTCTCTCCCAGACAAAATATTTTTCCCCCTCTCCATTTCACTTTCCCAGCTCCATCCCATTCTAATCCTCCCCCAACATCAGCTCCCTTCTAGTTCCAGCCCCACCCAGCATCCGCTCCCTTCTAGTCCCTGCATCAGTCCATTTCCAGTCCTATCCTAGCCTCACCATCAGCCCATTTCCAATCCTAGCCCCCCATCAGCCCATTTCCAATCCTAGCTCCCTCCCCTCACAGCCCATTTCCATTCCAAGCCCCCCTCCCCATCAGCCATTTGCAGTTCAAGCCCCCTTCCACTCAGCCCATTTCCAGTCCTAGCAACCCCCCCAGCACATTACCAGTCCTAGACCCCCCATAGCCCATTACCAGTCATAACCCCCCCTGCCAATAGCCCACTTCCAGCCCTAACCCCCATTACCCCATTTCAGTCAGCCCCTCCATAGCTCATTACCAGTCCTAACTCCCCCCATCAGCCCACCTCCAGTCCTTCCTAACCCCCACCTGCCCATTTCCAGTCCTAGCCCCCACCATAGCCCATTTCCAGTCATAACCCCCCCCCCGCCAATAGCCCATTTCCAGTCCTACACCCCCCCTGCCAATAGCCCATTTCCAGTCCTACACCCCCCCTGCCAATATTCCATTTCCAGTCCTACCCCCCCCCCCCGCCAATAGCCCATTTCCAGTCATACCCCCCCCCCCCGCCAATAGCCCATTTCCAGTCATACCCCCCCCAATAGCCCATTTCCAGTCATACCCCCCCCTCCCAATAGCCCATTTCCAGTCCTACCCCCCCCTGCCATTAGCATATTTCCCTTCCTCCCCCCCCCCGGCATTAGCCCATTTCCAGTCCTACCCCCCCCAATAGCCCATTTCCAGTCATACCCCCCCCTGCCAATAGCCCATTACCAGTCATAACCCCCCCTGCCAATAGCCCACTTCCAGCCCTAACCCCCATTACCCCATTTCAGTCAGCCCCTCCATAGCTCATTACCAGTCCTAACTCCCCCCATCAGCCCACCTCCAGTCCTTCCTAACCCCCACCTGCCCATTTCCAGTCCTAGCCCCCACCATAGCCCATTTCCAGTCATAACCCCCCCCCTGCCAATAGCCCATTTCCAGTCCTACACCCCCCCTGCCAATAGCCCATTTCCAGTCCTACACCCCCCCTGCCAATAGCCCATTTCCATTTCCAGTCCTACCCCCCCGCCAATCTCCTATTTCCTGTCATACCCCCCCGCAAATAGCCCATTTCCAGTCATACCCCCCCCAATAGCCCATTTCCAGTCATACCCCCCCCCTGCCAATAGCCCATTTCCAGTCCTACCCCCCCGGCCAAAAGCCCATTTCCAGTCCTACCCCCCCCCCCCGCCAATAGCCCATTTCCAGTCCTACCCCCCCCCAATAGCCCATTTCCAGTCATTACCCCCCCTGCCAATAGCCCCTTTCCAGTCATACCCCCCCCTGCCAATAGCCCATTTCCAGTCATAACCCCCCCCTGCCAATAGCCCATTTCCAGTCATACCCCCCCTGCCAATAGCCCATTTCCAGTCATACCCCCCCCCCTGCCAATAGCCCATTTCCAGTAATACCCCCCCCCCCTGCCAATAGCCCATTTCCAGTCATACCCCCCCCCCCCCCGGTAAATATAAAAACAACCTGGCTTCTGCTGCTGGCTTCTGCTGCAGCAGAAAATCAGCTGTCCCGCGGCCCCTTTCCCTCTGCGCGAGAGCCCTGAGTGTGCTTCCTCTGCGGCATGCTTTTTAAGCCGCGAAGAGAGTATTTCCCTCTCGCGCGGCTTAAGCCTATTCACTTTTCAAGCCTCGCGAGAGGGAAATACTCCCTTCGCGGCTTGAAAAGCACGCCGCAGAGGAAGCACATTCAGGGCTCTCGCGCAGAGGGGAACGGGCCGCAGGACAGAGCAGCAGAAGCCAGTTTTTTATTTTTTTTTAATTGACCGTCGATTCGGCAACGGCAGCAGCAGAAGCCGTCGCGGGCCGCACAACCTTCTCCCGCGGGCCGCGTGTTTGAGACCCCTGCTCTATATCGTTCCATGGTGAGACCGCACCTTGAATATTGTGTGCAATTCTGGTGTTCGTATCTTAAAAGGGATATAGCGTTACTAGAAAAGGTTCAGAGAAGAGCCACCAAAATGGTAAAGGGGATGGATGGATACTCCTATGAAGAAAGGCTAAAAAGGTTAGGGCTCTTTAACCTGGAAAAGAGACGGCTGAAACTGCTAGGTACGTATGACCTAGATTGGCCACTGTTGGAAACAGGATACTGGGCTTGATGTACCTCGGTCTGACCCAGTATGGCATATCTTATGTTCTTATCCTCCCTATACCCAGTTCTTGCACTATTTCATCTTCGGACTCATCTCAAGTTTCTTCCCAAAGTTGTCTCGGACTTTCACCTCTATCAGTCAATAGTTCTACCAGTTTTTTTCCCACCATCTCACGCTGGTACTCCGGAGAAAACCCTCCACTCTGAATTGCAGAAGGGCTGTGCTCTACTATCTCGCAGCAACCGCAAACCTTCGCACCTCCTTTTGGCTCTTGGTCTCCTTCAAGCCCAACAATCCAGTCCTTCAGGTCCACTCCCTCAGCCTCGCTAGCCAACTGCATCTCCTTTTGTTATGACCAGGCGAATCTAACATTCCCAGGTTGTATCAGCCCTCATCGTTTTAAGAAAAAGCAGCTTCAGTCACCAGTTTCGCCATAAACATTTATAAAGCGGCCACTGATCCTCCATTCACCTTTTTACTAAACACTACTGCCTAGATGCAGCTTCGGGACTGGATCTGGCCTTCAAACAGACTGTCTTCTGCAATCTCTTCGCTCCTTAATGAGCCTTCCGCCTCCCACATAAGGGGTTTAAGCCGCAAGCACATATCCTTAGAGGCGGCTGTCAGCTCTGAATTCACAAACGGAGTATGCCTGCATCACCCTGCTTGTCTCCGGAGAAAGTGTAGTTGCTTATCTGTAATAGGGGTTCTCTGTAGACAGCAGCCATACTTACCTGCCCACTGTCCCCTCAGCCACGAGATCAAAGAAACACAACAACAGAGACCAGCTCTCCCACTGTACCTTGGATGCTGAACTCCTCCATCTCTTTCTTTATATCGTTGAGCGCTTCTTATGTCACTTAGGCTTTGCCTACATCACCTATGTTACAGACTGAGAGGAAAAGGTGCAGGCTGGCTGACATGGGAGGTGCACACATGCTCAGAGATGTCTAAAAGACTTCTCTGAGCCAGGGGAGAGCCGGGCACTTGGCTCAGTTGGAGACTTGACCAACAGAATTTGGCTGCATACCCCTGCTTTATACAGAGAACCCCCATTACATGTAAGCAATTATGCTTTCTCTCTGCATTTTTCACTTTGTAGGAACATGCAAGGTGCATGCCTCATCTTGAAAGATGTTTCTATGCCTTTTTATTTAAAATAAGTTAGTTGTTTATAGAAATAGTATTGCATTCTGCATTAAAGAGCAAAGCAACGCAGTTAGTACTAGTAGAAACATTTTTCACAAGCCATTTAGTATGTACATGGATGAAATGAACTCCTATAAAGGATAGAAATGTAAACATCCCTAAATGTGTTGTTTTCCCAGTGAAAAAAGTGTTAAGTGCATTTATAATTGTTTATTTAATAGACAGTAGTGGCTGGGCCCTCTATTTGTCATTGTTAAGCATGCCATGGCAGTCCTTGATTCACATGCGTATATAAACCAAAGCAACCTGGCAATACAAAAAAGTCAAGTGCCCATCTCCATAGCTTGGCAACACACAATTCAAAGGCTCCATTAACTGACAACAATCAGGCATAGTCTATTAGTGCAGCCTGGATTAAACGTTATACGATGAAGGTTGTACAGTTTAACCTCATTGGCGAGCACTAAAATGTGCCAGCACTAAAACGTACTAGTTCTAAAATGTATCAGCTCTGTTCTCCGGGAACAAGTAGGAAGTCAGTCCTCACTTATATGGGTGACGTCTGCACCAATTGAGCCCGCGTGGAGCAATTCCCCAGCTTTCAGAGAAAGCCTTTGGGATTGCTACCACGCATATGTGGTCCTCTTCCCACCCAAGGGTGCCATCTTGCTCAGTCAGCTCCCTTAGCTCAAGCCCTACCAAGCAGATGGCAAGGGAAGGACAAAAATTCAGCAACTCAACAGGGGAGGCGGGAAGGTAGTGAGAACTGATTCCTGCTGTCCCTGGAGAACACCTGTTACAGGTGAGTAATTACACTTTCTCCAGGAACAAGCAGGAAGTCTGTCCTCACTTATGGGACTCCCTAGCTACAGGCTACCGAACCTGTAACCAAAAAAAAAAAACCCCGTCTCTGCGAGGCCATGAGCAGAAGCCCAAAGGAGCCCGAGTCCTCAGGGTGAAGCCCTCGGTAGCCGTGAAGAAGGGTCGGAGGGCAGGAGTTGCTTATACCCCAAACAGATTACGGAGTACAGCCTGGCCGAAGGCACTTTCCCAGCGGGACTCCCTCTCCAGGCAGTAGTGGACAGCAAAGGTATTCGTAGAAGATCAGGTTGCCGCCCAGCAGATGTCCATCATGGGCATGGAGTGCAGCGAGGCCACCGAGGCCGCTTTGGCTCGGACCCCATGTGCAATGACTCGACGATCCAGAGGGACCGCCACCTTTGCATGGGCAAACGTGATGCAGTATGCCACCCAAACAGAGAGGGGTGCGCTTGGTGACTGCTTGCCCCTGTCTATTGGGATCGTAGGTCACGAAGAGCCGGTCAGACTTGCGATGAGTCTGGGTACGCTGCAAGTAGAAGGCGAGGGCCCGCTTGCAGTCGAAGGTGTGGAGAACCGCCGACGCCTGATCGGCATGGGGCCTCGGAAAGAAGATCAGGAGCACTATCTTTTGATTGAGATGAAAGGTCGACACGACCTTGGGTAAGAACTTAGGATGCATCCGGAGGACCACCCTGTTCCGATGAAAACCTGGTATAAGGGGCGCCAGCCATGAGCGCCTGAAGCTCACTGACTCGGCGAGCCGAGGTCAGTGCCACCAGGAAGGCCACCTTCCAGGACAAACACCGGAGCGAACACGTTGCCATTGGCTCGAAGGGTGGATGCGTGAGCACTACTTTCAAGTCCCATTCTGCTGGAGGGGGACGGATGGGCGGCTTGGATAACAGAAGACCCCGCATGAAGCGGGAGACTAGTGGTTGCCCCGAGAGAGGTTTTCCCTGGATAGGGAGATGATTAGCTGATATGGCGCTCAAATGAATCCTAACAGAGTTTGACTTCAGCCCTTCCCTTGAGAGGTGAAGAAGGTACTGGAGAACCCACCAAACTGGGCATGAGAAGGGGTCGATCTGGTGCTCCAAGCACCAGATGGAGAAGCGTTTCCACTTAAAGGCGTAAGTCTGCCTTGTGGAGTCCTTCCTTGGGGCAAGGAGGATTTCCTCGACCTCCTCCGGAAGGGCCAGAGAGGCTAGAGAGACCCATTCAGCCACCAGGCCGTGAGGGATAGGGTAGGTTCGGGTGTAGTACCCGACCCTCCTCCTGCGTCAGCAAGTCCCTGGCAGAGCCCAGGGGAATCGGAGGCTCCAACGACAGCCGGAGCAGGAGTGGGAACCAAGGCTGCCGAGGCCACAAGCGGGCCACAAGAATCAGCGATGCCCCGTGCCGTTGAGCCTTGAACAGAGTCCTCACAATGAGGGGGAAAGGAGGGAATGTATATAGGAGGACCAGTCCAGGTAAATGCATCGGGGCCCTCCCTGCCCAGGTGCGGCATGGGGCTGCAGAAGTGAGGGAGTTGTGTGTTCTGGGGGCTGGTGAAGAGGTCCATCGCTGGAGTGCCCCAGCATAGAAACAGGCAGCCTGCCACTCTGGGATCCAGGTACCACTCGTGGGGGCGAAGGATTCTGCTGAGCCTGTCCGTCAGGCCATTCTCCTGACCCAGGAGGTACGTTGCCATGAGGGACATCCTCCGCTGGGTGGCAAAAGAGCAGATGAGGACTGCTTCCCTGCAGAGGGAGCGCGACACCGTGCCCCCCTCTTTGTTGATATAGAACATCGCTACCCATGGCCTACCAAGTATCAAGGCACGGCCTGATGAACTTGAGAGCCTATGCCGGCTCGAGGTGAGACTTTGGGTAGTTGACCAAGAACCCCAAGCTCTCCAAGAGGAGGACAGTGCGTGACATTGCTTGCCGGGCCTCCTTGATGGAGGAGCCCGTAACGAGTCAGTCGTCAAGGTATGGAAACACCAGCACACCCCGGTGCCGAAGGTGAGCGGCGGACACAGCGAGGCACTTCGTGAAGACCCGTGGGGCGGATGCAAGGCTGAAGGGGAGCACCCTGTACTGGAAGTGCTATCCCTACACCCTGAAACACAGGTGTACTGCCTGTGTTGTGGGCGGATCAAGATATGGGCGTAAGCGTCCTCTAGATCCAAGGAACATAGCCAGTCGCCCTGCTGGAGGAAGGGCAGCAGCACGCCAAGGGATAACATCTTGAATTTCTCCCGCACCAGGAACTTGTTTAGCCTGCGGAGGTCGAGGATGGGCCACAGACCCCCATCTTTTTCAGGACGAGGAAGTACCGGGAATAAAATCCCCGACCTCGAAGGGAGGGACCCGCTCGACTGCCTGTTGGGCAAGGAGGGAGTGTAATTCCGTTGCAGCAAAAGCTGGTGTGCGGGGAGTTGAGGAGACTCCGCTGGGGAGAAAGGGGGTGGGATCCTGTAGAAGTGGAGGTGATAGCCCTCCCGGATGACCTGGAAGACCCAGGTGTCCGAGGGGAACTGCTAGGTATGTATGACCTAGACTGGCCACTGTTGGAAACAGGATGCTGGGCTTGATGGACCTTGGTCTGACCCAGTATGGCATATCTTATGTTCTTATACTCTGGAATTTGTTACCGGAGTATGTAGTAAAGGCTGTTAGTGTAGCTGGGTTTAAAAAAGGTTTGGACAAGTTCCTGGAGGAAAGGTCCATAAACCATTATTAAGAAGGGACCCAGAATATCAATGCTTGACCCAATACAAGCATTGTGGAACCTGTGTCTTTTGGGGAACTGCTAGGTACATATGACCTAGATCGGCCACTGTTGGAAACAGGATACTGGGCTTGATGGACCTTGGTCTGACCCAGTATGGTATATCTTATGTGATAAGCACCCACAACGGGGCGAAGCAGGACAGGCGTCCCCCCATGGGCTGCTGTATCGCTGGAGGGCGAGGGGCTATGCTGCCCGGCATCAAAACCCCTGAGGGGGTTGTGGGGTAGCCGGCCTCTGGGCCTTCGGGCCCTTTGGTTTATGGTGACCCTGGCAAGGCTTCCCCTGCGCAGGAGTGATAGGCATGCGGGTAGCCGGGTATGGCGGGTAGCCGCAGTACTGGAGGCCTTTCCTGGGGAAGAACAGCTGCTTGGCAGGATGCTTCTTTAGAGACAGTGTAGAGGTCTTGCAGGAGAGGCGGGTCCTAGTGACATACTCCGACTCGATCTAAGCAACCTTCTCCTCCATCGACTTACCAAAAGGTTGTTTGCTGAGGCAGGGCACGTCCAGGAACTTCTCCTGCACCCACTGCTCCAAATCCAAAGATTGGAGCCAAGCCTGGTGGCGGGCTCTGATGCCTGCTGCCACCACCCAAGCCGATGTCTCGAAGCCATCATAGCAGGCTCGAGAGATATACTTGGAGCAATCAGCCACTGATTTCATCAGGATGCGGACCCTGTCGAGGGGCTCGCCCTCGAGGCCCATGGAGAAACCTCCAAGTTCTTTAACCAAGTTGCGAAGGAACATTTATTTTATTTACTTATTTAAAAGGATTTATATACCGCTTTATCCTGAAATCAAAGCAGTTTACACTTCAAACAAATCAAAAAGTGCGTGGGTGTGGGCATGTAGTTAGAATTGACAATGTAAAAGGTGATTACGGGGTGAGCTATATACAATGAGATCTATGTACAGGTGAGCTATATACAATAAGATCTATGTACAGTAACTATATACATATTGCAGGGAGTGGGAGGTGGGGGTGAGGTAGGGCGAAGAGAGGGTCGTTGGTCAGGTCAGGTGATGTCCTTATAGTGTTCTGTGAATAGAGTCGTTTTGAGCATCTTCCTGAAGTCCTTGAGGTCTGTAGTTGATCTCAGGTTGTTGTGGAGTGAGTTCCAGAGTGCTGGCGCGGCCAGGGATAGTACTCTTCTTGAGGTATCCTGTCTTGTTTTAGTAAATGCTTTGGGTATGTTGTTGATGTCTGAGGTGTCTCTCCTCCTCTTCTTTTTATACATGCCAATATATAATTGGTTTCTCCAGGACCAAGCAGGAAGTCAGTCCTCACATATGGGTGACGTCGGCGCCGGCAGAGCCCCCAAGCGGAGCATTTCCCCAGCTTTCAAAGAAAGCCTTTGGGAATGCAGCCGCGCCTGCGCTGTCCCCTTCCCGCCCAAGGGTGCCATCTTGCTCGGTCTTTCTTTTTCTGCGGAGCCGGATGGACGTGAGTTCGTGTCACCCGGGAAAAGTTGATTTTTTTCAGCGATTTTTGCTTTATCTTATCCGGTTCGACGCCGGTTCCCCTTCCCGCCTGAGCTCGGTACACCGGTATCGAGTCTGGACTTGTGATTTTCGGTTTTTGTCCTTCGTGACTAGCGTTCGCGCTTTTCACTGGCAGCCTGGTCTTTTGACCTTGCAGGGGCCCTTTTTCCCCCGATAGCTGCCAGCGGGTTCAAAAAGTGTGATCGGTGCAAGAAAATTATCTCTCTCACCGACACACATGACTGATGCCTCGGGCCCAACCATGACCCTCTGGCCTGTGGCCCGTGTGGCAAAATGTCGTTGAAGGCACTTCGGAGCCATCAACATCAACGTGAGAGAATTTTCTCTGACTCCGTGTCCAGCCGGGCCCGGACTTCGTCAGAGGCCTCGACACCTCGGGAGTCCGACCCCGAGCGCTGTCGGGGTTCCTCTGAAAGGGAGTCTCCCTCCCGGGAGCACTGAAGGAAGAAAAAGCTTGTGAGGGTGGCGTCGGTGGAGGCTCCTGGTTCCTCGAGGGCCAGGTTACATAGCCCTGACCACCGCCCCAGGCTCTTGGAGTCGGAGAGGCCTTCCAAGCTACCTCGTGTGGACCCGGAGTCCCCAAGTCACGTAAATGCAGTTGTCCTTGTAGACTCTCCTCTGGGGGAGCTGACGTCAGGCCCGACGCCGTCGGGGCCCGAGTCGGGGGCTGCTGAGTCTCCTGAGCTTGGACTCAGGTTGATGGCCTTGGAGAACAGCTTGGCTGCCTTCATGGAACAGCAGCAGGTGCTGATCGCCGGTCTGACCAGTGCATTTGCCCTGACCACCGGGACTTCGACGTCTGAGTCGATCCTCAGTCAAGGTCTCCCTCGCCCCCCCCCCCCCCCCCCCTGCGGGGCCGAGGTCGTCAACGCCAATACCCTCGGCGTTGGGGCAGGTGGCACCGAGGCCCACACGGCCGGAGCCGCTCGACGACTCCTCGGAGGAGTCAGAGTGGGAGACAGAGGAGTCCCCAGATACCTTCCGGACCTGGTGCGTCCCTTCGGACTCACCGGAGTCCGAGCCTCGGAGACGGTCCCCCCCGGAGGATACCCGGTTCTTGGACTTCGTTAGGGACATGGCCAAGGCCTTGGCCTTCCCTGCGGACGCCGAGCAGGAGCCTCGAGCCGAGGAGCTCGATGCCCTCCAGTATGATTTTCCTCCGAAGGAAGCCTTTACTGTACCGATTCCTCCGATGCTGGAATGGCTGCTCTTCCGTATGTGGGAGGCACTGGCCTCGACGCCGGTTCTGAGCAAACGGGTCGATTACATTTATCGAGTCCGTAAGAGCCCTGGGTTCCAAAAGGCGCAGCTACCGCACCACTCCATGGTTGTGGAATTGGCCATGCACCGTCTGAAGAGTCAGAAGATGCACTCCTCGGTGCCCCCCAGCCGGGAGGCCCGGAACCTGGATGCCCTCGGTAGAAAGTGCTTCCAGGGCTCTATGCTGTCTTGCCGTGTCCAGACCTACCAGCTGTATATGGGCATGTACCTACGAGACCTGGCAAAGGAGATTGCCGGGTTCTCAGCTGGCCTCTCCAAGGAACCTTTGCAGAGGTTCAAGGCTTTGTCAACGGAGATTTGAGAGTGCTCAAAGTTTGTCTCTCGAGCAGCCTATGATGGCTTCGAGGCTTCTGCCCGGGTAGCCGCAGCCGGCATCGGTGCACGCCATCAGGCCTGGCTACAGTCATCAGACCTGGAGCCATGGGTGCAGGACAAGTTGGTCGATGTCCCCTGCCGAGGTGAAAACCTTTTCAGTAAGCCCATGACTGAAAAGGCTGTGGAAATCGAGACTAAGACTCTCACCAGGACAAGGCTGTCCAGGAAAACTTCTGCCCCTTCTCAGAAAAAGAAGGGCTCGGGGAAAAAGCCCTTTTTCCCAAGGAAGGGTGCTGCCTACAAATCCTACCCTCACTATCAGGCCTCTCCAGCTCCCAACAGGGCCAGCAGGCCAAGGGGCAGGGGCATGGGCCCCATAGGCAGAAGACCCCCAACCCGCCAGCTCTGGCTTCTGCACAGCTGGGAGCGGGGTTTTGACTCCCACAGCATAGCCTCTTCTCCACAGCTGGCTCCACTCAGCACAGGAAGTCGGCTGACCCTGTACGCCTACAGGTGGCCAGCCATCACAGGGGATACCTGGGTCCTCAGCATAGTCCAACAGGGCTCATGCTCCACTTCCACCAGATACCCCCTCCTACTTTCCAGGGGAGCCTCCAAGACTCCCTCTGCACAGAAACCTCCTCCTTCAGTAGTTGGCAAGTCCTCTAAAGGAAGAGGCGGTGGAATCGGTGCCTCACCACCTGAAAGGGCAAGGCTTCTACTCCAGGTACTTTCTGGTACCAAAAAGGACAGGAGGCATCCGGCCTATCCTAGACTTGCGAAACCTAAACAAGTTTCTGGAGAGGGAAAAGTTCAAGATGCTTACCCTTGGGATACTGCTGCCCTACCTCAAGCAGGGAGACTGGCTATGCTCCTTAGACCTAAAGGATGCTTATACGCACATCCTCAATCATCCAGACAGCAGACAATAACTCAGATCTGTGGTGGGAGGAAACCATTTCCAGTACAGAGTACTTCCCTTTGGCCTAACTTCCGCCCCCAGGATTTTCACCAAGTGCCTGGCGGAGGTGGCGGCCTATCTCAGAAATCAGGGAATTTTTGTCTTCCCATACCTGGACGACTGGCTCATCAGAGGTCAGTCTCTCCAGGAGGCCAGACAAGCCGCTCTTTGCACTGTCTCTCTTCTTCAGCCTCTGGGCTTTGTCATAAACTACGCAAAGTCCACTTTGCTCTCCTCACAGAACCTAGAGTTTATAGGGGCAAGATTAGACACCCTGCAGGCAAAGGCTTACTTGCCCGAGGACAGGGCCCACAGATTGAATGACTTGGCCAACCAGTTCCAAAGCAATTCTCAGGTCTCTGCCAGACACTGCCTGCAGCTCCTGGGCCACATGGCCTCCACGGTACATGTGACCCCGAATGCCCATCTGCACATGCGGGCGACTCAGTGGTGCCTCAGAGCTCAGTGGGCGCAAGCCACAGGCGATCTCTGAGACAGAGTAAGGGTGTCCAAACCACTCTTGTACTCCTTGCAGTGGTGGCTACATCTCCCAAACCTTCTCAGGGGGGTACCCTTTCAGGCCCCAGCACACACCAGGGTGCTGACGACCGATGCTTCTTTAAAGGGCTGGGGTGCACATTGTCAGGGCATGTGCACTCAAGGCTTCTGATCTCCTCGGGAGGCCACACAGCAGATCAATGTTTTGGAGCTGCGAGCAATCCGCCTGGCTCTACAGACTTTTTCTCATGCCCTCTCTCACCAGTCTGTCTTAGTTCAGACAGACAATCAGGTAGCAATGTTCTATGTGAACAAGCAGGGGGGGCACAGGGCCCAGACTCCTATGTCAGGAGGCGCAGTCCCTTTGCTCCTTTGCAGTCCAACAAGGCATGTTTCTCAAAGCGGTTTATCTGCCTGGTCAGGAGAACCTTTTGGCAGACAAACTAAGCAGTATTCTCAGCCTCATGAATGGCAGTTGAATCCACTGGTGGTTCAGCAGATCTTTCTACGATGGGGACTTCCATCCATCGATCTCTTTGCAAGTCCACTGAACTGTCAGCTGACCAGGTTTTGCTCCAGACAGCCGCATCCCCTGAGAGTGGCAGCAGATGCTTTTCTGATCTCTTGGTCAACGGGCCTCCTGTATGCGTTTCTTCCCACGCCCCTGGTGGCCCGAAATCTGTTCGAGATTCTACGGGACAAGGCCTCGGTGATTCTGGTAGCCCCCAGATGGCCGAGGCAACCGTGGTTTCCACTTCTGCTGCAGTTGGCAGTGGAAACTCCATTCCCTCTGGGGTTGCAACCCGATCTTCTGTCTCAGGATCAGGGTTCCCTTTTGCACCCCAATCTCAGATCCCTCAATCTGATGGCCTGGCTGCTGAAAGGATAGTGCTAGCTCCCTTACTTCTACCTAGGGAAGTTGAGGAGGTGGTCTTGGCCTCGAGGAGGCAATCCACCAGAAAGTCCTATGCACTCAAATGGCGCAGGTTCTCAGTGTGGTGTGCTCAGCACAATGAAGATCCTTTCTCCTGCCTGGTGCCAGTGGTGTTACAATACCTACTTCACCTGTCAGACCTAGGCCTTAAGTCCAACTCTGTTCGGGTCCACCTCAGTGCTCTTTCAGCAAACCACTCACCGGTGGAGGGACAGTCGTTGTCGGCTCACCCCTTGGTGTCCCGCTTCCTCAGAGGCCTGCTTTTGCTCAAGTCTCCGATTTGTCCCCCTGCCACTGAGTGGGACTTGAACGTAGTCTTGCAACAACTTACTTGCCCACCGTTTGAGCCGATGGCTACTTGCCATTTATGCTTCTTTTCTCGGAAGGCGCTCTTCCTGGTAGCTCTTACCTCGGCCAGACATGTGAGTGAACTACAAGTTCTGGTTTCTGATAGACCATACACACGGTTCTATAGGAACAGGGTGGTCCTTTGGACTCATCTGAAGTTCCTTCCAAAAGTTGTCTCCTCTTTCCACCTCAACCAGGAGGTGGTTCTTCCGACCTTCTTTCCAAGGCCGCATACCAGCCGGGCTGAGACAGTCTTGCATACTCTGGACTGTAAGAGGGCATTGTCTTTTTACATTGAACGTACACGGGGGCATCAAAGGGCTACTCAGCTCTTCGTCTCCTTTGACCCTAATAAATTGGGGTTGCCTGTCTCCAAGCGTACGTTGTCCACTTGTGTAGCAGATTGTATCGCCTGGGCGTACAAGGCAGCCGACCTTCCCTTGCAGGGTCGAGTCACGGCCCACCATGTCAGGGCTAAAGCTGCGTCAGTAGCTCATCTCCGCTCTGTTCCGTTGGCATACATCTGCCTGGCCGCTACTTGGTCTTCAAGCCAGACTTTTGCAGCCCACTACTGCCTCGAGAGAGATTCCCGAAGGGACAGTGCTTTCGGACAGGCGGTACTCCGTAATCTCTTTGAGGTTTAGGCAACTCCTACCCTCCGGCCCTTGTGTTGGGCTACCGTACGGGGACGTTCTCAGAGGATGTTCTTATCATGGATGCTGAGGCTCTTCAGAGGGAGCCATTTTTTCAGCTTTGGGTTCCCGGTAGCCTAGAGCTGGGGAGTCCCATATGTGAGGACTGACTTCCTGCTTCGTCCTGGAGAAAGAGTAGTTACTCACCTGTAACAGGTGTTCTCCAGGAGCAGCAGGAATCAGTCCTCACAACCCTCCCTCCTCCCCTGGAGTTGCAGTCATATATTTTATTTTGATTTTTGCTGTCTTTTAGCTATGTCATCAGATTGAGCAAGATGGCACCTTTGGGCGGGAAGGGGACCCCGCAGGCGCGCTGCATTCCCAAAGGCTTACTTTGAAAGCGCCGACGTCACCCATATGTGAGGACTGATTCCTGCTGCTCCTGGAGGACACCTGTTACAAGTGAGTAACTACTCTATGCCTGGATGCAACAGGAAAGCATGGAACCTTGATAGGCCTTGCGGCCCAGGGTATCAAAGGCTCTCGATTCTGGGCCCGGCAGGACCGATGAGTGGGACTTTGGGCTTTTTTGCTTCCTCATGGCTGATTCCACCACCATCGAGGTGTGTCGAAGTTGGGTTTTTCAGAAGCCTGGCCCTCCTCACCTTGTACATTCTGTCAAGGTGCTTGCTCACAATGGGATCCGAGGCCGGGTCCTCCCACATGCGGAGCAATAGCCGGGAGAGGATTGGCGGCACTGGCACGGTGAGGGATTCCCTGGGCGGGGCCTTGAAATGGAAGAATATCGAGTTCTTCAGCACCAGGGCCCACTTCGGCCTGGGTGACCAGGTTGAGGGCCCGAGCTATGTCCCAAATAAACACCAAAAAGGAGGTGTCCTTGCGTGGTGAACGCCACTGAGGACCAGGCGGTGAGGGGTCCGATGGAAAATCCCGGTGGGTGCGGGTCTCCGGGGATGTGTCCCCATCAGATTCCCAGTCCAAGAAGTTGGTCGAGGGATCCGAGCTGGGCAGTTCGCCCTGTCCGACAGCCGGCGGCCTGGAGTCGGAGGCCCTGGACAATCTCGTCCCCGAGGAATGGGAGAGCGAGCGAGGCTGACGTCGAGGACCCTCACAAGGCCCGTGGCTTTCAAGGGATTCTTGGATGGATTTGGGCGTCCCATGCGAGGGACCTGCGGTCTCCAGGCGCAAGTCAGCAAAGCAGGCCGTGAGCGCCTGCTGGGAAGCAATGAATGCAGAAATGCTGCATTCCAGCGCCAACATTCTGGACTCCCACACGGCCCTGGGATGCTGATACCAGGGTCACCGGATCGGGCATCGAGGAGGAGTGGTGGTCCTCACCGGGACGGCCCTCAGGAGAATGGGTGCCTTCGCTGGAAGCCTCCATTTCTCTGCGAGGTACCTTGCAGGGCTGCTTCTTGTCCGATTCTCGGGAACGCCGAAGGAGGCTAAGTAACTGGGTGCAGGAGTGCTCGCGCTTGTTGGGGGCCCCAGACAGCGACTTCGAGGACTTCTTCTTTTTGCGTTGTTCCACCTCTGGGGACCCCTGGTCAGAAATCCACCTGGAACGCAGTGCCGCAGGGGGAGAACCCACCGGAGGGGAGACGACCGAGGGTGCCACTGGAGACTCCGAGGCAGCCTTTCGAAAAATGTCTTCGGACTTCTGCTTATGGCTGAGCAGGGCCTTAGAGGACATTTTCTTACAGAGCGAACAGAGCTCTGGGTCATGGTCGGCTCCCAGACAGCACTTTTTATACTATGAAGGGGGGAAAGCAGACAGCAGCACAGTAAAGGTAGTCATGGAAGCTGCTTCTGCCTAACTTGAAACCACCTGGAAGATTTTGGTTGCTTCTGGTGACTGTATATTGGGCATAAGGTAACGCCCATGTCACTTATCTGTGTCTGCAATGTACAGTGAGAGTCCAAGATAAGCATTCCCAAACCTTTTTTAAAACTTGAAATCAGCCCTTGCCCCTCCTCTTTTGCACCCCAACTTCCCATCCTGTCAGTTTATTGCTGAGCAGAATTTTGCAGCCCCTTAAAGTGTAAATTGCTTTGACAGTAACTGAAAAGAAGTATATCAAGCATTCAGAAATAAATATTCTCCAGGAAGAAGGAGGAAGCAAGTCCTCATGGGTAACATCGACGGAGCCCACACGGGAATGATCCCCAATTCCATAGGAAGCTTTTGGAAGGTCCACCACATATGTGTGCCTGTCTTCCTGCCTGAAGGAGCCATCTTACCTCAGTCATTTTTTTTTCCACAGAGCCCTTCAGACATCTGTCTGTCCCCGGAAAGTTGAAGTAACCCTTGCGGTTAAGTTTTCTATTTTTTTATTCAAATTTTCATCACATGCTTTTTCCCTCATCTTTCTGCCCACGTCTGGGAGTATTGGTGCCTCAGCGTGCGTTTTTCTTGGTACTTTTTCCTTTTGTTCTTTTTTTCGGCACGCGGGTCTTTTATCTCACGCCCCCTGGTCCGTCAGAACATTGGCGTCCTTTGATTTGGCGGAAGCCATCTTCCCCAATATGAGCAAACCAACCAATGGATTAAAAAAAATGGGCCAAGTGTGCCTGCATAATCTTGGTGACAGACCACCATAGTTGATGCATTCGGTGCCTTGGCTTGATCATGAGCCATCCACCTGCACTCTATGCATGCATATGACCCAAAAGGGGCTGAAGAGAGAAACAGCAGGAATCACTGTTTGGATCTTCGAGTTGGCAGCATTGGTGCCGGCATCGACATTGATGTCGGCCCTCTCGAAGGCCTCCACCAAGTCCTCGGCCCAGTATGGCACTTGGGTTCATTCAGAACCAAGAGGCCATGGTAACCTGGACCAGAGGCTATCCTTCGACAAAGGTCGCCCCCAGAAGGATCGATTTTCTGCCCCATCGACGTTGAGGGGCGGGCAGTACCAAGGGCTGAGGGAAAACCCATGGGAACGGGCATCGAATCCCCCTCGGCTTGACTGCGAGGGCTGGGAATGGCCACCGAAGCTGCACCAGCAGGAGGAATTGCCTCCCAAAGCCCTGGAGGGCCGTCGAGGGTTTCCCAATGCAATCACCATCGTGGAGTCCCCAGCGAGTGAACCGACATAGGAGGCCACAGCTGCTGCCCCAGCTCCTTGAATGCAGTCTCGCTGTGCCCCTAGCTGCGCAGGCTGCAAGCGACCCAAGGCCTTTGAGGCCCTCGATGCCAATGGCAGCCCTGCACTCGATGGTGGCCCTGTCAATGGAGGTGCAGCCCATCCTTGAAACCCATGCCCTCCCCAGCAGGGGATAGGTCTTGGGCAGGCACTCAGACTCGCTCTCGGCGCCCAAGGTCTCCCTTCTGAGTGCCTCCAAATCAGAGGGCCATCGTCAGGAGCTTAGAGAATCCCAGGAGGAGCTGTCGATGCTGGGAGGGGACCCATCGATACTTCGACTTCCTCATGAACTCATCCGATGAGTAGGAGACCAAGGAGTAGTCCCCAGTTTACGAGCACCATAGGGATATTCCATTTGATCTCTCGCCACCCTACGAGTGCCATGTCTCCACCCAAAGACATCTCATTTCTTGAATTTGTCTGAGACATGGTGAAGACTATGCCTTTATCCCTCTAGGCAGAAGAGGAGCCAAGAGCAGAGGAATTGGAAATCCTTTAGTACCCTTCTCCTTCTAAAGAGTCTATCATGGTTCCAATCCACCGTATTCTTAAGAGATTGCTCTTCTGAATTTGGGTGACTCCCCTCACAGTGCCCCCCATAAGCTGCCAGCTAGACTCCATGTATTGAGTCTATAAGAGTCCTAGTTTCAAGAAGCCACACCTTTCCCACAACTTCTTGGTGGTGGAGTTTACCATAAGGAGGATTACAAGTTCTAAGACCCACTCATCGGTTCCTCTGGGACAGGAAGCCTGTACCCTGGACAGTTTCAGAAAGAAGTGTTACCAGGGGTCCATGCTGGTAGGCCACATCCTTGCTTACCAGCTTTACATGGAGATGCACTTAAAGAATAAATATTATGGGAGACCTGGCCAAGTTCTTGGCCGTGCTCTTGGGTGAACAGCTGGACCGGTTCCGCACACCCATCTCCAAGGGCAAGGACTGCTCAAAGTACATGAGCAGGGCGGCCTACGATGCCTTTGAGTCAGTGGCCAGAGTGGCTGCTGTGAGTATTGGGGCCTATTGCCTAGCCTGGTTGCAATCCTCTGACCTTGAGCAGTAGATACAGGACAAGCTTGCAGATGTCTCTTGCCGAGGTGAGAACCTCTTTGGCAGGCACATGCAGGATAAGGTTGGGGAGCTGGAGAGAGAGAAATTGACAATGAACCGGCTCTTCGGAAAGAAGGCCTTCTACCCGAAGAAGGAGGAGGCATTACAGCAGCTAATCCTCCCTATCTGGCCTGTCATGGGCTACAACAAGGTTAACAACAAAAGGGCCAGTGTCAGCAATGCTGCCAGAAGCCACAAAAGCCCCAGTCTGCCCCTCATCCACAGCCTGGTGGTGTTTTTTGGCTACTTCCTGCAGAGCATAGCTGTACTTCCCATCTCAAGCACCCCTCCTCTGCAAGTAGGGGGGGGGGTGGAGGTTGGTCCATTATGCCCACAGATGGCCAGTGATAACAGACACCTGGGCGTTAAAGATAGTCCAGGATGGGTACCTGTTGCATTTTGACCAACTTCCTCCTCTGTTCTTCCCAGGAGAGTACCCCCTCAATCCTCACCACTGGGAGCGCCTCCAACAGGAGGTTCACACTCCCCTGGCCGATTTAGCCATCGAGCTGGTCCTACCATCTGAAGCTGGAAAGGGGTTCTACTCCTGTTACTTCCTGGTTCCCAAGAAAATGGATGGCTTCAGACCCATACTGGATCTGCGGAACCTCATCCACTTCCTGGTGACAGAAAAATTCAAAATGGTCTCCTTGGGAACGTTGTTGCCATATCTCCAGCGGGAAGACTGGCTTTGCTCCCTAGATCTAAAGATGCTCTACTCACATTCCCATTCACCCCCTTCATTGGCAGTATCTCCGCTTCATGCTTAGCAGGAGACACTATCAATATCGAGTGCTGCCCTTCGGCCTAGCTTCTACCCCAAGGGTCTTCACAAAATATCTCGTGGTGGTCGCCGCCTTCCTCTGGACCTGGGTGTTTTCGTCTTCCCATATCTTGACAGCTGGCTAATCAAAGGACAACACAAGGCGAGGCAAGCTAAGCTGCAACTCTCATCATTCAGGTGTTGGAACATCTCAGCTTTGTGATCAACTATCCAAAGTCTCACCTGCAGCCCTTTCACAAAACCTAGAGTTTATTGAGAGCTCTCCTAGATAACACCCTAGCTGGAGCCTACTTGCCCACAGATCAGGCCCAGTGTCTCATCACAGTGACTCACGAGGTATAGCGGAGTCCGGTCACGACAGCCTAACAGATGCTTCGTGTCCTTGGCCACATGCTCTCCAGGGTCCATGTCACCCCTCTTGCCTGTTTACAGATGAGGCAAATGCAGTAGACTCTCTGCACACAGTGGTATCTAGCCATGGGTCATCTCGGGGACAGGGTAGTGGTCACTCCACCAGTCAAAGAATCCCTGTCCTGGTAGTTACAGCCTCAAAATCTGCTCACGGGTCTTCCCTTTCAAGCCCCTCCACATCAGCATGTCCTGACTATGGTTGGCTCCAAGATGGGCTGCGGGACCCATCTCGACGGCTTGGGCTTACAAGGTCTCTGGGCGGCTCAAGAGTGCCTTCACCAGATCAACTTCCTGGAGTACCATGCCATTTCGAACGCCCTTCAGGCATTTCGGGAGCAGTTTGCCAACCAATTCATCCTCATGCAGAAACAAACACAGGTGGCACGGGTTTATACCTTCTCTGTTGGGAAGTGGTGCATCTCTGGAAATTCACCCTCTCCCAGGGCATGATCCTCCGAGCCATGTATCTGCCCAGGGAGCTCATTGTATTGATGGATCGTCTAAGCAGGGTCTTTCAACCACATGAGTGGGCCCTCAGCACACGGGTAGCCAGCCGCATCTTCCAGATGTGGGGCACACTGGACATAGATCTCTTTGCATCACCGGATAGTGCTCAGGTGCTGCAGTTCTGCTTCTCTCCTCTCCTCTGCTAGACTGGAGTGAGAGTATGCTATATGCGTATCCACCAATCTCGCTGGTGGCCAAAACCCTGTTCAAACTTCAGGCAGACAGGGCTACTATGATTCTCATTGCTCCGCACTGGCCCAGGCAACCATACTTTCCTCTTCTGCTGCAACTGTCTCAAAGGCAGCCCCTCAGCCTGGGCTGCGACCTGGATCTGGTGTCTCCCTAGACCTCACGACATGGAAGCTGAGCGGGTAGTTCTTACGGAACTTCAACTCCCTGCAGATGTGGAGAACATGCTCCTTGCCTCATGTAAAGATGCCATCCATCATGCCTAAGCCTTCAAGTGGCATCTGTTTTCCATCTGGTGTGCAGGAAAGGTGCTAGACCCTTTTGCATGTACTGTAGAGATTTTGCTGACTTATCTTCTCCACCTTTCCAACTCTGGTCTCAAATCCAACTCTGAGGGTGCACCTTTGCGCGAAGGTGGCATAACACCATGGCGTTAATAGTAAACCCATCTCCGCACACCCTCTTGTAGGCTGCTTCATGAGAGGATTCCTGCTCTCGTGGCCCTGTATCAAGCCACCACCGCTAGCATAGGACCTTAATGTAGTGCCGGGGCAGCTCCTTTCAGTCCTTTTTGAACCTCTCAGCTCCTGTTCGCTTAAACAGCTCACCTGGAAGGTAGTGTTTTTGATAGTGGTCACTTCTGTGCACAGTTAGTGAACTGCAGGCGCTGGTGGCACACCCTCCATACACCAGTTTCACCATAATAGAATAGTCCTCCGGACTCATCCTACGTTCTTTGCTAGTTTCTGCCTTCTAGCTCAACCAGTTGGTGGTACTGCCCACCTTTTTCCCTAGGCCTCACTCCAGCAGGGCTGAGGCCACTCTACACACACTAGATTATAAAAGAGCTCTGGCTTTCTATCTGGAACGGACGAAATCCCTTCAGAATTCCTCCCAGCTCTTTGTCTTTTTAGCCCTAATAGACTCGGCGTTGCAGTTTCCAAGCATACCCTTTCACTGTGGATTGTGGATTGCATCTCCTTTGCTTCCACTCAGGCTGGTCTGAGCTTGGAACGACATGTCACGGCTCATAATGTCTGAGCTGTGGCTGTGGCTGTTTCTTCGGCAAACCTACGCTTGGTCTCCACAGTGCAGATCTGTAAGGCTGCTACGTGGTCTTCAGTCCACACCTTCACATCCCATTACTGTTCGGATGGAGATTCCTGGCATGACAGCAACTTTGGCCAAGCTGTACGCCAGCATCTGTTTGGAAATTGGATTCAACTCCTCCCACTGGCCCTTCTGTCCATCCAGGCTACTGCAGAATCATCCTGCCGTTGATGTCTCTGCTGGACACTGACCCTTGGGACTTTTCAGAGATTAATCATCCTGTTTCTCTCAGTTTATTTTTTCTGGTTGCCTCGTTGGGCTTTATACAGGTTTTTTCGGTAGCTTGTAGCTGGGGAGTCTCATATGTGAGGACTTGCTTCCTGCTGCTTCTTGGAGAAAGTGTAGTTACTCATCTGTAACAGGTGTTCTCCCGGAATAGCAGGAATAAGTTCTCACAACTCTCCCACCTCCCCATGGAGTTGATTATTTTTTGCCTTCATTATGCTATGTCATCATACTGAGGTAAGATGCCTCCTTCAGGCAAGAAGACAAGCACACATGTATGGTGTACCTCCCCAAAGCTCCCTATGGAAGCTGGGGATCCTTTTCGCGTGGGCTCCATCGATGACATCACCCGTATGTGAGGACATTCCTGCTGTTCCCAGGCAACACCTGCTACAGGTGAGTAACTATGCTTTTTCAGTAGTCAATGTCTTGTGTTGTAAATCAGCTATGCATAACATAGTCAATTTACTTTTTTCCAAAATAACTGTGCAGATAGCTCCTTGCCTTTGTTTTGGATTATAACTGCTGTTGAATGCAGGCTACCTCCCCTCATGCCTTAATTTACTGTGTGAAGTAGGAATTTATGATAGCATGTTTCTTTTTAATATGTGTTTTGTTTTTACTAGAATTCAGACAAGGTATTGGAACTAATGAACAAGTTGCTTAGCCCTGTTGTTTCCCAAATTAGTTCTCCACAGTCTAACAAAGAAAGGCTAAAGAATATGGCTCTTTCAATTGCAGAAAGGTAAGAGAAAGGTCAGTTATCTGACACAAAATTCAAGCTGAGAGATTATGTGGGCATATGTGCTTGTACTTGACAATTTCACTTCAGTCTTTGTAGCTCTGATGGAGTCAGGTCGAAAGTGGAATTCTTACTCTTGATAGCTCTAACTCGTGCAATATTCTCCAGGGTTCAAAGAAATTAAAATGTCATCTGCCTGGTTTCTTAGCCCCTCACATGGTGGAACTGTGTTCTTACACTGTTTGTTAACAGTTGAGGATATGATCAAGTTTGCTCTAATCTGAAGAGCAAGGTTTAGAAATAGCTAGCAGTCACAGAGAGATGATTGCATCATCCTTGCAATGTACTACGCAGGGAAAAGGTGGCTCCTCTTCCTAAGCAGTTTCCTTTGGACTCTGTTTTCAGTGGTAACAGTAACTGTATTAATTTAAATGCTAGGCTAGCTAGGTATTTAAATATATATATATATATTCAGCATTACTATATGAATAGCCAGCAGGGCCAGCCCCAGAGGTTGGTTTAAAGTGTTGGCATCCTATGCAGACCTCAAGCCTTATGCACCCCTAGCAGTCAGAGTATTTAATTTTGAATGCCCTGCTCTTTGCCAAACACGCATACACACACACCTCCAAAGAAGCTGTTACCCTGTCTGGTTTGCCTAATAGTTAGGCTGCCCCTGATAGCTGGTGGCCATCACCACTGCTGTACATTTAGTTTGCGTGCTATCACAGTGGAAGAGTAGCCTAGTGATTAGAGCAGTGACCAAAGTTCAAATCCCACTGCCACTCCTTGTGGCCGTGGGCAGGTCACTTAACCCTCCAGTGACTGAGGTACAAGTTTAGATTGTAAGCTCTGTGGGGACAGGGAAATATCTACTGTACATGATTGTAACTCATCTAGAACTGGTACTGGAAAAGCATGAGCTAGATACTACTAGATAAACTATATGCTTGTTTATTTAGTGGTTAGGACAAGGTACTTCAGGCCGGAGGGCCGGGGGTTCAAGTCCCACCTGGGGACAGCAATCTCAGGCCAGAGGGACTGGGATTTCTAGTCCTATAGGTACTCCTTGTGGTCTTGGGCAAGCCACTTAACCCTCCATTGCCCATGTTCCCTGTAAGTATTAGCGTATGTGTGTCATATCCCCTCGTGTTAAATGTATCTCCCAATTGACCGCTTTGACCCGGTGAAAAGCGGGATATAAATACTGCTAAATAAATAAATAAATAAATTTATGTATTTATTTAACTGAATAGCAGCTGAATGTGACTGCTATCCAGATTTTTCTGGATCACCCTCACTCTATCCTTCCTTATCTCCTTCACTATATGAATAGTATTGGGCCATTTTAATAGATTTTTAGCATGGAGATATCTGTATAGTATGGCTGGCTTAAGAGGTGTGAGGCACTGGCTCAGGGCACACCATCAATAGGGGTGCAGGGAGCTTGCTTCACTGGCTGACTTCCAGCCTGCCCTCTGCCTCTTCCTGATGTGGCACAGGAGCATTTGCTTTTGCTCCTGCAACTGTATTAATGCTCAGCATAGCTGCAGGAGCATTTGATTTTGCTTCCACAACTATGCTATATTCAAGCCGCCAGCACTGTGGCTTGAGTATAGCACAGCCGTGGGAGCAAACATAAATGCTCCTGCAGCTGTGCTGAGCATTAATACAGCCACAGGAGCAAAAGCAAATGCTCCCGCACTGTGCTGAGCATTAATACAGTTGTGGGAGCAAAAGCAAATCCTCCCACAGGCTGTTGTTTATGTTCAGTACAGCCACGGGAGCAAAAGCAAATTCTTCTGTGGTTGTGTTGCTGCAGGAAGAGGGGAGGGATGGCTGATACTGGGGCTGTGGGGGGAGGACAGGAACTGAGCTGGGGGGCTGGAAATGGGCTGAAATTCTGACTGGGCTGGGGGGGACTGGCAATGGCTGATATTGGGGCTGGGGGGCAGGAAATGGGCTGATACAGGGGCTGGGGGGGGGTCTGACTGATACTGGGAATGGGGGGATAGGGGGCTGGCTGATACTGGGGTTGGAGACTGGTATTGGAATGGGTTGGTATTGGGGCTAGAAGACTGGAAATGGACTGATACAGATGCCAGGGGGCTGACTTATACTGGAAATGGACTGATACAGATGCCAGGGGGCTGACTGATGCTGATACTGGGAATGGGGGCTGGGATTTGAAATGGGCTAATACTGGTGCTGGGAGGATTGGAAATGGGCTGATACAGGGCTGGGGGCTGGTACTAGAAATGGACTGATACTAGATCTGGGGAGATGGGACTGGAAAAGAGCTGGGACTGAAAGAGAGCTAATTCTAGGGCTAGGGTCCTGTGATTGAAGGAGAGCTAATTCTGGTAAATGCTAGGGTCAGAATAGGAAAAAAGATGATGATCCTGGGGGCGTGAGAAAGGAGAGGGCGAAAGATGATATAGGGAGTGGGAAGAAGCAAAGTCAACCAACAGAAGGTTGAGAGGGAAGGGTATGCTGGGGAAAGATGGAGGAAAGACATGGTTAATGAATATTGGAGAAGAAAGTAAATGGGTGGGTCCTGGGGAAGGGGAGCAGAAGGCAGGAAAGGCAGGTACTAGGGACAATAGGGTGTGGGAAAACAGGGACTCTGACACGTGGAGACTCAAAGAGGAGGAGTGGCCTAGTGGTTGGGGCAAGGTACTTCGGGCCGGAAGGTCGGGGGTTCAAATCCCACTAGAGGACAGCAACCTTGGGCTGGAAGGACTGAGGTTTCTAGTCCCACAGGTGCTCCTTGTGGTCTTGGGCAAGCCACTTAACCCTCCATAGCCCATGTTCCCTGTAAAATAGTTCTCTGTGTGCTGTGCTTTCCTGTCTAATCAATGTGTTTATACCTCAAAAATTTCCTGTCATGATTTGACAATTTCCAATCTGTAATCAAAAACCGCTGCTGATCGCTGGAAGTAGCGGTATACAAATGTATACTAAATAAATAAAATAAAATAAATAAAAGATTGTGTGAGAAAAACAGAAGAAAGACTAGGATAGGCTGGGGATTGGGATTTTAAGTGAAGACTCGCGACTTGGGTGGGATTGTGAGTGGGAATTTGGAATTGCTTGGGGGAAATAGGAGGGACTAAGAAATTGAGCAGAGATTAAGAGGACAGTGGGGCAAGGTAATTTGGTGAGTGATATGAGTAGGGCTGTGAGACCAACTGCAGAAATATGGGAAAGGAAGAAGGTTTTGAAGGACCTGGAGGGCAGTTGAAAAGGACAGGGTGCTTTTGCGTGAATGAGAGCCACAGGAAGGGACACCTCTTCCTTGAAGCAGGTAAAAGAGGGTAGAGATGGGAGATATGAAAGGGGAAATGGAAGACTGGATGGAGTTAAGACATAAGAAAGGGCCTGGAGGTAGAGAGAGAAGTATTTGAGTTGGGGCTGGTAAAGAGATGAGAAGCAGAAGGTGGTAAATGAGACTGGGGAGTAGATGACGGACTAGGAGGTGGATGAAAGATGGGAGGGGGAGGTAGAATGCTGGCAAAGGAATGAGACAGATGTGGAATGGAAGGAGTAGGGAAGTAAGATAAGGAAATGGAAAGCTGGTAATTAGGTGAACGGTGAAAAGAGGAAGACTGAAGATTGTAGCAAGGAGAAAGAGGAATGGAATGAAGCTATAGTTATGTAAAAGGCAAATGAGAGGAATAGTAGGATCAATGTTGGGCAGTGCAATTTGAGTTCTTGATGCTAGTGTCGAGTGTCCATTTATAGGGTTTTGTGTTTTGATGCTCATTATCTAGCTGTGGAGGGAGTTAGTAGTGTTCTCTCTGCTGTGAGACTAGAACTTGAATATAAATTTTTGTATGTTGAGATGTAAAGTGAAACACCCTATTCTCTGTGAACAAGCAGAAAATAAGTCCTCACGTACGGAGTCCCACATGGGAACACTCCCCAGCTTCCAAAGGAAAGCTTTTGGGAGGCACACCATACATGCATGCCTGCTTTTCCACCTGCAGTGTTACCATCTTCTCCAATCTTCTTTTTTCTGCAGAGCCCCTAGGACAGTGATGGCTAACCTTTTTGAGCCCGAGTGCCCAAACTGCCGCACAAAACCAAAGAATTTCCTCAAAGTGCCAGCACGTCAATTAAACCTTAACAAGATTTTAGTATCTAAAAACTCTTTATAAAGCTGTCCTGTGCGACTTGCAGCTTGGGCACGCGCCTCCCCCCCCCTCCTCCCCATACCTCCATCCAGCACTGCTTGCTCTTTCCCTGCTGCTGCCGCCCTCTGTTTTTTTTTCACGGCGGCACCGGCAGCAGGGAAAGAGCAGGCAGTGCTGGATGGAGGTATGGGGAGGAGGATGGGGGCATGCGCCCCATCTGAAAGGCGCTGGCACTTTAAGCAGATCTGTCCCTACCTGCTCTGACATTGCATCAGAGGAGGGAGGGACCAGACCTGCTTAAAGTGCTGCAAAAAGGCTTGGGGGCACAATTTGGCTGCCTTCTATTGTCCTGCCAGCGGCAGCAGGGCAACAGCATACAGCCAAAATGTGTCCCCTAAGCCTTTGCGCCCTGTGCGACTGCACCGCTTGCACAGGGCTAGGTAGGTCCTATTTGCACACCAAGGAGCTAAAAGAGAGCAAGAATCAACAGCACAGTTTATAAAACTAAATTATAACTGATTTTTATTTTGTTGTTATAAACTGCGTTATGGTTCTTGCTTTTTCTTTTTCAACATATATTTTGCATCCACAGTAGGTGCAGAGCAGAACCAGGACATTCACCCACAGAACTCAATATTTAAAAAAAGAAAAAAATCTGATTCTGATCATCTCACTAACAACAACAACAACAACAAGCACTATTCTCAAGTACCAGGCATATTGTGAACTAATACAAAACCCTACAACAAAGAGCAAACCTACCATACCATACCATATCAGCACAAACTTCCAAAACTCACATAAGGAGTCCATCAAAGTAAAAATAAAATTATGTAGACAAAATTTAAATTGAAACCCCAAGAAGCCAGAGTCCACATGCAGTGCAACATCAAATAAATAAGAGATGCAGTTCCCCAATATAGTGTAAAATATAAAAATATGCGTGCATTATCCTTGCCCTGGAAAAATGGGAATTCCACTCACCTCTGATGGTGCTCTGGCACGAAAATAGGGTTTGGCACGGCCTTTCTGACATCTTGGGGAGCTTGAGTGACCAAGAACAGGAACAGCAGCATGACCACAGCATGGATTGAAACAAGCAATATCTGGCTTCTGGGCTCCAGTGCAATGGCGGGTCCTGTTTGTCATGCACTGGAGCAGAGTTCAGTGCAGTCATGGAAGCAGGGATGGGAGCAGCATGCGGTGACCAGTTAAGGCCCGCTAGGAGAGACTTGACTGCTGCAAGCTGTTTTTTGAGTGGTGCTGGCTGCCTCCTTCCCCAGCCCCCCTGGAGTGTTACTGATGAACTTGTCTGCACAGGGACATGCTCTTTGAGCTTACAGTCTAAAACTGGGAGATACAGAATGTGAAGGATGCTATTGCCTGCATGCACTTTCCTCACCAGAACTTGAGGGCCTTTGATGGATTTGGCTGGAGTGGCAAGTATTTGATCATAGAAGAGTTAGTCATGCCATCTACAAGCCAGTTTGCCTCTGTTTTTTGGGGGGAGCTGGTGTGGCTGAGTGTTTGTGGTTAAAGCTAAAGAGAGTGCCTTTTTTTTCCTTGGATGACTGTGTGCTGGATTGCCTGTTAGTCCTTGTTTTTCCACTTGTGCCTGGGTGCTTTTTTCTCCCAAGGAACATCCTGTGAGTGGCCCCAAGTCCCATCCAAAGGATAGGAGGGGGGGGGGGGGGGAAGAACCAGAGGAGCAGCAGACACTCTTGTTCCGTGCGAGTGATCTTCAGTTTAAATAAAAACCAAGCCAGTGCAGAGCCTTCCTGCCTCTGAGGAGCCACCGTGCAGATGTGTCCCGCCCCCAAAGGAAGTTACATTAACTTCCTTTTTGGGGCGGAATGCATCTGCATGGGCTCCTTCACAGAGACTGAAGGCTGTGCACCGGCTTGGTTTTTATTTAAATTGAAGATCAGCCGCAACCGCCACCGCCGCCGCCGCTAGAGAGGGTGAATCTGCCACTGCCGAGAAGCGGCCTCGGCAGTGGAACAAACTTGAGCGTTTTAATTTTTTTTTTATCTTTTTGAAGGAACATAGTCTTAAAATGGGCCCGCGTGCCAGCTGCAAGGCCTTCGCGTGCCACAGCTGGCACGCGTGCCATAGGTTCGCCATCGCTGCCCTAGGACATGTTCCTGCATTCCAGAAATTTTCTTTCTTGGCCCTCTTGGGCCTTTTTTTCTGCTTTCCTTGCCTCCTGTCGTTGACTCAGTCGGTCTCAACCGACTTAGGTTATTTTTTTCTTCCTTTTTCTCACTTTTGGGGCTTTTGTCCCCTTTTGGGCTGTTTTCTCGTCTGTGGAAACTATTGAGTTTAGCTTGGCCGCAGCAGTATTTTTCGGCATGTCTAAGCCAGCCGGTGGCTTCAAGAAGTGCACCAAGTGTGGCAGGACCATCATGGTCACCGACCGCCACAACTGGTGCTTAAAATGCCTTGGACCCAATCAGCAGCCTTGGCCTGCATTTTGTGTCTGTAGATTTATTTATTTATTTATTTAACAGGTTTTATATACCGCTTTATCATTTCAATCAAAGCGGTTTACATTGAAACTTAAACTTGTTAATGTACATTAAACAGGGACATTGATAACTTGGATTTTTCTGAGGCAATGGACGGTTAAGTGACTTGCCCAAGGCCATAAGGAGTGCTAGTGGGATTCGAACTCTGGTCTCTGGGTTCCCAAGCCAGTGTTCTTAACCATTAGGCTACTCCTCCACGACGGGGCTGGAATGGTCGGGAAAAATAGGAGTCCCTCTTCGGCTCTTCGGATTCAGCATCCTCAGCCCTGACCCTGATATCAATGCCTTTCAAGGTTTCTGCTGAAGCATCCATGAGGGAACTCCATGTCCAATTGGAGCCAGAGAGTCTGAGCAGTGAGAGGAGACTCTCTGACGAGATCCCATTGATGTTGAAAGGTGAGCACTGGGAGAAAGTCCAGGTGCATCGTCATCACAGCCCTTCTCGACGTGATGTGGAGAGTGATGGCTGGGAACAACCAGCCAAGCTTCCCCAGATAGAAGAATCAACCCCCAGAATGGAGGAGTTGACCACCATTGCCCAGGAGGGAAGCCGGTCGTCTCCTGATGCACCAATCATCAAGGAGTCACCACCTGAGGTGTCTACGCAGCTGCGGCACCGCCCTCTTGCAGGTGTTGGTTCTGGAGGAACGCATTTGAGCCCTCGAAACTCACTTGGCAGTTCTAGCCTTGCAAAATGCAGGCTTTGTGGTGCCAGCATCGTCACCACACTCCATCCAGCCTTTTCTGGAGACCCATGCCCTGCCCACTGAGGCTGGCGCATCGGGTAGGAGGTCAAAATCGACACCAGTTCTGACGGCTATCTCCCTGTCCAGTGTGTCTGAATCCAATGCCCAGGGGCACAAATACCCGCACATGGGGTGGCATGGGAGTTACAGGCATCCGCCCCCTCCCCCATCGTGGGGGGAGGAGAATGGCACTACTTCAACGTTCTCTCGGAATCAGAATGGGAGATCGAGGAGAAATTAATGGCTTCAGATGGTCCCCTGATCTCCCATCTGATCCATCGCCTCCCCCTGAGCAGTGTAAGTCGCCTTCAGAGGACATGTCCTTCCAGGACTTCATCAGGGACATGGTCAAGGCCATCCCCCTTTTCCCTGGAATCAGAGGAGGAGCTGGAGCATTTCCAGTACCCCTCGGCCTCCAGGGAAGCAGTGACGGTACCTGTGCACCACAACCTGCAAAAACTGCTGTTGCAGCTGTGGGAAACTCTGCTTATGGTTCCTGTCATCAGCCGGAGACTCAATTCCCTGTGCCAGGTCCAGAAGACCCTGTGCTTTGAGAAGCCTCAATTGCCACACAATGTCGTCATGGTTGAGTCAGCCATGAAGCGGGTTAAGAGCACCAAGACACTTTGGTGCCCCCGGGACTTGAGGCTCGAACCCTGGACTCTTTTGGGAGAAAACGCTATCAGGGTTCCATGCTGGTAGCCAGGGTCCTGGCCTACCAGACCTATATGAGTATGTTCCTAAAAGATATCATGCTGGACCTGGTGGAATTTGCCGCCCTCGTCTCTGAGGACTGCTGCGAGGCCTTTCAGACCTTGGTGGGCCATGGCAGGGACTGCTCCAAATTCACGGTGCGTGACACCTACAATGCTTTTGAGTCCGCTGGCAGAGTAGCGGGTGGTAGGCATTGCTGCCTGGCGTGGCTGCAGTCCCCTGACCTGGAACAGTGGGTCCAGGGCAAGTTGATCAGTGCCCCCCAGGGTGAGAACCTCTTCAGGAAGCCGGTGGAGGAGAAGGCAGAGGAGCTTGAGAAGGAGCATATAACCTTCTCTAGGCTCTCCAAGAAGACCGTGGTTCCTTTGTGGAAAGAACATCAGGGTAAGAAGGCCTTCTACCCACACACCAGTATTCTCAAGGACCAAGCAGGAAGTCAGTCCTCACATATGGGTGACGTCGGCGCCGACGGAGCCCTCATGCGGAGCATTTCCCCCAGCTTTCAAAGAAAGCCTTTGGCATGCGTGGTCCTCTTCCCGCCCAAGGGTGCCATCTTGCTCAGTCTTCTTTTTTCCACGGAGCCCGACGGACATAGTTCGTTTTGATTTTCCCTGTTTTTCTCCGGTTCGACGCCGGATCCTTTTCCCGCTCGGACCGATACACCGGTATCGAGTCCTTTTCTCTCTTTTTCGGTTTTTGTCCTTTGTGACTGGCGTTCGCGCCTTTTTTCTTTTTTCCTGGCAGACCGGTCTTTTGACCTAGCAGGGGCCCTTTTTCCCCCGATGGCTGCCAGCAGGTTTAAGAAATGTGATCGGTGTAAGAAACTTATGTCTCTTACCGACACACATGACTGCTGCCTCCGTTGCCTCGGACCCGATCATGACCCAATGATTTGTGGTCCTTGTGGCAAAAATGTCCTTGAAGGCGTTGAGGAGTCGGCAGCACCAGAGGGATAGAATTTTTTCTGACTCCGCATCTGGCCGGGCCCGGACCTCGTCAGAGGCCTCGACGTCTCGGGACTCCGGCCCCGAGCAGGTCGGGGTTCCTCTGAGCGGGGGTCTCCTTCGCGGGAACATCGCAGGAAGAAGAAACCCGCGAGGGCGGCATTGGTGGACGCTCCTGGTTCCTCGAGGGCCAGGTCACATAGCCCCGATAGCTGTCCCAGGTCTTCGGAGTCGGAGAGGCCTGCCAAGCATCCTCGTGTCGAGATGGAGTCTCCTGGACACGTAAGTGCTGTTGTCCTCGTTGACTCTCCTCCGAGGGAGCCGACGTCGGGGGCTGCTGGGTCTCCTGAGCTCGGACTCAGGTTGACGGCCTTGGAGAGCAGCTTTGCTGCCTTCATGGAACAGCAGCGGGCATTGATCGCCGGTCTCACCGGTGCATCTGCCCCGACCACCGGGACCTCGACGTCCAAGTCGACCCCGGAGGCCGAGCCGATCCTCGAGTCCATGCGGGCTCGAGTCGATGCTCGGCCACGGTCTCCCTCGACCTCCCGTTCGGGGCCGAGGTCGTTGACGCCGATACCCTCGGCGTCGGGGCAGAGGGCATCGGTGCCCACCCGACCGGAGCCACTCGATTCCTCCTCCGAGGAGTCGGGCTGGGAGACGGAGGACGAAGAGTCACCCGACACTCATCGGACTTGGTGTGTCCCATCGGACTCGCTCGAGTCCGAACCTCGGAGACGGTCCCCACTGGAGGATACCCGGTTCTCGGACTTCGTGCGGAATATGGCCAAGGCCTTGGCCTTCCCCGCGGATCCCGAGGAGGAGCCTCGAGCCGAGGAGCTCAAGGCCCTCCAGTATGACTCTCCCCCAAAGGAGGCCTTTACTGTTCCGGTTCCTCCGATGCTGGAGCGGCTGCTCTTCCGCATGTGGGAGACCCCGGCCTCGACGCCGGTGTTAAGCAAGCGGGTCGATTCCATTTATTGAGTCCGCAAGAGCCCCGGGTTCCAAAAGGCACAATTACCGCACCACTCCATGGTTGTGGAATCGGCCATGCATCGACTGAAAAGTCAGAAGATGCACTCCTTGGTGCCTCCCGGCCGGGAGGCCCAGAACCTGGATGCCCTCGGTAAGAAGTGCTTCCAGGGCTCTATGCTTGCTTGCCGTGTCCAGACCTACCAGCTCTACATGGGCATGTACTTCCGAGACCTGGCAAAGGAGATTGCCGGGTTCTCTGCTGGTCTCTCCGAGGAACCTTTGCAGAGGTTCCAGGCCTTGTCCACCGGTATTCGAGAGTGCTCGAAGTTTATCTCTCGAGCAGCCTACGATGGCTTCGAGGCTTCGGCCCGAGTAGCCGGGGCCGGCATCGGTGCCCGCCGACAGGCTTGGCTACAGTCATCCGACCTCGAGCCATGGGTCCAGGACAAGTTGGTCGATGTCCCCTGCCGAGGTGAAAACCTCTTTGGCAAGCCCATGGCTGAAAAGGCTGCAGAACTCGAGACCGAGACTCTGACCAGGACTAGCCTTTCCAGGAAAACCTCTGCCCCTTCTCAGAAGAAGAAGGGCTCGGGAAAAAAGACCTTTTACCCAAGGAAGTCATCTGCCTATAAACAATACCCTCATTATCAGGCCTCTGCAGCTCCCCAACAGGGTCAGCAGGCCAAGGGGCAGGGTCAAGGGCCCCGTAGGCAGAAGGCTCCCAAGCCACCAACACCGGCCCCTGCTCAGCAGGGTGGGGGTTTTTGACTCAAAGAGCATAGCCTCTTCTCCTCAGATGGCTTCTCTCAGCACAGGAGGCCGGCTGGCACACTTTGCCCACAGGTGGTCAGCTGTCACATCCGATACCTGGGTTCTTCATATAGTCCAAAAGGGCTATCTTCTCCATTTTCACCAGGTACCTCCCTCCTATTTTCCAGGGGAGCTTCCAAGACCTCCTCTGCACAGGGACCTACTCCTTCAGGAGTTGACAGGTCTGCTAAAGGATCAGGCTGTGGAACCGGTGCCCCACTACCTGAGAGGTCAAGGCTTTTATTCCAGGTACTTTCTGGAACCAAAAAGAACTGGAGGCCTCAGACCCATCCTAGACTTGCGAAACCTCAACAAGTTCCTGGAGAGGGAAAAGTTCAACATGCTTACCCTTGGAATCCTGCTGCCCTACCTCCAGCAGGGAGACTGGCTATGCTCCTTAGATCTAAAGGATGCGTATACTCACATCCTTATTCATCCAGACCACAGACAATATCTCAGGTTTGTTGTGGGGGGAAACCACTATCAGTACAGAGTACTACCCTTTGGCCTGTCCTCCGCTCCCAGGGTGTTCACCAAGTGCCTGGCAGTGGTGGCAGCCTACCTGAGGCTTCAGGGTCTTTTTGTGTTTCCGTACCTGGACGACTGGCTCATAAGGGGCCAATCTTCCCAGGAGGCCAACCAGGCCACCCTTCGCACTGTGGCTCTGCTTCAGCACTTGGGGTTTGTCATAAACTTCGCAAAGTCCACTTTGCTCCCGTCTCAGAACTTGGAGTTCATAGGGGCCAGGCTCGACACTCTTAAAGCAAAAGCTTTTCTGCCTCTGGACAGAGCCCACAGGCTAACGGATCTGGCCGGCCAGTTTCGCAGCAATTCCCTGGTCTCTGCCAGGCAATTCCTGAGACTACTCGGCCATATGGCTTCCACGGTTCATGTCACCCCCAATGCCCGCCTGCACATGCGGCCTGCTCAGTGGAGCCTTCGCACTCAATGGCATCAAGCCACAGGGAGCCTAGCGGACTCAGTAACGATATCCGACCTACTGGTCTCCTCTCTTCAATGGTGGCTTCATCTTCCGAATCTGGTGCTCGGAGTGGTTTTTCAATCCCCTCCACCTTCTCAAGTGCTCACAACAGATGCTTCTCTTCTCGGTTGGGGAGCACATTGCCAAGGGACATGTACTCAGGGTCTCTGGACCCCTTGGGAGGCTACTCAACAGATAAACTTCCTGGAGCTATGGGCGATACACCTAGCTCTGAGAGCCTTCTTCCACCTCGCCTCTCACCAGTCTGTACTGGTTCAGACGGACAATCAAGTTGCCATGTTCTATGTGAACAAACAAGGAGGCACAGGCTCCTTCCTTCTTTGTCAGGAGACTCAACGGCTGTGCTCTTGGGCTGTCAATCATGGGATCCTTCACAAGGCTGTCTACCTCCCAGGTCAGGAAAATTACCTGGCAGACAGACTGAGCAGGATCGTACAACCACACGAATGGAGACTGAACCCATTGGTGGTTCAGCAGATCTTTCTCAAGTGGGGACTCCCCACCATGGATCTTTTCGCCAGTCCTCTGAACCGGCAACTCCCGAGATTTTGCTCCAGACAACCGCATCCCCTCAGAGTAGCAGCGGATGCGTTTCTGATCTCGTGGTCCACAGGCCTATTGTATGCGTTTCCTCCCACACCACTAGTGTCCAGAACGCTGTTCAAAGTCCTCAAGGACGGGGCTTCATTGATTCTCATTGCCCCCAGGTGGCCGAGGCAACCGTGGTTCCCGCTTCTGCTACAGCTAGCGGTGGACACCCCTCTGCCTCTGGGGTTTCAACACGATCTCCTGTCTCAAGATCAGGGGACTCTCTTGCACCCCAACCTCCAGTCCCTTCATCTGATGGCCTGGCTGCTGAAAGGGTAGTCCTGGCTCCCCTACTACTGCCTCGAGAGGTGGAAGATGTCGTCTTAGCTTCTAGACGGCAATCCACCAGGAAATCCTACGCTCTTAAGTAGCGTAGATTCTCCACATGGTGTGCTCAGCACAGCGAGAATCCTTTCTCGTGCTTGGTAGCCGGTGGTATTGCAATATTTGCTTTACCTCTCCAATCTGGGCCTTAAGTCTAACTCTGTCAGAGTTCACCTGAGTGCTCTCTCAGCACACCACTCTCCGGTGGACGGCAGGCCTCTTTCCAGCCACCCTTTGGTGGCTCGTTTCCTCAGAGGCCTCCTTCTGCTTAAGCCTCCTTTGCGTCCACCGGCCCCTGAGTGGGATCTGAATGTGGTATTGCAGCGGCTTACTTGTCCGCCTTTTGAACCTATGGCTACCTGCCCTCTCCGTTTTCTCTCCTGGAAAACTTTGTTTCTGGTAGCTCTCACCTCTGCGAAGCGAGTGAGTGAACTGCAGGCACTAGTGTCTGATCCTCCTTACACTAGGTTCTACAAGAATAGGGTAGTCTTACGGACTCACCCTAAGTTTCTTCCTAAGGTTGTCTCACCTTTTCACCTCAGTCAGGAGGTGGTTCTTCCGACCTTCTTTCCCAGGCCGCATGCCAACCGGGCTGAGATGGTCTTGCATACTCTGGGCTGTAGGAGGGCGTTATCCTTCTACCTTGACCGTACGCGGGAGCATCGGAAGGCTGTTCAGCTTTTCGTTTCTTTTGACCCCAATAAGTTGGGGCTCCCTGTCTCCAAGCGTACCTTGTCCATATGGGTCGCTGACTGTATCGCCTGGGCTTATGGGGCAGCCGGCCTCTCGTTGGAGGGTCGAGTCACGGCTCATCGTGTCAGGGCGAAGGCTGTGTCAGTGGCTCATCTCCGCTCTGTTCCATTGGCAGACATCTGCCGGGCCGCTACTTGGTCTTCAAGCCAGACTTTTGCAGCCCATTACTGCCTTGAGAGGGAGTCCCGCAGGGACAGTGCTTTCGGACAGGCAGTACTCCATAATCTCTTTGGGGTTTAGGCAACTCCTACCCTCCGGCCCTGCTGTTGGGCTACTGGTCGGGGGCGTTCTCAGAGAAGATTCCTTCCTTCTGTGCTGACGAACTAGAGGGAGCTCATTTTTCTGCTTGAGGTCTCCGGTAGCCTTAAGCTAGGGAGTCCCATATGTGAGGACTGACTTCCTGCTTGGTTCTGGAGAAAGAGTAGTTACCTGTAACAGGTGTTCTCCAGGAGCAGCAGGAATCAGTCCTCACAACCCTCCCTCCTCCCCTTGGAGTTGCAGTCATATGATTTATTTTTGCTAATTTTTTTGCTGTCTTTTAGCTATGTCATCAGACTGAGCAAGATGGCACCCTTGGGCGGGAAGAGGACCGCGCATGCGCGCTGCAATTCCCAAAGGCTTTCTTTGAAAGCTGGGGAAATGCTCCGCACGAGGGCTCCGTCGGCGCCGATGTCACCCATATGTGAGGACTGATTCCTGCTGCTCCTGGAGAACACCTGTTACAGGTGAGTAACTACTCTTTACCGGCCCAGCTGATGGTGCAGGCACCCTGCCATCAATACAAGGAGAAAGCTCTGAAGGCTCAGCCAACCCCACAGCCCAAGCCCGGGGCAGGCTTTTGACAGGTTCCTCAGGAGCATAGCTAACCGGCCGCTGTCCACCGGAGTACCCCCACAGTTAGTGGGGTGGCTTATCCACTTCACCCACAGGTGGCTGTTACCTTGGCTGCCTGGGTGTTGCTGATCATCCAGAGTTGATATCGGCTGCACCTCACCCAGCTGCCGCCTTCGTATGCCCCAGGGGAGTACCCCATCGGCCTCATGTACAGGAGCCTGCTACAGGAAGAAATTTCCATCCTGTTAGCTGATCTAGCCATCAAGCCAGTTACTCTGGCTCAAGCCCGGACGGGGCTTCTATTCAAGATACTTCCTGGTTCCAAAGAAGACCGATGGGTTTGGTCCGTCCTGGACTTGCAAAACCTAAACTGATTCCTGGTGCATTGGGAGACCAGCACTATCAGTACCGAGTGCTTCCCTTCAGGCTGGCCTCAGCTCCATGGGTCTTCATGAAGTGCCTGGAAGTTGTGGCCGCCTACCTCTGGACCATGGGGGTCTTTGTCTTCCCGTACCTGGACGACTAGTTCATCAAAGGTCCCACACCAGATGGCATCCAACAGTCTGCTGACCTCACCATTCAGATGCTCAAATGGCTGAGCTTTGTGATCAACTACCCAATGTCTCATCTCTAGCCCACGCAGCAGCTGGAGTTCATCAGGGCCCTCCTCGATACCACTCAGGTATGGGCCTTTCTGCCAGAAGATTGCATGCAGCAGCTGCTGCTGGTGGTGGTGGGGGTAGTGCAGCGCCCGTGCTGCATTTCGGCCTGGGAGATGTTCCGGGTCTTGCCCATTTCTTCATGTGACAGACCCAATGGAAGCAGGTGAAGAGCCGCCTTGGTATAAGGAAAGTTCAGAATGATTTCTCTAGGCTCCCTGTTTCCTTACCTTCAAAAAGGAGATTGACTATACTCCCTGGTTCTGAAGGATGTGTACACCCACATACAGATACATCCCGCACATAGGAAGTATCTCAGATTCATTCTGGAGGGACAGCACTTCCAGTACAGTGTTGCCTTTTGGCCTCGCCTCAGCATGCCATGTTTTCACAAAATGCCGTATGGTAATAGCTGCTTATCTCCGGACGCTAGAAGTGTTTGTCTTCCCGTACTTGGATGATTGGCTGATCAAGAGTACCACTCAGAAAGAGGTTCAAGAAGCAAAACGGTTGACCATTTATTTAACTTAAAGGATTTTTATATTGCTTTATCATTTCAGTCAGAGCGGTTTACATTGAAACTTAAATTTGGTAATGTACATTAAACAGGGACATTGATAACTTGGATTTTTCTGATGCATTGGAGGGTTAAGTGACTTGCCCAAGGCCACAAGGAATGCTAGTGGGAATTCAACCCTAGTCTCTTGGTTTCTAAGCCAGTGCTCTATTAGACTACTCCTCCACTCTTTTGGGTGTAAGAGCTACTAGGGTTTGTTATAAATTACTCCAAATCCCACCTTCATCCACCCAACAATTGGAATTTATAGGAGCCCTGCTTGACTTGACTCAGGCAAGAGCCTTCCTCCCGCACGACCGACTTCACAGATTGACAGCACTAGTGCGAAAGACTCAATTGAGTCAGCAGGTAACAGCTTGCAGGATGTTAACTGTACTAGGCCACATGGCCTCTACTATGCATGTTACACCCTTGGCACACATCCATATGAAGCAGGCTCAGTGGACTCTGAGGAGTCAGTGGACCCAAGCCTCAGGTCAACTCGGGGATCATCTTTATGTCACTAATCCTCTCATTCAATCACGGCAATGGTGGACAATCCAGCACAATTTGCTCAGAGGTCTCTCCTTCCAAATTGCTCCACCCAAGAAAGCTTTGATGACAGACGCATCCAGACTTAGACTTGCTTGGGGAGCTGACCTCAATGGGTTTCACACCCAGGGCAATTGGAGTCCATCCAATTAAGAGCCATAACAAATGCTCTAAAGGCTTTCTGAGATTGGAGGTCAATCAACTTGTTCTGTTTCAGACTGACTATCAAGTCACAATATTCTACATCAACAGGTAGGGAGGAATGGGCTTGTACTTCCTGTATTGGGAGGCAGTCAGGTTGTGGAAGTTTGCCATCGCACATGGGATGGACTTGAGAGCCATGTACCTGCCAGGTGAACAAAACACTCCGGCAGACAGACTGCGTTAAGTCCTCCAACCACACAAATGGACACTGGACAGGGAGGTGGAGGCATGTATCTTTGGGAGTGAGGCACCCCCTCGATAGATCTTTTTGCCACTCCGCAGAATGCCCAGGTGGATCAGTTCTGTTCCAGGGTAAGATCACACAGCAAACTAGCCCTGTATGCTTTCCTTCTACATTGGGGGGAGGGTCTTCTGCATGTGTATCCTCCAATCCCTCTTGTTGCAAAGACCTTCCTGAAGCTCAAAACAGAGGCATGATGATTTTCATTGCTCCCTTCTGACTCAGACAGCCTTGGTTTTCTCTCTTGTTACAGCTCTCAGGAGCCTCTCCAACTGGGCCATGTGCCGGATCTGATTTTGCAAGAAGACAGGATCATGTTGCATCCCAGCATCCATTCCTTTGCTCTCATGGCATAGATATTGAGAGGCTAGTGTTGTCTGAACTCATCTTGCCTGCCGGCATAACCGATCTCCTTTTGGCCTCCAGGAAAGCCTCAATGAGAAAGTTTTATTCCTGTAAATGGAGGAGGTTTGCCGTCTGGTGTGAGGGTCAGGCTCTAGATCCTTTCATCTGTCCTACACATAAACTACTTGAGTATCTTATATACCTCTCTGAGTCTGGACTTAAGTCCAACTCTTTCAGGGTCCACCTTAGTGCAACTGGAGCTTGTCATCGAGGTGTGGAAGGAAGTCTTTAGTTGTTCGCTTCATGCGAGGGTTACTTCTCTTGAAACCTCTCTGCAAACATCCCTCGGTGTCTTGGGACCTTAATGTGATTCATGCGCAGCTCATGAAAGCTCCCTTTGAGCCACTCAATTCCTGCCCTCTGAAGTTCTTGACGTGGAAAGTATTGTTTTTGGTGGCAGTCACTTCATCACAAAGAGTGAGCGAGCTTCAAGCTCCCATATTTCATCCACCTTACACTAAATTCCATCATAATAGAGTGGTCCTTCATACTCATCCTAAATTCCTTCCACAAATGGTATTGGATTTCCATCTTAATTAGTCAGTTGTTTTACCAACATTTTTCCAAAGGCCTCATGCCCACAAAGGGGAAGCTGCGTTGCACATGTTAGACTGCAAACATTCTATAGCCTTCTACTTGGGGTGGACAAAAGCCTTAGAATGTCCATCCAGCTTGTTGTTTCTTTTGATTCCAGCAAGCTAAGGGCTGCTGTTTCCAAACTCTCTCTTTCAATTTGTCTAGCAGACTGAGCTCATATTTCTCTGAGCTAGGGGACAGCTCCGGCACACTGGCTCCATCAGCGATGTCACCATTGACCTGTGACTGCATACCCCTGCTGTCTTTGGAGAACTCCCATTGCAAATAAGGAAATCTGCTTTCTCTTTCATATTGCAGATTTGTTAGCAAAGAGATTTGGTATTAGCTGTTTTTTCTTCACTGATGACATCCTGCTTTATTCCCCTTAAAGTGAAAATTGAGCACAGGCATCGGAGAGTTTGAATAGCTGCCTCTGAGAGTTTTCCTCATGGATATTCTGAAATAAACTAAGCTTAAAATGGAGGTTTTATTGTTTCTAGTATACTTATTATACCATCTTTTGTTGAGGGGGTGGATTTATAGTGATGGATATGCAATTTTCAAATTGCTGTATCTGAGGAATTAGTTATTTAATCAGAAGAACCTGATTATGTATTTAGGGTGCAAATATTGATGTGGTCTTTATTTATTTATTTATTTAACAGGTCTTCCATACCGCCTTATTTACATTCAAAGCGGTTTACAATGAACAGTTATAGCAACAAGCTTTACATTGAACAGGGTTATTTAACTTGGATGGTTATATTGGGGTAAAACAAGCAATTGTCAGTTGCTAACTACAGTCAAACTTCGGTTTTCATTTGCCCCGGTTTTCATACGCTTCGGTTTTCAACGTCTTTTTTGACTGAGGTTTTGTCCCGGTTCTCATACATCGCTTCGGTTTTCAACGTCTTTTTTGACTGAGATTTTGTCCCGGTTCTCGTACATCACCTTGGTTTTCGTAAAGTACAGTACTGTAAATACATACACCCTCGCGCTGCACACCGGTCTGTATACACTGCCGGAACGCCCGCCCGATAAATGAAACACATCCTCGAGCCTGGTCAGAGTCAGAGAGGCAAGGATTGCGCAGAGAGGAAGGCCCCGATCTCGTCCACCACCTGCCCGTTCTCTGGAGCGCCCCCTCAGGCTCGGAGGTAGCAGGGAAGAAAAGCTGTCAACGTAAGCAGGAGATGTTGCATGAATGTGGGAGGCAGTTCTTTTTCTTGCAGGGTACATCTGAAGCTATATAATTAAGATTTTCTGCCATTCTGAAGCATTGAGCAGATAAAGTAAAGGCATTTTAATGGGCTGAATCCAATGTGATTCCGAAGAGAGCTGGGCACAGCAGCTTGTCAGGGGTGGCTAAGGCCAGATGTTAACATATTGTGCTGCTTGCTTGTACAGTACTGTACTTAGCTTGCTTTCAGTGATGTTAAATGTTCATTTATCCATTTCATTAGTCATTTATATTAATTTCTCATTGTTTTCTGTATGTAAAAATATAGTTATTCTCTATAAAATGTATTTTTTGTGAATATTTTTGGGTGTCTGGAACGGATTAATTGGATTTACATTATTTCTTTTGGGAAATATTGCTTCAGTTTTCATACGTTTCGGTTTTAGTCAGACTTTTTCGAATGGATTAATCATGAAAACCGAGGTTTGACTGTATATACAAGAACTCTAGCTGTGTTTTCATGGTCTGTTTGCTGTTATTGTTAAACATCATTGTCCGGGGTAGTTCCAAAGTATTCCAGGAACAGATGGGATTTTATTTCCTTCCTAAAGTCTGTTAGGTCTTTGATCTCACGTGTTGATGTGGGGAGATCATTCCACAGCTTGGGTGCAAATAGGGAGAAGGCTCTGTTGCAGGTGGATTGATTTGCTTTCCTGAAGTTTCGCGGGGTCTCTAGGCTGTTATCTGTTCCTCTCCTTGTTCTGGTAGGCGGTGTTTTCTTGATCAGTGGTTGCAGAGTTGTAGGTGCGAGGTTGTTTAGTGTTTTAAAGATTATTATTATGTTTTTGTACTTGGTGCATACAGTCATAGGGAGCCAGTGCAGCTGATGGAGTGTAGGTGTTATGTGTTTGTATTTTGCTGTTCCGGTGATGATTCTGGCTGCAGTGTTTTGTACCAGCTGTAAGGGGAGGGTCGTTTTCTTTGGGAGTCCATGGTAGATTGCGTTGCAGAAATCTAATATAGGCATTATTATGGGTTTGCAGACAGTTCGGAAATCGTTGTCAATGAGCAGTGGTTTGAGGTTGCGTAGCATTCTGAGTTTGTGGTAGGATGATCTGGTTGTCTTTTTGATGTGTAGTGGAAGCTGAGTTGTTGGTCAAAGGTGACCCCGAGGTATCTGACTTCTCTTTTATTGCTTATAGTATGGTCAAAGATTTTTATTGAGTCTGGTGGTGAGAATAGCATGCTTCTGGTAATGTGTATCAGTTCAGATTTCTTATAGTTTATGTAGAGGCTTTGACTGTTGAGCCATTCTGACATTGATTTCAAGCATGTTGTGATCTGTGAGTAGTCCGGGTTTTGATGTTTATGGGGGTGAATATGATGATGTCATCTGCGTATATTCTGTAATCCATGTTGAATTGTTTTATGATACTACAAATCGGCTGTATGTAGATATTGAATAGTAGCGCCGAGAGAGCTGAGCCTTGTGGTACTCCTTGGTGCTGGGCGAAGGGTTCGGACTGTTGGGTTTTGTTTCTTTCTTGTTGTGTACGGTGGGAGAGGTAGGAGAAGAACCAATCTAGGACTGTGCTGCATTTTCCTACGTCCCGGAGTCTTTGTAGTAGAGTGTTGTGATTTACAGAGTCGAAAGCAGCGGCAGTGTCTATGAAACATAGTACAAAGCCTTGGTGTATATTGTCCATGCCTATTACAAGGGTGTCCAGGAGAGATGTGATAAGTGTTTCTACTCCGTGGTTTTGTTTGAAGCCGTATTGGTGGGGGCTAGTGAGGCGTAAGCATCTATATGGTCCTGTAGTTGGTGCTGTACACATTTTTCAATTATCTTAGTCATGAAGGTCTAGTGGTTAGGACAAGGTACTTCAGGCCGGAGGGCTGGGGGTTCAAGTCCCACCTGGGGACAGCAATCTCAGGCCGGAGGGACTGGGATTTCTAGTCCTATAGGCACTCCTTGTGGTCTTGGGCAAGCCACTTAACCCTCCATTGCCCATGTTCCCTGTAAGTATTAGCGTATGTGTCATATCCCCTCGTGTTAAATGTATCCCCCAATTGACCGCTTTGACCCGGTGAAAAGCGGGATATAAATACAGCTAAATAAAATAAATAAAATGAAGGTGAGGCTGGATAGTGGTCGGTAGGCGTTTGGTTCATTCTTGTCTAGGTGGTTGTTCTTCAGGATCGGTCTGATGGATGCTTTCTTGAGTTGCTGGAGGAGGTATCCTTGAGTTAGTGAAGATTCAACAATCTTTTGTAGATGTGGTGTTAGATATTCTTTTGACTGATTGATCCATGTAACTGGGCAAGGGTCAGTAGGTGAGGTTGTTGTGTTTATGGTGGTTATGATGGAGTTGATTTGTTGTCTTGATGGGATGTGGAATGTGGTTCATGTTTCCTCCATTGTATGTTGTATGTTTGATTTGGTTGGTTTCCTGAATGGTGTCTGTGTGTATTTGAATTGCATATAGTCGGCTAGGTCTTGCGGGGCAATGGCATCTAGGTCATCTGGTTTGGTCGGTTCTTCCGTGAGATTGTTTACTATAGTGAAGAGCTCCCTCGGTTTGTTGATTGATTTCATTATCAGGTTTGTGTGGTATTCCTTCTTGTGACTGTTTATCATATTATGGTATGCAGCTTGAAGTTCCTTGTATTCTGTCAAGATGTTGTGGTTTTTTGTTCTTCTCCATTGCCTCTCCATTTTCCTTAGGTGTTTCTTGTGTCTGTTGATTTTGCTTGAGTACCAGGGAGCATAGTGTTTTCTTCTGTTGTCGTGGTTTAGTTTCTGTGGTGCAATTGCTGCGTTATGCAAAATTTTGTTCCATTTGTCAGTGGTGGTATCAAGATCTGATATGCTCTGATCCAGTTCTGGCAGAATTTTATCCAAGAACTTGTCTTTGTGGAAGGTACATAGTAACATAGTAAATGATGGCAGATAAAGACCAGCATGGTCCATCTAGTCTGCCCAGCAAGATGGCAAGAGTAGGTGCACCTGTCACTCTGTGCAGGCCACCCCTCCCCATGTCTTTGTTTAGGGGTAAACCCACCACTTCATGTAGGACACCCCTATTTGTTGAGACGTTATATGGTTCAGAAGTTAGATTGTACTGTTTATCTTGTTTTTATCCTATTGCTGTAAAGGGATCCACTGTGTTTGTCCCATGCCTTTCTGAATTCCGTCACCGTGTTTGCCCCCACCACTTCCATCGGGAGGGCATTCCAAGCATCCACCACCCTTTCAGTGAAAAAATATTTCCTGACATTGCCTTTCAATTTACCACCTTGCAGCTTCATGTTATGCCCTCTAGTTTTACAGCTTCCCCGTCTTTGGAAGAGGTTTGTTTGTTCATCATTTCTCTTTAAGTATTTAAAGGTATGAATCATATCTCCCCTGTCCTTCCTCTCCTCCAAATTGTACATATTTAGGTCTTCAAGTCTCTTCTCATAAGGCTTCTGATGCAGGCTCCAAATCATTTTGGTCGCTTTCCTCTGAACAGTTTCCAGTCTTTTTACATCTTTTGCAATATACGGTCTCCAAAACTGAACACAGTATTTCAAGTGAGGCCTCACCAGTGACTTATACAGTGGCATAAGTACCTCTTCCTTTCTGCTGGTAATCCCTCTTTGTATGCAGCCCAACATCCTCCTGGCTTTTGCCACCGCCTTGTCGCACTGTTTTGCCACCTTGAGATCATCAGAGATAATCACACCAAGGTCTTTCTCCTGAACCGTGCATACCAACCTCTCGCCCCCTATCGTGTACATTTCCCTTGGATTTCTGCTACCCAAGTGCATGACACTGCACTTTTTTGCATTAAATCGTAGTTGCTAAGAATTAGACCAGTCTTCCAGCTTTTGTAGATCTTTCCTCATGTTAACCACTCCCTCGGGGGAGTCCACTCTGTTGCAAATTTTTGTGTCGTCTGCAAAAAGACACTTTTCCATTCAGTCCTTCAGCAATATCACTCACAAATACATTGAACAGTGCTGGGCCCAGGACCGAACTCTGGGGCACCCTGCTAATCACCTTCATCTTATCCGACTGAGCTCCATGTACAATCACCTTCTGTCGTCTGTCAGTCAACCAATTTCTAATCCAGTTTACCACCTTGGGACCCATCCCCAAGCTACTGAGTTTGTTGACAAGGCTCCTATGAGGAACAGTATCAAAGGCTTTGCTGAAATCCAGGTAGATGACATCCATCGCATGCCCCTGATCTAGTTCCTTGGTCACCCAGTCAAAGAACTCAATCAGATTTGTTTGGCAAGACTGTCCTTCAGTAAAACCATGTTGCCTCGGATCTTGCTTCCTGTTGGTTTTGAGAAAGTTCACTATTCGCTCTTTCAGGAGCACCTCCATTACTTTTCCCGCCACCGAGGTAAGGCTCACGGGCCTGTAGTTTGACACTTCTTCCCTGTCACCACTTTTGTGTAGAGGTACGACATCAGCCATTCTCCAGTCCTGAGGAACCTCTCCTGTTTCCAAGGATCTGTTGAAGACATCCTTTAACGGTCCTGCAAGAACCTCTCTGAGCTCTTTCAGTATCCTGGGATGTACCCATCCGGTCCCATGGCTTTGTCCACTTTCAGTTTAGCAAGTTGTTCTAACACCTCGTCTTCTGTGAATGGTGTGGTATCTACTTCATTCCCATTTTTATATTTGGGAGTCACAGCTGGTCCATCTCCAGGATCTTCTTTAGTAAAAACAGAGCAGAAGTATTTGTTTAGCAATTTCGCTTTTTCAGTGTCATTTTCCACGAGTCCTTTCCCAGCACTTTTGAGTCCTGCAATTCCAACTCTGATCTTCTTCCTTTCCCGAATATACCTGAAGAAAGTTTTGTTGCTACCCTTAACATCTTTAGCCATCCTTTCCTCTGCCTTTGATTTTGCTATCCTTATTACTTTTTTAGACTCTTTGAGTTGGATCCTGTATTCATTTCTGTGTTCTTCTGTTTGCAAGCTTTTGAATTTTGCGAAAGTTGTGTTTTTTGCCTTTATTTGAGCAGCCACCTCTTTGGAAAACCAAATAGGTTTCCTTCTCCTCTCGTTTTTATTTACTTTTCTTACATATTTATCTGTTGCCCCTTTTATTACCTTCTTTAGTTTAGCCCATTGCAATTCCACTTCCTTTATCTCCTTCCACCCCGTCATCTCCTCCTTTAAGTACTCTGCCATTTTATTGAAGTCAGTGTATTTGAAGTTTAGGACTTTGAGCTTGCTATGATTGGCCTGTACCAGGGCTTTTATCTCAAACCACACCGTGTGATGGTCACTGTTGCTCACAGGGACACTCACGCAGACATTCGACACACTATCACCGTTGGTGAGCACTACATCCAGCATTGAGCTTTCCCTGGTTGGTTCCATCACCATTTGTCTAAATAATGCATCTTGGAGAGCATCCACAATTTTTTTGCTTCTTTCCAGATGTGCATAAGGAGTAATCCAATCCACATCAGGTAGATTAAAGTCACCCAATATGATCGCTTCCCCCTTTGTTGCTATCTTGGCAATATCTTTAATCAATTCGTTATCTCTCTCTTCAATTTGAGTCGGTGGTCTGTAGACTACAGCAATATGGATGACCGTGCCATCTCCTCTTTCCAACGCAATCCAGAGCGCTTCTTTTCCCCATGTCCCCTGCATTTCAGTAGCTTTAATATTGTTTTTGACATACCAGGCTGCTGCTCCTCCTTTTCCATTTTCTCTGTCTCTTCTGAATAGATTATAGCCAGCTATGGCTATATCCCAATCGTGCGATTCATTAAACCATGTTTCTGTAATGGCTACAATGTCCAAATTCGTTTCCACCATTAGGGCTTCCAGGTCTGGAATTTTGTTGGCTAAGCTTCGAGCATTTGTGCTCATTGCTTTCCAGCATTTTACTGGCTTGTGTGTATTTTGCATTGATTTTGTTCTGCCTACTTCTTCCCACATGTTTTTGATGTGTGATTTAAAAGTGTGACTATTTCTGATGGTGTTCTGCTTTTGCTGGGGGTGGCATGCAGATGTTGACCTTCCACATCCGTCAACCCCTCTTCCTAGTTTAAATGCATATCCACATACTGCCTGAATTCTTCACTTAGGATTCTTTTCCCTGCGACAGAGAGATGTAATCCATCAGCACAGTATAGTCTCTTGTTGGTCCATCTGTTGTCCCAGTTACCAATAAATCTGAATCCTCCTTGTTTGCACCAGGTCTGGAGCCATGTATTAAAGCTGTTAATGCGATGCAGCTTTTTTGTCACCTTACCAAGAACAGGTAGAACTTCTGAGAATGCAACAGTGTTAACCACGCGCTTGAGTTTCTCTCCCAGAGATTGGAAGTCCTTTTGGGCTGTGGAGGCACTGTTCCTAGCCAGGTCGTTTGTGCCTTAGTGGATAATAACATCAAGTTTGGAGTGTTCACTTTTTGCGCTAAGTAATTCAACAACTTGATTTGTATTCCTGCTGGCTGAAGAGCCTGGTAGGCACATGACTATCTTCTCTCCTTTGAACTGTGTTCCCAAGTTGGTGCCTCTGATGATGGAATCTCCAAGTAGTAGTAGTTTTCTGTTTGGTGAGGTTTTCTTCATATTTGGTGCTTTAGCAGGGGATTGGGCATTGTCTGACTCATTTAAGGGCCCTTCAGTTTCTTTGGATTGGGCATCCTCATTCGCCAAGGCAGAGAAGGCATTGTGCAGGGATATCTCTTGATGTACAGGATGTCTCTGTGTTACTGGTCGCAATCTACCAGAACCCACTGTGATCCATTTGTTCCTGGGGCGTTTGATTCTTTGTGGGAGCGGTGGTGGACTTTGTTCAGTTTGTATCCTAGAAGAGGTGCGCTTCATTGCAGCCAGTTCCTCCCTCAGTAGAGACACTTCTTTATGCATGGCAGCTAGGTCTTTCCTTAGTAGAGTCAGTTCTTCATGCATGGCGGCTGACTTTAGGCATATAGGACAAGCTCTTAGGCTACAAATGATTCGTCCTTTTCTCCTTGAGATTTGCTCCAGGGGTTCGACTCTTCATGGTCTGGTTTATGGAGAAGTTGATCATATGGTGGTCCGACCAGGGGATTGGGGTGATAGTTACGTGTGTTATCATGTTGCTGGAGTATTCTTGGTTTGGTGTAAATACCAGGTCGAGGGTGCCCATTTTGTGGGTTGCAGTCTTTATTATTTGGATGTATTGCAGATCTTCCATGGTTTCCCTGAAGGACTCTTGGTTCTGGGTGGAAAGTGATGGGATGTTGGGATCCCCTAGGACTTTGAGTGGCTTGTTTTGGATTGCCATGGAGCAGATTTGTTCCAGTATGGTAGAGAGTTCTTCTTCATTTGAGCTTGGGGCTCTGTATAGGATGCATAGTGCCAGAGGTTTATTTTCGACTGCTATTATGTTACTTCCTGTGGTCACACGTTGAATGTGGTCTGGAGTTTCTGCTGTGTTTTTGCAATGACTACTATGCCGCCACCTCTGCATGTTGGTCTTGTGGAGCTGTGTATTGTATATTGTTGAGAGACCATCTGATTTATGAGTACTTTGGCTGTATCGGAGAGCCATGTTTCGGTAATGCATGATGTCTATGTCCTGGTTCTGTATGTAGTCCATGATGGTGTGGAACTTGTTCCATATGGAACGGGCATTGACCAGTGCGCAGGAGAGTGTGGTGCCTTGTGGTGATATGATAGTGGATATTTCTTCATTACTGGTAGAGCTTATTTGTATTATTCTTCGAGGTCTATTGTGGTGCTTCGCATATGTAGTAGCCTGTGTCCTGTAGGTTGCATATCTTCCTGTTTGTATAATCGGTATTTGGTGTGGGTAGGATGGTAGTTTGGTTTCTCCTTCATGTGTGCGACCATTTTTGAGGAGTAAAAGGAGAAGGAGTAGTGTGATTGGTATTCTGCTATCCATTCTTCTTGTGTGAGACTAGGGTAGGTTGTGTAGCCAGTAATAATTAGATTCTTTTGCTTTTAAAGGGTTGAGGTGGGTGGGGTTGCTTTGTCCAGTTGTGTGCTAGGAGGATTTTTACTCACGGTTTTCCGCTTCAGTGTCCTGGTTTCTTCCTGGTCCGTGTTTTGTTGCAGCCTCCGGTTGGTGGGTAGGAGGTTTCCAGGTGGTCTTTTGGTGTAGTGTCTTATATTACTGTGGTTGGCACCTTTTGGTGTCGCCTACTGTCGGCGCCTAAGGTCCACGCCAAAGGGCCCTCTGGCGCGGGCGCGCCGGGAGGCGCTGTATTTAAGTCCTTGCTGCTGCTGGGGAGCGTTGGGCCTCGATTGGCCACATGTGGAGAACCGGGAGGGGTTTCTGCCTCCCGATCGTCTTCCCGCCGCTGATTGGGGCTCAGTGGGGCCGAATGGATCAGCAGATTACTGCTATGGTTCAGATCTGCTACTTTAATTTGAGGCAGCTTCATATAAGAAAATGTTGCCACAATTGTTAATGCTGTGTTGACCTCACAATTAAGATTATTGTAATGTTTTGTTTTTCTTTATCTTGTTTAACAAAGATAACCTTGATAAAACTCCATATTATCCATTATTCAGATGACTTGGTAGGAAAGGTCATCTGTCCAGTCTACACTAGCTTCTGATCAAATCCAGAATTTGATACAAAGTGTTGACATGACAGTAAACTACAGAGTTCTCCATAATATAGATTACAGTATGCTGGTGGTCATGGGCGGTTGTCTCAGAATTTTAGTTAAAATACGATTCCTCTCTATAAATGTTTCTTTTGGTGTCCAGTTAGGAAGAAGTGCCCATCCTACTTAGTAAGGGGCCGATATTCAGCCTGCAGTGGTCACATTTTATTTTATTTTTTAAAACACCGACCGTCATGGTTGAAAATATATTCCGATATTCAGTATTGGTATCCAGATATTAGCTGGCACTGAGTATCTGGATTTAGTGATCAGCCTCAACACTATCTGAGTAGAGGCTTTTTTTTGTTTCCTATGTTATGTGACTTGTTATTTTATTGTTTTGTTTGCTATATTGTATTTTGTTTTATATGCTTTTTTATGAACATACATATTGTACCCTGCCTTGAACTTTTTATAAAGACAGATTTTATTTATTTAGTATTTAGCACATGCCTTTCTAGTAGTAATTTAAGGCGAGGTACTGTAGGTATTTCCTTGTCTCCAGAGAGCTTACAATCTAAGTTTATACCAGAGGTAATGGAGGGTTACATGATTTGCCCAAGGCCACAAAGAGTGTCAGTGGGATTTAAACCCTTGTCTCTTTGGACTTGAGGCCGCTGCTCAAGCCACAGGCTATTCCTAATTATGCCCTAGCTCTGCTTGCTGAGTACCCTTGCATACTCTAGACAGCACCAAGGCAGTCAGAGGAAATATTCATTGGCACTGTGTAGATAGTGCCACTGAATATCCCTGTCAGCAGGACTTATCCAGTTAGCTGATCCTGCTACCAAATAAGTCCTTTTGAATATTGACCCCTATATTTTAGATTTCTAATTAGTAAATAGCTTACGTAAAGCTGAGGCTCTGTCGTGCTATTGGATGCATCTCCAGGAACAAGCAGGAATGCAGTCTTCACATATGGGTGATGTCAGCATCGACAGAGTCCCACGCAGAACACTCCCCAACATCCAATAGGAATGCTTTTGGGAGCATCCCTTAACGTATGCGTGCCTGCCTTCCTAGCAATTCTCTTCAGTTGTCTTTTTTCCACAGAGCCATCAGGTCATTGTCCTAACCCCGCTGGTAAAATTCATACTAAGTGCTTGTCTTCCCGTTGGTCTGGGGCGACGATATTGGATGCCCTGGTCTCTCTTTTTTCGTCAATATTTTTGTAAATTTTTCTTTTATTTTTTTACTTCATTCATGACGTTGCTGCTTCCCTGGCTGGCCTAGGCCATTATTGACCCTTTTTGATTTTGCCTTGGTGGTCTTCTCAGACATGGAGAAACCACACAGTGGCTTCAAAAAATGTATCAAGTGCCGAAATACCATCTTGGCTATCGATAAGCACAACTTAAAATGTTTTGGCATGGACTATAATGCTTTGGCTTGCCCCCTGTGTCAACAGATGACCCAGAGGGGACTCAGAAACCATGAACAACAGAGAAAACTGTTTCTGTCAGACTCGGTCACTTCAGCACACTCTTAGGTGACCCCCACACCGTCGCGGTCGACACATGGTTCCCGTGCTTCTTCAAAGTCCAAAAATGGCAGCAAACACAAGTCCTTAGAGGCAGGAAAGGTATCAAAGGCCTCGGTGTTGACATTTGCAGAAAAGGTATCGAGATCCTCTTCATCAGCATCCGACTCAGTTACCTGGCATCAACACCAGCACTTCCCAACAGGGGAATCAAACATTGACTGACCAGCTAAACAGCCCTGGCAGGAGGATTCTTCCTCCAGAGTACCAGAGGGGCTTCGGTAGGCTCTTGCGGCGTCATTCTTTGCAGAGGCCCTGGTACAGTGTTCCGGTATGGTGGCACAGGGCTCCATGCAAGAGTCCTCCCAGTCACCTCCGTCTCCCTTGATCAGCCTGTACAAGCTATCAAGCAGAGTCTGGTCGCTATCCTAGTGGCCGTAGTGCCGGAATTCTCAGGATCCATGGACCCGATGCTTGACCTCGATGTCGGTGCATCAAGACATTCCATGGCATCACTAATGGAACTGGCACCATCACACCCGGGGCCGATATCCTCATTGGAGCCCATAGCTGCACTGGGCTCCATACACCTCTGTTCCGATGCCTCCGGGACATTGGCCCCCAAGCCGCGATACTGGCATTAGAGCGACATCGGCACCAAGGTACCGACTGTCACTACTTTGATTTTTCTACCAAGTTCTGGTTCCGCTTCCTCAGAATTGAGCATTGAGTCGGTCGATTCCGCGCCTCTCCCGGGCATTCCCTCGGTCCCCTTTCCAACGCATAAGAGGCATCAATCACCAACCAAAGATATGTCCTTTCAGGATTTTATCAGGTACATGGCGGCTGCACTCTCAGTGATGGTCACCATGGAGACTGAACCGAAGGCTGGAGAGCTTGAAATTCTTCAATACCCCTCGACTCCAAAAGAGACTGCTACGCTTCCCATATATCATATCCTCCAGGGCCTTATGGTTAGCATATGGTTAGTTCCCTTGATGGTTCCATTGATCAGCAAGAGACTAGATATTCTATTCTATAGAGTTCCTCCTTGCCAAGGTTTTCAGAAGCCTCAGTTACCACATCATTCGATGGTTGTGGAATCGGCAATGCATCGCATTACGAGTTCTAAATATCACTCCTCAGTTCTTCTGGGCAAAGTCCAGAACTCTTGATGCACTTGGACGTAGGTGCTTCCAGACAGTTATATTAGCATCTAGGATAAACTCCTATATGCTTTACATGGGGATGCTTTTGAGAGATGTCACAAAGGACTTGTCTGAGTTTTACTACCCTGTTGCCACCAGACAAGCAAGGTCCACATCAAACCTTGATAAATCTTGGTCAGAATGCCTCCAAGTTCCTCACTAGGGCTGCCTTTGATACTTTTGAGTCTACCAGTAGGGCAGCAGCAGTTTGCATATGAGCCAGAAGAATGTCCAGGCTGCAAGCATTTGACCTTGAACAATGGGTTCAGGATAAGCTTGCTAATATTCCTTGTACAGGTGACAACCTCTTTAGAAAGGGGTGGTGTGAAAAAAGATAAGAGATGGATGATCTCACCATGAAATGCCTGTCTTGGAAGACGCTGATCCTACTAAAAAGAAGGCTCCTGCCAAGAAGCCTTTCTATCCCAGGAAGAAGTAGTATTACACTTCATACCCACCTTATTCTTCTTATCAGCCTCAACAGCAACATCAAAAACAACAGGGCCCACGTTGGCCCAGACCTCAACATGTCCCGCAGGCACAGCCTCCAAATGGTTTTTGACTGATTCCTCGAAGGCCTAGCCAGTCTCCCCTTACAGGATCCCCTTCCCGCCCATATAACGGGCAGATTAATCCACTTTGCTCACAGATGGCCCCTCATCATGTCAGACTAGATTCTAAAGGTTGTGAGCGTGGGATATCAGCTTGACTTCCAGGATCTGCTTCCCCCCCCCCCTTTCTTCGTAGGGGAGTCCCCCATGGATCACCTGCACTCCATTCTACTTCAGCAGGAGATAGCCACCCTGGTAGTGCAGGGAGCCATAGAGGAAGTCCCACTCCCTCAACAAGACCTCAGATTTTACTGCTGTTATTTCCTCATCCCGAAGAAAACAGGGGGGTTCAGGCCTATCCTGGACCTCTGCAATCTCAACAAATTCCTGGTGTGGTAAAAGTTCAAGATGGTCTCGCTAGGGACCTTACTTCCTTACCTCCAGGAAAAAGACTGACTTTGCTCTCTAGATCTCAAGGATGCCTATACTCACAGCCTAATTCATCCCTCTCACAGAAAGTATCTCCGGTTCTTCTTCCAGGTACACCATTACCAGTACTGTGTTCTACCTTTTGGCCTGGCATCTGTACCAAGATTTTTCACAAAGTGTCTGCCAGTCATGGCAGCCTATCTCCGCACTCTGAGCATCTTCGTCTTTTCTTACTTAGATGATTGGCTGATCAAGGGCGATTCCCCACACATAGTGACTGTATTGCTCTAATGCACCATCTTGGTACTTCAGCATCTGGGCTTTGTGATCAACTACCCAAAGTCCCATCTCGCTCTATCTCAATCACTGGAGTTCATTGGTGCTCTTTTGGATACTATGCAAGTTCGAGCCTTCCTTCCAGGAGATCAGTTCAACTCAGTGCCAAAGCTGGTCCACTCTCAGTGCAAGAGACATGCTTCGTCTCTTTGGGCACATGGCCTCCACAGTCCATGTCATACCATATGCTTGACTTCACATGCGTCCAGCACAGTGGACTCTTTTAATCAGTGGAAATAGTCAACAGGTTATCTGCAGACAAAATCACCATCATACCTCAGTTGGTGGGACACTCAAAATCTTCTTGTCTGGTTGCCTTTTGAAATGTCTGCACCGTAATGTACCCTGATGATGATGCTTCCAAACAAGACTGGAGGGCTCATTGCAATGGCCTCAGCAGGGCCTATGGTCCCCAAGGTAAGCCACTTAACACATCATCCTCTTGGAACTCAGGGCAACTGCCAGTGCCCTTCATGTGTTCATGCCCTCAGTTGACCGGACAAACGGTTCTCATTCAGACTGACAACCAGGTTGCCATATATTACCTCAACAAGCAAGGGGGGAAGGGGATCTCACTACCTTTGCAGAGAAACGATCTGCCTCTGGACTTTTGCGATATCTCATCAGATTCTTCTTTGAACAGTCTACTTACCAGGAGAGCAAAATGTGCTAGCAGACAAGTTGAGCAGAATCCTTTGACCACACGAATGGACGCTACATCGCGAAACAGCACAGTACATCTTTCAATTATGGGGAACTCTCATCATCGACCTCTTTGCTACTGCAGTCAATGCCCGACTTCCTCAGTTATATTCCAGGATTCCATCTCCACAGATCCAGCCCTTGGATGTGTTTCTTCTTTACTGGGGACAGGGACTGCTTTACGCATTCCCACCCATTCCATTGATACAGAAGATGCTCTTCAAGCTTCAAGTGGACAAGTTTCAAGTGGACAAGGGAATGATGATTCTCATCGCCCCATTCTGGCCATGTCAACCATCGTTTCCTCTGCTCCTTTGACTAGTGCAGCACCAATATCTCAATAAATTTTGAGAGACTAAAATCATATTCCACATACCCTGACTTAGAAGTGAGATTCACGACTGTCATGGTATTCACAAAATTAGCCAATTTGGAGAAAATGTCTCACATAAAACCAAGGGACGCTCCTTCACCCCAGTCTGAGAGCACTGTGGTTGATGGCGTGGCTGCTGAAAGCCTAGTCTTATCTCATCCAGACATTCCACAGGAAGTAAAAGATGTTCTCCTAGCATCTAGAAAGGACTCCACTCAATGTACTTATGCTTTTAAATGGTGCATGTTTTCCCTCTGGTGCTTCCAGAGAACTCTCAGCCCATTTACTTGCTTGGTGGAGCCTTTACGTCAATATCTTCTCCATCTCTCTAAGGCAGGATTAAAGACAAACTCAGTCAGCCTCTCACTGGCCAGCTGGCAGTCAACCTATCTCTGTTCATCCTCTTGTAACAAGTTTCATATGAGGCCTTCTGTTAACAAAGTTGCCATTCAGACTACCTCCATACTTAATGTTGTTGTGGCTCAGCTTCTTAAACCTCCTTTTGAGCCCCTCGTCTCAACTTCCCTGAAGTTCCTAACTTGGAAGGTTATCTTTTTGTTTGCTTTCACATCGGCTCGTCGCGTCAGTTGCAAGCTCTTGAGTCTTGAAGGACTAGAAAAAGGGACTGCTACTTCTGGAGAGAGATCTGCAATTGTGAGTATATACTTCTGGGAATTTTCTGAAAGGACATCTTTGTATTAAAGCTAATTAATCTGTGAACACAGTGTTTTTTGTTAAATCAGTCAGGGCATAGTAGCAGCAGTTTAAGTTTAAATTTAAAACACAGAAGAGAGCTTTCTGGTTAAATTTGGAACCCAGCAGAGAGCTTGTAGTTTAAATTTAATAGTCACTTTAAAACACAGAAAAGAGCTTTCTGGTTAAATTTAGAACCCAGCAGAGAGCTTGTAGTTTAAATTTCATAATAAGTCAGAGCCCAGCAGCAGCAAAGAGCTGTAATTTAAATCAAATCAGAATATAACTTACCATAAAAGGCAAAACAGGGTCAGTACTCCTTGAGCAACAAATAAAGTCTTCTAGAGACCTTTATAAAGAGGCCTCCTACTTAGGGGGCAAGAGACCTGTGAAACTTTTTTAATAGGTGTTAACACCAGGTGGCAGGTCAAAAGGCCATTTTGAAAGACGACTCCTATCCAAGCAAGGACTGTTAATCACCCAGGAAGTTGGTCGCAGCTTACCTCAGCAGCATAGGCATAAATAGCTCAACCAGAGCTCTGTGATCCTCGGTCTTGAAGGACTAGAAAAAGGGACTGCTACTTCTGGAGAGAGATCTGCAATTTAGTATATACTACTGGGAATTTTCTGAAAGGATTTCTTTGTATTAAAGCTAATTCATCTGTGAACCCAGTGTTTTTTGTTAAATCAGTCAGGGCCTAGTAGCAGCAGATTAAGTTTAAATTTAAAACACAGAAGAGAACTTTCTGGTTAAATTTGGAACCCAGTAGAGAGTTTGTAGTTTAAATTTAACAGTCACTCAGGGCCTAGTATCAGCAAAGTACTTTTAGTTTAAATTTAAAACACAGGAGAGCTTTCTGGTTAAATTTAGAACCCAGCAGAGAGCTTGTAGTTTAAATTTCATAATAAGTCAGAGCCTAGCAGCAGCAAAGAGCTGTAATTTAAATCAAATCAGAATATAACTTAGCATAAAAGGCAAAACAGGGTCAGTACTCTTTGAGCAACAAATAAAGTCTTCTAGAGACCTTTATAAAGAGGTCTTCTACCTAGGGGGCAAGAGACCTGTGAAACCTCTTTAATAGGTGTTAATACCAGGTGGCAGGTCAAAAGGCCATTTTGAAAGACTCCTTCTATCCAAGCAAGGACTGTTAATCACCCAGGTTACCTCAGCAGCACAGGACAGGGTATTGTGTAGCAGCCCTCTTTTAATAAGTGTTATTTCCCTCCTTCCCTCCCTCCCTCCCAACACCCACCCATCCCTGGGATAATCGTAGTTTTGTAGGTATTTACACATCTTAAAAGAAAGGAGGTGCTTTCACGTGAAGCCTGTTTTCCAAATCAGTCATACACTAAGGGCCTGAGATTACTTAAGCTTCAGGTGAACAAGGTATATTAAACGTATTAGGTACAGTTTTATTAGTATACATATCCATAGCAACCCTTAGTAAATAAAGAACTTAGATCTAAACACAAGCTTAAAACTAAGATGCAGACAGCAATCCAGCAGTGAGATGGGGGCTTTCCAGTCTTTTGCATTGAGTGTCACATGTATGATTTTCTCCCAGTTGGTGAGAGGTCTTACGTGTGCACTAGGTGCAGGAGCTCTGTGCTCTCGGAACGAGTCCATTCTCTAGAGACTAGAGTAGCAGACTTGGAAGACATAAGAAAGACAGAGAGGTACATAGACGAGACCTACAGGGATATAGTCCTGAAGTCCCACCTCCAGCCTGGCAGCATCCCTGTTGCCATGGAGGAAAGAGGTCACGTGACAGGAGAGCATCACCCTGGTGTGGCAGGAAGTGATCCTGTAACTAGGACCTTTCCTCCAGGTGATGCAAAACCCTCTCGCACCGAGGAAGTTTCTCCAGGGCCATGTGCCCATGAGGGAAGGCTTAGGACAGCCATTATAGTTGGTAATTCGATCATTAGGGATGTAGATAGCTGGGTGGCTGGTGGACGTGAGGATCGCCTGGTAACATGCCTGCCTGGTGCAAAGGTAACAGACCTCACGCGCCACCTAGATAAGGTCTTAGATAGTGCTGGGGAGGAGTCTGCTGTCTTGGTACATGTCGGTACCAATGACATAGGAAAATGTGGTAGGGAGGTTCTGGAGGCTAAATTTAAGCTTTTAGGTAGGAAGTTAAAATCCATAACTTCCAGGGTAGCGTTCTCCGAAATGCTTCCCGTTCCATGCGCAGGACCCAAAAGGCAGGCAGAGCTCAGTGCATGGATGAGAAAATGGTGCAGAGATGAGGGTTTTGGATTTGTTAGGAACTGGGGAACATTCTGGGTAAAGGAGGGACTCTTCCGAAGGGATTGGCTTCATCTTAACCAGGATGGAACCAGGCTGCTGGCATTAACCTTTAAAAAGGAGATAGATCAGCTTTTAAACTAGGTAATAGGGGAAAACCGACAGTCGCCCAAGAGCGCATGGTTCGGAAGAATGTATCCTTGAAGGATACTACCAAAAGCAGAGAGGTTCCATAAAAGAGTAAAATAGCCAAAATGCCCTCGAGTATGGAGCAGACAGAGCTTAAAGATCCCAAATTATCCATGTCTACCAATAGCCAGATTAATATGAATAAAATACAGTCTTTTAAATGCTTGTATGCAAATGCTAGAAGTCTAAAAAATAAGATGGGAGAGTTAGAATATATAGCACTAAATGAAAGGTTAGATATGATTGGAATATCAGAGACATGGTGGAAGGAGGACAATCAGTGGGACACTGTGATACATGGGTAAAAATTATATCGTAATGGTAGAGCTGATCAAATTGGTGGAGGGGTTGTGCTCTATGTTAGAGAGGGCATTGAGTCAGAAAGGATTAAAGTTTTGCAGGAAACAAAATTAGCTGAAGAATCTCTATGGATTGAAATTCCATGTAAAAAGAGGAAGGTGTTGGCAGTGGGGGTGTACTATCGACCGCCTGGCCAGAATGGACAAATGGATGATGAAATGCTCAAAGAAATCAAGGAAGCTAACAAACGTTACAGCGCAGTAATAATAATGGGTGATTTCAGTTACCCCGGTATCGACTGGGTCAGTGTCATGGCAGGACATGCTAGGGAGATAAAGTGCCTAGATGAAATAAATGACTGCTTCTTCAAGCAGCTGTTTCATGAACCGACCAGAGGGGAAGCCATATTAGACCTAGTCCTTAGTGGAACATCAGATCTTGTGCAAGAGATAAGGGTATTGGGGCCACTTGGCAACAGTGATAATAGCATGATCGCGTTTGATTTAATTAGTGGAGGAGGGATAGTAAGGAAATCCACAGTACTACCTTTTAACTTTCAAAAGGGAGACTATGATAAAACGAGGAAAATAGATAAGAAAAATCTAAAAGGAGCAGTTGCAAAGGTTAAAGACTTACATCAAGCTTTGGTGTTGTTGAAAACTACTATCTTGGAAGCCCAGACCAGCTGTATGCCACGCTTTAAGAAAAGTGGAAGGAAGTCCACAAAACTGCCTCCATGGTTTAAGGGATGTTACCCATGACTGAAGTGGTATTTAAAGGTGCGGAATAATTGAAGGAAATATTGATACATCGGGAAGATGTATTACAACTATTAGATAAACTGAAGAGTAGCAAATCACCTGAGCCAGATGATATACATCCAAGGTTGTTGAAAGAACTGAAATATGAGATTGCAGACCTGCTATTAGTAATCTGTGAAGTTTCATTAAATCATCTGTAATACTTTAAAACAGGTTCCAGGGGTGATCCGGTAAATTACAGACCGGTGAGCCTGACGTCAGTACCAGGAAAATGGTAGAAACCATCATAAAGAACAAAATTACTCAGCATGTAGATAGTCATGGCCTAATGGGAGACAGCCAACATGGCTTTAGACAAGGAAGAGCTTGTCTTACTAATCTGTTATGTTTTCTTGAAGGTGTGAATAAACAGGTGGACAAAGGTGAGTCGGTTGATATAGTGTATCTGGACTTTCAGAAAGCCTTTGACAAGGTCCCTCATCAGAGACGTTTGGCAAAACTAAAGAGTCATGGGATAGGAGACCGTGTACTATTGTGGATCAAGAACTGGTTAAAAGATAGAAAGCAGAGGGTAGGGCTAAATGGCCAATTTTCCCAATGGAGAAAGGTGAATATTGGTGTAGCCCAGGGATCTGTGCTGGGTCCGCTGCTTTTTGACATATTCATAAATGACCAGAAAAAGGGAATAATGAGTGAGGTTGTCAAATTTGCAGATGACACAAAACTATTTAAAGTTGTTAAAACCCAAGAGGATCGTGGAAAATTGCAAGAGGATCTTGATAAATTGGAAGACTGGTCATCAAAATGGCTGATGAAATTTAATGTGGACAAGTGCAAAGTTATGCACCTAGGGAAGAACAACCCAAACTATGGTTACACGATGCAAGGTTCCATATTAGGAACCACCACCCAGGAAAAAGATTTAGGCATCATTGTGGATAACATGTTAAAACCCTCAGCCCATTGTGCAGCAGCGGCCAAGAGAGCAAATAGAATGCTAGGTATCATAAGGAAAGGAATGGAAAAGAAAACAAAAGATATTTTAAGACCTCTCTATTGTTCCATGGTGAGACTGCACCTTTAATATTGTGTGCAATTCTCATCGCCATATCTTTAAAAGGATATAGTGTTATTAGAAAAGGTTCGGAGAAGAGCCACCAAAATGGTAAAGGGGATGGAAGGATACTCCTATGAAGAAAGGCTAAAAAGGTTAGGGCTCTTTAACCTGGAAAGGAGACGGCTGAGGGGAGATATGATAGAATTCTATAAATTAATGAACGGAGTGGAACGGGTAAACGTAGATCGATTGTTTACGTTATCAGAATATAGAAAGACTAGGGACATGCAATGAAGCTACAGGGTAAACTATTTAAGAGTAATAAAAGAAAATATTTTTTCACTCAACATGTAATCAAACTCTGGAATTTGTTACCGGAGGATGTAGTAAAGGCTGTTAGTGTAGCTGAGTTTAAAAATGTTTTGGACAAGTTCCTGGAGCTAAGGTTCATAAACCATTATTAAGAAGGGACCCAGGATGTCAGTGCTTGACCCAGTACAAGCATTGTGGAACCTCTGTCTTTTGGAGAAACTGCTAGGTACGCATGACCTAGATTGGCCACTGTTGGAAACGGGATACTGAGCTTGATGGACCTTGGTCTGACCCAGTATGGCATATCTTATTTTCTTATGCTCTGGTGGATTAAGCTCCTTACACTCGCTTCCACCATGATAGGGTGGTCCTCCGAACCCATCCTAAATTCCTTCCAAAAGTGATTTCCCCTTCCACCTTAACCAGTCAGTCTCTCTTGTAACCTTTTTTCCAAGGCCTCATTCTTCTCGGGTAGAAGCTACACTGCATACCCTAGAATGCAAGAGAGCTTTGGCCTATTGTTGGAGAACTAAGGCTCATCAACCATCCTCACTACTTTTTGTGTTGACCCTAGTCACATGGGCCTCCCAGTCACAAAGCGTACTCTTTCTAACTGGATTGGCAACGGCATTTCCTTTGCTTCTGCAAAACCCGGACTTTCCCTACAGGGTCCTGTCATGGCTCATAACGTCCGAGCTATGGTCGCCACAGTGGCCAACCTATGCTCTGTGTCCATCTCAGAGATATGCCGAGCTGCCACATGGCCTTCAAACTTTTGCTGCCCATTACTTTCTCAACAAGATTTCCAATAGGGATGCTATTTTTGGCCTAGCAGTTCTCCAGGAACAAATAGGAAGTCAGTCTTCACACATGGGTAGCATTGGCGCCAATGCTGCCCCGTGGAAGCATCTCCCCAGCTTTCAAAGAAAGCCTTTGGGAGATGCCACCACACGTGTGGTCCCCTTCCCACCCAAGGATGCCATCTTACTCAGTCTCCCTTTTTCCATGGAGCCCTACAGACGTTCATCTTCCCCAGGAAAAAAGTTGATTTTCTCGTGCATTAAGTGCATTTTCCGTCTCCGATTAGCATTGGCCCTTTCCTGTCTCCGAGCCCCGTCACTTAGCGTTGAGTCTCTGATCCGTTTTTAGGGTTTTTTTCTCGTGCGGTTTTGTGCCTTTTCTAACCACTGGCTGTATCGAGGATCTTTGACCTCACTGGGGTCCTTTTTGCCCCAATGGCCTGTGGGTTGAAAAAGTGTGATCGGTGCACACAGAATATGTCCCTAACCGATACACACGACTGCTGCCTCCGGTGTTTAGGTACCGACCATAACCCAGAGGTCTGCGTCCTGTGCAAAAAGATGTCCGCTAAGGCCATCCAAAGCCATCGGCAGAAGCAGGATGACTTCTTCTACAGGTCAGATTCAGCCCCACTGTCCCCGGTATCCTCAAGATCTAAGGCCCCTCACGGATCCTCAGAGTCCCATAAAGGTGCCCAATTGGGTCCGTGGACACTTTGACAAGGGTTCTCAGGAGCGGGAGCGCAAGAAGAAGAAGAAATCCTTGAGGACCTCATCCTGGGATTCGGACACACACGGCAAATCCCGTACAAGGTCCCACAGTCCCAGGAGGGTTATCTGAGGAGTTGGAGCGGGAGTAGCCAGAAAAGGTGCCCAGGATAGATGCTGAGGCTTCCAGCAACAGATCACAGACCCTCTAGGTCTATCCTGCCAGAGACTCCCTCTCCTCATTGATGTGGGACCCAGTCACCCTGGCATCCACGTCGAAGGCTGCAACTCCTGAGTGGGGAACCAGGATGATGGCATTGGAATGCAGTGTCACTGTTTTCCTTGCCTCGCAGCAGACATCTATGCCCGGCTCCACTAGTGCTCGCGTAGAGACCTCAGGGACCTCAATGTCAAGTATTCCCTGGGCCACTGATATGATCCTTGAGAGCCCTGGGCCTCAAGCTGATCCTCTGCGAGGGTCTCAATCTCTCTCCTGGTCCACGGGAGCGAGATCCTCCGTGGCAAGCACTTGTGGCTCTGGCCAAGCAATAGCAGTGGGTCATCGAAGACCCGATCAAAGCCTGATGCCTCAGGAGCCATCAGGCCTCAAGTCCTCGATGGATTACTCAGACTGGGAGTCTGAGGATGAGACTTCCCCGGAGATGCGAAAACAGCACAATCTCCCCTCGTATCCGTGTCCCCTGGTGTTGAGATGCCAGTACCCTCCCAAGGACACCTCGTTCCTCGAATTTGTGCAGGACATGGCGAAGGCCTTCTCTCTCACGATGGAATTGGAGGAGGACCCTCGCACAGAGGAGCTCAAAATTCTCCAATATGAGGCGCCACCTAAGGAGTCCCTGATGGGCCCTGTCCCTGTCATACTCGCGCAACTCCTCCTTCGAATGTGGGAGACTCTGGCATCGGTGCTGATAGTTAGCCGACACCATGTACCAGGTCCTGTGGGGCCACGGTTTCCGGAAGGCGCAACTTCCTCACACCTGTTTGGTGGTAGAGTTGACCATGTGCCAGCAGAAAAGCCTAAAGAGTCGCTCTTCTGTGCACCCTCGACACCCTTGGATGCAAATGCTATCAGGGCTCAATGCTGGGTTGCCGAATACAAGCATATCAGCTATATATCAGCATGTATCTCCAAGACCTAGCAAAAGAACGTGCAGGTTTCTTGATGGGTCTCATTGGGGAACCCCTCCAGCGATTCCAAACTCTCACGAAGTATGTCGGGGTGTGCTCAAAGTACGTGTCTTGAGCCACCTATAACGGCTTCGAGTCTAACACCAAGACTGGCTCCAGGCATCGGACCTCGAGCAATAGGTCCAGGAAAAACTCCTCGACATCCCCTGCCTTGGTGAAAACCTCTTTGGCAAATCGATGGAGGATAAGGCAGCGGAGATTGAGACAGAGTTTGTCACCAGGACTCTGCTCTCCAGGAAGACCTCCAACCTTCCCAAGAAAAAAACATCCGGGAAAAGGCCTCCCTTCCACAGGAAAGGCCAGTACTACCGAGGGTATCCCCAATACCAGGACCCCCAAACCTCGCAGCAGGGTCACCAGGGCAAAGGAGCAAGCCAGGACCAATGCAAGCCTCAGGGCTATAAGCCCCAAACACCAGCCCCTGTCCAGGCTCGGTCGGGGTTTTGACTCCCCTGAGCATAGTCTCTCCACCCATGGGGGAGAAGCTGCCAACAGGGGGGGCGTCTGATTCATTTTGCCCATCGGTGGTCTGCCATCACCTCTGACACCTGGACACTTCAAGTGATCAGAGAAGGCTACCTCCTTCACATGAACCAGACGCCTCCCCCTTTCTTTCCAGGAGAGCCCCCTCAGAATCTCCTGCATCAGGCCATGCTACTGCAGGAATTTGCAGGCCTTCTTAGGGATAGGGCCGTGGACCCAGTTCCCCACCACCTAAGGGGGAAGGGGTTCTAGTCAAAGTACTTTCTGGTCCCAAAAAGAACAGGAGGCCTAAGGCCCATTCTGGGCTTGCGAAACCTGAAGACGTTCCTGGTGCGGGAGAAGTTCAAAATGCTCTCCCTTGAAACATTGCTGCCCTACCTCCAGCAGGGAGATTGGCTATTCACCTTGGGCCTAAGGGATTCTTATAACCACATTCTTATTCATCCCAGACACAAGCAGTACCTGAGGTTCAAGGTCGGGGGCGATCACTACCAGTACAGGTACTACCCTTCAGTCTAGCCTCTGCACCGAGTTCTTCACCAAATGCCTGGCAGTGGTGGCCACCTATTTCTGTCTCCAGGGGGCATCTTCCTGTACCTGGATGACTGGCTCATGAAAGGGGACAGGGCCATCGAAGTGCAACAGGCCACAGCCCACACCATGAAGGTCCTGCAGCATTTGGGGTTCATGGCCACCCCAAATTTCACCTTACTCCAACGCAGCATCTGGAGTTCATAGGAGCTGCCTGGACACTCTCCAAGATAGGGCCGCCTTCCCCCTGGACAGGGCGGATGGCCTCAGGGCCCTGGTCACCAAGGTGCAGTGCCATCACACTGTATCGGCATGGTCCATGCTCTGCCTACGAGGCCTCATGGCATCCGCAGTCCCTGTGGTCCTCAACGCCCACCTCCACATGCAGGCAGCTCAGTGGTGCCTCTGCTCACAGTGGACACAAGCCATGGGCAGGCTCTGGGACAAAGTCTCAGTGTCATGTCAGCTAGCAGAGTCACTTGGCTAATGGCAAGGTGTACAGCACCTGCAGAAGGGCATGCCCTTCCAGTCCCCAAACTCCCAGAAGGTCCTCACCACATACAGGGCTAGGGTGCCCACTGCGAGGAACTGTGCACGCAGGGCAACTGGTCCCTAGCAGAGAGCCAGCAGCAGATCAATGTGCTGGAGTTCAAGGCCATCTTTCTGGCAATCAAAGTCTTCCACTACTGCCTGCAGTACCAATTGGTGCTAGTCCAAATGGACAGCCAGAACAAGCAGGGGGGGGGGGGGGCGCACAGGGTCTTAGCGACTCTGCCAGGAGGCAGTAGCCCTCTGCTCGTACGTGATCGGTCAGGGAATGCTCTTCACGACAAAATACCTTCCAGGCCTAGACATTGCCCTAATGGATAGGCTGATCAGGGTCCTCCCAGCTGCACGAAAGGCATCTAGACCTCAGGGTGGTGCAACAGCTGTTCTGACTCTCGGGAATCCCAAGTTTCGACCTGTTTGCCAGCCCAGCCAATGCTTAGCTGCCCCGCTTCTGCTGTCCCAACCGCATCCGTCCCGGATAACGGCTGACGCTTTCCTCATCTCATGGTTGGAAGGCCACCTGTATGCCTTCCCTCCCATGCCACTAATCGCCCGGACCCTCTTCAAGGTCCTGCGGGACAAGGTCTCCATGATCGTGGTGGCCCCATGGTGGCTAGGCAGCCTTGGTTCCTCCTGTTGGTCCGCCTCTCGATGGAGCTCCCGGTCCCTCTGGGGAATGCCCCGGGGCTATTGACCCAGGAGGAGGGTTCGTTTCTTCACCCCAACCTGGGGTCCCTGTCATTAAGAGCATGGCTGCTGAGCGGATTGCCTTAGCACCCCTCAACCTCTCAAGGGAGGTGGAGGACGTCCTTTTGGCCTCTCGTAAGGACTCCATGAGACTCCATCTATACCTTCAAGTGGTGTAGATTCTTGATATGGTGTGTGAAGCAATGGGTAGACCCGTTCTCTTGCCAGGTGCGCACAGTGCTGCAATACTTGCTCCACCTTTCTCATACCGGACTCAAGTCCAACTCCATCAGGGTGCTCCTGAGCGTACTCTCGGCACACTATCACTCTGTAGAGGGAAAACCTCTTTCTGCGCAGCCCCTCATTACCCGATTTATGCAGGACTTGCTGCTCTCTAAGCCTCCCATCCGCCTACCACCTGCAGAATGGGATCTCAACGTGGTTCTGACGCAGCTCACCAAGCCGCCTTTCGAACCTCTGGCTACCTGCCGTTTGCGCTATCTATCCTGGAAGGTCATTTCCTCGTGGCGCTCACCTCTGCCTGCAGAGTCAGTGAGCTTCAGGCCTTTGTTGCCGAGCCACCTTACACCAGGTTCTACAAGAATAGGGTCGTGCTTCGCACCCATCCTAAGTTCCTTCTGAAGCTGTTATCCATTTTCCACCTCAACCAGGAGGTGGTGTTTCCCACCTTCTTTCCACAGCCCCACACCGACAAGGCAGCAGCCGTTCTCCATACTTTGGACTGTAAGAGGGCCCTGTCCTTCTTCCTGCAACGTACCCAGGGCCACCGTAAAGCCTCGCAGCTTTTCGTTTCCTATGACCCCAGTTGCTTGGGGGAGGCTGTTACCAAGCAGACCCTATCCACCTGGGTGGCGGACTGCATCACCTTCACCCACGATTAGGCTGGGCTCTCGTTGGAGCGTCATGTCACGGCACACAACGTCAGGGCTATGTCAATCTCTAATGCAAGCCTATGCTCTGTCCCTATGGCAGACATCTGCCGGGCCCGCCATCTGGTCCTCAGTTCACACCTTTGCAGCTCACTACTGCCTGGAGAGGGAATCCCGATGGGACAGCGCCTTCGGCCAGGCTGAACTCCATAATCTGTTCGGGGTTTAGGCACCTCCTGCCCTCCAACCCTTCTTGCTCAGGCTATATCGTAATGATGGTTCTCCTGGGACTCTGGGGTCCTCAGATTCTCTTGCAGCTGTCACAACTGGGCCGTTTTTTTTCTACAGGTTCTCAGTAGTCTGTAGCTAGGGAGTCTCATATGTGAGGACTGACTTTCTGCTTGTTCCTGGAGAAAACGTAGTTACTCACCTGTAACAGGTGTTCTCCAGGGACAGTAGGGATCAGCCTTAAACAACCCTCCCTCCTCTCCTTGGAGTTGCTGTACAATTTTTGCCATCTTCTTTTGTCGGCTCTCGCTATGTCATCTGACTGAGTAAGATGGTACCTTTGGTTGGGAAGGGGACCACGCATGCATGGTGGCATCTCCCAAAGGCTTTCTTTGAAAAGCTGGGGAGATGGTTTCACAAGGGCTCCGTCGGCGCCGATGTCACCCATATGTGAAGACTGATTTCTGCTGTCCCTGGAGAACTCCTGGCTTTCTATGGCATCTGTTCAGGACAACCACACCTCCTTCCCACCGGCCTTCTGTTCTGCCAGCTACGTCAACAGAGATTGTACTCAAAGGGCTGGGTCTGACAGATCCCTACTCCACCATGCTTGCGGTTCGGGTTTTTTTTCCCAGTCTGTCGCACCGTCATACTTTGTCCACAGTAGCTGGAAGCTGGTGAGTCCCATATGTGAAGACTGCATTCCTGATTGTTCCTGAAGATAGCATAGTTACTCACCTGTAACAGTTGATCTCCGGGAACAGCAGGAATCAGTCTTCACAACCTGCCCTAGTCTTCACAACCTGCCCTCCTCCCCTGGGAGTTGTACAGTGGGTTTTTTGTTTTTCTAGTTTTCTCTAAGCTCTACATCTGACTGAGAAGAATTGCTAGGAAGGCAGGTACACATGCGTGGAGGGACGCCCCCAAAAGCATTTCTTTTGGATGCTGGGGAGTGTTCCTGAGCTGGGCTCCATCGATGCCAACATCACCCATATGTGAAGACCAATTCTTGCTGTTCCCGGAGATTACCTATTACAGGTGAGTAACTACACTATCTTGTCAATAGCTATAGAACAATAATAGCAGCTCATGTAATATGTGTCACGAGTTCATAGCTGAGCACTGTAACTACTAATAATTGGATTGTGAACTCATTTAAGTACATGTGAATCATAACCATCTAGGTTTTACTTTCTGAGACTGCATGTGCAGTTTACACTCACGTATACCTGCTTGTGTATGCTATAATTTAGCTGAGATGTTTGTTGTTTATGCTCCATTTTTTAATTTGAATTGTCAAATGTGCTTCTACCATTCTAGAGCCCGAAGTATATGGAACATCAGCTAGTCTACCTACAGTATTTGCTGTTTAAATTTAAAAAAAAAAAAAAGTAAAAATCGTATCCTTTCTTTCAGATACAGATCTCAGGGAATAAGTGCAGAGAAATCCATTAATTCTACCTTCTACCTACTACTGGATCTGATCACATTCTTTGATGAATATCATGCCGGACAGGTTGACAGAGCCTTTGATGTATGTTTCAGAAACATTGATTTACTAATAACCTTGTAAAACAAAGTATTGCTTAAGGGCTTGATTTCATGAACATTTTTTTTGTGTCTAGAGGGTAAACCCTGGAAAAAAACATAAATAATCCCTATCATAAAAGCAGATAGTTATTGCTTTTATTCATCTCTGGATATCTTCAAACCTAAATATATCAATGCCCAAATGCTGCCCAGGACAGTTCCCATTACTTCTGTAGCAGCAGTTTTGACGTCTAATATGGTTTATACTTGGGAAGAAATAGAAATTATCTCCAGGAACAAGCAGAAATGTAGTCTTCACATATGGGTATCGTCGGTACTGACGGAGCCTGCGTGGGAATGCTCCTCAGCGTCCAATTAGGAAGCTTTTGGGAGCATCCCACAGCGCCTACGTGCTGCCTTCCCGCCTTTCCCAACTGCCTCTCTCCAGTTCTTCGTTTTCCACGGAGCCAGCAGGTCGTTGTTCCTGTCACCACAGAAAAGTTTTCTTTATTCTTTCTTTTTTGTGGTCGCGTCTGCCTCCCCGACGCTATACCGGTACCGTCGGTTCTCTTTTCTTTCTTTCTTTCTTTAAAAAAAAATAAATTCTATTCTTTTTCAAACTTTTTTCCTGGGTGTACGCACCATTTTGGGCCTTAGGCCCAAAATTTCCTCCATTATGGAAAAACCCGCTTCGGGTTTTAAGAAGTGCACCAAGTGTGGCAGTACCATATCCGTCACCGACACCCATGAGTGGTGTCTTAAATGTTTAGGTCCTGACCACTCCATTTCTGAGTGTATGGCTTGTGCCATGATGTCCAAGAGGGGTCGACAGAACCGGGCTGCTAAGCTTAGCACCCTTTTTCCCTCCAATGCAGCCTCTGTGGCATCTACGTCATCTAGGGTGTCGTCTTCCTCCCATGCATCTCAGGTAACTAAACATAAGTCCAGCCGGTCCTCAAAGGGTAGATCTCCTTCTAAGCATCGAGATGCCTCTGGCGTTGCCCTTGAGGGTTCTGCACCGGCAAAATTGCCCCGGCGGGAGGCTTCGGCTTCCAAAGCATTATCGGGGCTCCAGGATGTTCTCGAGGCCTCAACCTCGGCAGAACTACTGGTGCCATGCTCTGGGGTACTGGCGATATTCTCCCAGGCTTCGGCAGCGTCGATAGACCAGAGGTTCCTGGCTATTGAACGCAGTCTGGCTGCTCACCTTGCGGCATCGATGCCCTCGGAACCGCGTCAGACAGTTCAACCGGTACCGGCTCTGGCGCCGGCATCGGTACCGGTACCGATAGCATCGGCATCGGTGTCTGCATTGCCGGCACCCAGTCAAGCCATGCCCCCCGGTACCGATACACCGGTACCGATTCCCCCCGGTACCGACTTCGATCGGTATGGGTATCGTGCTCTACAGGAGCATCCGGACAGAAGGTACTTCGAATCCTCGGAGGACTCTGAGGATTCTGACAGTTCTGTCGGTATCAGGATACTTCTCCCCGAGGAGCCTTCCTCTCCCAAACGGAGGATGTCTCCTCCAGAAGATATCTCCTTTCAGGATTTTATCAGGGAGGTAGCTCGAGGTCTGTCCATTATGGTGGCTCCTGAGACAGAGCCCAGGGCAAAGGAGTTGGAGATTCTCCAATATCCCAAAGCTCCTAAGGAGGCAGCTACCTTGCCTATCCATGAGATCTTACATGATCTCATGTTAAGAATGTGGGAAACTCCCCTGACCACCTCACCTCACTCCCGTCGACTGGCTACCACATACAGGGTCCCCCCTGTCCTGGTTTCCAGAAGACTCAGTGCCTCACCACTCTATTGTAGTGCAGTCAGCAATGAGAAAGATCAGGAGTGCGAAGAGGCATGCCTCTAACCCTCCAGGATGTGAGTGTAGAACTTTGGATGTCGTACCTTCCAGGCTTCCATGCTTTCCGCCAGGATCAGTTCCTATATTTTATATATGGGAATGTTCCTTAAGGAAGTCACAGGCGATTTAGAAGCTTTGAGCCCTCTTCTTCCTGAGGATAAGAGGCAGGATTTCCTCACACTGGTTAAACATGCCCAGGATGTGTCTAAATTTGTCAATCGTGCAGCCTTTGACTGTTTTGAATGCATAAGCAGAACCTCTGCTATTGCCATAGGTGCACGTAGAATTGCCTGGCTCCAGGCATCCAATCTGGAGCTCTGGGTCCAGGACAAACTGGGCAATATTCCTTGTACAGGTGAGAATCTATTCGGCAAAAATTGGCAAGAAAAGGCCAATGAGTTGGATGCTGATAACTCCACTTTGGATAGGTTATCCAAAGCCACAACTGATCCTGCAAGAAAGAAATCTTTCAAAAAACCATTCTTTTCCAAAAAGAGGTTTTATCCCTCTTATCAGCAGGGACGTTCTGCAGGTCAGCCTGTTCGGAAGACTCAGCAACCAACCAAACGAAGAAAAGCAAAGACTGCTAAGCCTCAACTGTCTCAGCAGTCTCAGCCTCCACAAAGCCTTTGACTTCCATCTAGAGAACTTAACCTTCCTGGCCCTCAGTGGACCAGAACCTTCCACCATTCCAGGAAGGTTGTGCCACTTTGCCCCCAGATGGGGGCAAATAACAGCAGAACATTGGACTCTTTCCTTTATAAAAGAGAGGTACAAGCTTCACTTCCTCCGCTTGCCCCCTCCTACAATGGTAAGACCATTCTCAGTTCAATTCTCAGACCTCTCTCTTCAACCTGTTAGATTAAGAGGACACCATGCTTCTTGCCGAAGGGGCAATAGAAGAGGTACCCATTCTTCAACAGGGTACAGGGTTTTACTCCCCCTATTTCCTTATCCCAAAGAAAACAGGAGGACACAGACCCATTTTGGATCTCAGAGAATTGAACAAATTCCTGGTCAAGGAGAAATTCAAGATGGTTTCTCTAGGAACCCTGCTGCCATACCTTCAGAGTCAGGATTGACTTTGTTCTCTAGATCTCAAGGATGCGTACACTCATGTTCTCATCCATCCAACTCACAGAAAATTCCTTCGGTTTCTTTTTCAGGGGACGCACTACCAATACAGGATGCTTCCTTTTGGCCTGGCCTCAGCACCAAGGGTGTTCACGAAATGCATGGCTGTGGTAGCAGCATTTCTTCGCACTCTAGGAATATTCGTCTTCCCCTACTTAGACGACTGGCTCATTCGAGCCCCATCAGAGTCAGAGGCCAGAACTTCTCTATCTTGCACAGTGCGTATCCTTCAGTATTTGGGTCTGGTCATAAACATCCCAAAATACAGTCTAACTCCAACTCAGTCCCTAGAGTTCATAGGAGCTTTGCTGGATACCAAAAAGGAAAGGGCCTATCTTCCCCAGGCCCGTTGCCTTCGCATGGTGCAGTTAGCTTCTCAAGCAGTGCTGAAGTCTCATCTCACGGCTCGAGAAATGTTACAACTACTAGGCCACATGGCTTCTACCGTACATGTGGTCCCTTATGCTCGCCTTCATATGAGAGCATCCCAGTGGACTTTATCCACTCAATGGACCCAGGCATCAGGATGCCTGTCAGACAAAATAGCAAACACAAATCACCTTATTTTGTCCCTCCAATGGTGGCAGTCCACTCAAAACCTGTTGTTGGGGTCCCCATTTCAACAACCTTCACCCCAAGCAACTCTCACAACAGATGCTTCACCAGTGGTTGGGGAGCTCATCTGCAAGACCTCTCCACCCAAGGCACCTGGACTCCACAGGAGACGCATCTACACATCAATCTTCTGGAGCTCAGAGTGATCTTCCTTGCTCTTTGAGTGTTCCATACTCTGCTCAGCTACAAGACAGTCCTCATTCACACGGACAATCAAGTAGCCATATTCTGTGTGAACAAGCAGGGGGGAACAGGCTCTCTGTCGCTTTGCAACGAAGCTCTGCGACTATGGGCCCTCGCCAGAGAGCATCAGATTCATCTCTGGGAAGTATATATTCCAGGTATCCAAAACTCTTGAGCAGACAGACTCAGTCGAGTCCTGCTTCCACACGAATGGTCTCTACATGCAGACCAGGTGGCCAAGATTTTTCATATTTGGGGAACCCCGGACATAGACCTCTTTGCAAGTCCGTTGAATGCCAAACTTCCACGGTTCTGTTCCAGAATTCCGGCTCAGGGCTCTCAGGCCAGGGATGCTTTCCTCCTTCATTGGGGGCAAGACTTCCTTTATGCCTTTCCACCCATTCCCCTGATTCCCAAAACCCTGTTCAAGCTTCAGAGAGACAGAGGCCGTATGATTCTCATAGCTCCACATTGGCCACGGCAAGTGTGGTACCCTCTGCTTCTACATCTCTCTCAAGCTCCCTCTCTGGAGTTAGGGTCTGCTCCAGATCTCCTGTCTCAGGAGAACGGAATGTTATGGCATCCCAATCCTCAGTCACTGCATCTCAGGGCTTGGTTGCTGAAGGCCTAGATCTTCAAGATCTTAACCTTCCTCAGCAGGTAAAAGATATCCTTTATGCTTCCAGGAAGCCTTCCACTAGATGCTCTTATGCTTTTAAGTGGAAGAGGTTTACCATATGGTATTCGCAGAAGGGTTTTAACACCCTTGCCATGCCTCTGGAATCATTACTGGAGTATCTCCTTCATTTATCCAACGCAGGACTTAAGACTAACTCAGTAAGAGTCCATTTGAATGCTATTGCAGCTTCTTTGAAGCCTCTAAATGGACAACCTATTTCCTCATATCCTCTTATAGCAAGATTTATGTGAAGCCTTCTTCTAACTAAGCCTCCCATTAGGCCACCACCGGTGGCATGGGACTTAAACCTGGTTCTTGGTCAGCTCATGACGCCATCTTTCGAACCCTTAGCTACTACCTCATTGAAATTCCTTTCTTGGAAAGTTATCTTTCTCATTGCAATCACATCAGCACGTCGCATCAGTGAATTGCAGGCACTAGTAGCTGATCCACCTTATACAAGGTTCCATCATGACAAGGTAGTCCTTAGGACTCATCCACACTTTATGTCAAAGGGTGGTCTCGCCTATTCATCTTAACCAAGCGGTCTACCTGCCTGTGTTCTTTCCAAGACCCTCATGCATCAAATGCAGAAAGGAATCGTCATACTTTAGACTGTAAAAGAGCTTTAGCCTTTTACTTGCAAAGAACACAGCAACATAGAAAGTCCTCTCAACTCTTTGTTGCTTTTGATCCTTCTCATTTGGGACTTCCAGTCTCCAAGAGAACCCTGTCCAACTGGCTTGCACAGTGTATTTCCTTTGCCTATCAGAGTAAGAACCTTCCTCTGGAGGGCCATGTCACAGCTCACAGTGTGAGAGCCATGGCAGCTTCAATGGCTCATCTGCACTTTGTGTCTATCGACGACATCTGTCGAGCAGCCACTTGGGCCTCGGTTCATACCTTCACAGCCCATTACTACTTGGACAATGACTCCCGCAGGGATGCCTTGTTTGGTCAGGCTGTTCTCCAACACCTGTTCCATGCCTAGTCAACTCCTACCCACCATCCCTGGTTGGATGCCAGAGATCCATGGGGGGAAGTGGAGCCCTTTCACAGGGACACACAAATTCTGGGGTCTCTCCCTGGCATCTAAAGCTAGGGAATCCCCATATGTGAAGTCTATGTTCCTGCTTATTCCTGGAGATAGAATAGTTACTCACCTGTAACAGGTGATCTCCGGGAACAGCAGGAATTTAGTCTTCACAACCCACCTACCTCCCCTAGGAGTTGTATCTCTCTATCTCTTTCCCTTTCCCTCTCTCTCTCTTTGTCTCAGCTTTAAAACTCAACTGGAGAGAGGCAGTTGGGAAAGGCGGGAAGGCAGCACGCAGGCACTGTGGGATGCTTCCAAAAGTTTCCTAATTGTACGCTGGGGAGTGTTCCCGCACAGGCTCCGTCGGTACCGACAATACCCATATGTGAAAACTAAATTCCTGCTGTTCCCGGAGATCACCTGTTACAGGTGAGTAACCATGTTTTATCAGAAGGCAGCCTTTTTCTTTACCTTTTCAAAAACACCATAAAGCGATTTAGCATGCGCAAGCGATTTATAAAAAGGTTCTCAAGTGTCCTTTGTAAACTCTATGGTCTTGCATGGCCAATGTTGCTTTTCTTGGCTGAAATTGTGATATTCAGCTTTGAAAAATATATCACTTTTCCCTAACATTTGTAATCTCTTCTACAATATGCAGCCATTGCTGCTCTTCTGTTCTAAACCTAATTAGCCTTGCATTCACAGCTTGCTTGCCTCTTTCTTCCATGCATTGCCGCACATCACATACTCACCATTGTATTCTGTACACTTTAGCCTCAGGATGTTAAGACAAAGGGGGTTGATATTCAGAGCCTCTTATATGGTCAGTGATGGCATTGATGGCATAAGCAGCATTTTCTTTTTAAATTCTAGCCCTTACAAAGATAATTTTTTAAAGGAGTTTTCATGTGTATAGGCCTCTTTTATAAAATTATCTCATTCATAAGCATACACATGGTGCAATTAGGTGCATACTTTTATGTGACTTTAAGTGTGCTCAGGGAAGATGTTTTGGTGGAGTGAAGACAGATTCATGATTTGCACACATACTTTACAAGCTAAAATTTACACCTGTTCCCAAGAAGGCATAAAGTTCCATGGCTTCAATTTAGCCACTATTTCTGCAGGATTTGTGCCACTATTTTATACAGACACATAGGCACTTATGTTTTTTTATAAAATAGGATAAAAAACAAAATTGCCCTCTGTGAGGGTAATTTTATAAAATCATGCTTGGTTGACACATAGTTTAAAGCACATCTGTCGCACCTGTTTTATAAAGTCAAGTATGTGCGTACTTTATAAAATATGGCATAAGTGGTAAGATTTTCATGGCAAATCTAGGCACAATCAGTTATATACCAACCCTAGTTTTAAGACCGCATGTAAGTTATCTCCAGGAACAAGCAGGAATTTAGTCTTCACGTACAGGGTGATGTAGCCTGCATGAGAATACTCCCCAGAGTCCAATTGGAAAGCTTTTGGAGCACTTCAATGTGCCTGTGCGACTGCCTTCCCGCCTTCCCAGCTCCCTCTCTTCAGTCTTCATTTTCCGCGGAGCCAGCAGGAAGCAAATCCTGTCACGGCAGAAAAACTTCTCTTTGTGGATAGCGCCTCTGCCTTCCCATCAACACTGGGAAACACACATAAATAACTATTTTTGTTGGAACTCACACCGAGGGAACCCCCTCTCGTTGTGTGTTGTTCTGTTTTTATCTTAAATTCAAATAAGGACACAGCCTTAGCAAGGATCAGAGGGACATCAATCCTCTAATACCAACCGAAGAAAATTTCTGTTCATATGAAGGCCAGAGCCAAATAAAAAGTCACTTAACTTGAACGTGAGCTTCTCTACGACAGTTCAACAGATGTCCAGCATATATATATGGCGACTATGGTTACATAAAAGCTTTATACACCAATATAAATCAAGAAGCTGCGTTGGCCATGGCGGAGCAAGTTCCGTTTGATTTACCATCTCGCTTACCGAAATCCTTTATTATCAGCTTGTTGAAGTTGGTATTGACTAAAAACTTCTTTTTGTTTGAGGATCTATACTTTCAACAAATACATGGGATTGCAATGGGGGCGACGGTGGCACCGTCGGTGGCCACGTTTTATATGGCAGAATTTGAAACTAGATATATATACCCTTCTCCGTGGTTTCAATGGATACGCATGTGGTCCAGATTTCTGGACGATATTTTTTTCTTCTGGACTGACACGGAAGCAACATTGAATGAGTTTTTCACTTGGATTAACACGTTGTCATCTGACCTCCAATTTACACCCACCTTTCATAAGGAGACAATAGATTTTTTGGACATCCGTTTATTTAAGGATGGTTCTGGGGTGGGTTCTACTTTGTATCGTAAGGAGGTCCAACGGAATACTTCGCTTCATTACCAGAGTTATCACCCGGGGCCCTTACGAAGGGGATTACCGGTGGGTCAGTTCATAAGATTGCGTCGATTATGCTCCACGTTAGAGGATTTTAAGTTTCAGGCTTCAAGATTGAAGGCTCGATTGTTGGATCGAGGATATCCCCTTGATATTATTAATCGGGCATACCGAAGAGCCCGGTTTAATCATGGAGATTGGTGGGATATTCCGAGATTAACTTCTGAGGATTCTTTTCCATTTGTAGGGGTTTTGCCATACATGCCTGGTACTATTGAAGTGATAAAAATTCTAAAATCTCATTGGCCTATGCTATCCCTACACTGTAGTTTTGTAAAGCCACTAATGTTTGCCCTGCAGAGGGGTAGGAACATAGCGGATTGGGTAGTTCATCATGATAGTTCTATTCAAGAAACAGGGAGGGAGGATCTTGTGGGCCATTTTCAATGTGCGGAGTGTGATTTTTGCGCTTTGACACTGGAGGGTCAGGTTTGGCAACACCCTTCTAATCATCAGAGGATTTATAGTAAATTTGCTACGACTTGTTTATCTGCTTTTGTGGTGTACATTTTAATTTGTCCTTGTAATTTAATTTATGTGGGCAAAACATCGAGGATCATGAAGAAAAGACTTCAGGAGCATCGATCTCGGATTAATGGAGCTGTTTTGACAGCTCCGTTAGCTTCACATTGCCAGGAACATCATCATAGGTTCACTGATCTGCGCTGGAGAATAATTGATCATGTTCCATTTCAGGTCAGAGGGGGGGGGATAGGCATTCTCGCCTCAGTTATCGAGAACAATTTTGGATTTACACTTTAAATTCTGTGGAGCCTCAGGGTCTCAATTCAACAGTGGAGTGGTGGACTTTGGTATAAGCAGTATGGTTTGAGTGTACTGGAGACCTACTGGTTGCCAGCCAATCATGTGCTTCTCTTGAGGCATTTAAATGGTTTGTGTTTCCGGTGGAATCAGGAGCAACAGAGTTTGAAGAAGAGCCGGGAGGATCGGTGGCTCGAAACAAATACAACGTTGAGTTACTTTACTGTGGAGTTGAGGTCTCCTCATGTGGTTGCTCAGAATATGAAGTGGAGCCGTTTGGAATAAGCTTCTTTGGCTTGAGGAACGGGGAGTGGAGTTATTGGAGTCATTTGGAATCGTTGGTATGTTTCTCCGCAGCAACATATGAAGGATGTTTCCCCACAGCATTAATCTTATTATGAAGACCGTTGAGGGAGCGTCATCTCTCCTCTTGCTGGAGTATTTGGATCTCATTCATAATTGACCCGGACGAATACCACTGGGGCACTGTTCCCTCTAAGCTGTGCGCGTGTGCGCACATACTTTACAACAGAGCGCACAAAAATTACGGTTCTGATTCTGATAGAAAACAACACAGACATCTTAAAATTTAAAAGTTGTTGTGTATTTATGGTTTTCACAAGTTCTACAATATTTTCTAGTGCAATCAATGTGGTGTACATACTGTATTCTGACATGTAGTCAAATTTTAAAGTATATAACTCCGAGTGTCGAGCAGCGGGAGGGGCCTCCGGAGCAGCGCTACCCAATCGGGGAAAAGCCTCCAGCACATTTAAAGCTTCGCGCCATCGGGCGCAGGCCCCTTAAACCCCCGCCACTACCAGCAACTCTCCCCTTCCCTGGGGATCGAGCAACGAGCAGCGGGAGGGGCCTCCGGAGCAGCGCTACCCAATCGGGGAAAAGCCTCCAGCACATTTAAAGCTTCGCGCCTTCGGACGCAGGCCCCTTAAACCCCCGCCACTACCAGCAACTCTCCCCTTCCCTGGGGATCGAGCAACGAGCAGCGGGAGGGGCCTCCGGAGCAGCGCTACCCAATCGGGGAAAAGCCTCCAGCACATTTAAAGCTTCGCGCCATCGGGCGCAGGCCCCTTAAACCCCCGCCACTACCAGCAACTCTCCCCTTCCCTGGGGATCGAGCAATGAGCAGCGGGAGGGGCCTCCGGAGCAGCGCTACCCAATCGGGGAAAAGCCTCCAGCACATTTAAAGCTTCGCGCCATCGGGCGCAGGCCCCTTAAACCCCCGCCACTACCAGCAACTCTCCCCTTTCCCTGAGGATCGAGCAACGAGCAGCGGGAGGGGCCTCCGGAGCAGCGCTACCCAATCGGGGAAAAGCCTCCAGCACATTTAAAGCTTCGCGCCATCGGGCGCAGGCCCCTTAAACCCCCGCCACTACCAGCAACTCTCCCCTTCCCTGGGGATCGAGCAACGAGCAGCGGGAGGGGCCTCCGGAGCAGCGCTACCCAATCGGGGAAAAAGCCTCCAGCACATTTAAAGCTTCGCGCCATCGGGCGCAGGCCCCTTAAACCCCCGCCACTACCAGCAACTCTCCCCTTCCCTGGGGATCGAGCAACGAGCAGCGGGAGGGGCCTCCGGAGCAGCGCTACCCAATCGGGGAAAAGCCTCCAGCACATTTAAAGCTTCGCGCCATCGGGCGCAGGCCCCTTAAACCCCCGCCACTACCAGCAACTCTCCCCTTCCCTGGGGATCGAGCAACGAGCAGCGGGAGGGGCCTCCGGAGCAGCGCTACCCAATCGGGGAAAGCCTCCAGCACATTTAAAGCTTCGCGCCATCGGGCGCAGGCCCCTTAAACCCCCGCCACTACCAGCAACTCTCCCCTTCCCTGGGGATCGAGCAACGAGCAGCGGGAGGGGCCTCCGGAGCAGCGCTACCCAATCGGGGAAAAGCCTCCAGCACATTTAAAGCTTCGCGCCATCGGGCGCAGGCCCCTTAAACCCCCGCCACTACCAGCAACTCTCCCCTTCCCTGGGGATCGAGCAACGAGCAGCGGGAGGGGCCTCCGGAGCAGCGCTACCCAATCGGGGAAAAGCCTCCAGCACATTTAAAGCTTCGCGCCTTCGGGCGCAGGCCCCTTAAACCCCCGCCACTACCAGCAACTCTCCCCTTCCCTGGGGATCGAGCAACGAGCAGCGGGAGGGGCCTCCGGAGCAGCGCTACCCAATCGGGGAAAAGCCTCCAGCACATTTAAAGCTTCGCGCCATCGGGCGCAGGCCCCTTAAACCCCCGCCACTACCAGCAACTCTCCCCTTCCCTGGGGATCGAGCAACGAGCAGCGGGAGGGGCCTCCGGAGCAGCGCTACCCAATCGGGGAAAAGCCTCCAGCACATTTAAAGCTTCGCGCCATCGGGCGTGCCCGCGCCTGGCGGGCCTCGCCAGAGGGCCCTTTGGCGTGGCCCTTAGGAGTGGCACGACAGGAGTTCAAGGCCACAACTCTGAGCGTATGCACACCGAAAGAAGCTAAAGTCAAGGCAACCACCTAGATTAAGCTCCCCTGGCACTGAGCTCTCTCTTCTCCAGGTAATTACACCTCTGCCGAACACCACGCGACAGCAACAAACCACCCCGCCTAGCCCACAAGACTGCTCCTTCCTGCATCACCAGGCAACACCCCGTGGAAACCAGGTTTGATAAGCATTATCAACCTTACTATTCTTTCACAAAGACATCACTATCTGAATTAATTTCCTCAATAATATTGTCACACAAGTTTATTTGCTTACTACACTGGCTAACTGATGAGTGTTTGTGGGTAGGGACGTCTAACAGCATTTGCTACATTGTCTCCATTGCTCAATCTCTTACATTTTACATTGTCTCTGCTGCATGTACATTGCTACATCTCAAAAATTTGTTACATTGTTTCTACCACATATCCAATGCTCCAAATTGAAGAATGAAACATTGTGTCTACATATTTACCAGCTGCCTACAGTCTTATACCACTCCAAAAAGGTAGCTATAAGAGGCTTTCTTTCTCCCACACCTTAACAACCTGAAACCACACCAATTGTCTCATATTTTCCTCTGCCACCCTTGTACCGGAACAGATAGACCCAAAATGAAGCACATAATCCTCACTCTAATGAGTCTTTACCTTCTACTTACTATCTTGCCATCCAGCTCTCTGGCACTAACAGCACAAAACCCCATCCCAACGCTCCGGACTAGTGGAAGAAAATGCTCTGATGACATCAACAACCCCTATCATGAAGCGAGCTATCCACGCCGCCCCCGTCTACTCTATATCCCCCTACAAAATAACTCTAAACCAAGGCAAAATAAACCCCCACATACTAACAGCCTGAAGTGCGCTCTCATTAACGCTCGATCACTTCGCAAAAAATGGCCAGCAATCACTGAAACAATAATTCATCTTAATCTAGATGTCATTATGATAACTGAGACCTGGCTCTCACCGGAAGATAATACCATCCTCAATCAACTTCTCCCACCCAACTTCGTAACTTTCACAAGCCACAGGCAAAACAAAAGGGGTGGAGGAGTTGCCATCATCACCAGAGCTGACCTTCAATTCAAAATGGTAGAAACCAGCAATACCAATACCCTTGAAACATTATCTATTTCCAACCACGTTTGCTCCATAAACCTTATTTATAGAGCACCATCCACTGATCCAGACAATCTCTCCAATATCATAAACATAGCAACAAATACCCATGTTCCACATAGACCAAGCTGGATACTAGGTGATTTTAACCTACCATCCCTACAGGTCAATCAGGCAGCCGCATTCACAGAAGCCCTAGATATCTTGGGATACACCCAATTGGTTCATGAACCTACACACACAAAGGGCAACATTCTTGATCTGATATTCGCCCCACAAGTGGTGCTTCAACAAGCACAAAACATCACGTTATCTCTAACAGCAGTTCCATGGTCGGATCATAAGCTTATTTCATTCCAAATTCCGACCCCTACCAGGTCACAAAGGTCCATTACGAACGAACAAACAATCACAACCTCAAATGCCAGAAGTTTTCACCCGTTTAACAAAGAACGCATCCTGGATGAAATAAACTCTCTCCTTGACAATACCTCACAAGACCTGGATGTCCTAATTTCCACATGGAACAGCAAGCTCAGTGCGATCGCAATCCGCCCTCCCACGACTAAAGCCTCAAAGAAAAGACCATCAGCACCTTGGTTCACACCTGACTTAAAGGCGTCTTTAACCCTTCTACGAAGATCGGAAAAACGCTGGAGGAAATCACGTACCAGCAGCGATCAAGCAGCATACATCCAACTCTTACACACTCATCGCAGGGCTGTAACAGACAAAATGAAACAACATCACACCAACACTCTGAAACGTTCATTAAACAAGCCGCACAACCTCTTTAACCTGGTCAAATCTCTTGCCAGAGAACCGACCCCTGAGCGCACAGAATCTATACACCCTCAGGATTATTCCAACTTTATGCAATCAAAGCTATGCAGAACCGACAAGATGGTGATACCGGACCCCCCTTATGCTCAAGCATGCGCAACGTATCTATCCACCTTTACCACTCCGTCTAAGATAATTATTGAAGACACCATTGCTACCCTAAATACCTCCACTTCATACTCAGATCCATGTCCAGCATTCTGGATAAAAGATCTGCGATCTGACCTTGCCCCAATCTTAGCTAAAATGATGGGACTATCATTTAGCACCGGATCGTTCCCATCCATGCTCAAACAGACCTCTGTTAGACCGCTGCTTAAGGACACCAAATTAGACCCTCTAAAGGTCGAGTCTTACAGACCCATATCCAGTATCCCGATGCTCTCTAAAATCATTGAAAAAATAGTATACAGGCAGCTACAAGATCATGTGGACACCTATGCACCTCTAGATCCATCACAACACGGGTTTCAGAGAGTCACATGGAGTGGAAACACTACTTACCACTCTCTTCAACACCATAATCTCAGGCATTGACAACTCACGTACAGGTTTCGCACTTATCTTTTTAGATATTGCGGCAGCCTTCGACTCTGTCTGCCACGAGATCCTCCTGATTCGGCTAAGAGAGAAAGGCATCACTGAAACAGCGCTGGAGTGGTGCAGGTCTTACCTGTCTGGAAGATGGCAACACGTACGAGCAAATGGAACCACATCTGAGCCATTCCTACAAAGTCAAGGAGTCCCTCAAGGATCCTCCCTATCGTCTCTTATGTTTAACATTTATATCCAACCCATATGTAACATCATTAGACACTTTAATGTGAGTTGCATGATTTACGCCGACGATGTCCTACTTTACCTGCCAATATCCCTGGATTGCCCAGACCTCACCCCACTAACTAAGTGTTTCAATGCAGTATCCGAATGGCTCCTCTCTCAAAATCTGCGCATCCAACATAAGAAAACGGAGGTCCTATTCATCTCTAGAAATCTTGAGTTTATTCCACCTAACCACTTGGAAGTAGACAACGCCAAGCTGCAAGTAAAATCAGCCATACGATACCTCGGAGTCACATTGGATCAGAACCTCAACATGAAGCAGCACATAGCAAAAACAGTAAGAGCGATCTACTTCAAGATCAGATCCCTCAGACACATATGCCCTCTACTCGAGCTGAGTGACTTCCGTACCATCTACCAAGCCCTCATCATCCCTCATTTTGATTATGCAAACGCCATCCTACAAGGTCTCCCTCAAGCAACCTTACATCCCTTACAACTCGCCATGAACAGCGCTGCGCGAATCCTTTTAGGAGCACCAAGGAGAGAGCACATCACACCCCTCCTGATGCAGCTGCACTGGCTCCCCATCCAAGCCAGGATTAACTTCAAGATCTTAGTGATGACATTCAAGGCCATCAATGGGTTATCCTCTTCTTCAATATGTGACCTCATACAACAACCCATGCCCAACAGGATAAGAAGAACTGCTGCAACCAACATGCTAGCAATACCAAAAGCTATGACAAGATGCGCCATATCAACAGCCTGAGCGCCCCAAGCCTCTGGAACTCCTTACCACCACACATCAGAGCTATCCCCAATTTGAGCCAGTTCAGGAAGGCCTTAAAACACCTCCTCTTTATCAAATACCTCACAGCCTCCCTCGAACCCCAGCCACCAGGTACGAACAACACACAATGACCCCATCTCACATATATACAGTTACCAATTTCAGTATCCCATTTATGTACATAGTTTACCAATTTCAGTATTCCATTTATGTACATAGTTTCCCCCGTTATCCAAGTTGATTGCTCCTGTTCATTGTAATGACCTGACTCTTGTTCATTGTCGGATTCTGTTTTGTTTTATGTAAACCGCGCTGATCGTAAATAGTGCGGTATATAAGAAATGTAAAATAAATAAATAAATAAATAAATGTGGCGCACAAAAATTTAACCTTCCTTCAAAAGCTGCACAGCTGATATTTTATGCGCACACAGCCTACAGAAAATTAGAGGGAACATTGCACTGGGGGAATGTTAAACAGCCCTAGAGAGGACTTCAGCGGGTTTTGGCTGTCAGTTGGGGACGCTGACATGCTGAACATCTGTTGAACTGTCGTAGAGAAGCTCACTTTCAAGTTAAGTGACTTTTTATTTGGGTCTGGCCTTCATATGAACAGAAATTTTCTTCGGTTGGTATTAGAGGGTTGATGTCCCTCTGATCCTTGTCAAGGCTGTGTCCTTATTTGAATTTAAGATAAAAACAGAACAGCACACAACGAGAGGGGGTTCCCTCATGGTGTGAGTTCCAACAAAAATAGTTATTTATGTGTGTTTCCCTTATTGGTTTGGATGTTTTATGGGAGACCTATAGGGCTTTTTGGTTATATTCCCATCAACACTGGCACCGTCAAAGACATCGTTGGTTCCCTTATTTATATATATTTTTAATTTTTCTTTAATTTTCTTTAAAAAAAAAAAATCTTGGGCATCGATACCCTTTTTAGGCTTTAAGCCTACCATAGTCTCCACATCCTTGAAGGCATGGAGAAACCAATTAGTGGTTTCAAGAAATGTTTTAATTGTGCCAGCATCATCTTGGCAACTGATACACATGACTGGTGTTCAAAATGCCTCGGTCCAGACCACCACCCAAAGGACTGTTCCCTCTGCCAGAAAATGGCACGCAGAGGCCTACAAAACTGGACTTCTAAATTTGTAGCACTCTTCGCCTCAGATGTTGTATCAATGGCATCCACTTTGTCGAGGGCTTCATCATCCTTCTGTGGATCCTCAGGTATCTTTGAAGTCCAAGCACAAGACCGCATTGAAGTCTGGCAACACCTCCAGGAAAATATCTCATTCAAAGCATCGAGATCCACAAGGGTGGTGTCTTGGAGGTAGATCATCCTGCCAAATAGCTCCAGCGGGAGGCCCTGTCCTCCAAAGTCATCGAGGGGCCCCAGGATGCTCCTGAGGCCTTGACCTCCGGAGAGCTACTGGTGCCATACTCTGGGACGGTAGTGCAAATACTCTTCACCGATACCCAAGCATCAGCAACCTCGATAGACCAGCGCATACTGGCCATCGAGCGGAGCTTGGCAGCTCTCCTTGCCTCGATACCTACAAAACCCTTGGCTATAGCCACTGCCCCGTCGATACCAGTCACAGTACTGACATTAACACCGGTTGCGGGCACGACATCAGAGCTGCTGCAGATGACATCAACATCGCTCCGACCCATTCCCTCTCTTGGAACTATCACAGATACCGGTAACATAGAAACATAGAAATATGATGACAGAAAAAGACCACATGGTCTATCTAGTTTGTCCTTCCATATCAACAACTACAACAGTCCCCTTTTTACCTTTAGAGATCCTCTGTTTGTCCCATGCTTTTTTGAATTCAGTTACTGTCTTCATCTCTACCACCTCCACTGGAAGACTATTCCATAGATCCACTACTCTTTCCGTAAAGAAATATTTCCGCATATCACTCCTGAATCTATCTCCCTTCACCCTCATCCCATGTCCCCTCATAGCAGAACTTGCTTTAAATTGAAAGAGGCTCTCTCCCTGAACATTAATGCCACAGAGGTATTTAAACATCTCAATCATATCACCTCTATCCCGCCTTTCCTCTAAGGTGTACATATTAAGATCCTTCAGTCTGTCCTCATATGCTTTATAATGAAGACCACTAATCATTTTAGTAGCCACCCTCTGCACCGACTCCATCCTGTTCACATCCTTTTGAAGGTGCGGTCTCCAGAATTGCACACTATACTCCAAAAGAGGTCGCACCAAAGACTTATAGAGAGGCATTATCACCTCCTTTTTTCTGCTAGCCATTCTTCTCCGTATGCACCCAAGCATCCTTCTAGCTTTTGCCGTCACCTTTTCTACCTGTTTAGCTACTTTAAGATCATCAGACACAACCACGCCTAGGTCCCGCTCTTCTTTAGTGGACAAAAGTACTTCACCCCCTATACTATATTGCTCCCTTGGATTGCTGCAGCCCAAATGCGTGACCTTACATTTTTTAAAATTAAATCCCAGCTGCCAAATTCTAGACCATTCTTCAAGCTTAGCTAGATCCCTCCTCATGTTATCTACACCTTCCTGGGTGTCTACTCTATTGCAGATTTTGGTATCATCCGCAAAGAGTCAAACCTTACCCGACAGCCCTTCCGCTATATCACTAACAAAGATGTTAAAAAGAATCGGACCAAGGACAGATCCCTGGGGCAACAAACACAAGTGGCTCACCCAGACTGATATCTCAAAGCATCAGTAACAGCGAACATCATGCATGTCGATACTTTGAGTCCTCTGATTCCAATTCCCCCGTTTTGGATCTGGAGTCGATTCCTGGGAACACCAGGACCTTCCTTTGGAGCCTTCCCCACTTCAACAGCAATGCATGTTATCTCTGGAAGACATATCCTTTCAGGAATTCATTCAAGACCTAGCCAAGGGCTTCTCTATCATGGTTACATCAGAGAAAGAACCAAGTGTGGAGGAATTAGAGAGCGTCCAATACCCAGCAGCACCCAAGGAGGCAGACACTCTACCAGTGCACCACATCCTTCATGACCCATATGCTCAGTATGTGGGAGATGCCTCTCATGGTCTCACCTCAATGTCTACACCTTGATACCATGTATCAGGTACTAGAGTGTCCCGGCTTTCAAAAGCCGCAGCTTCCCCACCATGCCATGGTGGCAATGCGCCAAATCAAAAGCTTGACGTCTCAGTCCTCTAATGCTCCAGGTAGAGAATTGAGAACTCTTGACACCTTTGGTCGTTGATGCTTCCAAGCATCCATGCTGTCGGTTAGGATCAACACCTATATCTTCTATATGGAAATTTTCTTCTAGGAGGTATCAAGGGATCTCAAGGCCTTTGCTCCTCTCCTCTCAGATGACAAGAGGGCAGACTATCTTGCCCTAGTCAGGCATAGCCAAAATCTATCAAAGTTTGTCAGTAGAGCTACCTTCAATACCTTTGAATGCACAAGTAGGGCCTCAGCAATATGCATCGGTGCACATAGAATTACATGGCTTCAAGCCTCAGATCTTGAACAGTGGGTTCAAGATAAGCTGGGCAACATACCTTGCACAAGGGAAAACCTCTTTGGCAAAGACTATCAAGATAAGGCCTCTAAATTAGAGTCATAAAACTACTCTAAAGTAACTGTCAAGAGTAATAGCTGACCCTTCTAGAAAAAAGACACCTGCAAAGAAGTCTTTCTACAATAATAAGAAGAAATTCTTCTCAACTTATCCTGCTGTTTCCCAGTACCAAGGTCAGGCCCCACAGAAGAGGCAGCAGCCTCCTAAGCAACAAAGGAAGCCACAGGTGGCTAAATCTCAACTAGTTCCGCAGCCACAGTCTGCGCCTCTATTTTTATTCTTTTCAAGAGAATATTGCCACCCTACTTCTAGAGTCTGACTAAAATACGTATCTTACCAGTAAACCTCAGAGACCTTATCTTGGAAGTTTTTTTTATAAGATCAAATCTCTATGATGGCCCAAAATATATTTATTTAAACAGGTTTTATATCCTGCTTTTTCCTTCAATCAAAGCAGTCACATTACAATACAAGGTTGAACAGAGGTGAGGGAAACATGTACCACTCTTCATTACATCAGAGCAGTAGTAAATGGGATTACATAATACATGTACCGCTCTACTGTGTCACTGTGTCCACAAATGGCACCTCATCACCTCAGAGCAGTGGACACTCACCATAGTTCAGGAAGGGTATAGACTTCATTTGCAAACTCTGCCCCCTCCACTTTTATGGGGGAATATCAAACCCAACTCCCACTCACTGCTCTCTTACAAAGCGAGGTATCCTCTCTTCTGTCTCAGGGCGCCATAGAAGATGTCCCAACATCCTAAGGGAATGGGCTTCTTGTCTCCATACTTTCTCATTCCAAAGAAAGCCAGAGGATACAGGCACATTCTGGACCTCAGAAACCTCAACAACTTTCTAGTCCACAAAAAGTTCAAGATGATCTCTCTCGGGACTCTTCTTCCCTACCTCCAGAGTCAGGACTGGCTCTGTTCTCTATATTTTAAAGAAGCATACACACATATCCTCATCCATCCAGGACATAGGAAATATCTACACTTCACGTTTCAAGGAAGACATTAATACAGAGTCCTTCCCTTCAGACTCGCCTCTGCCCCAAGAGTTTTCATAAAGTGCATGTCAGTCATAGCCGCATATATTAGATCTCTGGGGATATTCATCTTCCCTTAATTAGACGACTGGCTAATAAACGCTCCACTCTTCACCTGTATATTTCTTTTTGCAACTGGGTCTCAGACTAGTAAGGAGCTATTTTTTGGGTTTTAAAGCAAGAACTCTAACCCGGTGCTCATCTTTGCACTAGGGGCCTGGAAGATAAAAACATCAGATGTGTGTGGAAAAGAAACAAAAATCTAAAAGAAATTCTAAGCCCTACAGTGCTAAGACCACTGACTCCAAAAGACATGCCCCAAGACAATGGGCATTATAAATGTGGAAATTGTGCTATCTGCAATATCACTGCAGAATGTACTTTTTTTCAGTATAGGGATAAGCGATATTATTTGCAACATCGAACCACATGCACCTCAACGCATGTTGTATACTGCATTCGCTGTCCCTGCCAATTAATTTATTTGGGTAAGACTATTCGGCCTTTTCATACAGGAGCACCGTAGCAGATTGAAGTGCAGGCATATGGAAGCGCCGATAGTACCCCATTGTCTACGTTTAAAGCATAGTTTCGAGTATCTTAATTGTTTTTGTATAGATCAAGTGCTGCATGGTCGTGGTAAAAAAACTAAGGAACAAATGTTACTGTACCGAGAGCAAAAATGGATTTATACACTTCAATCAGCAATGCCATCGGGACTAAATATGCAGATCGACTGGAAAGCATGCATGTAACTGAAGAACATAATAGAACTTTGAAAAAAAAATTTCAGTTATATGAGATCGGAATTCCCTTCGTATGATTATTGATGATCAATTTTTCTTAATGAATGACACTCATGATATTAAACGAGTGGAAGCCCGTATATAATGAGCTTCAAACTGGAAAGCGATTCTAAATTCACAAGTTCGTAAAGGTTAACAGTTACCGTTTCCCAATTGAGCATGGCTTATTCCGCACTAATGAAAGCCATTATGTTACTATTTATAACACCAGTTGGTAATCATTGTATTTAATTCCCGACCGGTAGAAAAGAGCCGCGTAGTGAGCATGTGCGGCGTCTTTGGCAAACAAGTCTCATTGACAACATAGAAGACGGCAGTTGGTTTTGAAAGAGTAGTGAGTGAAAATTTAAGCCCGAATGAGGGGTAGTTCAATGTGATAACTTTACATTAGTTCAAACAAAATGAGGTGATGCAAGTAATCTTATAAGTAACATGATACTGTATTTGTAGGGAAACCGACATAGTGCGAAACAAATCCCCTTGAGAAAACGTTCTAATGAAACGCACCAGCGCAAAGGTTGGCGTTGGGGAAGAACAGCTCAATCAGATAAGTACCACTTCTGCTTTACTTTTGAGTCTGAAACACATTTTGGTGGGAAAGATCTGTATAGAGCTGAGCACTACTAATGTAACATAAGCAACGTAAACGGGTCATTGATGCAAAGATGAGCACCGGGTTAGAGTTCTTGCTTTAAAACCCGAAAAATAGCTCCTTACTAGTCTGAGACCCAGTTGCAAAAAGAAATATACCTCACAGGTGAAGAGTGGAGCGTTTGTTTTACGTTACTGGATAGTATATTCAGCTCCGAAAGGTGATCACATCTATATCTTGACTGGCTAATAAAAGCAGACATCTCCCAAGAGGTACTGCTTTCCTTGCATCGTACCATCACAGTACTACAACGCTTGGGATTTGTGATAAACTTCCCAAAATCCCAGCTCACTCAAAAGGTAGAATTAATCGGAGTCCAACTAGACACCCAGCAGTCCAGGGTGTTCCTGCCCCAGCTCCATTGTGCCCATCTTGTCAAACTGGCATCCCAGACGCTCCTGCGAGATCATCTGACCTCCTGAGTGATGCTGCAGCTCCTTGGGCACATGGTCTCTACAATACATGTAGTTCCATATATATGTGGATAGCCCAGTGGACTCTTGCCTCCCTTTGAAAGCAAGTCTCAGGCCATCTCTGGAACAGGATTCAAGTCACTGCTGGTCTAACCACATCCCTTCAGTGGTGTTCTCCAGAAAATCTCCTCATAGGGTCACCTTTCAGATGCCTCCACTTCAATGCACCCTGACGGCGGATGCCTCCAAACTTGGTCGGGGAGCCCATCTGGGCAACCTGACTACACAGAGTCTATGGACAACGTATGAGTTACAACTCCAGATCAATCTCCTGGAACTTCATGCTATGTCCAATGCCTTTCGGGTGTTTCAACAGCACCTCAGAGCACAAGAAGTCCTAGTCGGGGCAGACAATCAGGTTGCCATGTTCTATATGAACAAACAGGGAGGGACAGGCTCTTTGGCCCTCTGCAAGGAGGCTTTACACCTGTGGTCCTTTGCCATTGCTCATCAAATACACCTCCAAGTGGTGTACCTTCTGGGGGAGTTTAATGTCTTGGCAGACAGACTGAGTCGCATCCTTCTTCCCCATGAATGTTCTCTCCATCTGGACACAATGTCCTACATCTTCCAGACCTGGGGAACTCTAGACTTAGATCTTTTTGTGACTCCACAAAATGCCAAGCTTCCTTGTTTCTGCACAAGAACTCCGACATCCAGCAATCAACAAGTAGATGCCTTCCACCCTCACTGGGGTCAGAGCCTGCTTTATGCTTTCCCTCCTATACCCCTCATTCCAGAGGTGATTTTCAAGCTTCAGTCTGACAAGAGCTCCATGATTCTCATAGCCCCTCACTAGCCACGGCAACCGTGGTTTCCACTGCTACTATGTCTGACTTAGACTCAGCCTTTGCGATTGGGATATGTGCCAGATCTCTCCCAGGACAATGGCTCACTACTCCATCCCAATCCACAGTCTCTCTCCGCCTCACAGCTTGGCTGTTGAGAGCACAGCTGTACAGATTTTGACCTTACTCAAGAAGTTAAAGAGATCCTATTGGCTTCCAGAAAGACCTCCACCAGATGTTCATACGCTTTTAAGTGATGTACATTATCTGTCTCGTTTTCCCAGAAGATTTCAATCCTTTTTCTACTCCAGTATCTCCTTCACCTGTCCTCGACAGGTCTGAAGACCAACTCTGTGAGAGTCCACATCAGTGCCTTCATGGCCTCTCACCACTTACTAGATGGACAGCCCATCTCCACGCAACTGCTAGTAGCGCCTTTTGTGAGAGGTCTCCTACTGTCCAGACAGCCCATCAAGGAGCAAAGAAAAGAAGCGGCAGATACACACCCAATAAACTTAAAAACTTTATTAAACCAAAGGGGTGGCCAAAACCCAACACAGGCCGTGTTTCGTAATCACTTCATCAGGGGCTATCCAGGCACACTAAAAAACAAATTATATAAATTAATAAAATCAAACTTAAAAACAATAAACATATGAAAATAGTGAGTTAAGAAAATTAAAATAAAAATGAAAATAATAGTGAAAATAAAATTATAAACATTAATATACAATAAAAGCATAAAGGCCAAAATGGACTATATCAATGAACAGATATCTTAAGAACCTTAATAAAAATCATAAAGACCATATATAATCTAAATGTATTTAACGTATTCAATTGACCAACCGCTCCATGAGTAAAATAACACATAAAATTCATTTATATACACATATATAATTAAATATGAAAATATGTATAATATAAATAAATAAATAATTAAAAATATGAACACTAATTGGAATACAAAAAATAATAAAATAACTAAAACATTTATAATTATAAAATACATTATACAAAATTGCACGATAAAATATAAAACACAACTATAGGCCATTGCGAAACAAGAAGGGATGAGGAGACTAAAAGAGTAGGACCGATCCAAAACTAATTGTGTAAATGCTGAATAAATCACATACTATAAGGATGGATATTACCTGTGGGTGTGAAGTACAAAGACTCCACCAGGTTCGATAGAAAAACTGGCAGATACTAATGTCAGAATAGCTTCTAGAAAGAATAAAAATAAAAATAAACCCATGACCCATACGCCACATTGGACAATAATGGAAGTTATGTTAGTTATTTAAAACAATATCTTGCATTGCAAAGGTAATAACAGATAAAATTATAAGTATGTTTACATTATTCATAAATTATCAAAAAACCATGGCTATTGCCCCCATAAAAATATAAATTATATATCTTTATTTTAAAATATAAACGTGCTGTCCCTCTTCAAAATTCATAATCATAAATATAACCAGTACTAAACCCGTATGCTAATTGAGTAAATTAAAATCATCTTTGTGAAGGGCTCAATGAACATTAATTTAAATATATTTCTGAAAAACTGTAAATATTACTCTCATAAAAATATATAAATAAATAAATAAATACATATAAAAAGGGGGGGGGGAAAGATTTATCCGTGTTCCTTTAGGAGTCTTTATTGTTGTCTTGAGATTCATAGGTTTAGCTGCATCCTTTGCACATCCTCCTTCCCCCCATTTTCCACCCCCCCTTCTTTCCCTTCCTCCCCCTTCCCCTCCCCCTCCTTTCCCCCCCTTCCCCCCTCTCCCTCCCCCTCCTTCCTCTCCCCCCCCTTCCCCCCTCCCCCCTCCCCCCCTCCCCCTTTCCCTCTCCCCTTCCCCCCCCTTTCCCTCCCCCCTCCCCTCTCTCCTTCCCCCCCCTTTCCCTCTCCCCTCTCCTTCCCCCCCCTTCCCCCCTCCCCTCCTTCCTCTCCCCCCCTTCCCCCCTACCCCTTTCCCTCTCCCCTCTCTCCTTCCCCCCTCTCTCCCTTCCCCCCTCTCCCTTTCCCCCGTCCCCCCCTCCCCAACTTTCTCTCCTCCCCCCCCCTTTCCCACCCCTTCCTTCCCTGCCTCAGACATTTAAAGGTTAACTTATTTGTTTGCACCATACATTGTTATATAAAATCTTTTAGCTTGTGCATGTCACTAGGATTTTATCTGTGGGTTTTAATTTAGTGATGGATCAGTGTTTGTAGTTGATGTTTTCCATTCATTTTTTTAAAGCTCTTTATCGTCATACTTCCGGTTCAGGTCCCTTTTTAAATGCGCATGTGTCGGCGTTCTCCAATTCTTTGAGAAACTTCAAACGGCTTTCTACAGATGGTTCTTTGGTTTGTTACCCTTTTAGTGTTGAAAAGTAGCAGGTTTGGTATTTGTTATATTTCTACAATCATGTATGAAATTCACCATCATGGTTTGTAGTATTTTAATGAAGTTTTTAAAAACCTCAATGTTTAAAGGAAGTCTTTTGTCCACCACAAAACCCCTTTTAAGGTTATGGTCAAAATTGGTGTTTTTCTCCCCCCCCCCTCCCTGGTGGGCGGTAATTTTTTATTCAATGGCTTCTTGTTTTTTATACGCAATGTTTTTTGAGTTTCCTCTACACGATTGTTTAAACGCCTCACTTTTAAGCATAAATCTAATTCTTATGGCAGTTCGGTTTATTTTAATATAGCCTTTAGTAGTTAGGTTAGCATTCATTCCATCAGGAATTGATCATTTTTTGTTTTTTGATTTTGAATACACAAGAACGTGCCTCTTGGTTCAGCGTTTATTTGGACTTCCCTTGCACCCGGTATTTTCGACGTTGTATTAATATATTTGTGTCACTTTTTTTTTTTTTTTTGTATTTAAAATTTTTTATTAGCACTCAACACAACAGGCAATACATAACATACATCTGGAACCCCCCCAACTCATATACCCTAATACATTCCTTTCATCATCATCAACCGATAGGAGAGATCCCCGCTCTTAGTGCATCTCCGTTTTCTCTGTTAACCCCTATATACTCTTTACACTTTGTACATTGTGCATTTTACATTTTATACAGTATGCAGTTCCTCCCCCAAACTTAGAGTACCGCACATTTGCCCGGCCAAAGAGTCTCACCTCCGGCCATACACCTCACCACACTGCACCAACTGAGCCTCTACCGACCAGGCAAATATTCTTCCAATGTGGACCATACAAGCATAAAAACCACATACCACACAATATTCCCCCCCTTCCCCCCCCTACCCAGTACCATCCCCCCCTACCACCCCCCCTCCCGCTAACATTAAGCCTCCAAACCTGAAACCCTCCCTCATCCCAGAGTCATAAGATCTCCTTTCCGCAGTACGATCAGCTGTGGACCTACTAAGAGCAACAAATGCAGATCTTAACAAGAAGTGCATACAGGAAACTTCCCACCCTATACCCCTACAATTTGAGGGATCAGAAATTGCATATTGCAACCATACCCGCAACATTATACTAGCCCCCCCCCCTCTTCCCTCCAATGTTCGTATCTTTCCCACACCGTATTGTACCTGTGGACATTGTGTTTTTGATGGGCTTCTATTGCACAATACCCCCTAAGCTGCTCCATGCGTCCCACCACCGCCGCTATTGGGGGGACATCCTGTTTCTTCCACCATCGTAGAAGACACATCCGCCCTGCGATGACACAGTACCCCTGTAGTCTGCCCAATTCTCTCCCTCCCTCTCCCAGCACCTCTTCGTTCAATATCACCATACTAGGGGTAAAACATACCTTCACCCCTGTAATGGCTGCCGTAAGGCTTTCCACCTCACTCCAATAATCCCGAACCCTCGGGCAGCCCCACACCATATGTATCAAATCTCCTCTAGCCCCACACCCCTTCCAGCATCGATCCGAGCTATCGGGGTAGAGGGCATGTAGCCACACCGGGGTCCAATACATTCTTAACCTTAGCTTATAGCTGTTTTCCAGCATGGCTGTTCCCGGAGCTAATTTATGAGTTCGAATATAAATTCTTTCCCACCTCTCATCATCCCACTGCCCCCCCAGCTCCTCCTCCCATTGCAACTGGCCCCGTATAGCTCCCTGTTGAAATTCCCCCAATATTTTATATAACTTTGATATAATCCGATTGGGCATCTCTTTAGTCCCCATCATCTCCTCAAATGGCGTGCTCTTCGCCATCCAGTCTTGCTTCACCTCCCTCCGCTGGAGCCAGTACCACAGACTAACATAAGCATATCTATCTGGCTCCTCCAAGCAATATTGCTGTTGCAACTCCTCAAAACCCCTAATTCTCCCCCCATCCCCCACCAATTGACCCAGTTTCCGTAACCCTTTCTCCCCCCACCCCCGAAAAACCCTAGCCGCCTCCCCCATCCTACTCTGCATTATGGTCTGAATTGGAGTTTCGCGGGAGTATTGTTTCCCCCCTAGCAGGTGCCCCTTCCATTTCACCCAAACCTGTCTTGTTAGTTCGCGATAGGGATTCCCATCACCTTCCTCCATCCCTCCCCCACCAGGGTCCCAAATCCATGCTCCCACCTCGGCCCCCTTCGCCTCCTCCATCTCCACCCATCCAGGTCGCTCCACCCCTGCCTTCCATGCAAACAGCGCCCGAAGTTGCGCCGCTTCATAGTACCGGAGCAGCGAGGGGACCCCCAATCCCCCCTCCGCTTTTAACCTATACATGGTCGCCCGGGCGACTTTCGGGCGCTTACCATCCCAAATAAACTGCAGAAGCCTATTTTGCATCTTATCTATTTCCTTTCTAACCAACCGACACGGCAGGGACATATACACAAACAATAACCTTGGGAGGACATTCATTTTCACCACCGCGATGCGGCCCATCCATGACAGATACAACCCCCTCCAACGGGATAAATCCTGTCTGATATTCTCAACCAGACCTTGATAATTCCATTGCTTAATCTTAAAAAATAGGGGTCCCCAACTGGATCCCCAAATACCTAAATCTCCCCTCCACCCACCTAAACTTAAAGTGGTGCCTCAAGCTCTCTTCCACCCTGGGCGCCAAATTAAATCCCAACACTTCCGTTTTCCCTTGGTTCATTTTATATCCCGCTAAGCGGCTATACCTTTGTATGGCCGTCAAGAGCACTGGTAATGTTGTAAGGGGCTGAGTCAGGGTAAAGACAACATCATCTGCAAACAGTCCAATCTTTTCCTCCCTCCCGCGTATCCTCACTCCTTTAATATCCCCCGCCCGCCTGATGTACGCTGCCAGCGGCTCAATAGCCAATGCAAACAATAAGGGCGATAAGGGGCACCCCTGTCTGGTACCTCTGTGGAGCTCAAAACTTTCAGAGTACCCACCATTAACCCTAACCCTGGCGCGCGGTCCCTGGTAGAGCGCTTTTATCCAACTGATATACTTCCCACCAAACCCCATGGTCTCTAAAACCTGAAACATAAAAGACCACTCCACCCGGTCAAAAGCCTTTTCTGCGTCTACGGTGATTAGCACTGCCTCCTCGGTGGTACACTGAAGTTGCCACATCACATTCAAAACTTTTCTCACATTATCACTACCCTGACGCCCCTTCACAAAACCCGTCTGATCCAGGTGAATCAGGTGCGGAACTACATCCTGAATTCTATTTGCCAAAATTTTTGCCAGTAGCTTTGCGTCCAAATTTATCAAGGAGATGGGTCGATAGGAGCCACATACCCCCTTATCTTTGCCTGGTTTCGGCAAAACTGTTATACCCGCCTCCGCCATTGTTCGCGGAAGGCCCTCCCCCTGCAGCACCATATTGACTACCTTGGTAAATAGGGGCGTAATCTGTTCTGATAGGACCTTATAGAACTTTGCCGTATACCCATCTAACCCTGGCGCCTTCCCCACTTTCAGCGTGGTTATAGCCCTCCTCACCTCCTCCTCCTGAATTGCCTGCCCAAGATATTCCCTTTCCTCCTCGGTCACCTGTGACAAGCCACATTCCTCCAGAAATTCTGCTGTGTCCTTCTCCCCCACCTCCAGTTCACTTTTATACAATTTCTTATAGTACTCCCGAAACACCCCCCTAATTCCCTTTGAGGTGTGTATCCATTCCCCTTTATTATTCCGAATGCCCTCAACATGCACTGCTTGCCTCCTCCCCTTCAGGCGACTTGCCAGTATCCTCCCCGCCCGATTACTGCCTTCAAAATGGGCCTGCTTCAATACTGCTAGATGGAATGCTATCTCTTGTGCCCGCAATTTACTCAACTCCGCTCTTACCCTATTAAGCTCCGCAAGTGTGCATGGATCCGACACCCTCTGATGTGCCCCCTCTAAACGCCGCAGCTGTTGCAATAATGCACTTTCCACTGCCCCTTTTTCTTGCTTCACCCGCGCCCCTAAACTAACCAACTGTCCTCGAATCACCGCTTTTAAGCCATCCCAGAGCACCCCCATAGACACCTCCCCTGTATCGTTTAATTGGAGGTAGTCCTGTATATTAACCTTAATCTTCCCCACATGCTTCTCCTCCTCTAACAGGGAATTGTTGAGTCTCCAAAATTTTAAACTATCATCCTTCCTGCCCATATCAAAGCGTACACTCACCGGGGCGTGATCCGACCAAGTGATCAAACCATGTTCTACTTCCTGTATTCTTTCCAACCAGATTCCACCCCCCCATATCATATCCAACCTACTATAGGAGCTATGCACTGGGGAATAGTATGTGTATTTCCGTTCCCCCGGATGCCAGTTTCTCCAAACATCTACCAGGCCCAAACTTTCTCTCAATTTATGCAAGCTTTGTCTATCTCTCCGCCCCCCTCCCCCCTGCCCCCCACTTGTGTTAATTCTGGGGTTACACGTCAGATTGAAATCCCCTCCCATTATTATTGGAATACTCCCAACTCCCTCCAACTCCTGCAAAAGTTGTTCATATGCCTCCCCCTGCTTCTCATTGGGGCCATACAAACTTATCACCCATACCTCCTCCTTTTCAATTTGCAATAGCACCCCCACCCACCTACCTCCTTTCCCCCGTTTAATCTCCTTCACCATATTATGGTACTCTCCCCCTACCAAGATGCCCACCCCCCCTTTCCGAGAGTTTAGTCTCTGGCCCGCCAGAACCACCTTGGGGTATTGCCGAGATTCCAGCAAATATTCCTGCCCCACCCGCAAATGTGTTTCCTGTATGCACATAATATCAGCACCCATTCTTTTACCCTCCATCTCCACCAACCGTCGTTTCTGTCTTGTACGCAACCCTTTTACATTCAATGTCATCATCTGTAATTTCCTCTGCTTCCCACACCCCCCTCCCAAAATCCCCCCACCCTCCCTTCCTACCCCTTTCCTCCCCCCTCCTCCTCCCCCCCTCACACTTCGAACCCCTTTCGACCTCCTCAAGGCATCGCCCACCCACCTCCCCTCCCTCCCCATCCCTCCCGTATCCTCCATCACTTCCAGAGGATAACTCAGGAGTAGTGCGCCCCCTACCTTCCCCAGCCTGACACTTACACACCCCCCTGCCCCCCTCCCTTCCACCATCCCCCTCTTCCGCCTCCCTCAGCCACCTACCCATATTCTCATCCCCCCTTTCCTCTCTACCTTCCCCTCCCACTCCCCCTGTGCCCCTCCTTCCTACCCCCTCTCCCCCCACTCACTTAGTCCTTCCCCCCTTTTACTCTACCACATCTCCATCCACCTCCCCCTCCCATCCGCCTACTCCTTCCCCTTCTCCACCCGCTCTCCACCTCCCCACCCTTCTCTTCCCCATATTGCAATACATAATACCTGTATGATACCAATATGTTCATTCTAAAACATAACACTCCACCATCACCCTGCAACATTTAGTCCTGCATTCTTTCAGTCCGCAAGTTTCTTCAAGTGTCTTCTGTCAGCCGGTCGTCTTGCAGCTCCTGCCCTGGTTTTGCCGTTTATGCCGGTGCTCCGGGCTGCCCCCACACTGCCCCCGCCGCCCTCCAGTTGAGGTACCTGCCCCCAGGCCTTCCGCCTTGGTGCTCAGTCCTGCCTCCCGAAGGGCCGGCATTGCCTCCTCCAGTGTCTGTATCCGCCACGTCCGCCCTTTAACTGTAAACGAGAGTCCAAATGGATAAAGCCAACGATATTTAATGTCCTCTCTCCGCAAAAGTTGCGTAACAGGTTGCATTGCCCTCCTCCTCTGCAACGTGCCCGCAGAAAGGTCTTCATATATGTGCACTGGGTACCCTTGCCACATGAGAGCTCCTTCTCTCCGTATTTTGTGAACAATTTTCTCTTTAATTTTATAACGTGCTAGGCAGATGATGATATCTCGTGGTTTGTTACCAACTGGTTTTCCCAGTGCACGATGTGCTCTTTCAAGTTGTATATCCATAGCCGTCACCTCCTCACCTCCTTGCCGGAGAGCTTCCAGGCACACCGATCGCGCAACCTTTTCACTGTCCAAAAACTCTTTTTCCTCTGGTATTCCGCGGAGTCTCAAATTGTTGCGTCGCGAACGGTTCTCCAGATCCTCCAGCTCTTGTAACCTATTCTCATGGTCTCCCATTCTGCACACCAGCTCTCCAACTTCCTCCTTCAGGGGACCCAGCACCTCATTCAACTCGTTCTTCACGGACTGCACCTCATTTTTAATTTCAAGAAACCAGTCTCTAAGCTCCGCTCTTGTGACAGTTTGCGTAGCTTCCATTCCCGGAGCTTTTACATTCTCCATCTCCACTTCTTCGCCCTGCTCTCCGTGCCCATCTGAAGGCTTTTTGTTCTCCATCTGTCCTGCTTCACCCTTCCCCACGTGCGACCCTGAGTACACATACTCTCTGAGATCTGCCGCTTTTCTTCTGGTGGTCATCTCTGCACCAGATTACGCAGTCTGGCACTGCACTGATCTTTCAATATTCAAACTTGCTGGCACTATGAGCAGCCTCACGAAGCTCTGGTACACTTCTCTAAACTGCAGCGTCCTGCGGCTGCCCGGCGGTCACCAGTTCTTCTCAGTGCCCTCTGACTTCAGCTCTGCAGACTCACAGTTTTTTCTGCTGTCTCAGGGCCTATGGGCTCCCTCCTCAGCCCCTGCTCACCTCCAGATCTTGTGCCCCACGCTTCTGGCCGCCTCCAGCTCCACTGTGCACCACGATTTCCTCCCTCGGAAGAGCTGCGAAGCTTTTTAGGAGCGCAGGACCCGGTCTGCCGCCGGCCTCTTACACCTCCTTCACTATGCCTCCGGGCGCCATTCCCGCCCGCCACGCGGCTGTGCAGGTCTCTCGCACATGCGGCTCTCTGCCGCTGAATTTCACCGCCGCCGGCGTTCCAGCGTTCGCGGTCACCCCCTGCCGCTTTCCGCACTCAGGGCCACTGCTTTCCGCCTCCGGGGGGCTGCGTTTTAATTAATAATGGCTGGATCGGTGCCGGAGCAGCTCCTTCAAGCTGCCATCGGCTCCGGTGACGTCACTTCCTCCCTATTTGTGTCACTTTTAAGGTTTTCCGGTTAATGCGTCTGAATCTCTGAGTGGATTACGTGGCGCAAGGAGTTCACTGGATGTTATAAAGGCAAGAAAGATTTTAATGAGTCTACAAGTTTATTTGGATTGCTTTTGAATATCTTCCGATTCTCCTTTTTTGATTTTTATATGGTTCCATTATGTTTTACGGTGTTCAATGTGTTTTTATTAGTTTTAACAACCGATGGGAGTTTGTTCTGTTTATTTTATATAAGATTTCTACATTTTTTTAGATAACCCCTCCCTCTTCTGTTCATATATTCCATATACTATGCCTTTTATTATGATGATTCTCATTCATTTAATTGTTGTATTATTTATGATTGTTTATGGTTATGCTCATGAGTTCTTAGTGGGGATAGCATCCAAAACCTTCTATATTTTAAAATAGAAGAATCTATTTATTTATTTTCATAAGGGCAATATTTATAGCCTTTAATATTTTAAAATAATACAACTATACAAGTATATTACGTTTATTGAGCCTTCTTTGTTCTTTCATAGGTCATGTTCATGCTCATGGTTTTCTAATGAGTATAGTATTCTTAAAAATTTTCTAAAAAATTTTTATATTTCAAAATAAAGTAATATATTTATATTTTTATGGGTATAACATTTACCTTTTAAAATTAAAGAATATATTTATTTTATAAGGGCAAGATTTATAGCCCTTACTGTTTTATAACTATAGAAATATAATAATGTAATTATATTATGTTCATTGAGCCCTTCCAGCCCTATTTTTGACCATGTTTTGCTCATGATTTTTTTAATAGGTATAGTATTAAAAAAAAATTTTTTATATTTATTTATTTATTTATTTATATATTTTTATGAGAGTAATATTTACAGTTTTTCAGAAATATATTTAAATTAATGTTCATTGAGCCCTTCACAAAGATGATTTTAATTTACTCAATTAGCATACGGGTTTAGTACTGGTTATATTTATGATTATGAATTTTGAAGAGGGACAGCACGTTTATATTTTAAAATAAAGATATATAATTTATATTTTTATGGGGGCAATAGCCATGGTTTTTTGATAATTTATGAATAATGTAAACATACTTATAATTTTATCTGTTATTACCTTTGCAATGCAAGATATTGTTTTAAATAACTAACATAACTTCCATTATTGTCCAATGTGGCGTATGGGTCATGGGTTTATTTTTATTTTTATTCTTTCTAGAAGCTATTCTGACATTAGTATCTGCCAGTTTTTCTATCGAACCTGGTGGAGTCTTTGTACTTCACACCCACAGGTAATATCCATCCTTATAGTATGTGATTTATTCAGCATTTACACAATTAGTTTTGGATCGGTCCTACTCTTTTAGTCTCCTCATCCCTTCTTGTTTCGCAATGGCCTATAGTTGTGTTTTATATTTTATCGTGCAATTTTGTATAATGTATTTTATAATTATAAATGTTTTAGTTATTTTATTATTTTTTGTATTCCAATTAGTGTTCATATTTTTAATTATTTATTTATTTATATTATACATATTTTCATATTTAATTATATATATGTGTATATAATGAATTTTATGTGTTATTTTACTCATGGAGCGGTTGGTCAATTGAATACGTTAAATACATTTAGATTATATATGGTCTTTATGATTTTTATTAAGGTTCTTAAGATATCTGTTCATTGATATAGTCCATTTTGGCCTTTATGCTTTTATTGTATATTAATGTTTATAATTTTATTTTCACTATTATTTTCATTTTTATTTTAATTTTCTTAACCCATTATTTTCATATGTTTATTGTTTTTAAGTTTGATTTTATTAATTTATATAATTTGTTTTTTAGTGTGCCTGGATAGCCCCTGATGAAGTGATTACGAAACACGGCCTGTGTTGGGTTTTGGCCACCCCTTTGGTTTAATAAAGTTTTTAAGTTTATTGGGTGTGTATCTGCCGCTTCTTTTCTTTGCTCCTGCTCGGTTGAGTGGCTAGTGCTGTTTTTTTTGTGGACCCAGACAGCCCATCAAGCCACCTCCAGTAGCTTGGGATCTCAATGTCATTCTAGTGCTGCTTCTCAAGCTGCCCTTTGAACCATTAATGACCTCACTTAAGTTCCTTTCTCTTGGAAAGTAATCTTCCTCATTGCCCTCACTTCAACTAGACACATTAGTGAGCTTCAGGTGTTGGTGACGGTTCCACCATGACAAAAGTAGTCCTTCAGGCTGACCCATACTTCGTTAAAGATGGTATCTCCCTTCCATTTAAACCAGTTTACCTTCCAGTGTTCTTTCCTAAACCGCATGCATCTAGAGCAGAAGCAACTCTACATACTCATGACTGCAAATGTACCTTGGCTTTCTATCGCCAAAGGACTCGAGATCATCGTAAAATCTCACAGTTGTTCAACTTATTTGAACCTAATCTACCTTTATCTAAACGTACATTCTCCAGATGGATAGCGGACTGCATTTCATTTGCTTATGACAAAGCGGGACTTTCTCTGGAAGGGCATGTCACCGCTCACAATGTTTGCACCATGGCAATCTTGATGGCTAACCTATGTTCAGTAGCCATTGATGAAATTTGCAAGGCAGCAACTTGGTATTTCATCCATATCTTCGCTGCCCATTACTGGGCAAGAACTCCTGCCGAGATGCCATGTTTGGTCAGGCTGTACTCCAGCACCTCTTTCAGTCTTAGATGCAATTACTACCCTCCATCCCAGACTTTGAGGATACCAGAAATCCCTGTGGGATCCATGACCTCATCATGCCTACTCCGAGGCGAACCGTCACCAGTTCTGACATCACTTCAATATTGGAGCTAGGGAGTCCCATATGTGACGACTACATTCCTGCTTGTTCCTGGAGATAGCATAGTTACTCACCTGTAACAGGTGATCTCCGGGAACAGCAGGAATTTAGTCTTCACAACCCACCCTCCTCCCCTAGGAGTTACATGGTTTCATTTACTTTCTTTGTCAGCTACACAGTCAACTGAAGAGAGGGAGTTGGGAAGGCAGTCGCGCAGGCGCAGTGGAGTGCCCCCAAAAGCTTTCCAATTGGACATTGGGGTGCGTTCCCACATGGACCCTGTTCCTGGAGATCACCTGTTACAGGTGAGTAACTGCACTTTATTATTTTATAATATATGCGTGTAGATTTTTGCTCTGCCCAAGCTCCTCCCCTGTGCATGCCCACAATTATAGTATCCACATTGGCTTAAAGCATGTACTTACAGAATAGTGTCTGACTAAAATACGTATCTTACCAGTAAACTTCAGAGACCTTATCTTGGACGTTCTTTTTATAAGATCAAATCTCTATGATGGCCCAAAAAATATATCCGAATCTGTACAAAGCCCTCAAATTTGATGGAAAGCTTCTTTTTTCTCTGACATATGCCTATGTCTTTCAGGCATTTTGAATGCTAAATATTGAAGGACAACATATGTGTGCTTTTGTTACAGGTGTTAGATTTTAGTGCCTTTTTTGCATTTATAAACAATATGAGGACAATGAAAAGGAAAGGAGAAGAAGTAGCTATATCTGTGAATTTGTTTAGATATAGAAATGCACGTGCCCATATTTCCAGAACAATGGAGAGTGGTACAGGAAAAACAACAAATCCAACATGCCTAACATGGCAGTAGGACTGTGTCAAGTTCTTAAGTTGTGATGATGAGCCCAGACAGCTTGAAATGGCTGTAGGGCTTTGTAATGGTTTTTCATAATTGTAGAAATGGCAGATCAATTATCATGGGCAGCAGGATGACTTGGCTACACTCCCCAACGACCAACAAAACTAAAAATTGATTTTCTTCAAGCTGTTAAACTTATATAAGTGACAAGTGGGAGATCTCCTTTAGCACAGAGAGTGATGGTAAGAGTGAGGAGAATAACCAGAGCAAGAATAGTAACTGTAGTAAAGTATAGGCAGGAGCAACTTGGTACATTCGGTGAACCAAATGCTTTTTATCTGATGTTAAGAGTAGTACTACATTGTATCAACAGGATTATATGTGAAGCTTAAGGTACTGATGCATCTCTTTATTTATCTCTTATTCTTTATTTGTGTTGTACATTTTGAACACTGTATAATTAAGTGTTAAATCAAGGGTAATATACAAAATGGGTAATATACGAAATGTGTAATTTGATAGCCTTTCTGAGTCCTTGCCATGCTGCTTAAGTAGGTATTTTCATCTAGATTAAAAGGGGTAATTTTATAACAAGGCTCCGATTTTAATCTTATTTCATCAAGGCAGTATGATGCCTATTTATTTATTTATTCATTTATTCACTATACTGCCCTTAGAACACAATTTTAAAAAACCCCATAGAAACAGGAAACAGTAATTTAAAGTTTACAGAAAGCCATGTCCAAGGTATTATAAAAAGCAGCAAAGAGAGGGGAGTGGAAGGGAAGGGTGAAACTATAGGTAAAGCAGATTAATGCCTGACCTGGTGGAATCTGTATAGGTAGATATCAGGATCAGGATGTGGAAACAGAATCAAAAGACAATTCAATATGTTTTCAGATTTTTTGAATGGCGGGAAGCAGGGTTCCTGGGCCGAGATAGCCAAAGGTAAACTGTCAAGAGAATTCCAGATGCAGTTTGGAAAGCGAGAGTATCATGAGTAGAGGCTCCTGGGATGAAGCAATGAATGTAGAGTTAATTGCAGATGAATTTACATCTATCCAAGGATTTAAACAAACTCTAGTATTTTACTGGAGTCCAGTTTGTTTGTTTTTAATTATCCTGTAGTGCTAATTCCTGTATTCACTAGCTCTCACTTCTGTTGCTGATAGGTCTGTTTACACTTAATACATTTGGCTAGTATCAGTGATATACTGCCAGTGGTCACCCCTGTTACTTTATAGAGTTATTTCCAAAAGTGCATTTTACAGGATATTGTCGCATAAAAGTGTGGACTAACTTTGGCCTCTGCATCACCCCCTTGTTCTTTGACAGTGGGGCTGAAAGAGAGCTGCCGCATGAAGCTAAGTGGTTGATTTATCAACATAACTTAATGGGTTATATACTTGGCGACCCTATCAGTTGAGGTGAACCACTGGATATATGACTTTGAACTTGAATGGATAATGTAACTGTTTGTTAGGACTGATCTATGTGCGGTCCACCTAAACAGATAAATTTATCCGAATAGTGGTTCAGTATCATTTTTATCTGGATAACTTTTGGCCTCACCTGTTGCCCCCCTACACCTGTATGGGTAACTTTTGGCCAAACATTGCAAGCAGTTATGCTTTTAGCACCAGGTGCTAACCGCATAAGTACTTTTGAATGTCAACCCTAATATGTTTTTCCTAATACTGAAACTATTAATTTCTGCATAAAAATGATGGAATATTGACTTTGAGATTCATTTCTGATATTTTGATGATGTTCATGATGAATACATGTACAATATAAAATGTTAAACTTCTGTTGTATGTTTAACATGTACAGATAATTGAACGGCTAAAACTAGTGCCTCTGAGCCAGGATAGCATGGAAGAGCGAGTTGCTGCATTCAGAAACTTCAGTGATGAAGTGAGTGTTTCATAGATAGTGTCAGTGATTCCTTCGTAAGCATATTCAAGTAATTACTTTGGTTCAGTAAGCCTGAAATCCCAGAGATAGGTGAGCAGATCTTTTATCGACTTATGTTTTATCTTCTTATTAATTGTACTTCATGTTATAAATTTGACAGTTTACTTCACTGGTTTATAATGTCCAACTCAAATAGTATCTAGTTACAGTCTGTCTTCATAGAAAAATTACACAGTCTATTGGTAACGTAGATTCCTAGGAGGTTATATATTAACATTGTATATGATGGCAGATAAAGACCAGTATGGTCCATCTAGTGTGTCCAGAAAGGTGGCCAGAGTAGGTGCACCTGCTACTCCGTGCAGGTCATCTCTCCCCATTCCTTTGTTTAGGGGTATACCCACTGTTCCATGTAGGTCATCCCTATTTGTTGAGATATAAGAGATAGTTATGTTTATTTTGATTTATCCTGTTGCTATAAAGGGATCCACTGTCTGTCCCATGCCATTTTGAATTCTATCACTGTATTTACCTCCACCACTTCCATCGGGAGGGCATTCCAAGCATCTACCACCCTTTCAGTGAAAAAGTATTTCCTGATGTTACCTTTCAGTTTACCCCCTTGCAGCTTCATTATATGCCCACTAGTTTGTTTCCCCGTCTTTGGAAGAGGTTTGTTTGTTCATTAATTCTCTTTAAGTATTTAAAGGTCCGAATCATATCTCCCCTGTCCCTCCTCTCCCCCAGAGTGTACATATTTAGGTCTTCAAGTCTCTTCTCATACGTCTTCTGACGCAGGCTCCAAATCATTTTGGTCGCCTTCCTCTGAACCGTTTCCAGTCTTTTTTTTATCCTTTTCGTCTGATGTGATGAAAAGGCCATAGATCCTTTCATTTGTCCCATACAAAACCTACTTTCTACATTTGTCAGAATCTGGTCTAAAGACTAATTCAGTAAGGGTACACATTAGTACAGTTGGTGCTTACCACCAGCACGTAGAAGAGAAATCCATCTCTTTACAGCCTCTAGTTGTGTGCTTCATGCTGGGTGTGCTTCTTACAAAGCCTCCCCTCAGGCCATCCACAATATCTTGGGATCTCAAAATGGTTTTGACTCAGCTAATGAAAGCTCCCACTGAGTAAGTTCCAGGCCCTAGTACTGATCCACCCTACACTAAGTTCTACAACAATAGGGTGGTTTTGTGCACTCATTCTAAATTCTTCTCTAAGGTGGTATCGGATTTCCACCTTAAACAGTCAATAATCCTTCCGACGTTTTTCCGAGACCTGATGCTCACAAAAGGGGAGACACATATACGTTGGCCTGCAAGACAACTTTGACCTACCTGTAGTGGACTCTAGCCCATAGAAAGTTCACCCAACATTTTGTTTCTTTTGACCTAAGCAAGCTCAGGGCTGCCATAAAAAAACTTACATACTTAAATTGACTAGCAGATTGTATCTTTGCTTAGGAAATGCCAAGGCTCATGATGTCTAAGCCATCACTGTTAGTACTTATCATTTATATAGTACTATAAGGCATACACAGCGCTGTACATTATAAGAGAGCTCGCAATCTATCCAAGACAGACAAATACAATAGAGGACAAAGGTAGAACTAAGGGGAAATGGTTATAGTACATGTAGGTGGTAAACAGAAAAATAAGGGGGTCAGAATCCACAAGCAGCATCGTAGAAGTGTGTTTTTAGCCTGAATTTGAATATTAACAGAGATAGAGCCTGAGGTACCGACTCAGTTGCCAGTTCCAGGTATAGTGTTTAGCAAGATTGAATGAATGAAGTCTGAAAGAGAAAGGCATAGATAATAGGGATTCCAATTAATTCTGCTAGAGTAGTCCACACAAGTGGGTTATGTCCCCCTGCCAGCAGATATTGGAGACAGAGAAAGTATCAAAAGCTTCAGTGGGCATGCCCTGGCACATGTAGCTGTACCCCAGGGGTCTCCTTCAGTATTTTCTCTGTCTCCAGCAGATGTGGATGTCTTTTAGTCTTGTTCCTGACAGTCACCTAGAGGGTTCCCTGTCAGCAGTTTTTTCTATTTTTCTACCATCTTTCATCCCCACTGCTTCTGTGGATGTCTTCAGGGTACATGATTGAGGTGTTTTTCCTTCATTTTCCCACAGTACTGGCTTTCAGCCCCTGGTTCAAGAGGATCAGTGAGCTGCCCAGAGGTTGAAGGGGGAGTTCTGGTCAGGAGGACCAGTAGAGTCCACTGCAAAGAGCCGTCAGTACTCTTTTCACAACAAGAGCACTTCTAGCTTTGTTGTTAAAAAAAACAAAAAAAAAAAAACTAGACATGGCATGGCTTCTACTGACAGGCTCTACACACGTCGTAGTGAGTGCCTTCTCCCCCCCACCCACCCACGCCTTACGATCTGTACTGAGCTCTTATTCGGTCCTCCACAGAAGTTAATAACTTGCAATAGGACAAGGCAGAATACAACTAGCACCGCAGCTCCTTCCTGCCCTTTTTCTGTGTGGTCGGGCTTTCGGTTTACAGACAGCGGCCATCTTGATTTCGCCATTTGCTTTGCTTGGAGTGCTGCGGCCTTGCGATGGTGCTTTCCCCAGAATGTTTCCCAGTTCCTAACAAAGAAGACTTATTAAAAGCTGGCTGCTACACAGTATCCTGTCTTGTACTTCTAAGGCAATCTGTGACCAATTTCCAGGGTGAATCCCACAGCCTTTGCTTGGATAGAGGGAGATTTGGGGTCAAAAAGCTCTCTTCTGTCTTTTAAATTTATACTGAAAGCTCTTTGCTGTTACTAGGCCGTGACTGATTTAACAAATACACTGGGTTCACAGATTTATCAGCTTTAATCTAAAGAATTCCTTTTTCCCCAAGATTTAGAAAACATTCCAGAAGTAAATACTTACAATTGCAGATCTCTGTCCAGAAGTAGCAGTCCCCTTTTGAGGTCCTGTTCAAAAACAGAGACTCCCTGAAGACATCTTCTGAGGCTGGCCGCCAAACCAAATGCCCCCGCCAGGAGGACTTGTTCTGCAAAGTCTCAGTGGGGAACCAGGAAGCCTCCGAGGCTTTGACCTCGACAGAGCCCCCTGTGCCGTGCTCTGATACGGTGTCTGCAAGCCCCGTTCTGTCTCTGGACCAGACACCGGCAATCTCGTTGGATCAGTGCATGTTATCCATCAAGACTTTAGTGGCTGTCCTTGTAGCCTCGGCACCACAGACACCGATGACTCCAGGACCAATTTCATTGGTATCGACATCGGTACCGACAGTGGAGGCAGTATCGGTGCTGCCATTGGTATCGCCACAGGTGCTTCCGCCTGATGTCCACCTCCCCACACCTCCGCTCCACCACAGGAACCAGTGTTCAGAGCCCCCATCAACTTGGTCGATTCCAGGTTTGGCACCATTACCTAGGCAGCAAGGGGAGAGCATCGAGCATGATCGGTACCAGCAGCACCGTTCACATGGTTATTGGCACCAACAACACTTACCAAGCTCAGATTCTGAGGCCTCTGATTCAGATCATTGGTCTCTCGACTTTGAAGAGCTTCTAGATATGGCATCGGTATCTGTATCGGAGCCATCACCTCCAAGCACCACCTTCCATCGAAAGTCACTGCCAGAGGACATGTCCTTCCAAGAATTTATTCAGGACATGGCAGCAGGACTCTTGATACCAGCTTTGGCAGAACCGGAGCCCCGGACGGAGGAACTGGAAATTCTACCAAGGAGGCAACGATCTTACCGATTCATAAAATCATACATAACCTGAAGCTTTGCATGGGGGAGACCCTGCTTACAGTCTCGCCCATCAGCAGATGCCTCGTCACAATCTATCGAGTACCGGAGGTGCAAGACTTTCAAAAGACATAGCTACCACATCATTCAGTGGTAGTCGAATCAAGGCTGTGCTGCAACAAAAGTGGTAAAACACATGTATTGATACCCCCTGGCAGGGAATCGAGGAACCCTGATGCCTTCACTCGACGATCGTTTCAGGCCTCTATGCTGGCTAGTAGGATCAATTCCTATACCTTATATGTGGAAATCTTCCTTAAGGAAATTAATAAGGATTTGGGAAGCTTTCCTTCCCTTCATCCTAGAAGAAGAGAGGCCAGCTTTTGAGACTGTTCTCAAAAACAGCCAGAATGTCTCCAAATTTGTGAACAGGGCAACTTTCAATGCATTCGAATCCACCAGCAGAACATCAGCTATTGCCATTGCCATCGGTGCTCGAAGGCTAGCATGGTTACAGGCCTTGGACATGGAGCAATGGGTCCAAGATAAAATTGGTAACATCCCTTGCACTGGGGAAAATCTCTTCAGTAAAAATTGGAGAGAAAAAGCTGGAGAGCTTGAAACTGAGGATACCACTCTGAAGAGGCTCTCCAGAAAGACTGCTGACCTTTCAAAAAAAAAAAAAAAAAAAACCCAGCAACAAAGAAATCCTTCTTTCCTAAAAAGAAGAGGTTCTACCCTTCTTCTTCACAACCTTTTTACCAGCCTCAAGACAAGCAACAAGGGCCTAAACCTGCTAAAAAAAACCAAACAAAAAACCCCACAGAACTGCTAAGCAACAGCCAGCAGTTCACCCACAAGCGACACCCAGCTTTTGACTCTGTCCTGGGGAACAGGGTCATCTTATCCCCTGCAAGCAGCCAATCCAACCAAGATAACAGGTCGACTTTGTTTCTTTGCCAGCCACTGGCAAATGATCATCTCAGAGCAGTGGACCCTAAGCATCATTCAACTTAATACAACTTCCTCCACCTCACTTCAGAGGCGAATATCCTCTCCAACCTATGTTCAAGGCCCTACTCAAAGAGGAAATCTCCAGTCTGTTCACCCAGGGTGCCATAGAGGAAGTTCCAAAACTAGAACTTCATGAGGGCTTCTACTCTCCTTGCTTTCTTATATCGAAGAAGTCAGGAGGATAAGGCCTATCCTCGACCTTCAAAATCTAAACAAATTCCTGGTCAGGGAAAGTTTGAAATGATTTCTCTCTGAAACCTCCTACCCTACTTGCAGGAACAAGACTGCCTATGTTCCCTAGATCTCAAAGATGCATATACCCATATCCTGATACATCCAGGACACAGGAAATATCTTCACTTTGCCTTTCAGGGAACTCTGCCAGTACAGAGTCCTTCCCTTCAGACTAGCATCTGCTCCCAGGATGTTCACAAAATGCAATTCAGTGGTAGCAGCCTACCTGCGAAGCAAGGGGATCTTTGTCTTCCCTTACCTCGACAACTGGTTGATAAAGGCAGACCCTCCAGGAGAGATCTGCACTTCTCTGAAAACCACTCTTGCAATGCTGCAACACCTGGGATTTGTTGTAAACTTCCCAAAGTCCCATCTAATCCCAACCCAAAGATTGGAATTCATAGGGGCAGTGTTAGACATTCAGCTTTCCAGAGCCTTTCTGCTACTGGGCCATATGGACCGACTAGTATCCCTAGTCACCCACATGCATCAACAGACAAGCTCATCAGCTCAAGACTAGGGCACATGGCATCCACAGTTCATGTAGTACCATATGCAAGACTGCATATGCGCCTAACGCAGTGGATCCTAGCATTCCAATGGACACAAAACACCTATGGGACACCACTCAGATCACACAACCACTAGTCCAGTCCCTCCTATGTTGGTGCACCCAGCAATCCTCCTAGAAGTGTCACCTTTTCGGATGCCGTAACCTCAACACACTCTGACTGCGGATGCATCCAAACTAGGTTGGGGAGCCCACCTGGAGTCGGTATCCACACAAGGCCTGTGGACAACTCAGGAGTCATCGTTACAAATCAACTTGTTGGAACTCTGGGCAATCACAAATGCCCTACAGGTATTTCAACACCACCTGTCAAACAGCCAGCTGCTCGTCAGGACAAGTGGTAGTGTTCTATGTGAACAAGCAAGGCAGAACAGGCTCACTTCCCCTCTGTGAAGAGGCCTGTTGCCTGTGGAACTTCGCCACCTTCATGCAGTGTATATTCCTGGCATTCAGAATCACTTTGCAGACAGGCTCAGTCGCAACCTCCACCCACACGAGTGGAGTCTAGACTCTTGCTCAGTGGCATAAATCTTCAAGGCCTGGGGAACACCAGTCATCAACCTCGTTGCCACTCCACAGAACAGCAAACTCCCATAGTTCTGTTCCAGAGTTCCGTCCAAGCTAAGCCAAGAAAACAATGCTTTTCACATACATTGGGGTCAGGGACTACTTTATGTATTTCCCCCCCACACCCCTAATACTGAAGACCCTCTTCAAACTCCAGCTCGACGGAGGCACTATGATCCTCATAGCCCCCTTCTGCAACAGACTTAACCAATCCGTCTGGGCTGCAATCAGGGTCTTCTACCCCAGAACAACAGAACAGTCCTACATCCCAATCTGTGATCTCTCCATCTGACTGCATGGCTGCTGAAGGGGTGATGCTCCAGTATCTCCACCTTCCTCAGAAGGTAAAGAAAGGTAAAGGAAACTCTCCTGGCTTCAAGAAAACCCTCCACCAGGCGGGCCTACGCGTTCAAATGGTGCAGATTAGGATCATGGTGCACATGGGACAATCCCTTTGACCACCAGTGCCTGCACTTTTGCAATATCTATTGCATTTGTCCTCTTCAGGACTAAAGACCAATTTGGTTAGAGTTCACCTCAGTGCCATTGTGACTTTTCACAAACCAATCTATGGCCAGTCCATCTCAGTGCATCCCCTAATGGCCTGTTTCATGAGAGGCCTCCTCTCTAAGCTTCTCAAACCCCCGTTTGAACCTCTAGCTATTGTTCACTTGTGGTACTTGTCTTGGAAGGTCATATTCCTAGTTGCTCTGACCTTGGCCATGTGCATCAGTGAATTACAAGCCTTGGTGGCCCATCCACCAGATTACATCTTGACAAAGTTGTCCTATGGACACACTCTCACTTTCTGCCAAAAGTGGTATCTCACTTCCACATCAGTCAATCGGCAATATTTCATCTTCTTTCCAAGACTGCACTCTTCCCGTTCAGAAGCAAACCTGCACACTCTGGATTGAAAACGAGCCCTGGCCTTCTGTCTGCAGAGAACTCAGGATCTCTGCAAGTCCTCAAAATTGCTCGTTTCCTTTGACCCCACTCACTTGGGGTTTCCTCTAACAAAGCGTATGCTCTCCAGATGGATAGCAGACTGCATCACTTGCTTATGATAAAGCAGGACTCTCCCTCACAGGCCACGTCACTACTCACAATGTCCAAGCCATGGCAGCTTCTGTAGCCAATCTACGCTCAGTACCCATTGACAAAATATGCCGGACAGCAGCCTGGTCCTCCATCCACTCCTTTGCCGCCCATTACTGCTTGGACAAGGACTCCCACTGGGATGTGGCCTTTGGCCAAGCAGTCCTCCAACATCTCTTTGGAGGATTGCCTGGCCGAAGGCAACTCCCCCCCCCCCCCCCTGCCCACACTGTTTAATCCATATCTCCATGGTGGGGATATCTGTCCAGCTGAACCCATTCTGACCTTTCTGAACTGGTTTCCCAGTCTCCTGAAGATCTGTGAAGACTACATTCCTGCCTGATCCTGGAGATAGCATAGTTACTCACCTGTAACAGGTGATCTCTGGGAACAGCAGGAATTTAGTCTTCACAACACACCCTCTTCCCCATGGAGTTTGTAGGGTCAAATAAATCACTGTTATAGTATCATAGTATGTGAAGACAGATAAAGGCCAGTATGGTCCATCTAGTCTGCCCAATAAGGTGGCTAGAGTGGTTGTAACTGTAGCTCTGTGCAGATTATGCCTCCTCCCCCCCCCCCCACCCCCCCGTTAAAAGATATAAAAGTTTGCTTTGATTTTATCCTCTTGTTATAAAGGGATCCACTGTGTCTGTCCCATGCCATTTTAAATTCCATCACTGCTTTTGCCCGCACCACCTCCATTGGGAGAGCATTCAATGCATCCACCACCCTTTCAGTGAAAAAGTAGTTCCTGATGTTGCTTTTAATTTTATCGCTTTGCAGCTGCTTCATATGCCCTCAAGTCTTACAGCTTCCCCTTCTTTGAAAAGGCTTTTGTTCACTGATACAGACTTTTAAATACTTAAGGAGTATCATACCTCTCCTGTCCTTCCTCTCCTCTAGGGTGTATATATATATTTAGGTCTTCAAGTCTTCTGGCATAGGCTCCAAATCATTTTGGTCGCCTTCCTCTGAACCGTTTCCAGTCTTTTTATTTTCTTTGTGAGATATGGTCTCCAAAACTGAACACAATACTCCAAGTGAGGGCTCATCAGCGACTTGTATATAGGAGCATTAATACCTCCTCCTTTCTGCTGGTTATTCCTCTCTGTATGCAGCCCAGCATCCTTCTGGCTTTGGCTACTGCTTTGTAGCATTGTTTTGTCACCTTGAGATCCTCAGACACTAGCACTCTGAGGGTCCCTCTCCTGGTCCATGCACACCAACCTCTCTCCCCCTATTGCATACATTTCCCGGATTTCTGAATCTCAAGTGCATGACTCTGCACTTCTTCGCATTAGATTGTAACTGCCAAGAATTAGACCATTCTTCAGTGTTTTTAGATCTTTCCTCATGCTGTCCATGTCCTCAAAAGTGTCCACTCTGTTGTAAATTTTCATGTCATCTATAAAAAGGCAGACTTTTCCATTCTGTCCTTCTGCAATGTCATTCACAAATACATTGAACAGTATCGGTCCCAGGACCAATCCCTGAAGCATGCCACTATGCACCTTCCTTTCTTCTGAGTGAGTTCCATTTACTACTACCTTCTGTTGTCTGTCAGTCAACCAATTTCTGATTGCGTTCACTATCTTGGGACCTATCCTCAGGCTGCTCAGTTTATTGATAAGCCTCCTATGAGGAACAGTTTCAAAGGCTTTGCTGAAAATCTAGGCAGATCACATCCATTGCATGCCCTTGATCTAGTTCTCTGGTCATCCAGTCAAACAACTCAATCAAATTTGTTTGGCATGATCTTCCCCCAGTAAAACCATGTTGCCTCGGATCATGCAATCCATTGGTTTTCAGAAAGTCCACTATTCTTTCTTTCAAGAGCGTTTCCATTACTTTTCCCACCACAGAGGTAAGGCTTACTGGCCTATAGTTTGTCACCTCTTCCCTGTTACCACTTTTGTGAAGAGGTACCACATCAGCCCTTCTTCAGTCCTGCAGAACCTCTCCCATCTCCAAGGATCTATTAAAAACATCCTTTAAAGGCCCTGTTAGAATTTTTCTGAGGCCTTTCAGTAACCTGGGATGTATCCCATCTGGTCCCATGGCCTTGTCACTTTCAGGTTTGCAAGCTGTCCAAACAAATCATTTTCTGTGAATGGTGTGATATCTACTCTACTCTCATTTGTATATTTGTCACTCATATGTTCTCCTCCTCCAGGATTTTCTTTCTTGAATATAGAACAGAAGTATTTGTTTAGCATTTTCGCTTTCTCAATGTCACTTTTTGCAAATCCATCCTTGGCACTTTTGAGTTTTGCAATTCTGCCTCTGATCTTCCTCTTCTCCCGAATATAACTGAAAAATGTTTTGTCTCCATGCTTCACGTTTTTAACCATCTTCTGTTCTGCCTTTGCTTTTGCTTTTGCTATCCTTATTTCTCTCTTTGTCTCTTTTAGCTTCATCCTGTATTCTTTTCTGTGTTCCTCTTTTTGAGATCTTATCTATGCCTTTCACTTCTACTGCCAACTCCAGACTCCATTCCTTCCACCTTGCTGCACCATCTGCCTGGAATAGCCTACCTGAGTTAGTCTGTCAAGATCCATCCTTGGTCCTATTCACATCCAGGTTAAAGGTTCATCTCTTCGAGGCTGCTTTTGGATCTTGAACTCTTATCCTCCTGTATTTTAATCATTTCCCTAAGAATTTCCTTGTCCTCTGGTGTTCTGTTTGTCTGTTTTAACAGATTGCAAGTTCTGTGGAGCAGGGACTGCATGCCTAGTAGCGCTATGTAAATGATAGGTACTAGTACTAGTAAACAAAAACAAGTTGAAAAGTGCACATTAATAGTGTGACGAAACACCACGTTTCCCCATCCTCCATTTGCAAACCCCTTCAAATGTCTGGGAGTGGTGGAAGCGTTTGAAGAGAGATGATAGTGTATCTTGCTATGGTTTCAGGGCTGTGTTAGGCATATTTAGACAGAAATATATAACAGTTACTTATAGCTTCAGATAGCAAGTGTTTGTGTAGTTCAATGGTTGTTTGCTTGTCTGTGCATGGGATGTGGCGGTGTGTGCCTTTGTGTTGGTGAGGTTCAGGGCTTTGTTGCATGTGTGTGTGTGTGGTGCAAGGTGAGGAGCATGTGTATATGTATGTGTGTCTGTTGTGTGGAGGTGGGGTGTCTGTGTGTGTGTGTGTATGGTACGAAGGTGGGGTGTGTGTGTAGTGCAGAGCAGGGGTGCATGTGTGTGTAAGGTGCGAAGGTGGGGGAGGGGTGTGTGTGTGTGTGTAGCGCAGAGCTGGAGTACATGTGTGTGCCTGTCGTGCACAGGTGAGGTGCCTTTTTTTTAAACTATTGCCCTTTTAAATTTTGCTGCCTCACCCTCCTATCTATTTTATCTCCAGGAACAAGCAGGAATGAGTCTTCACATATGGGTACGTCGGTACCGACGGAGCCTGCACGGGAATGCTCCCCAGCATCCAATCAGAAAGCTTTTGGGAGCATCCCTCGCGCCTGCGCACTGACTTCCCACCTTTTCCACTTCTTCTCCTCAGTTTTTGTTTTTCCGCGGAGCCGGCAGGACGTCCTCCTGTCACCGCAGAAACCTTTTTCTTTAAATTCTTCATTTCTTGTTTTCTTGTGGTCACGGCTGTTTTTCCCGCCGCCACTGGTACCGCCGGTGGTTTTTTTCTTTTCTTTTTCTTTAACTCAGAGAGATTTTTCCCTCTGCTTCTGTCTTAACCTTTTGGGTCTACAAGGCCTCTTCATCATGGGGCCTTCTTCTCCTAAGAAGTGCCTTCACTGTGGAAACACAGTTTTCTTTTTAAACTCCAATAACTGGTGTCTAACCTGTTTGGGTCCTGACCCTTTTTCCCCTGAACCATCAGGTTGCAATACTGTGAGAAGACCTTCCCTCTTTCGAGTTTCCCTCGATACCATTTTCACTCCGGCAGGGAAGGCACCGTTTTTTTCTTCTCTACAGGATCAGGTAACCCACAAACAGTCTGTTAAGACTTGCCAATCCTTGAGTGGTAGGTCTCATGCCAAGCATGATGACGGCTCCGGCCTTGCCCTCAACACCCCATTGGCATTAAAACCCCGGCGGGAGTCTTCGGGCTCCAAAGCATTTCAGGGGTTTCAGGTTGTTCCTGGGGCTCACCCCTCACAGAACATACCTGAGCCATGCTCGGTGGTGGTATCCACTTCGAGCGGTACCGATACCCCGGTATCGGCACCGGTGTCGAGTGTTCCACTCTTCACCAGGGATCGTCATCTGGCGTCCTCGGTACCTTCAGGACCGATCAATACGTTCCTGTTTGACTTTCCTGTATCTAAGCCATGCTCGGGGATGGCACCCGCTTCGAGTGGTACCGATACCCCGGCATCGGCACCGGTGTCGAGTGTTCCCCTCTTCACCAGGGATCATCATCTGGCGTCCTCGGTACCTTCGGGACTGATCAATACGACCGGAGTGACTTTCCTGTATCGGCATCGCCGATACCACCACCGACGTCGGTGCCCTCTAGACATGCATCGATAGACTCGTTCCCTTCGATGCCGAGTCTGGAATCGATATCTAGTCTAGATGACTGGGTACCGACGCGTCTTGCAACTGACCCTTATCGTTTCCGGATACGCAGTACCAAGGATATTCACCAAGACTCTCTGGTTCCCTCGGTACCACTTGAGCAGCCTCCGATGACTGCCTCGATGACATTACCGTCTCCGATTCCGCCTCAGCTGCCGGTATTGGTATCGATGTCGATTCCTGCAGTTACATCGGTACCATCGATCCTTTCTATGCCTAGTTTGGAATTGATACCTGGCATGGACGATGCAGTACTAACTGCCTCAAATCGTGACTGCCAGTATCACTATCCATCTAGTAGGGTTCTTTTTCTGCACCAGACCCAGTACATCCTCTGGTGCTCAGGCTGCTTCTTCAACCTTAGCCTACCCAGGGATGGTTCCCATTGGAGATCCTTCTTTTCAGAAATTTCTCCTTGATATGGCAACCTTTCTTGCTATTCCTATCCCTGGCTTTGATCTTAACCAAGGCTCTCCTGCAGAAAAGGAAAATATAATGCTTCCTTTATATCATTCTTTGCAGGATCTTCTTCTAAAGAATATGGGAATCACCTTTAAGGGTTCCCTCACCTTCTACAGCAACTAATGTTCTGTATCAGGTGCCCCCCTCTCCAGGGTTTCAAAGGACTCAACTTCCCCATCATTCCATTGTAGTGGAATCAGCAATGAGGAAAGTAAAAAGCAAGAAGAAGCATTCTTCTTATCCGCCAGGTCATGCATCTAGAGCACTTGATGCCTTTGGACGTCAAACCTTCCAAACATCTATGCTGGCATCAAGAATTATTTCTTATATATTTTATATGAGTCTAACACTCCAGGAGGTCACAAAGAAATTATCTCTTTTGACTCCTTTTTTGTCAGAGCCTAAGGCTGCTGACTATTCCTTGCTTCTTAGTCATAGCCGGAATATCTCTTGGTTTCTTTCTCGTGCTTCTCTAGACTTTTTTGAGTCTGTTAGCAGATCCTCTGCTATTGCCATTGGAGCACGTCGCAGAGCCTGGCTCCAAGCTTCAGACTTGAGCAGATGGGCACAACACACACTGGGTAATTCTCCTTGTACTGGAGAAAATCTCTTCAATAAGGAGGCTTTACGTCAGGTTGCTCATTGCTCCACTGACTTCCCTGTTTCTGGAGACCATTCTAAGCCGCCTTCTTCCCCAGGAGGTAGGAAATGTCCTACCAAACCTTCTTTCCCTAAGAAAAGAAGGTTTCATTCTTCTCCTGCCCATCATCCAGATGTACCCAAGCAAGGGACACTTCGTCCTAGTCTGAAGTTTCCAAACTCTAGCCAGTCTGAGCATACCCAGCAACCATAGGTTCTGAAGGTTGCAATCTACAGTTAACTTCTTCCTAGCAGAAGTTTGTTCACTGTTTTTTCTTAAAGCTCTACACTGGGGTTTTCCTTTTTCAGTATGCTAAGCTGTCAGGATATTCTTGTCCATGGGTTACAGAATTCTCCTCTTCTTACTACCAAGAAGGGAAGTTACAACTATCCCATGATAGTTTCTGTCCCAGCATGAACATTTTTTCCTTCAGCTGACTCGCCATATGGGTAAGTCACCCTCCAATTACCTGTTTTCTCTACCCTCTCATCCAGGGTTTCCCCTGACTGAGTGGTACCATACTGAAAAGCTTCTCTAGCCTTTCATTCCAGTGTAGACTTTTTGTTTCCTTGAATACATTCTCAAGATAACTCATCAGGCAGGGACAGGAATATCTCCTCTCCCTTTGTCTGTTTCTCTTTGTTTTGCACAGGAAGATTCTCTCTGCTGTCTTTTTCAGCTGCTGTGCATGCAGGAGTTCCAGTGATTGAACTACTGGTACTTTTCCACAGGTTCCAGTCTATCTTCCACAATTTTTGTCTAGCCTCAGTAGTGATTCCAAGCTAGTCCTCATCTATCTTGGATAATCCTACTCACTTTAGGCTTCTCACATTATCTTCGTTCTAGCCATCTCCTTTTCCTAGGATGTGGCAACACACCTGACTTCAGTCAGTTTTATCTCATAATTCTCCTGCACAATGCTCTCTGCAATCTTCAGAGAAGCTTTCTACTATGGGACCTTGCTACAGAGCATTGAACTTTGTCTCTGAGGGCTATTCTATATAGTAGAAAAAAGCTTATAAATCATTCCCATGACTGTGAGGTTTCTCCACACCCTCTTGTCTCCTGTTATAATTCAGAATATAAGCTTTCTGCGTGAATATCCAAGGCTACTAGTAACGCATGATACCCCTATGTCCCTCCAGTGGGTCCTCCTGGTATCTTCTCTATGCGTTTCTACCCATCTACCATGTCAGAGTTCTAAAGGACTCCCGACTTGCTCTTTACAGATTGATATTATCGTCTGTTTTTCACGCAACCATCCTGGTTATTTTACTGGATTGCATTCCTGCATCCTCTTAGCCCACGGAAATAGATTCTCTATATACCTGTCAAGTGGGTTTCACCCTCTTGTTTTTGGATGAATCTTTCCCCTTCACATTCCCCATGTGAATGTTCTTATGGGGCTTAGTGGTAGACATGTATCTTCAGACTCATATTCATGTATCTTCAGACTCATATTCATGTATGTATATATATCTATATATGCATCTACATACATATGTCTGTAAGCTGTGTGTGCATAATTTATGCCCCCACATATGTGTATATATATATATATATATATATATATATATATATACACATATCTTTACACATATCTATATATACATATATATAGGTATATATATCCCACTAAATATATATATATGTATCTGTGGGGAGGCTTTTTATAGGTCGATATGTATTACATACTATCTCCCTAACTGTCTATGCTATAAAACTTTTTACCTTCTTAGAGGTTCCAGACAGTGGGCTTCCATATTTTCATACTGTTCCTCAGTATGTGGGGGCTCTTATGCACACAACCATTGCTGTGGTGCTAACAGCTTCCACTTTGCCCTAAGTCTCCCTATCCTTGAAGCCTCAGGCTTTAATATCTTTCCTATCTCTCACCAGCTAGGAAAGACAGTGTACATCTTCATTAGTTCTGAGTACACATCTGTTCTCCTTGGGAATACGGGCTTCTTTCCATACCCCTCCTTCTCTAGGACTGGGCTAGTTGTCCAAATCGGTCAGTCTTCTTCTTTTAGTCCTCAATGTTAATGACTCTGTACCTAAAATAATTTTCAGCTTTTCCCATAAAGCTTTCCGTTGAAGACCTGCCGTTCTTATCCTGCCCCAGTTGACACCTGGGTCTCCTGCTAATTCCAGGTTTGGACCTTCATCCTCACTGCTGTGAGGTCACCTTGAGGATTCCGCTACTGCATATCCAGTAGACTCCATCCCGCTCTCTACTTCCTACAATCCAGTAGGTAAGCTCCATATTATAATTGTTCATTAAATAATTTTAATGATACTTATCATACATACCAAGGACTCCTCTTCTGTAGTCCTTAGGTTCGCTGTTTTTCCTTACAGCTCCTCTCTTCTCAACTCCTACCCTCCATCCCTCATGGGATGCCGGAGATTCCTGTGTGGAAAATGCACTCCAGATCCAGGGACACGCATTTTATGGGATCTCCCCCTGGCATCTATAGCTAGGGAGTCCCCATATGTGAAGACTCATTCCTGCTTGTTCCTGGAGATAGCACAGTTACTTACCTGTAACAGGTGATCTCTGGGAACAGCAGGAATAAGTCTTCACAACCCACCCACCTCCCCTAGGAGTTGTATCTATCTATCTTCCTTTCCTCTTTCTCTCCTTTGTCTCAGCTATGAAACCCAACTGAGGAGAAGAAGTGGAAAAGGGGGGAAGTAAGTGCGCAGGCGCGAGGGATGTTCCCAAAAGCTTTCTGATTGGATGCTGGGGAGCATTCCCGTGCAGGCTCCGTCGGTACCGACGTACCCATATGTGAAGACTTATTCCTGCTGTTCCCAGAGATCACCTGTTACAGGTAAGTAACTGTGCTTTATTGCCTCAGGCCCCAATCTGTGGCTGTCGTCTTCTCTTCTGCCCATGGAAGATGGGATCCCTTTGGGCAGCCAGCTACTATCTAGCCATGACCATGGCCTTCCCCTCATCATGCTTATAAGGGGAGGGGGCGGTGCTAAGAAAATCTTCATGCACCAGCTTCAAATTTCTAGTCGCCATGTCATCGTTCATGTGAGATTCGTCAAGCATTGTTGCATATGTTCATATTTGTTTCATATTATTCACACACTCTTTGTGGTACTTTGTACATGCACATTCCTTTCGTTGCCCACATGCACTTTAGTGAGCCCTCCTCTAGCCCCCCCTGTTTTCCCCAGTTGGGGGAGAGCGAGAGAAAATTTTCAAAGGAACATTTTCGATGGATAAGCACCCATTTAACCATGGATATCTGCTAAAGAATTAACCCATTTATATATAATATACAGTAAGCCAAATTTTTAGATACTGTAGTACAAAGAGATCAGAATTGAGATGTTGATGTCGGGACATACTTAGTTCTGTCGGTATTTTAGAAACAGCTCTGTTAAACATGGAGCTGTTTCTAAAATACATAGGGGATGCAGGAACACATGTCTGTTGACATCCATATGCAGTGGTAGGTACCATTTCACAAATTTACTCATGGGAAAGATCAATGAAGAAACCCGACAACTTATACATGTACGTGCCAGCATTTTATATTTTGCATCTATAAATGTTGGCACTTACATGTGCATGTAGAGTGTTTTGCAAACTTATGATGTGTAGCTGCAACTAGTTTCCTACTGAGGATGCTATTTTGAAATCATTTCAGTATGGAGGGGGAAATAAACTAGGTGGCTGGCTGAAATGCATGCTTTTGAAAATTTACACATGTAAATCCGGATGTGGAGAATTTTGTGTTTACATGTGCATTCACTATATAAAATGGGAAGACATGAATAGATTTTTGACCCAACCAGGCTATGCCCCCTCAAAACTTCCACATATTAAGGACATCCATGTGTAAATTTGGATCCTTTCTAAAATGACCATTTACACGTGCTTGCAATTTACACGTCTATATGCCTGATTCTCCAAGAACAAGTAGGAAGTCAGTCCTCACATTTGGGTGACAACAGCGCTGATGGAGCCTGCACAGAATCATCTCTCCAGCTCTCAAAGAAAGCCTTTGGGAGATGCACTACACATGCATAGTCCACTTCCCGCCCAAGGATGCCATCTTGCCTCAGTCTCCTTTTGTCTGCGGAGCCTTCCGGACATCTGTCCAGTTTTCCCCCGGAAAAAGTGTGGGGTTTTTTATCCTGTTTTTGTCTGGTACACGTACTAGTTCCTTTCCCGCCCCCGAGCCAGCTCGCCTCGGCATCTCTCCTTTGGCTCGTTCCTTTGTGATTTTGTTTTTTTTTTCTCGCGAGATATTCCTCGACCGGCGTTTTGTGCTCTTTTTTGCTGCAGGTATCAGACCCCTGCCGGGAGGCAGGGCCCCCCTTTTACCCAATGGCCTCCAGTGGCTTCAAGGAATGTGATCAATATGGTAAGATGATGTCCTGCATTGACCCTCATGACTGCTGCCTCAACTGCCTTGGGCTGGAGCATGACAACTCGGACTGTGAACTCTGCAGAACCATGACTAAAAAGTTCACTATGAGCTATCAGCTGCAGCAGGAACAGTTCTTTCACAAGTCTGACTCTGCACCGGAGTCTCCGGTGACATCGTGCTCCAGGGCCCCCTTTGGTACCTCGGTGCCCCGTGAAGTCCAGGCTGCCTTAGAGTCCTGCAGCTGCGGGTCCTCCAAGAGAAAATCCACAGAGGTAGAATGCAAGAAGTCGAAACCCTCAAAGACCACCTTGGAGGATGAATCTAGGAAGAAGGATAAATCCCATTCCAGGACAAGCAGTCCTCGGTGTGAGTCTGAGGGGTCAGGGTGGGAGTGGCCCCACAAGCTGTCCCAGAAGGAGTCATCGCTATCCGGCGACCAAGCTTGGATACCCAAGGTCATCCTTATTGAGGACTCTCCCTTGACAGAACTGATATCGGGTCCGAAGTTCTCTGTGCCCACGTTGAAGCCTGCAGAGCCAACTGGCATGGAGACCAGGATGGGTGGCCTTAGAGAGCAGTATACCTGCCCTCGTGTCGTTTGTCTGGTTCCTCCAGTTCATCCGCCCCAATGATGGGACCCTCTTATCGAGGGTTTCCCTGGATGTCAAGCCGATCCTCGAGCACCACCAGCTTCAAGAGACCCATCGGCATTGGACAAGGTCCCAGTCCCGGTCCTCTCCGGTGAGTGCACAAGGTTCAGACCCCATGTCCTCCGGAAATTGCAGGCCTGTGCCTCGACCACAGTGACCGCAGAGCCTCGGATTCATCCTCTGACTTTGAGTCGGAATGGGAGACCGAGGACGAGGAGTCCCCGGACACTTGGTGACACTGAAACGTACCCTCAGACCTGTCTCCCCTGGTGTCCCAGCGCCGTTCCCCACTCGAGGATGTCACTTTCCTCATCTTTGTGCGGGACATAGCTAAGGCACTTACCACCAAGGCCAAGGAGGATCCACACACAGAGGAACTGGAGATTCTCCAGTGCGAGGGCCAACCTAAGGAAACCCTTATGGTGCCTGTTCCTCTGATCCTCGAGCACCTTTTCCATATGTGGGAGACACAGGCATCGGTGCCCATTGTCAGCAGTTGACTCAACTCTATGTACGGAGTATGCCAAAGCCCTGAGTTCCAGAATGCTCAACTTCCCCACAACTCGATGGTCATTGAGTCTGTCATGCGCAGACTCAAGCGTCAAAAGACCCATTCTTCGCCTCCCTCGCTGAAAGGCCTTCCAGAGCTCGATGCTTGCATGAAGAGTCCAATCCTACCAACTGTACATCAATATGTACCTCAAAGAACTGGCGAGAGAGCTTGCAGGCTTCTCAGCAGGCCTTGATGGGGAACCTTTTCAGTGGTTCAAGTCTTTGGCCTCAGTGGTCAAGGAGTGCTCAAAGTTTTTATTCTGAGCAGCTTACGACTGCTTCGATTCCTCAACCAGAGTTACCGCCTGGGGCATCGAGGCCTAACGCCAGACATGACTGCAGTCATCTGACCTTGAACACTGGGTTCGATGAACTTATTGATGTACCTTGTATTGGAGAGAATCTCTTTAGGAAACCCATGGGAGACAATGGGGCTGAAATAGAGACTGAGCTCCTGACAAGGACCAGACTCTCTAAAAAGACCTAAGCACAGCCTTGTATAGGAAGGCCCTGGGGAAGAAGCCCTTGTTCCCAAGAAAAAAGGGAGGTTTTGGCAATGCCAAATCTTCTCAGCCCCACAGCAAGGCCAACAGCACAAGGGGCAGGGGCATGGGCCCTGCAAACAAAAAAAACCCAAGTCCTAGGCTCTGGCTCAACCTGGGGGGGAGCATTTGGCTCCTTGGGCACAACCTTCTCTCCTCCAGGGGGTCCCCTACAGCCCACAGGGGGCATCTGGCCCTGTTTGCCCACAGATGGTCTACCATCACCACTGATTCCTGGGTATTGCAAGTGGTAAAGGAGGGCTACGTCCTCTACCTGCAATGAGCACCACCCTCATGCTTTCCAGGAGAAGCCCATAAGACCTCTTCCCCCACCAGACTCTGCTCCTTACCAAGCTTGCAGGTCTTCTCAAGGACATTGTGGTGGAAACAGTGCCAAAGCATCTCTGTGGCACCGGCTTCTACTCCAGGTATGTCCTCATTCCCAAGCGAACAGGGGCCTCAGAGCCATCTTGGACCTGCGGGATCTGAACAGATTTCTGGTAAGGGAGAGGTTCAAGATGCTCTTCCTTGGAACACTGCTGCCATACCTCCAGAAGGGAGACTGGCTATGCTCCTTAGACCTGAAGGATGCCTATACGCACATTCTGATCCATCCCAACCACCGAAAATACCTCCGCTTTGTGGTGGGAGGAGGTCACTATTAAAACAGGGTGCTGCCCTTTGGGCTGGCCTCATCGCCAAGGATCTTCACCAAGTGCCTAGTGGTGGTCGCAGCCCACCTTCATCTCCAAGGGGCCTTTGTCTTTCCCTATCTGGACAACTGGCTCATAAAGGGAGACACAGCTGCAGAGGTGCACCATGCCACCGAGCACACCATCCACATCCTGCAGCACCTAGGGTTCGTCATCAACTTCCCCAAGTCCCACCTCCTCCCAACTCAATGCCTATAGGAGCTCAGTTAGACACTCTCCAGGTCAAGGCCTTCCTCCCTCAAGAGAGATCAGAATGCCTCAGAAGGCTAGCCACAGAGGTACAACACCGCCAGTTGTTGTCCACCCGACTTCTCCTCTGCCTGCTAGGCCACATGGCCGCCACAGTCCACTTGACTCCATACACCCGCCTACACATGAGGGCGGCCCATTGGTGCCTTTGTTCTCAGTAGACACAGGCCAAGGGCAGGCTCCGGGACAGGGTGAAAGTGACCCACCAGTTGGCAGACTCCCTCAACTGGTGGAAGATTCCCTCCATCTGCAGGCCGGGATGCCCTTCCAGGCACCCACCCCCAGAGGATCCTCACCACAGATGCCTCCCTGCTGGACTGGGGAGCTCATTGCGAGGACCTTCGCACACAAGGCATCTGGTCCCAGATGGCATGCCAGCTGCAGATCAACCTTCTGGAGCATTGAGCGATATTCCTGGCTCTCTGAGCCTTCCACCACTAGCTGCAGCACCAGTTAGTGCTGATCCAGTCAACAACCAAGTCGCAATGTTTTATGTGAACAAGCAAGGGGGCACGGAGTTGTACTCCCTCTGCCAGGAGGTGGTAGCCCTCTGCTCATATGCAACATACAACGGGATGCTCCTAAGAAAGGTCTACCTCCTGGGCCAGGACAGTGCCCTGGCAGACAAGCTGAGCAGAGTCCTCCAGCTGCACGAGTGGCGCCTTGATCCCATGGTGGCCTCCCAGCTGTTTCGACTCTGGGGCATCCTTCTAGTGGACCTGTTCGCCGACCAGGACAACACACAGTTGCCCTGCTTCTGCCCCTGTTCTCCTTCCCAGGTGGCAGCGGATGCATTCCTGATTCCATGGACAGAAGGCCTCCTTTACACTGACAGGGCATCACTAATACTGATAGCTCCATGGTGGCCCAGGCAACCTTGGTTCCTAATGCTTTTCCACCTGTCGGCAGCATCGCCGAATTCCCTGGGCTGTGCCCCAGGACTGCTATTTCAGGTGAAGGGCTCTCTCCTGCACCCCTGTCTCTTATGATTTGGCTACTGAAAGGGTAGCCCTGGCTTCTATCTGTCACAGGTGGGACTAAAGTCCAACTCATTCAGAGTGCACATGTGCACTATCGCAGCACATCACCATGCCGTTCAGGGAAAACCCCTCGGCCCAGCCCTTTGTAGCTCAATTCCTGTGGGGCCTCATGCTATCCAAATTCCCCGTCTGCCCACCAGCAGCGGAATGGGATCTCAAGAAGTGCTCTCACAGCTTACTAAGCTGCCTTTTGAGCCCCTGGCTACCTGCCACTTGCGGTAACTCTGGAAGTTCATCTTTCTCATGGCACTCATATCAGCTTACAGGGTCAGGGAGCTCCATGCTCTGATGGCAGCGCCTCCCTACACAAGGTCCTACAAGAATAGGGTGGTGCTCCGCACACACCCCAAGTTTCTTCCAAAGGTGGTATCCTCATTCCACCTCAATCAGGAGGTGAGGCTCCCCACCTTCTTTTCGAGGCCTCGCACCGGCAAGGTGGAGACTGTCCTCCATACTTTGGATTGTAAAAGGGCCCTGTCCTTCTATCTGCAGCAGTCTCAGTGCCACCTCAGAGCACCTCAGCTTTTTGTTTCCTATGATCCCAGTCGACTGGGGCTCCCAGTGACCAAGCAAACTCTGTCCATTTGGGTGGCGGACTGCATTGCCCTCACCTATGAGCAAGCTGGGATCTCACTAGACCACTGGGTCACGACGCACCACATCAGGGCCATGGCTACTTCTGTGGCAAATCTGCATTCTGTTCCTGTGACAGAAATCTGCCAGGCTGCCATGTGATTTTCAGTCCATGCCTTTGCAACTCTCTACTGCCTGGAGAGGGAGTCACAGTGGGACAGCACCTTCGGCCAGGCAGTACTCTGTAATCTTTTCGAGGTGTAGGCAACTCCTGCCCTTTGACCCTTCTGTGTTCAAGCTACTGAAGTGCTGGTTCTGCGCCGGACACCTGGGTCTTGCAAGAGTCTCTCCCTTGAGACTTAACTGCTGCAGCTCACGGCTCACTTCTCTGGCTGCCGTGGCATTTTGTACAGGGTCTCGGTAGCCTGTAGCTGGGGAGTCCCATATGTGAGGACTGACTTCCTGCTTGTTCCTGGAGAAAGCATAGTTACTCACCTGTAACAGGTGTTCTCCGGGGACAGCAGGAATCCGTCCTCACAACCCTCCCTCCTCCCCTTGGAGTTGCTCCTTTACAGTATTTTAATTTTTGCCGTCTTAGCTATGTCATTAGACTGAGGCAAGATGGCACCCATGGGCGGGAAGGGGACCATGCATGCGTGGTGCATCCCCCAAAGGCTTTCTTTGAAAGCTGGGGGGATGCTTCCATGTGGGCTCCGTCAGTGCTGATGTCACCCATAGGTGAGGACTGATTCCTGCTCTCCCCGGAGAACACCTGTTACAGGTGAGTAACTATGCTTTATATACGTGTAAATCGCAAATAGGGTTTCTAAAACAACCCCCTATATACAGTATAATACATAAAATACTGGCAGCAATAATTATTCAGCGTTCTGAATTTTGAATGTTTCATAGTAGTTTCTCATTCTTAGATTATTTTCTCTTTAACAATCAGTATTTTCTCTACTTTGGAGATGAAAGCAATGTATACATTGCAGCTCACCTGAATAGAATTAGTTTTGAGCTATGAGCCCAGTCTTTATAATATCGTTTTATTCCCTTTATCAATAGATCAGACATAATTTATCAGAAGTTCTTCTTGCAACCATGAATATCTTGTTTACTCGATATAAGAGATTAAAGAGGACAGGTCCAGCCACTCCTGTCAGACCCCAGCGAGTAACAGAGGACAGGGATTCGGTAAGCTTACATTTGTTTTCATTTTGCAGTACAATTCTGTAGGTTTGAAATGCAATATGCTTATTAAATATGGTTCAGTACATTCCCACAGTTTTTAAATTAGTATCTGCACCTAGCTTTTTCCCTTCAAACATCCAAATCATAGTTATTCATCTTACCAACAAGCATACATGCGACAAGTATGGCTTGTAGTTGCTGCCATTGGTTTGCTTAACTCATAGTGTGTACTTTTACACCTTGAGCTTCTGAAATATGGAGCAAGCATATTCCTCCCATGTAATTTCTTTTTTTGCCACTGATGTTGAGAACTTAGGAGAGCTGATCCTGCAGCTGCTTGTTTCTATGAAGGGAACAAAGGTACAGCAGTATGTGAGATATCCTTAAGTAGCTTGTGACCTGAGCTCTGCAGCAGTAGTTGGTATGCCTTTGCTCGGCAGCAGATGGCACTGCAGGAGAAAGTCATTCCCAACTATTTGTAGCTGATGACCACAGGTAAAGTTTGATTCATACTCTTATTATCCATGCTAGAATGAAGGTGAAACTATCTCTGTTTGTACCACGTTCATTAATAGTATTTTCTTCGTTTATATTCTGGTTTAAGTAGAGATGGCGAGCAAAGTAGTTTAGACTTCACTTTTGATTCCTTCCATTAAAAAGGAGTTTCACCTGCAAAGGGTAGGACTAGGAGTTGGCAGTGGATTGGGTGCTGCATTTTTGGTTCAGCTCTTGAAGAATTTTAAAATGGAATCTAGAATGAACACCAAAGAGCCATTGTGAAGAGAAGCTTTTCTTTAACAGGCATGAGAAGAGCCCTGTAGCGTAACTTTCAGCACAGTACACATTTTACACATTTGTGGAAGTCCCAGTGTACATCAGTAAGTGGCAAATGGATAGTAGCATCAAAGCAAGGTTCTGTTGGAGCGCCCTGATTCCTCGTACATTCCAATTTTGAAATAAAAATCTGTCCCAACCTTTTCCTGTTTTTGTTCTTGTTAGAGTTTCTGACACAGCAGCACCTGTCTTTGGAATTGGTTTTCAGCTCAGTCCTTGGGAGCACACTCGCCAGTCTAGTTTCTAGGTTATCCATAATGATTATGTATTAAATGTATTTTGCACCCATTGCTTTTAAATATAAATGTATGCAAATATATCTCATGCATATTCATAATGGATAACTGGAAAACCAGATTGGATAGGGTTAAGAATTGTTGGTCTGTCATCATACATATGAAATCTGGAACCAAGGTGGACCCAAAGGATGGTGCAAGACATGGGCAATCCACTGTGGTCCCTCCTGTCCTACTGGCAGGAGTTGGAGCACAGTGGTTTTTACCTGCATCTGCTGTCTCCTTGACTAACTTCAATTTGAAGACTAAACCTCATGGAGCCCGTAATCATGCAGGATTTGATGGTACCATGTTTTCAGACTTTAGGTTGAAGCTGGCAGAGGAGGAAGCCCATGCAAGTAAGAAACACTGCTTTTATCCTGCCTGCAGGATGGAGGGAAGGAAAGAGGATTGAAGTGAGAAGTGGGCAAATTTTGAAGTCTGAGGGCTTTGCCATAGTTAACACCCTCCATCTCCTAGAGCCATCTCCTGTGTTGCTCTTCAGCCAGTCAGTGGGCAGGTGTCACCTCTTTTACTTATGCATGATGCTCCTTCCCAGGAGAAGCAAGAGCCCCCTGCCATTCCAGATGTCATGAGAGATTGCCTAGAAAACAGGTTCTGGTCGTTCATATACTTTCTTCTCCAGGAACAAGCAGGAAGTCAGTCCTCACATATGGGTGATGCCGGAGTTGACGGAGCCCGCGTTGAGCATTTCCCCAGCTTTCAAAGAAAGCCTTTGGGATATGCCACCACGAATGCGTGCTCTGCCTCCAGCCCAAGGGTGTCGTCTTGCTCAGTCTTCTTTTTTCCGTGGAGCCTACCAGACATGTGTCCAGTTTCTCCAGAAAAAATCCTTGCTATATCCTTAAGAATTGGTTTGTGTACCGGTTCCTCTTCCCTCCTCAAGCCGGCGCCGGGCCTGGCACTGTTCTCGTCTCTTTTCCTCATTTTGATCAATGTTTGCCTCGACCAGCATTCACGCCCTTTTTCGCCCAGGGGTTTTTGACCCCAGCCGGATGTTTCCCACCATGTCCCCCGGTGGATTCAAAAAATGTGACCACTGCAGTCAAACCATGGCGGTCATGGACACCCATGACTGCTGCTTACGCTGCCTGGGACTGAGCCATGATATAACCTCCTGCGCTAGGCCATGCCGCCTAAAACCAATAAAAAGAGGTCAGAGTTGCAGGAGAAATTGTTCCCAAGGTCCGACTCGGCACTGGCCTCCCTGACGCCAGGCTCCAAGCCCCAGCACTTCCAATGAGGCCTGAGTGTCCTCGGAGTCCGTAGTGGCAGCTCCTCCAGTCCTCTCTATGTTCAATTCTAGTCTTCTTTCTGGCTCCTTCCCCTCTCTATGGAAACACACTTTAATCCGACCCATCCTTAAGAAGGCCTTCCTGGATCCCTCTATCCCTGCAAACTGGCACCCCATCTCCAACCTTCCTTTTCTTTCCAAGCTCCTAGAAAAACTAGTAGTCTCTCAACTTTCTTCCCACCTTGATGCCACCCTTTCCCTTCATCCCCGTCAATCTGGTTTTTGCCACAGCCATAGCACAGAATCTGTTCTCCTTTCTATTTTGAACGAGCTCCGCTCTGCACATGATCACGGTTCTATCTCTATTGCAGTCTCTCTTGACTTGTCCTCTGCTTTCGATCTCATTGACCACCACACTCTCCTCACTCATCTCCACGAAGTTGGGATCTCAGGTTCTGTTCTTCTGGTTTCGATCCTTCCTGACCAACAGATCCTTCTCTGTGCTCTTTGGTTCTTCATCCTCTCCTGCTCACCCGCTTACCTGTGGTGTTCCTTAGGGTTCTGTCTTAGCCCCCCTCTTGTTCAATGTTTTTCTAGCTCCTTTCACCCTTGTGGTTCAACAATTTGGTACTTCCGCCTATTATTATGCAAACGACGTTTTCCTCCTCCACCACACTGATCCTATCTCCCCTGATCTTTCCCCACTTAATTCTTGTCTCTCCACTATCGACTCCTGGATGTCCACCAACTTTCTTCACCTTAACTTGTCCAAAACTATGACTCTTTGGTTCACGTTTGGTGGCCCCATTCCCTCTGCCTCTCCCCTGCTTTCCTCCTCCCCCATCGTTCCCTCCCTTAGTTATCTTGGCATCACTCTGGACTCTGCACTATCATTTCATGAACACATCTCCTCTGTGGTCCAGTGTTCTTTCATCTCCTTGAGACAAATCCACGCTGTCCGTCCTTTTCTCCCCGCTTCCTCCCTGAGAACTCTGCTCATTTCCCTTGTTCTGTCATGCCTGGATTATTGTAACATCTCTTTTGCCGGTCTCCCTCAGTACCAATTGCGCAGGCTTCAACTCATCCAAAACACAGCAGCCCGAATCCTCACACACGCTACTCGTTTCGATCATATCACTCCTCTTCTCATCAGTCTTCACTGGCTTCCTGTGCTCTTTCGGATCCAGTTCAAAATTCTTACCTCTGTCCACAAAGTCATCCACACTGGTGTCCCTCACTATCTTTCTGACCTGATTCATCTTCATACTTCCCAACGCTCTCGCAGATCAATTCACGACAACTGCATGTTCCTCCCCTCCCCCTCCTCTGCCCACCTAGAATCCACCCACTCTTCTGCATTTTTCTTCCTTGGCCCCAAGCTTTTGAATTCGCTCCCCCCTGCCCTCCACCTTGAACTCTCCTTTCCCAAATTTAAAACTGGCCTGAAGACTCATCTCTTCTGCGCTGCCTTTGACCTGCCCCCTCCCTCCTCCCCCCCTCCAGCCCCTCCTTAGTCTTCCGAGTAATTTGTCTTCCCCTGTTTGTCCGTTCTCTGAATTTCAAGCCTGTCTCTCGTCTCATCTCTACTTTTGGTTCTATCCCTTTCCTATCACATCAGTGGAGTTCTGTTTCTTTTTCCTGCAGTCAATTTATATTGTAAACTGCACTGATGCCTTGGTGTAGGTGGTATATAAAGAAATAAATAAAGATAAAGACCTCAAACCCTGAGCGAAAGAAGAAAAAAATCCTCGAATTCCATCGAGGTCCCACCGGAGAAACCCAGTAAGACTGCTCGGAGGGACTCAGATGACTCCAAGAAGCGCCCCACCAAGGTCCTCAAAAAGGATTCCTTGGCTGGTAGAGACCGTGCAAGGTTCCTTGAGACAGTAGTCCTCATCGAGGACGCACTCGCGAGAGTGCTGGCACCAGGCCCGAGATCCTCTGTGCCCATGCAGAAAGCTGTGGAGCCTTCTGGCTTGAAAGCCAGGATTACAAAATTACATTGGACAGAACAACGATGGATTTTTACCCTTAATTCCATACATCCCCAGGGTCTGAATCGAGAGATTGACTGGGGAAGTCTATTGTAGGAATCTGTGGTGATTTAAAGTTTAGACCAATCACAGCAGGGATTCCTCTTCGACAATGAGGAAACCCCTATTCTGATTGGTGGGTTCTCTGTTTAAATTTGTCCTATTGGCCTAGATAATACAAGGAATAGTCCCGAGCCGCGAGGACGGTGTTTTTTCAAATCACAGTTGCTAGTGAATACGACTAACAGGCACTTGAGACAGGGTTTTATCCCGAAACGTGCACGTCGTGCAAAACAATTTTCTTGGGCAACGGTGTGGAACACACTCATTGAACATGGACACTTCCAGATAAGTTACATTTTTTATGATATTTGTAAGGTGGAGAACCTAATTTAAATAAAAGCAGCCTGCCGCTTGGTGTTGGTGGATTTCAGTTCCATTCCTCCTCCGGCGAGCTTCAACAAAAAATTTAAAAAATTCAGGGACTGGTTTTATGGTGAATTCAATTTTGTATTGTATCTTTTCATTCACTATATATGGGTTTTGGTGTTACTTGAAAGCCAGGATGGCAGCCACTGGAGTAGAACATTACTACTATCCTGGCTATGCAGCAGGTTATGATGTCTAGTTCGTCTGCATCATCTGCCCCAATGACCGGGCCCCTGAGAGTCCCCAGTCGTCAAACTGTGCTCTGAGCGCCACTGGCCTCTGGTAAGTCCTCGGCTCTAGTCCCAGTCCCGTTCTTCGGGCATCCGGTCCTTCCCAGCCAGTTTCCGAGACTCGGTCCTCGGGAGACTCCAGGCCTTCAGCACAGGCCTTGAGGCAAGGAGTTGCAAGGCCTTGGGACTCATCATCCCCCCCTCGACTCCAAGTGGGAGACTGATGACGAGGCCTCCCCAGAAACCAGATGGCACCGAGACGTCCTCTCGAACCCATCTCCCCCGGCGCCCCAGCGCCATTCTCCTCCAGAGGACGTGGTCTTCCACAACTTTGTCAGGGATATGGCCAGAGCCCTCTCGGTGTAAACCAAAGCAGAGGAGGACTCACGCACCAAAGAACTGGAGATTCTCCAGTTTGAGCCTCCACCCAAGGAAGCTCTCATGGTGCCAGTACAGCCGATCCTTGAGCGGCTACTGTTGTGAATGTGGGAGACTCTGGCATCAGTACCGGTGGTCAGCTGACACCTCAACGCCGTATACCGTGTCAGGAAGGGGACAGGGTTCCACAAGCCCCAACTCCCATATAACTCCATGAAGTCAACCATGCAAAAGCTCAAGAGCCAGAAGACTTACTCTTCTGTCCCCCCTGGAAGGAATGCCCGAGCCCTCAATGCCCTTGGGCGCAAGTGCTACCAGGGCTCGATGCCGGGGTGTCGAATCCAGGCCTATGAGCTTATACATAGGTATGTGCCTGAAAGCCTTGATCCAAGAGTTCTCCAAGTTTTCAGCGGGGCTGGCCAGGAAACCTCTCCAATGGTTCCAAGCTCTGGCTTCCGGGATCAAGGACTGCTCGAAATTCCTCTCCTGGGTGACTTATGACAGATTCGAGTCAGCACCTCAATTAGCAGCGGCCGGCATTGGGGCTCGATTCCAAGCCTGGCTACAGGTCATCGGACCTTGAGCAATGGGTCTAGGATAAGCTGCTCAATGTCTCCTGCACTGGAGAGAACCTGTTCGGCAAACCCATGGCCGACAAGGTGGCCGATATAGAAACACAAGTGGTGACCTGCCAGAGGCTCTCAAAAAAGACCTCTTCCTTTCCCCACAAGAAACCCTCGGGGAAAATACCCCTGTTCCAAGGGAAAAAGGGGCACTTCCAATAGAGTCACTGCTACCAGTCCTTCTCGGGCCAGCAACAGGGTTCTCACCCTAAGAGGCAGGGACAGGGAGCTCAGAAGCCCCAGGCCCTGGCTCCAGCACAACCAGGGGGGGAGCCTTTGACTCCTAAGGCAGGGCCTCCCCTCTTCCAGGAGACCTTCACCAGTCCACAGGGGGCCGCCTGGTACTCGATGCCCACAGGTGGGCCGAGGTCACCTCAAACCAGTGGGTGCTGCAGGTGGTAAAGGAAGGATACCTCCTCTGCTTACAACAGAAACCATCCAAGTTCTTTCCAGGAGAGCCAGTGCGACCTCCCCTTCACCATACCCTTCTGCTCTCAGAGTTCACAGGTCTGCTCAGGGACAACGCAGTAGAGCCTGTACCCAAACATCTTTGGGGAAAAGGCTTCTACTCAAGTTCCTTCCTTGTCCCCAAAAGAACCGGGGGCCTCAGGCCCATACTAGATTTGCGGAACTTTAAACAAGTTTCTGGTGAGGGAGAAGTTCAAGATGCTCTCCCTTGGAATACTGCTACCTTACCTCCACCGGGGAGATTGGCTGTGCTCCTTGGACCTAAAGGATGCGTATACTCATAGAAACATAGAAACAGAAAATTGACCATAGAAAAAGACCACATGGCCTATCTAGTCTGTCCTTCCATATCAACAACAGTCCCCTTTTTCCTTTAGAGATCCTCTGTGTTTGTCCCATGCTTTTTTGAATTCATATACTATCTTCATCTTTACCACCTCCACTGGGAGACTATTCCATGGATCCACCACTCTTTCCGTAAAGAAATATTTCTGCATATCACTCCTGAATCTTTCCCCGTTTGCCCTCATCCCATGTCCCCTCATAGCAGAACTTGCTTTCAATCGAAAGAGGCTCTCCCCCTGTGCATTTATGCCACGGAGGTATTCAAACGTCTCAATCATATCACCTCTATTCCACCTTTCCTCTAAGGTGTACATATTAAGATCCTTAAGTCTGTCCTCATATGCTTTATAATGAAAACCACTAACCATTTTAGTAGCCACCCTCTATACTGACTCCATGCTGTTTATATCCTTTTGAAGGTGCGGTCTCCAGAATTGCACACAATACTCCAAATGAGGTCGCACCAAAGACTTATACAGAGGCACTATCACCTCCTTTTTTTCTGCTAGCCATTCCTCTCCCTATGCACCCAAGCATCCTTCTAGCTTTTGCTGTCGCCTTTTCTACCTGTTTAGCTACTTTAAGATCATCAGACATACTCACGCCTAGGTCCTGCTCTTCTTTAGTGGACAAAAATACTTCACCCCCTATACTATATTGCTCCCTTGGATTGCTGCAGCCCAAATGCATGACCTTGCATTTTTTAACATTAAATCCCAGCTGCCAAATTCTAGACCATTCTTCAAGCTTAGCTAGATCCCTCCTCATGTTATCTGCATCTTCCTGGGTGTTTACTCTATTGCAGATTTTGGTATCATCCGCAAAGAGGCAGACCTTACTCGACAGCCCTTCTGCTATATCACTAACAAAGATGTTAAAAAGAATCGGACCAAGGACAGATCCCTGGGGCACACCACTGGTAACATCCTTCTCCTCAGAGTGAGCTCCATTTACCTGTACCCTTTGTTGCCTCTCACTCAAACAATTTCTAACCCACGCAATAACTTTAGGATCCTTCCCTAGGGTGCTCAGTTTGCTTATAAGTCGCCTGTGAGGAACAGTGTTAAAGGCTTTACTGAAATCTAAGTACACCACGTCTAGGGTTCTCCCTCGGTCCATCTTCCTGGTCAACCAGTCAAAGAAATCAATCAGATTTTTCTGACAAGACCTGCCTGTGGTGTATCCATGTTGCCTCGGATCCTGTAATCTGCTGGACTCCAGAAACCTCACTATTTTCTCTTTCAGCAGCGTTTCCAATCATTTACTCACATCCTGATCCATCCCACCCACAGGCAAGTACTTATGATCTGTAGTGGGAGGAGGGCACTACCAGTACAGAGTGCTGCTCTTCGGTCTGGCGTCCTCGCTAAGAGTCTTTACTAAGTGCTTGGTGGTGGTAGCTGCCACCTGCACCTACAAGGGGCTTTCGTCTTCTCCTACGTGGATGACTGGCTAATCACGGGGGGTACTTCCTCGGAGGTCAGTCAGGCCACAGAGCGAACAACCTACCTACTGAAGCACCTGGGGTTCATCATCAACTACCTCAAATCCCATCTCTCTCCATTCCAAAATCCCAGAGTTCATAGGCTCAGTTGGACACGTTACAAATCCAGGCCGTCCTCCCAAAAGAAATGGTAGACTGCCTCATACAACTGCCAGGAGAGGTAGTACACCGCCGGTCAGAACCGAATCGCCGCCTCCTCCGCCTGTTGGGCCACATGGCCTCAACATTTCATGTCACACCATTAGCTCGCCTACACATGCGGACAGTCCAATGGTGCCTCCACTCACGGTGGACTTAAGCTATGGACAGGCTACAGGACAGGGTCAGAGTCATCCGCCCCTGGGCAGAGGCCCTCACCTGGTGGCAAAACCTGCACCACCTCCAGACGGGAATGCCATTCCAGGTACCCGCAGCGCAGAGGACCCTGACAACAGATGCCTCCCTCCTGGGCTGGGGGGGCACATTGCGGGGACTGCCTCATGCACAGCAGCTGGTCTCAGGAGGAGTCACTCTTGCAGATCAACCTCCTAGAACTCAGGGCAATCTTCCTACCCCTGCGAGTGTTCCACCACCACATGCGGCACCGACCTGTGCTGATCCAGATGAACACCAGGTTGCCATGTTTTATATCAACAAGCAGGGGGGCACGGACTCGTACTCCCTTTGCCAGGAGGCCGTGGTCCTCCTCCCCTTTGCCAGGAGGCCGTGGTCCTCCTCCCCTTTGCAGGGTGCTGCAGCACTCTCTTGCGAGCGATATACCTGTCAGGCCAGGACATCTGCTTAGCAGACAGGCTGAAGAGAGTCCTTTGCCCACCTGAGTGGCACTTGAACCCCAGAGTAACGAAGCAACTCTTCCACCGCTGGGGCAGGTCTGTGATAGACCTGTTCGCCTCCCTGGACAATGCGCTACTGCCTTGCTTCTGCTCAAGCCACCTGCACTCGGGGAGAGTGGCGGCAGATGCCTTCCTGATTTCATGGTCAGAGGTCCTACTCTATGCATTTCCATTGACCCCCCCTGGTCACCAAGACCCTCTTCGAGGTCCAGAGTGAGAGGGCATCAGTTATACTGATCGCCCCCAGGTGGCCCAGGCAACCCCAATTCCTTTTGTTGTTTTCTTGTTGGTGGCACTTCCAGTCCCACTGGGTTGTGCCCCAGACCTCCTGTCCCAGAAGGAGGGTTCCCTTCTGCACACCAACCTTGGGTCACTAAAGCTAACGGCATGGCTGCTTTGACCCCATTCAGTCTTCCAGGGGAAGTCGAGCAGATCCTACTGGCCTCCCGAAAGCCCTCCACCAGATGGGCTTACGCCTTTAAGTGGAGAACGTGCTCCGCCTGGTGTGCGGAGGAGGAGGAGGAGAATCCCTTCTCCTGCCATGTGCAACTGGTTCTTCAGTACCTACTGCATCTTTCGCACACCGGGCTGAAATCCAACTTTGTGAAGGGTGCATCTGAGCGCCATAGCCGCACACCACCAACCTGTTGAGGGGAAACCCTTCTCAAGCTAGCCCCTGGTCTCTATTTATTTAACCAGTTTTGTATACCACCTTATCCTTCAATCAAAGTGGTTGACAAGACAACAAAGGACTTACATGTTGAAGGCATGGGAAGATCAAATACAATACATTACAATATAAATACTGTACAAACAGTAGATTATAATATTATCTCATAGTGAAATTGGATATACAAGTTGATCAATTTAAGTTATTTGACCAAATGATTCTATGAATAAATAAGTCTTTAAAGATATGCGAAAATCTTTGATATCTTCCTGTGCTCTTAATTCTTCAGGAATAGAATTTCTTACCTCTGGTGCCATGAAGGAAAATGCTCTTTTAGAGGTCATCTGTTTTGATCTATTGAAGTTTAAAGGTGTACTAAGCTTATTGGAGTTATGAGATCATCTAGGTCTTAGGCTGTTGTCTTTGGATATTATATGCTGTAGAATATCTGCTGAAGATTGGTGAAAGATTTTGAAAATAATCATTAGGTTTTTGTATTTTGCTCTTGCAATAATTGGAAGGAAATGTAACTGTTTAAGGACAGGAGTTATGTGATCACATTTTGCAGAGCCAGTAATTTATACGTGCAGTAGTGTTTTGAACTAATTGGAGAGGATGGATAGCATTTTTAGGAAGACCTGGATACAAGACATTTCCAAAATCAAGTAGGGGTGTTATGACAGCTTGATATACCGTGCGAAAGTAATTTGTATTTAATATTGGTTTTGGTCTTCTTATAATCTTTAAGCTGCAATTTTGTTTATATGAGATTTTAAGTTGAAATATTTATCTAAGGTTATACCTAAATATCTTACTTCATCTTTAATTTTTATTTTTTTATTTAATAGGTTAATTTCACTTGGTAGTTTTAAGGACTGACAATTTGATATGAACAATGCTTCCGTTTTGTCAGAATTTATTTTTAAATTGTTGTTATTGAGCCAATTATTCATATCATTCAAACAGCTATTAATTTTTGTTATATCAAAGGTATTTTGATCAATTGAAGTATAAATCATAATGTCGTCCGTGTATAAATGATAATCCATTTCATGATGTTTAATAATTTGACATGGGTTGAATATAGATATTATAGAGGATAGATGATAAAGCAGAACCTTGCGGAATACCTTGCACAATCTTGAATTGTGAGGATTTTTTATCCCCATTTTTTTGTCCTCTAGGTTCCTCCGGGGCCTTCTGTTATCCAAACCCCCTCTCCGCCCTCCAGCGGCAGAGTGGGATCTCAACATGGTGCTCTCCCAGCTCATTAAACTGTCATTCGAACCTCTAGCCACGTGCACCTGAGATACCTGTCTTGGAAAGTGGTCTTCCTGGTGGCTCTCACGTCCGCTCGAAGAGTGAGCAAACTGCAGGCCCTGGTGGCAGATCCACCATATATGAGGTTTTACTCGGGGTAGTTTCTCCAAATAGGTTAGTTTTGCGCGTACCATGACAATCGTGAACCGCACTTCTAAGCCAGGGTATGTGGAATATGATCTTAATCACTCAAATTTACTGCTAATACTTGGCGTAATACTTGCATTGTGCCAAAGAGAGCCTCCTGCTGGAGTTCATAAGATATTAACATGTATGGGTAGTTTGTCAAGATGTGTCCACTGTATTTGTGCATTTGCCACTTGTTTTTCCTCGCCTGCTGATCTAATTCTTTGAAGAGTTTTTTTTCTTGTTTTGTAAATTCTGTTACTTCCTTTCCCATGCACACCTATGGATTCTCACTTATTCCTTCTACTCGTCAGAATGCTTGTTCAAGTTTGATGATGGAGACAGATTCTGGATGTTTACTTTTATATTTCAGCACTTTTTGTGTATTTGGATTCGATGATGCTGTCAGATAGACTTGGAGGCCTACAATAGTAGCTCTGAAGGTATAGTCAATATCTGTAAGTCTTAGCCCTCCTTCAGCTCTAGGGATGTACAATCTTGGCATACACTAATTCTTGTAACTTACTTCATGAGCATGGAGGCGTTTTCTTGTTCGCTCATCCAGTTTTTCAAGTTCTTTATGAGGCCAATCCACAATCTCAAAACTGTAGTACAGGAATTGCCAGCTGATTGATGGCTTGTATCTTATTTCGTGTTGTTAAAGCACTTTCAATAACAGTTTTAATCTCCTGTAATTTTCTTTACTGATCTTCTCTCTCAATAGTTTCTGCTCGAGTGTCATTCCTTTCTCTATTCCGAGATACTTATATATGTCTTCCTGTACAAGGTCCTTGGTGTCACAGCCCTCAGCAAGGGAGATGTTTTTCAGTTTTGCTCAATTTTCCTCTGAAAAAAGTTGCCTTAGCACATTTGTCAAGCCCAAAAGTCATCCTGAGGTTCTATAAGAATAGGGTGGTGCTCCACACACACCCCAAATTCCTCCCGAAGGTGGTATCTCCTTTCCACTTCAACCAAGAGGTGGTCCTCCCCACCATCTTTCCGTGGCCTCACGCTGGCTTGGAGGAACTAATATTTCATACACTAGATTGCAAACGGGCCCTGTCCTTCTACTTACATCGGACTCAGGCCCATCGGAAAGCTCCTCAATGTTTTGTGTCTTATGACCCCAGTAGACTGGGGCTCCTTGTTACTAAGCGAACTCTATCCATTTGAGTGGTGGACTATATTACCCTTGCCTATCAACAAGCTGGCCTCTCCCTTGAGCATCGGATCACAGCGCATCGCGTGAGGGTGATGGCCACATCAGTGACCGACTTCTGCTCATTGCCGGTGATGGAGATCTGCAAGGCCGCCACATTCAGTTCATACATTCGCAGCTCACTACTGCCTGGAGAGGGAGTCCCACAGGGACAGTGCCTTCGGACAGGCAGTACTCCATAATTTTCTCGGGGTGTAGGCAACTCCTGCCCTCCGATCATTCTCTGTTCAGGTTACTGGAGTGATAGTGTCGCTTGACGCTAGGGTCTTGCAGAGTCTCTCAGTGGGGACTCACCTTCTGCAACTCACAGCTACCTGATTGGGCGCTTGTGTTGCTGTCCTTGTCCACTATTTTTCACTATTGTTGATTTTTTATTTAATCAATTTTGAAAAAAAGAAAAGGCTTCTGCCGACGTAGAGAGGGGAGCTTTTTCTCTCCCCGTCTCGGGTCGGCGGATCCCGACAGAAAAATCATAATTGTGAGAATGTTGCTTTCTCTATAAACGGATTCACGGGTATCATGTTTTGACTTTGTTTTTTTATTTCTGGCGTGTCATAACATTTTTGGTTGTTTTTTTATTATTATTCTTGTCCATTCCTTGGCAGACTGATGGCTAGGGAATCCCATATATGAGGACTGATTTCCTGCTTGTTCCTGGAGAAAGCGTAGTTACTCACCTATAATAGGTATTCTCCAGAACAACAGGAATCAGTCCTCACAACCTTCCCTCCCCCCTGGGAGTTGCCTCACTACCTTGTTTTAATTTTTTACTACAGTCCTAGCTATGTCATCTGTCTGAGCAAGATGACACTCTTGGGCGGGAAGGGACCATGCATACGTGGTAGCATATCTCAAAGGCTTTCTTTGAAAGCTTGGGACATGCTTCGTGCGGGCTCCATCAGCGCTGACATCACCCATATGTGAGGACTGATTCCTGCTGTTCCCAGAGAACACCTGTTACAGGTGAGTAACTACGCTTTCTGTACTATACAATAGAAATGAGGAATGCCTGTAGCTATGGTTGAAATACACAATGCAATGTATGCCTTTTTGAGTCAGTTGCGACTCCTGGTGACCCAGCAGCTCCTGGGTTTTCTTGGCAGTGTAACCGGAAGTAGATTGCTAGGCCTTTCTTCCGAGGCAATGGAGGGTTAAGTGACTAGCCCAAGCCACAAGGAGTGCTAGTGAGAATCAAACCCTGGTCTCTTTGCTCAAAATTGTATCACAGAGATGCACATACATCAGTGATATATACTGTACCTGAATATAACTTATCTTAAACTACTACTAGAAAGGAGTGCACTAAATAAATAAATATCGCAAGACTAGCATTTTTATTCTATCCATCATCATTCTTATTTGCTCCCATGCTTTGTCACACACATTTGCTCATATTTACCCTGCCCTGCCCCCCACACTTTTGTAAATATGAAACATAAGATTACATCTCTACATTGGTTAAATCAATCAGTAGAGCACATCAGTAAGTTAGCAGAATTCTTCTGTTGTTAATTTAATGCCATGTCCATCAGGGCAGCATGTTTTTTTGGCATTCTTTTTGACTCTGTGGATGCTTCTGAACTAACTAGCACTTTCTTTCTCTTTCATAGCAATTGCGAAGTCAAGCTCGTGCTTTGATCACTTTTGCTGGGATGATACCCTATAGAATGTCTGGAGATACCAATGCCAGGCTGGTGCAGATGGAGGTCCTGATGAATTAACAGTGAACGTTTCACTTGCAGCTATGCATTAGTCCACAGCCACTATTACACTGACGACATGCACAAGATCATTTTTGTAATATGTCTTTTTTAAATAATTGAAATAAACTTATTTTGCATTTATGTTTTGGTTTTTGACATCTTTTTTCCCATTTTATATTGTATTTGTGGTGTGAATAGTAAGAGCAAGAGAGAAATAAGCAGATAGAGCTAGGTTAGCCCAGGGCAAATTATTCTGGTTAAAGTTGGGATGATAAAGGAAAACCAGAGGAGCAGACAAAGAGAGTTCTTAGAGTTTTGGGATGGATGTCCTTAAAAGAGGAACAGAAAAGAAATAAGGAGGGGACCCAGCCAGTGAGACACCTGAAGACTGGCAAAGTTCTGTATGGAAAGGAGAGAAATGAGTAGCTGTGGGAGGAAGGGGAAGCAGAGGCAAAAAGCCCTGACTTAAGGAGGGAATTAGATATTCTGTACCGACTTGAGTTAGGTTTGCTGACCAAGAGCGCAATAGCAACTGACAAAGTTATATGTTTTTGTTTTTTTCATTTGGATGAGTGCTAAATAGCCTCTAAAGCCTGGGCCATTAGAGTGGGATTTTCCACCCCAAGACTCAAGGTAATTATGGAGGAACAGAACAACTGCAAGTATCCAGAGGGATGGGATGGCAGGGGTGGCTGGTGACCATTGTCTAGATGCATATCCGTATTTGTAGTTTGGATATAGTGCATTGTTTAATAATCTGTGAACTATCATTAGAATCATTTGTAATACCTGAAGATTGGAGGATTGCTAATGTAATGCCAATTTTTAAAAAGGTTTCCGGGGGTGATCCGGGAAACTACAGACCTGTGAGCCTGACGTCAGTACCGGGAAAAATGGTAGAAACCATCATAAAGAACAAAATTACTCAGCATGTAGATACTCATGGCTTAATGGGAGACAGCCAACATGGCTTTAGACAAGGAAGATCTTGTCTTACTAATCGGTTATTTCTCCAGGACCAAGCAGGAAGTCGGTCCTCACATATGGGTGACGTCGGCGCCGACGGAGCCCTCGCGGAGCAATTTTCCCCAGCTTTCACAGAAAGCCTTTGGGAATTGCAGCGCGCATGCGCGGTCCCCTTCCCGCCCAAGGGTGCCATCTTAGCCAGTCTTCTTTTTTCCACGGAGCCCTACAGACGTGGTCTTCTTGTCCCCGCTGAAAAAGTTGATTTTCGTGATTTTTCTTGATTTATTTCTCTTTTTTCTTCGGTTCGACGCCGGTCTCTTTCCTGCCCGGACTCGCAACGCCGTTGCGAGTCCTCCTCTTATTTTTCGTTTTTTCTGATTTTTCTGTCAGTTTCGTTTTCGGTTTTTCGCTGGCAGCCCGGTCCTTTGACCTTGCAGGGGCCCATTTTCCCCCGATGGCTGCCAGTGGTTTCAAGAGGTGTGTTCAGTGTGACAGAAATATGTCACTCACTGACACACACGATAATTGCCTCCGCTGCCTTGGCCCAGATCATGAGGAACTGATCTGTGGGGCCTGCAGCAAAATGTCCTCCAAAGCGTTTCGGAGTCGGCGGCATCAGCGGGAAAGAATCTTCGCAGACCCCGCCCGTACCCGGACCTCGTCGGAGGCCTCGGCGTCCAGAGGCTCCAGCTCTGAGCATCGCCGGAGTTCCTCCGACAGGGGTTCTCCCTCCGGGGATCATCGGCGGAAGGCGAAACCCGCGAGGGCGGCGTCGGTGGACGCTCCTGGTTCCGCGAGGGCCAGGTCGCATAGCCCCGATAGCCGTCCCGGGTCTTTGGAGAAGGAACATCTCCCGAAGCGACCTCGTTTGGAATCGGAGATGCCTGCTCGGGTAAGTCCTGTAGTCCTCCTGGACTCGCCTCCGAGGGGTCCGACGTCGGGCCCGACACCGTCGGGGCCCGAGTCGGGGGCTGCTGGGTCACCTGAGGTCGGACTCAGGTTGACGGCCTTGTAGTGCAGACTATCTGCCTTCATGGACCAGCAGCGGGCACTGATCGCTAGCCTCGCTGGCGCCTCTGCCCCGACCGCCGGGACGTCGACCCCGGAGACCGAGCCGATCCTCGAGTCCATGCGGGCTCGAGTCGATCCTCGGTCGAGGTCACCCTCGGCCTCCCGTTCGGGACCGAGGTCGTCGACGCCAACTCCCTCGGCGTCGGGGCGGCCGACGCCTCCGCCCGCCCGAACTGACCCCACCGATTCCTCCTCGGAGTCGGCCTGGGAGTCTGAAGTTTAAGAGTCACCTGATTCTTTTCGGACTCGGTGTGTCCCCTCGGACTCCCCTGAGTCCGAACCTCGGAAACAGTCCCCCCCGGAGGATGCCCGGTTCTCGGACTTCGTCAGGGATATGGCCAAGGCTTTGGCTTTCCCTGCTGATCCCGAGGAGGAGCCTCGAGCCGAAGAGCTCGACGCCCTTCAGTACGACTCTCCCGCCAGGGAGCACTTTACTGTACCGGTTCCTCCCATGCTGGAACGACTACTCTTCCGCATGTGGGAGAGTCCGGCATCGTCGCCGGTATTAAGCAAGCGGGTCGATTCCATCTATCGAGTCCGCAAGAGCCCTGGCTTCCAAAAAGCACAGCTACCGCACCATTCCATGGTGGTGGAATCGGCCATGCATTGGCTTAAGAGCCAGAAGATGCACTCCTCGGTGCCTCCTGGCAGGGAGGCCCGCAACCTGGATGGCCTCGGTAAGAAGTGTTTCCAGGGCTCTATGCTTGCTTGTCAGGTCCAGACCTACCAGCTCTACATGGGCATGTACCTTAGAGACCTGGCTAAAGAGATAGCCGGATTCTCTGCTGGGCTGTCCGAGGAACCTTTGCGGAGGTTCCTAGCCTTGTCCACTGGTATTCGAGAATGCTCCAAATTCATTTCGCGAGCAGCCTATGATGGCTTTGAAGCATCGGCTCGAGTGGCCGCAGCTGGCATCGGTGCCCGCCGACAGGCTTGGCTTCAGTCGTCTGACCTTGAACCCTGGGTGCAGGACAAGTTGGTCGATGTCCCCTGCCGAGGTGAGAACCTCTTTGGCAAGCCCATGGCTGAGAAGGCTGCACAACTCGAGACGGAGACTCTCACCAGAACTAGGCTTTCTAGGAAGACCTCTGCCCCTTCCCAGAAGAAGAAGGGCTCGGGAAAGAAGTCCTTTTACCCGAGAAAGGCGGCTACCTATAAACACTACCCTCAATATCAGGCCTCCGCAGCTCCCCAACAGGGTCAGCAGGCCAAGGGACGGGGTAACGGGTCCCGTAGGCAGCAAGCCCCCAAGCCTGCACCACCGGCCCCTGCTCAGCAGGGTGGGGGTTTTTGACATCATCAGCATAGCCTCTCCCCCTCAGCTGGTTCCTCCCAGCACAGGAGGCCGGCTGGTCCACTTTGCCCACAGGTGGTCCAACATCACTTCAGATGCCTGGGTGCTTCATGTTGTGAGAGAAGGCTATCTTCTCCACTTCCACCAGGTCCCTCCCTCCTATTTCCCGGGAGAGCCTCCACGACTCCCTCTACACAGGGACTTACTCCTTCAAGAGTTAGCAAGTCTTCTTCAGGAACAGGCTGTGGAACCGGTGCCCCACCACCTGAGGGGTCAAGGCTTCTATTCCAGGTATTTCCTAATACCAAAAAGAACGGGAGGCCTCCGACCCATCCTGGACTTGCGCAACCTCAACAAGTTCCTCGTGAGGGAGAAGTTCAAGATGCTTACCCTTGGAATCCTTCTGCCCTACCTCCAGCAGGGAGATTGGCTATGCTCCTTGGATCTAAAGGATGCCTACACGCACATCCTCATCCACCCAAGCCACCGCCAATACCTAAGGTTTGTGGTGGCAGGAAATCATTACCAGTACAGAGTACTGCCCTTTGGCCTATCCTCCGCACCACGAGTCTTCACAAAATGTCTCGCGGTGGTGGCGGCTTATCTCCGGCTTCAGGGCCTCTATGTCTTTCCGTACCTAGACGACTGGCTCATCAGAGCATCGTCCTCTCCAGAAGTCACAAAAGCCACACACCGCACTGTGACTCTTCTCCAGTACTTGGGCTTTGTCATAAACTTCGCAAAGTCCACTTTGCTCCCCTCGCAAGATCTCGAGTTCATCGGCGCAAGATTGCATACTCTTCAGGCGCGAGCTTTCCTGCCTCTCGACAGGGCTCAACGGCTCATGGACCTAGCCGGCCGTTTTCGCAGCCAGTCCCTGGTCTCGACCAGGCGCTTCCTGAGACTACTCGGCCACATGGCTTCTACCGTCCACGTGACCCCCAATGCCCGCCTGAATATGCGGCCTGCTCAGTGGTGCCTTCGCAAGCAGTGGCAACAGGCCACGGGCGGCCTAGCCGACTTAGTGCGGATCTCCGGCCCGCTAGCCTCTTCTCTACAGTGGTGGCTTCATCGGCCGAACCTGGTACTCGGAATGCCTTTTCAGTCTCCTCCGCCGGCTCAAGTGCTGACGACCGATGCTTCTCTCCTAGGATGGAGAGCGCATTGCCAGGGGGCATGTACTCAAGGTCTCTGGACCACGTGGGAGTCTGCGCAGCAGATCAACTTCCTGGAGCTCAGAGCGATCCGTCTGGCTCTCAAGGCTTTCTCCCACCTGACTTCTCACCGGTCCGTCCTTGTCCAGACGGACAATCAAGTTGCCATGTTCTACGTGAACAAACAGGGGGGCACGGGCTCCTTCCTTCTCTGTCGAGAAGCACAGAGACTCTGCTCTTGGGCCGTAAGCCACGGCATTCTTCTCAAGGCCGTTTATCTCCCAGGCCAAGAAAATTGCCTGGCGGACAAACTCAGCAGAATCCTCCAGCCGCACGAGTGGCGACTGGATCCCTTGGTAGTTCAGAAATTTTTTCTGAAGTGGGGCCTCCCCACGATGGATCTCTTTGCCAGTCCTCTCAACTGCAACTTCCTCGCTTCTGCTCTCGGCAGCCGCATCCCCTTCGAGTAGCGGCGGATGCTTTTCTGCTCTCATGGTCGAAAGGCCTTCTCTATGCCTTTCCTCCCATTCCGCTAGTCTCTCGAACTCTTTTCAATGTTCTCCGAGACAAAGCTTCCATGATCCTGATAGCTCCTCGGTGGCCCAGACAGCCGTGGTTTCCACTCCTGCTGCAACTAGCGGTGGAGGATCCGTTCCCTCTGGGGTTTCAACCAGATCTCTTAACACAGGATCAGGGGTCCCTACTGCACCCCAACCTCAGATCTCTACATCTAATGGCCTGGCTGCTGAAAGGGTAGTCCTTGCTCCCCTTCTACTGCCGGCAGAGGTGGAAGAGGTCGTCCTAGCTTCCCGGCGACCTTCTACCCGCAAATGCTACGCCTTAAATGGCGTCGCTTTTCCGCTTGGTGTGCCCAGCAGTCTCAGGATCCCTTCTCCTGCTCGGTGTCGGTGATCTTGCAGTACTTGCTCTACCTCTCTAATCTGGGACTTAAGTCCAACTCCGTTAAAGTTCACCTCAATGCTCTTTCAGCACATCATGTGCCGGTGGACGGCAGACCTCTTTCCAGCGACCCTCTCGTGGCAAGGTTTCTCCGAGGTCTCCTTCTACTTAAACCACCTCTGCGCCCGCCAGCACCTGACTGGGATCTGAATGTGGTTTTGCAGCGGATCACCTGTCCGCCTTTTGAACCTATGGCTACCTGTTCTCTCCGTTTTCTTTCTTGGAAAACCTTATTCCTGATAGCCCTCACTTCCGCTAGACGCGTAAGTGAATTGCAGGCCCTCGTGTCTGATCCCCCTTACACTCGGTTCTACAAAAATAGGGTAGTCCTATGGACTCACCCTAAATTTCTTCCAAAAGTGGTCTCCCCTTTTCACATCAATCAGGAGGTGGTACTTCCGACCTTCTTTCCCAGGCCACACTCCAGCCGAGCTGAAATGGTCCTGCATACCCTGGACTGTAGAAGAGCATTGAACTTCTACCTTGACCGTACGCGGGAGCACCGTAAAGCTGCTCAGCTTTTTGTGTCTTTTGACCCCAATAAATTGGGGCTCCCTGTTTCCAAGCGTACTCTGTCCATCTGGGTTGCTGACTGTATCGCTTGGGCTTATGGGGCAGCCGGACTCTCCTTAGAAAGTCGGGTCACGGCTCATTGTGTTCGGGCGAAGGCTACGTCAGTGGCTTACCTCCGCTCTGTTCCATTGGCAGACATCTGCCGGGCCGCTACTTGGTCTTCGAGCCAGACTTTTGCGGTCCATTACTGCCTCGAGAGGGAGTCCCGCAGGGACAGTGCTTTCGGACAGGCAGTCCTCCGAAATCTCTTCGAGGTTTGAGCAACTCCTACCCTCCATCCCGGATGGGGGCTACCGGTGGGTACTAATTCAGTGAAGATTCCTTCCTTCTGTACTGTTGAGCTAGAGGGAGCTCATTTTTGTGCTTAGGGTCTCCGGTAGCCTTAAGCTTGGGAGTCCCATATGTGAGGACTGACTTCCTGCTTGGTCCTGGAGAAAGCGTAGTTACTCACCTGTAACAGGTGTTCTCCAGGAGCAGCAGGAATCAGTCCTCACAACCCTCCCTCCTCCCCTTGGAGTTGCGATTATCTGCTTTAGTTTTTTTGCAAATTTTTATGCTGTCTTTTGGCTATGTCATCTGACTGGCTAAGATGGCACCCTTGGGCGGGAAGGGGACCGCGCATGCGCGCTGCAATTCCCAAAGGCTTTCTGTGAAAGCTGGGGAAAATTGCTCCGCGAGGGCTCCGTCGGCGCCGACGTCACCCATATGTGAGGACTGATTCCTGCTGCTCCTGGAGAACACCTGTTACAGGCGAGTAACTACGCTGTTTTTTGAAGGTGTGAATAAACAGGTAGACAAAGGTGAGTCGGTTGATGTAGTGTATCTCGACTTTCAGAAAGCCTTTGGGAAGGTGCCTCATCAGAGACTTTTGGCAAAACTGGAAAAGAGACGGCTGAGGGTAAATATGATAGAGGTCTATAAATTAATGAATGGAGTGGAACGGGTAAACGTAGATTGATTGTTTACGTCATCAGAATATAAAAGGACTAGGGGACATGCAATGAATCTACAGGGTAACCTATTTAAGACTAATAAGAGAAAATAATTTTTCACTGAATGTGTAATCAAACTCTGGAATTTGTTACCGGAGGATGTAGTAAGAGCTTTTAGTGTAGCTGGGTTTAAAAAAGGTTTGGACAAGTTCCGGGAGAAAAGATCCATAAACCATTATTAAAAGGGACCCAGGATATCACTGCTTGACCCAATACAAGCATTGAGGAACCTGTGTCTTTTGGGGTAACTGCTAGGTACTTATGACCTAGATTGGCCACTGTTGGAAACAGAATCCTGGGCTTGATGGACCTTGGTCTGACCCAGTATGGCATATCTTATATTCTTATGTACACACAATCCAATAGTGAGAGTCCTTTGGAGTTTTTAACTGAATCAGAAATGGATGAACAAAAAAAAAATAAAGACTAAGGGAGTAATTTTATGAAGCATTTTTAGCATGTAAAGCATGTTTTACATCCCTCTAGCCTGGAGCTCCGTCAGATGACACTCACTTGAGAGGACTGCAATCCTCCTTGTCCTTTGAGAATCGCACTATCCAATTGCCAGCAATACATTAGAAAATAAGACAAATGAATTATGTAATTTGGAGACCACTTTTCAAAGTGTTTCCTTGACAACTGTGGGGAAAATCATGGTGAAGAGCTGTAGCAGTTAAGCTGGTGCAAGTTCGCTGCAGAAATTTACATAGCAGTATCGCTGTAAGAGCAGAATTATTAGTTGCTTTCACTGCTGTAGGATTGAGAACAGCAATGGCATGCTGCTTTGAAGTATTTTGTTCCTGCAGCTGTAATTATATGATTTATGGACTCCTGAAATAGGCAGATAACCCTTTTGCGTCCACATAATTGTTTTGTAACTGAACTTTTTTCTTCTGTTTTTTTTATTAAGATTTGAGCTAAATGATGCAGAATATAAAGTTTTTTGAAAAAAAAATATTTCTAAGAAACAATATTTACTGTTGCCATATGGCAACTACGGTCCTGAATGGCTGAAAATTAAAACCTGTCTTGGCATCGTTTTCATTTACTGCTGGGTGTGATAGTTTATATAACAGTTTTTTTCAGATGTCAAGCACAGATACGCATCACATTTCACACACAGTGTGCGGATTTTTTGGAAATATAGAATCTGGTGAAAAAATTTGTGGCAAGATTTGAAGGTTGCCATATGGCAACAACAGCCATGAAAAGGCTAAACACACCCATGTCAGGTCGATTTATTCAATAAATATCTTCAGAAACAAGCAGGAATGTGTTTTCACATATGGGTGATGTCAGTACCGACTGAGCCCTTGTGGGAATGCTCCCAAGCGTTCTATAGGAAAGCTTTTGGGAGCACCCCACTGCGCCTGAGCAACTGCCTTCCCGCTCTTCCAACTCCTCGTCATTTTTATTTTTTTTTTCGATGGAGCCAGCAGGATAATTTTCCCATCCCCGCAGAAACGTTTTCTTTGGCACGCCGCTTCTGCCTTTCTGTTCCACTCCGGCATCACGTAAACTGAGTCCAGTACCATTTCTGGTATTTTTATCTTTTATTTCTTTTTCAAATTTTATTTTTTCCTCGGGGCCTTATGTCCTTCTTAGTCCTCTGGCCTACCTCTCCACTAGGGACAAAAAACCCTAGTGGTTTTAAAAAATTCACCAACTGCTCCAGTAAAATTTCTGTCACTGACAGACATGACTGGTGCCTCAAGTGTCTGGGTCTGGATCATGCACCGGACTCTTGCTCTCTCTGTAAACTCATGACTAAGAGAGGCCTTGGAAACCAAGCCAGGAAGTTGAGTGAGTTGTTTCAATTTGTCTCGCTGGTATCGACATCTTTGAGAGCATCGTCTTCTTCCCGAGTCTCTAAACTCTCTAAGGATTCCAAGCATGGTTCCAGCTCAAAGAGAGACGAGACATCAAGATCCCTATCAAAACTTCCATGGGATCCCAAAGAGCACTGAGGCTCAAAAGAAAAATCCAAGGATTGTAAAGAGAAGTTGAGAGGATCAAGGGAGAGGTCTCGGTCTGAATATCGGGACCCCCTGAGAACATCTGAGCACCGAGACTCACCGAGGACCTCCTCAGACTCTGGCTATCCAGCCAAACATCCCCAGTGGGAGGACTTGTCCTCCAAAGCCTTAGTGGGGAACCGGGAGGCCACCAAGGCATCAACCTTGGGAGAGCACCCAGTGCCATGTTCTGGTACAGTGGCTCCAAGCCCCGTTCTTTCTTTGGACCAGACACCGGCAATCTCCTTGGATCAGCGCATGTTTTCCATTGAGAAGACCTTGGCGGCTCTCCTAGCAGTATCGGTACCTCCAACATCGATGACTTCAGGTCTGCCTGTGTCTGTACCAACATCGGCATCAGTATTGGTTCCTCCATCTGACGTCCTGACTCTTCATGCCTCCACCCTTGATGCAGGGACTGGCTTTGGGAGCACTGTCTACTTGGTCAGTACAGAGTACAACACCACTATTGAGACAGCAAGAGGAGGACATCAACATGTACCGATTCTGACAGCACCGATCACATAGCCATGGACATTGACGTCGTTCCCCGAACTCCGAGTCCGATGCCTCCGATTCAGATCATTAGTCTTTTGATTCCGCAGAGCTCCAGGACATTGCCTCGGAGCCCTCACCTCTGAGTACCACCTCCCGCCAAAAATCACTGCTGGAGACATGTCCTTCTAAGAATTTATATGGAACATGGCGGCAGGTTTCTTGATTCCAGGCACAGCTGAACCTGAGTTTTGAGCGGAAGAACTGGAGATACTCCAGTACCCCATGGCCCCGAAGGAAGCAACTATTCTACCGATACATAAAATACTATTGTATGTGGGAGACACGCCCCCTCACGGTCACTCCCATTAGCAAAAGGCTCAGTACAACGTATCGCATACTGGAGATTCCAGGCTTCCAGAAGGCGCAGCTACCGCACCACTCCATAGTCATGGAATCAACAATGCAATGTATTAAATGTGGCAAGACCCATGCATCGATACCCCCGGGTAGGGAATCGAGGAACCTCGATTCATTTGCATGCCATTCCTTCCAGGCCTCTATGCTGGCAAGCAGGATTAACTCCTACACCCTTTATATGGAAATGTTCCTCAAGGAACTTAACAAAAATTGGGAAGCCTTCCTCTCCTTTATCCCGAAGGAGAAGAAGCTTGCCTTTGAGAAAGTCCTCAAACATAGCCAAAATGTCTCAAAATTTGTAAACAGGTCAGTCTTTGATGCATTTGAATCCACCAGCAGGGCCTCTGCCATTGCCATAAGCGCTCGTAGGCTGGCTTGGCTTCAAGCATCAGACCAGGAACAATGGGTCCAGGATAAGTTGGGAAACATCCCTGTACCGGGGAGAACCTTTTTGGCAAGAACTGGAGGGAGAAAGCTGGAGAACACGAAATGGATAATACCACCCTGAAGAGAGACTCCAGAAAAACTGACCCCTTAAAGAAAAAGGCAGTAGCCAAAAAAACGTTTTACCTAAAGAAAAGAAGTTTTTTTACCCCTCCTACTCAGAAACACCTTATCATCCTCAAAACAAATGAGGACCTAAGTCAGCAAAGAAGCCTAGAGTGGCAAAGCCACAACCGGCCACACAGACACAAATTGCACCCAGTTTTTGACTCCATCCTGGGGAACTTGCCCTTGCAGATAACCAATCCTCCCCATATAGCAGGTCGACTTTGCCATTTCACCAACCACTGGCATCTAATCACCTCAGAGCAGTGGACTCTGAACATCATTCAGGAAGGTTCTCAGTTAAAATTCAAACATCAACCCCCTCCTCACTACAGAAGCAAATATCCCACTCAGCCTCCACTCAGGGCTCTACTCAGGGACGAGATCTCCAATCTGCTTTCTCAAGGAGCCATAGAAAGGGTGCCACAGCATCAACTTCAAGAAGGCTTCTACTCTTCTTACTTCCTAATCCCAAAGAAGTCGGGAGGGTACAGGCCCATCCTCGAGCTCAACAAGTTCCTGGTCAAGGAAAAGTTCAAAATGATTTCTCTGGGAAATCTCTCACCTTATCTGCAGGAACAAGACTGGCTATGTTCCCTAGATCTCAAAGATATATATATACCCACATCCTGATTCATCCAGGACATAGGGAATATTTAAGCTTCACCTTTCAGCCTGGTCTTGGCTCCCAGGGTATTCACAAAATGCATAACAGTGGTCGCAGTCCATCTCCGGGGCATGGGGATATTTGTTTCTCCTACTTAGATGACTGGCTGATAAAGGCAGACACTCCTGGAGAACTCTGCACATTGCTCCAAAAAACCCTTGCTCTGTTGCAAAATCCCAGCTTTGTCATAAATTTCCCAAAATCCCACCTAACCCCATCTCAAAGATTGGAATTTATAGTAGCAGTGCTGGACACTTGGCAATCCAGAGCCTTGCTACCACTAGACCGCATACACCACCCTAGTAGACCTGACCATCTACATGTGTCAGCAAACAAGCTCACCAGCCCAAGACTTCCTCCATCTCTTGGGGCGCATGGCATCCATAGTGCATGTGGTTCCCTATGCCAGACTACATATGCGTCTAGCACAATTGACCTTAGCATCCAGAGGGACACAGGCCACAGGGCATCTGCGGGATCTGATTCAAATCACCCACCCATTAGCCTAATCCCTCCTGTGGTGGTGCACCCCAGCAAACTTGCTCATAGGGTCACCTTTTCGAATGCCTCAACCTCACCACACCCTCACCACTGTGCATTCAAGAGAGGTTGGGGAGCCCACCTAGATACCATATCCACACAAGGACTGTGGAGAACACAGGAATCAACTCTACAAATCAACCTACTGGAGCTTCGAGCAGTTATGAATGTCCTACAGGTTTTTCAACACCACCTCTCCAACAGCCAATTCCTGGTCAGGACAAACAATCAGGTGACAATGTTCTATGTAAACAAGCAAGGCGGGACAGGCTCTCTTCCCCTCTGTGAAGAGGCCTTCCACCTTTGAAGATTCGTCATCTCCTACAACATCTACCTCTGGGCAGTGTACATCCCCGGAGATCAGAATCAACTTGTGGACAAGCTCAGTTGAATCCTCCATTCTCACGAGTGGAGCCTTGGCCATCACACAGTAGCAAGGATCTTCCAGACATGGGGAAGCCTGGTCATCAACTTCTTTGTCACCCCACAGAACAGCCAACTACCACAGTCCTGCTCCAGGGTGCCATCCAAACGCAGCCAGGAACCAGATGCCTTCCTTCTTCACTAGGGTCAGGGTCTCCTATATGCGTTTCCATTCACACCTCTAATACCGAAGACCCTAATCAAACTCCAGACAAGGGCAATATGATCCTCATAGCCCCCTTCTGGCCCCATCAGCCCTGGTTTCCCCTGCTATTTTGCCTAACACAGACAAAACCAATCCAACTGGGGGTACAGGCCAGCTCTTCTATCACAGGAAACATAGAAATATGACGACAGAAAAAGACCACATGGCCTTTCTAGTCTGTCTTTCCATATCAACAACTACAACAGTCCCCTTTTTTCCTTTAGAGATCCTCTGTGTTTGTCCCATGATTTTTTTAATTCAGATACTGTCGTCATCTCTACCACCTCCACTGGGAGACTATTCCACGGATCCACCACTCTTTCCGTAAAGAAATATTTCCACATATCACTCCTGAATCTATCCCCCTTCACCATCATCCCATGTCCCCTCATAGCAGAACTTGCTTTCAATTGAAAGAGGCTCTCCCCTTGTACATTTATGCCACGGAGGTATTTAAACATCTCAGTCATATCACCTCTCTCCCGCCTTTCCTCTAAGGAGTACATATTAAGATCCTTAAATCTGTCCTCATATGCTTTATAATGAAAACCATTAACCATTTTAGTAGCCACCCTCTGTACTGACTTCATGCTGTTTATATCCTTTTGAAGGTGCGGTCTCCAGAATTGCACACTATACTCCAAATGAGGTTGCACCAAAGGCTTATACGGAGGCACTATTGCCTCCTTTTTTCTGCTAGCCATTCCTCTCCGTATGCACCCAAGCATCCTTTTAGCTTTTGCCGTCGCCTTTTCTACCTGTTTAGCTACTTTAAGATCATCAGACACAACCACGCCTAGGTCCCACTCTTCTTTAGTGGACAAAAGTACTTCACCCCCTATACTATATTGCTCCCTTGGATTGTTACATTTTTTAACATTAAATCCCAGCTGCCAAATTCTAGACCATTCTTCAAGCTTAGCTAGATCCCTCCTCATGTTATCTACACCTTCCTGGGTGTCTACTCTATTGCAGATTTTGTTATCATCCGCAAAGAGGCAAACCTTACCCGACAGCCCTTTCACTATATCACTAACAAAGATGTTAAAAAGAATCGGGGCACATGGCATCCACAGGAGGATGGAACAGTCCTGCATCTCAATCTGCGATCTCTCCATATAACAGCATGGCTGCTGAAAGGATGACCCTCCAGCATCTTGACCTTCCCCAAGAAGTAAAGGACACATTCCTGGCTTTCAGAAAGCCCTCCTCCAGATGCGCCGCCTCATTTAAATGGCGCAGATTTGAATCCTGGTGCCCTCAGAAGAACCTGAATCCTTTCAGTGCTCCAGTGTCCACACTTTTATAGTATCTATGTCACCTGTCCACTGTAGGACTTAAAACCAACTCGGTGCGAGCACACCTCAGTGCTATCGCGGCTTTTCACAAGCATGTTGATGATCAACCCATTTCCAACACACCCTAGTAACGTGTTTTATGAGAGGCCTTCTCCTCTCTAAGCCACCCATTCAACCACTCCCGGTGGCGTGGGATCTCAATGTGGTCTGGGTCAGCTTCTTAAACCTCCTTTTGAACCCCTGGCGACTGCTCACCTATGGTACTTGTCTTGGAAGGACAATATTCCTCATTGCCCTGACCTCTGCCAGACGCATCAGTGAACTACAGATCTTGGTGGCACATCCACCATACACCCAGTTCCATCATGACAAGGTTGTCCTACAGACACACCCACACTTTTTACCTAAGGTGATGTAGTATTACAAATTGATTAATGGGGAAAGGGGACCAGTCTTCTTCCCAAGATCTCATTCTTCCCGTGCGGAAGCAATTCTGCACACTTTAGATTGCAAACAGGCCCTGGCATTTGTTCATTTCCTTTGACCCCCAACCATTTGGCTCTGCCCGTTACAAAACACAAGCTTTCCAGATGGATAGCAGACTGCTTTTCATTTGAGTACGATCGAGCAGCACTCACCCTCATCGGGCACGTCACCGCTGACAGTTTCCGAACCATGCAACATCTGTAGCCATTCTATGCTCAGTAGCCATTGGTGTAATCTGTCGGGCAGTAACCTGGTCCGCCATACACACCTTTGCCCCCCACTACTGCTTGAACAAGAACTCCTGCTGGGATGCGGCCTTCGGCCATGCGATCCTCAAACATCTCTTTGGAACATAGCTACAACTCCTTCCCTGCCCACACTATTCTTTCCAGATCTCCATGTCGGGGATGTCTGTTGCCAACTCTGGTGGGTATGTCTGTGTCCGACTACTCTGACCTGTTTTCCAAGTTTCTGAAGATCTGGGAGCTAGAGAGTCCCATATGTGAAGATTACATTCCTGCTTGCTCCTGGAGATAGCGTAGTTACTCACCTGTAGCAGGTGATCTCCAGGAACAGCAAGAATTTAGTCTTTACAACCCAGCTTCTTCCCCATGGAGTTGTAGGGTTTCTTTTTACTCTCAACTGACGAGAAGGAGTTGGAGGAGTTGGAAGAGCAGGAAGGCAGGCACAGTGTTGTGCTCCCAAAAGCTTTCCTGTAGGACGCTGGCGTACGTTCCCATGCGGGTTCTATTGGTACCGATGTCACCCATATGTGAAGGCTAAATTTCTGCCATTCCCAGAGATCACCTGTTACAGGTGAGTAACTACGCTTTAGCCAATATTCACTACTTGAGAATCGTCTTCTTTTTGGGCCACTTCTGCTCCTTTTCGTTTTCTTTTCTATCTACAGTGTTTTTTATTCTCTTGTCACCCTTTCTACATAAGTTGTTATCAAATGATGCCAGACAAAACAGCTCTCCTAGAGCTCAGAAAATGTAAAGTTCTGAGCATGCATGGCCCTTGCCTTGCACAGCAGTTTCCTCGGCTCCCTCCAGTTTTGTGTTTTTCTAGCGCCCCCCCCCCCCCCGAAGAGGTTTTCACCTTTGCTTTTGTCCAACATAGTTTTTCAGCTTCTTTCTAAAAAAAATTTGTTTCTTTAGTTTCTTTAGGTTTTTTTTATTTTCTGTAAAAATATCCTAGATTAAATCAAGGTTCCAGCCATGCCTGCAGTGTGGGAGAAAGATCCATAATATTGACATCTACTCCAGATGCCTAATTTGGGCACAGATTCTAAGCAGGCTGACCACAAGTGTTGCAGTAGGATGTCAGCATGAGCCCGAAAAGATCCTGCTTGCCCAGAGAGAGAAAAGGAGGATGTTATATACACAGAGATTTGCTGACTATGTACTCTAGTAATTCCTTCTTGGTGGAAGTTGCCTCTACCTCCCCTCGTGCACTGCCTTTAAGTGTTCAGCTTCAAAACAGCAGTACCAGGAATTCTCAAAATTGGCATTAACTTCCTTGGTGATTTCCAGACCTAAAGCACAGTCATCTTCCACACAGGCCTAGCATTTGAAGGCCTTGAAAGTTCCTTCCAGTGTGCTAGAAAAGTGCAGACAGCTCAGCACAGATGTAACTCAAAGGGCTTCTCCAAAATGCAGACCTCTGCAGCAATCTCCTTTGCTGTTTGTTCCATCAAAGGGACTCTAGTCAGACAGTTGCGCTGACTATCCTCTTGCTCCATCAGTGCTGACTCCATGATGATCTCTTAGTGCAGATAAACTAGCGTGCTAGACCAGCACAGATCCTGAATAAACTAGCACAAGATTGATTTTGTGGTGACAGCACAAGTATGTTCGTGCTGTTCAATTGAAATACAGACATCCCCTGTATAATGATCGACTGCACAACTTCAAATAGTATCTACTCCAATTCTAGTCACTGTAGCTGATAAGTCTTCTCCATCTGTTTTCACTGTCTTTGCCAAAACAGCCTCAATTGTTGCTGCAAAAGACATTCAACAAATTTGTCAAAGGCTACTGTGAAGTATCTGCCAGCTGTTTTGTATTAACAGCCAAGTGTTACATCATCTTAATCCATGGATGTTACTTATTCGCAGAGAGATATTCATTCATCTCAAGATCCAAAACAGAGAGTCTGCTTTGGATTCCGAAGCCAAGGGGTCGTTCTCTAACCCCATCCTCGCCCGTATAGAGCAGTCTAGCACCTTAAAAGATTACTTGATTAAATTTTGTTCCTTCAGAATTCTCCTTAGTAGAAGAGGTGTACTGTACACACATTCACTTTGATCCATCGTCTCCTGCAATAAATTAATCTCCCTATGAAGATATCACTTACTTGAGATTTGTTCAGCACGTGTCAAGACAGAGTCCCTTCCCACTATAGCAGGAAGCAGAACTCTGCTCAAATATCCTAGCAGTTATACTAATCCATGACCATTTATCAGAGCAACAGCTTGGTATGTGTCATTCCCACTAACAATTCAGCCTTTATCAGAAAAGATGTGCTTAAAGTATAAAGTTCAACCAGCACCTGGCTTCAGCAAATTTTAGCTTTCTCATTTTTTCAGTGGTAGTCAACTCTGCTATGAAGAAGATGAAAAAAATGCATTGTTTTCCAATATGCTACCTAGTAAAGACATTAAGAGTCTTAGACCACTTAGACAAGAAAGTGTTCCAGGGTGCACTTCTATCTGCTCAAATTGCAGCATACCAGCTTTGCCAGGTTCAATATATACATACCATTTTTCAGAGAGTGCAAGGGTTCTTGTTGAATATGTCTTCACAGTCACAGTCTGAGCTAGTGATTATCCAGGCCAAAGCAGATAAAGATGAATCAATCTTATATGCTCAGTGTGTGAGGTATTTGATACCTCATCTAGAATCTCAGCTTCTGCAATTGCTGCCAAACACATAAGAACATAAGAAATGCCATACTGGATCAGACCAAGGTCCATCAAGCCCAGTATTCTGTTTCCAACAGTGACCAATCCAGGTCACAAGTACCTGGCAGGTTCCCAAAAAGGCACACAGATTCTCTACAATTCTTGTCCAGGGGCAAGCAGTGGATTTCCCAGGTCCTCTTTAATAATGGTTCATGGATCTTTCCTCCAGGAATTTATCCAAACCTTTTTTTAAACCCAGCTACACTTTCACTGCATCCTCCGGTAACGAATTCTAGAGTTTGATTATGCGTTGAGCGAAAAAATATTTTCTCTTATTACTGTGCATATGGCCTCCAAGAAGATGTTTACACAAGGCTTGATGATGCTCCCTGTATGGGAGATTCCCTGTTTGGCAACAAAGTAAAGCAGACTGGGAACACTATCAAGCACTTTTAGAAGAAACTTGGTTTTCGTCGCCAGACAAGTACAACAAACTCCATTCCACTTTTTCTACACAACTGAAACAACCTTCTACTTTTTAACTGTCCAGTCAGTCAGTGTCCCTTTCAAATACACATTCTGTAGAGGATTGAATTAAATTCTTTCTTCGGCAATGAAAACACATCTCATCAGATTCATGGGTTTTCAACATCACAAAAATGTGCTACCACTTCCAGTTTCAATCTCTGCCACCAGATTGACTTCTGGTGTGGGTGAGGTCTCAGATACTCAAGTCTACACCTGCCTGCTTTGTGAAGAAGTCTTATTCCTCCTACAGTCAAACACAGTAGAGCCATTTCCAGTTCAGAAATGGCATAAAGGCTTCTATTCCAGGGACTTCCTCATCCCCCAAATGACAGGAGGATTGTGACCCATATTATCTTTCAGGGACCTCAACTTATTCTTGTGCAACAATAAGTTCAATATTAATGTTCTTCCCTCTATTCTTTACTACTTGAAGATGGGAGACTGGCTGTGTTCACTGTATCTCAGATATATACATCCTGATTCATTGATATGCAGGAAATACCTCCTGTTTCTTCTGTATGCTGAACATTATCTGTACAAAGCCCTCCAGCCTTTTTTCTGCCCCCCCCCCCCCCCGAGTTTTCACAAATGCCTCTGTGGTATCTGCCCACCTTCACAGGCAGATCAGCTAGTTGTTCCACGCCTTAATGACTGACTTCTGGCATCATCCTCGGAAAACCTGACTCAAATACTCTGAGTCAAAACAATACACCTTCTTCAGAAACTAGGATTTATCATTAACTTCAAGTAGTAAACAGTTCAATCTGTGAACAAAATTTTGTTTATTGGAGCTGTTCTGGACACAGTTCAGGCTAAATCTTTTGTGTCACGAGACAAATTACAAAAACTAATGTTTCATATTCAGAACATTCATTGCTCTATGATTATCACATATGGGGTCTACTTGCAGACGTTAGGCCATATGGCTACTGCAGTGCATGTCATGCCCTATGTTGTTAAGTGCCTTCGAGTCGATATTGACTCCTGGTGAAACTGTGTGTAATTGTCTATGTTGTAACTATCCCCTGTTTTTTCTTGGCAAGGTGCGATTGGAAGTAGATGCCTGCCTAAAAATGAAAAAGCCATAGTGGGTTCTCAAATTCAAATGGAATCAATGTACCCAGCCTCTTTCTTTCAAACATCTTCTGTCAGCTTCACTTCAGACTACACAATAGTGGTGGATGTCCAAATTCAACCTGACCAGAGCTGTCTTATTGACACCACAGAGTATTGCTCTGCCCTCATAAAGGATGCTTTCAATACAGGTTAGGGAGCCTACCTCAATTCTCAGCTTACTCAGGGAACTTGCTCACAAGCCAAAGACTGCTTCATATCAATCATCTAGAACTCTTACTTCCTCCAGATGTTTGTACATCATTTTTAAGATCGCTCAGATGGACAATCAAGTTGCCATGTTTTATGTCAACGAACAGGAAGGAACCAGGTTCCCTTTGTTTATGCTGAAAAGTAGCAAGAATTTGGGACCCTCTGTTATCAGTTTGCATACAGATTCAAGTCACTTACATCATGGGTGTTCAGAACTAGATAGCTAACAGGCTTAGCAGAGCTCTTTAAACCCATGAGTGGTTTCTTGTCCGTCAAACCCTAGAGAACATTTTTCAGCATGGGAACTCCTCAAATAGCCTTCTTTGCCAGCAGAGAAAATACAAAATTACCCCAACATTAATGAACAAAATACTCTGGCAGACAGACTGAGTCAAGTCCTCCAACCACACGAATGGACACCAGACAGGGAGGTTGCAGCTTGCATACTTTCATTTGCCATTTGGATTCCCAGTTTGTCATTCTTGCAAGATCCGCCTGCAGCAGCTCCTAATACGCACGTTTTAACAATTCTGAATAATTTAGTGTCATCTGCATATTTGATGACCACATTCTTTGCTCAATATGTTAAACAGTATTGGTCTCAGTACAGGACTTAGGGTACTGCACTATTTACCTTTTTGCATTGAGAAAACAGACCACTTAGTCCTACTGTTATCTTCCTATCTTTAAACCAGTTATCAATCCACAGTATGATATTGTCTGCTATTCTTGAGTAGGCTGTCATAAGAAAATTTATCGAGGCATAACAAAGGATATTATAATACCTCTGTATTGCTCCGTGGTGCGACCGCACCTTGAATGTTGTGGGCAATTCTGGTGCCATATCTTAAAACGGATATAGCTGAATTAGAAAAAGTACAAAGAGTGGCAAAAATGTTAAAGGGAATGGAAAGATACCTCTGAGGAGAAGCTTAAAAAGATAGGGCTTTTCAACTTGGGAAGAGAGACGGTTGAGAGGGGGATATGATAGAGGTCTATAAATTTAATGATTGGAATGAAACGGGTAAACATAGATTGGTTGTTTACTCCATCAAAAAGTAGAAAGACTAGAGGACACACAATGAAGCTACAATGCAACCCATTTAAGACTAACTAGAGAAAATATATTTTTTTTACTCAACGCGTAATCAAACTCTGGAATTCGTTACCGGAGGCTGTAGTAAAAGCTGTTACTGTAGCTGGGTTTTAAAAAGGTTTGGGCAAGTTTCTGGAGGGAAAGGTCCATAAACCATTATTAAAGAGGACCTGGAAACCCACTGCTTGCCCCAGGACAAACATTGTGGAACCTATGTGCCTTTTTGGGAACCTGCCAGGTACTTGTTGCCTGGATTGGCCACTGTTGGAATCCTGGGTTTCATGGACCTTGGTCTGACCCAGTAAGACATTTCTTATGTTCTTATTGGCTGCTTTCTAAATTTTTATTTATTTATTTATTTTATTTAGCTGCATATATATCCCGCTTTTCACCGGGTCAAAGCGGTTGGGGGATATATTTAACACAAGGGGATATGAGACACATACACTAATACTTACAGGGAACATGGGCAATGGAGGGTTAAGTGGCTTGCCCAAGACCACAAGGAGCACCTGTGGGACTAGAAACCCCAGTCCTTCCGGCCCAAGGTTGCTGTCCTCTAGTGGGATTTGAACCACCAACCTTCCGGCCTGTAGTACCTTGCCCCAACCACTAGGCCACTCTTCCCTTCCTGAATTTAATAGGGCCGTGGCTCTGATATCACACGGAGGCTGCTACCGCTGCTTTGTAAACATACCTCTCAGTTTTTGCCTGTTTTATAAAAGCATCGTAGGTGCCTGTGTGCCTTTATAAAATAGGCATCCAGAACTATCTTCGATAAAGCATAAATGTTTTTACACAAATTTATACCTGCCAATCAGGTAGGTGCAAATGTGTGTGTACTTTGTGAGGGTAAACTTATAACAGGTGACTGGGTTAAGTGGGCTGGAAGGTGCCTATTTGTCTTTATAAAATATTAGTGCAAATCCTGCAGAGATTGCACCTGTATTACAGGCACAGACACTGCATTTGCTTTAGAGCAGGTGTAAATATCCACGCTTAGAACAGTAAAGTACATGTGTAAATGAGTTTTTTAAAATGTATTATTTATTAGTATTTGGCTCATGCCTTTCCAGTAGATGATCAAGGTGAGTTACAGGCAGGTACAATAGTTATTTTCCTGTCCCCCAGAGGAGTTACATTCTAAGTTTGTGCCTAAAGCAATGGAGCGTTAAGTGGCTTACCCAAGGTAACAAAGAGTATCAGTGAGATTTGAACCCCTGGTCTTTCTGGTTCTAGGCTGCTGCCGTAACCACTAGGCTGCTACTCCACATATTTCAAGACTCTGCTCAGACTATGTTTCCAAATACTACAAAACTACACCCATGGAAATCAACCCTTATGAACCAAAAAAACTCTCGATTTCCACACTTATCTTACTATAGGAACTGACCTAATATCCAAAACCTACCCTGTTACGGGTGTAAATTCGAAACATACTATTATTTTTTTGTTGGATCGCTCACCATGAGAAGAAACTTTTCCTCCCCAGAAGATGCAATTATCACACCATTCCATGGTGGTGGAATCGGCAGTGCATTGAATAAAAAGTGCTAGGACACATTCCTCGAACCCTCCAGGCAGGGAATCGAGAACCCTTGATGTCTTTGGTTGTCAATGTTTTCAGGCCTCCATGTTATCGTCCAGAATCAGTTCCTACATACTCTATATGGATATGTTCCTTAGAGAGGTAGCTAAGGATTTGGAGTTGATGGCTCCTCTTCTCCCTGATGACAAGAGAGCTAATTATCTCACCCTGGTAAGGCATGCCCAAAATGTTTCAAAATGTAACAGGGCAACTTTCGACTGTTTCGAATTCATCAGCAGAACTTCTGCTATATGCATTGGTGCACGCAGGATTGCTTGGCTCCAAGCATCTGATCTTGAACAGTGGGTTCAAGATAAGATGGGTAATATACCTTGCACAGGTGAAATCCTTTTTGGCAAGGACTGGCAGGATAAAGCTTCTCAGTTAGAATCTGAGACCACCACTCTTAATAGACTTTCTAGATCTACTGCCAACCCAGCCAAGAAAAAGACATCAAAGAAACCCTTTTTCAATAAGAAAAAGAAGTACTACTCGTCTTACACCCCTGCAGTGCACTGTCCCATCCATGCTCCCCAGAAGGGACAGTAACAACCAAAGCAGCAGAAAAAGGCTCAGACTCCCAGGTCTCAGCTACTCCAGCAGACCCAACCTCCTCAGGGTCTTTGACTCCTTTCTGGAGAACATCGCAGCCCTGCCTCTGGAGATTCCAGATCCCATCCGCATTCCCAGCAGACTATGTCACTTTGCCCACAGGTGGCATCTCGTAACATCAGAGCACTGGACTCTCTCCATAGTATGGGAAGGGTACAAACTTCACTTCCGAAGTCTACCCCCCCAGTCTCCTCCAAGAGAATTCTGTGTTCCACCTCCTCTCACAGCTCTGTTGTTGCAGGAAGTCACCTCCCTTCCCTTACAGGGTGCAATAGAAGAGGTGCCACTCTCCCAGCAAGTTCTGGGCTTCTATTCTCCTTACTTCCTCATCCCAAAGAAGACAGGAGGATACAGGTCCATTCTGGACCTCAGAGAACTGAACAAGTATCTACTTTGGGAGAAATTCAAGATGATCTCCCTAGGTACTCTTCTCCCCTATCTCCAGAGTCAGAATTGGCTCTGTTCTCTATATCTAAAGGATGCATGTACTCGCATTCTTATTCATGCAGAATACAGAAGGTTCCTGCGTTTCCTGTTCCAGGGGAGACATTATCAATACAGAGTCCTGCCTTTCGGCCTCGCCTCTGCCCCAAGAGTCTTTACAAATGCATGGCAGTGGTAGCTGCATTCCTAAGAACTCTAGGGCTCTTTGTCTTCTCCTACTTAGATGACTGGCTCATTCGAGCAAGCACATCTCTAGAGGCCAGTCTTTCACTGTCACACACCATGCAGGTGCTGCAATACTTGGGATTTGTAATAAATCATCCAAAGTCCCAACTCATTCCCTCTCAATCTCTAGAGTTCATAGGAGCTCTCCTAGACACTCAACAATCAAGGGCTTTTCTGCCTCAGGCCTGCTGTGCTCATCTCATTCAGCTTGCATCTCAAGCAAGCCTCATGACCTTTCTCACTGCTTGAGAAATGCTACAACTCCTGGGCCATATGGCATCTATTGTACATGTTGTTCCATTCGCTCGTCTGCATATGTGTGCAGGTCAATGGATCCTGACTTCCCAGTGGTCTCGGGCATCCGGTCGCCTGGGAGACAGAATACACGTCTCATCTCACCTCTGCAGTGGTGGTAATCCCCAAAAAACCTTCTCGTAAGGTCACCTTTTCAGATGCCTCCACATCAATGTACCCTGGCGACAGATGCATCCAAATTGGGCTGGGGAGCTCATCTGGACAATCTATCCACTCAGGGTCTTTGGTCTCATCAGGAGTCACAACTCCACAGAAATCTACTGGAACTCAGAGCTATCCACATTGCTCTCAGGGTGTTTCAGGACCACCTTCACTTCCGCACAGTTCTAGTCCAGATGGACAATCAGGTAGCCATGTTCTACCTGAACAAGCAGGGTGTAACAGGCTCTTCAACACTGCATCATATCCCTACAACTGTAGTCCTTTGCCATACATCATCAGATTCATCTACTTGCGATGTATCTTCCAGGCAAACAGAATCTCTTGGCGGACAAACTCAGTCGAGTCCTGCTACCCCACGAGTGGTGTCTCCATGCAGACAAGGTTGTTCACATTTTTTCAGATCTGGGGAACCACAGACAGAGACCTGTTCACAAGTCCTCAGCATGCCAAACTTCCCCGCTTCTGTTCCAGAACGCCTGCTCAAAACAACCAGGGGGTAGATGCCTTTCACCTTCACTGGGGTCAAGCCTTCCTATATGCCTTCCCTCCCATTCCCCTCATCTTCAAAACTCTTTTCAAACTCCAGAGAGACGGGCTACATGATTCTTATAGCCCCACGTTGGCCATGACAACTGTGGTATCCTCTGATTCTACGCCTCTCTCAGGTTCAACCAGTAGATTTGGGGTGTGCCCTAGATCTCTCACAGGAGGACGGGACTCTTCTGCATCCCAATCCGCTGTCCCTACATCTTACAGCATGGCTGCTGAAGGCATAGCCTTCCAGGGCATCAGCCTCTCTCAACAGGTGAAAGCTATCCTTTTAGCTTCTAGGAAACCTTCCACAAGGCTCTCCTACAACTTCAAGTGGCATAGATTCTCTCTCTGGTGTTCCGAAAGGGGTCTTAACCCCTTCTCAGCTCCGGTGGATGCATTACTAGAATATCTTCTCCAGCTCTCTTCTTCTGGACTCAAAACCAATTCGGTAATAGTTTACCTAAGTGCCATTGCGGCTTCTCACATGCCCTTAGATGGTCAACCCATCTCTTCTCAGCCACTTGTAGCACGCTTTATGAGAGGTCTTCTATTAACTAAGTCCCCCATTAAGCCACCCCCAGTGGAATGGGATCTCAGTGTTGTTCTAGGACAGTTTATAAAGCCGCCCTTTGAACCTCTAGCCACTACTTCAATGAAGTTTCTCACCTGGAACGGCACTTTCCTTATTGCCCTGACTTCAGCAAGACACATTAGTGAGCTTCAGGCTTTGGTGTCTGATCCTCCTTATACACAATTCCACCATGATAAGGTAGGACTCATCTTCACTTTATGCCAAATGTGGTCTCGCCCTTCCACTTAAACCAGTCGGTTTACCTCCCTATTTTTTCCCTAGACCTCATTCCTCTAGGACAGAGGTAACCCTTCACACTCTGGATTGCAAATGTGCTTTGGCCTTTTAGCTCCAGAGAACTCGGGAGCACAGAAAAGCTTCCCAAATTTTCATTGCTTTCGACCCGAGTCACCTAAGACTACCAGTGTCCAAGCAAACTCTGTCCAGATGGATAGCAGATTGTATCTCCTTTGCTTACGGCAGTGCAGGACACTCTCTTGAGGGTCACGTCACTGCACATAATGTTCGGGCAATGGCTGCCTCCATGGCAAATCTACGCTCTGTAGTGATTGATGAGATATGCAAGGCAGCAACCTGGTCCTCTGTCCATACTTTTGCTGCTCACTATTGCCTGGACAAGGACTCCCGCCGGGATGCCTCATTTGGCCAGCTGTTCTCCAGCATCTCTTTCAGACTTAGATCAACTCCTACTCCCTGTCCTGGGTTTCAATACCAGACATCTTTGGGGGCTATATGACCTACTACTTGGGCCCGTGTTCCACAGCTCACGCTGAGGTCATCTCTTTGGTATCTCCAAGCTAGGGAGTCACATATGTGAAGACTACATTCCTTCTTGTTTCTGGAGATAGCGTAGTTACTCACCTGTAATAGATGATCTCCAGGAACAGCAGGAATTTAGTCTTTACAACCTTCCCTCCTCCCCTAAGAGTTGTACTTTTCCTCCTCTTCTCCTTCTCTCCTTTTATCTCGGCTACAAACTCAAATGAGGAGGGAAAGGTGGGAAGGCAACTACGCAGGCACAGTGGGATGCTCCCAAAAGATTTCCTATTGGATGCCGGGGAGCATTCCCGTGCGGACTCAGTCAGTACCGACGTCACCCATATCTGAAGACTAAATTCCTGCTGTTCCCAGAGATCACCTGTTACAGGTAAGTAACTACGCTTTCTATGAGATTTTCCAGGTTCACGATTATTTGCTCTAGTTACCAAATCTCACCAAAGACCTTTTTCTAATATGGCTCCAATGCTGTGGAACACATTGCCCTTACTATCGCATCTGGAGCCTAATTATTATCCAAGTGTTTGCATTCGCCATATGACCTAGTTTTACTGTTTGAAGGATGTTCTCTATCTCCAGGAACAAGCAGGAATGAGTCTTCACATATGGGTACATCGGTACCGACGGAGCCTGCATGGGAATGCTTCCCAGCATCCAATCAGAAAGCTTTTGGAAGCATCCCACCATGCCTGCATGCTGCCTTCCCGCCTTTCCCAACTGCCTCTCCTCAGTTTTCGTTTTTCCGCGGAGCCGGCAGGACGTCCTCCTGTCATCGCAGAAAATTCTTCTTTTAATTCTTTAGTTTTCTTGTGGTCGCGGCTGTCTCCCCGACGCCACCGGTACCGCCGGTGTTTCTTTCTCTTTTCTTGTAAAATTTTTTCCTTTTAGGGAATATTTTTTCTTCTGAGTGTCTTACGGTTTTTCAGGCCTTCCAGGCCTCTCCATGTCCTTCATGGAACCGCCAGCCACTTTCTCCAAGAAATGTTCAAGCTGTGGCGGTACAACTTTATTTTTAGACTCCCAAAATTGGTGTCTAAGCTGTTTGGGTCCTGACCTTTTTCCTCCGGAGCCCTCGGGCAACAGTATTGTGAGAAGAGGTTTTCAACATCGAGTTTCCCTCGATATGAGGTTCCCTTCCAACTTCAGGGCACCGACCATGTCGTCTTCTACACAGGATCAGGTAACCCGCAAACAGTCTGTTAAGACTAGCCAACTCTCGAGTGGTAGGTCTCATGCACAGCATGTAGACGGCTCCGGCCTTGCCCTCGAGGGCCCATTGGCTTCAAAACCCCGGCAGGAGTCTTCGGCCTCCAAAGCCTATGTGAGGTTTCAGGTTGTTCCTGGGCTTCACCACCCACAGAACATACCTGAGCCGTGTCCGGTGGTGGCATCCGCTTCAAGCGGTACCGATACCCTGGCATCGGCACTGGTGTTGGAAACACTCATCACCAGGGATCGTCGTCTGGCGTCCTCGGTACCTACGGGACCACTGCATACGTTCCAGACTGACTTTCCAATATCGGTACCGGCACCGATACTGCCTCTGACGTCGGTACCCTCCAGACATGCATCGATAAACTCGCTTCCTTCGATGCCGAGTCTGGAATCGATCTCCAGTTTGGAGGACTGGGTACCGACTCGCCTTGGTACCGGCTCCCGTCGGTACCGAAGGCTCGGTTCCGATGGTTCGGATCCACATCTCTCTGTTCCTCCGATGCCGTTTGGATTGCCACCAGCTGGGTTTCATCCATCGGTATCAGACACGGTACCGAAGTCGGTACCGATGTCTACATTATCCTCAATGCCGAGTTTGGAATCGATCGCTAGTCTGGAAGATGCGGTTCCGACATGCCTTGGTACCGTGACCTGTCGATACCGGAGGCTCGGTGCCGAGGGTGACTGCCGAAAGTTTTCGGTTACCTCGGTACCGATTGAACTGTCACTGATGGCTGTTCCAATGTCTGTGTCTGGTTCGGTTCCGACATCGGTACCGGTATCCACTGTAGCATCGTGGCCAGCTCCTTCCATGCTTCTTTCAACAGGATCGCTCCCTTCTATACCAAGTTTGGAGTCGATACCTGGCATGGACGATGTCCTGACCTCCAGTACCAGCGTCCATCCGTTAAGGATCCCATATTGCACCGTGCAGATACATCCTTCGGTGCCCAGGCTAGTTCCTCAGATCTAACCTGTCCAAGGGAGGTTCTCTTTGGAGATCCTTCTTTTCAGAGTTTCCTCTGGGATATGGCAAGATCACTTGCCATCTCTATCCCTGGACATGATCCTACACAAGGCTCTGTTTCTACCGAAGCAAAGGAAAACATAATGCTTCCTTTGCATCATTCCTTGCAGGATCTTCTTCTAGGAATGTGGAAAGCACCTTTAAGGGTACCCCCACCTTCCAGAGCAACTGATCTCCTATATCAGGTGCCCCCCTCTCCAGGGTTTCAAAAGACTCAACTTCCTCATCATTCCATTGTAGTGGAATCAGCAATGAGGTGGGTGAAGAGTAAGAAAAAGCACTCTTCTTAGCCGCCAGGTCGTGAGTCTAAGACACTAGATGCCTTTGGACGTCAAACCTTTCAGATATCCATGCTTTCAGCAAGAATTCTCTCATATATTTTTTTATATGAGTCTATCTCTTGAGGAGGTCACAAAGAAATTGCATCTTTTGACTCCCTTTCTTTCAGAACCCAAGACTGCAGACTATTCCTCACTGCTTTGTCATATTCAAAATATCTCTTGGTTTCTTACTCGTGCTTCCCTAGATTCATTTGAGTCTGTTAGCAGGACTTCTGCTATAGCGGCACGACGTAGAGCCTGGCTCCAAGCTTCAAACTTAGACAAATGGGCACAACAAAGACTGGGTAATACTCCTTGCACTGGAGAAAATCTCTTCAATAAGGAGTCTTTACGTCAGGTTACTCAGTGGTTCACTGACTTACCTGTTTCTAAGGGCTGTTCTACGCCCTCTTCTTTCCCAGTAGGTAGGAAATGTCCTACCAAACTTTCTTCCCCTAGGGGGAGAAGGTTTTATTCATCTTCTGCCCATCACACAGATGTTCCCAAACAGGGGAAACATCGCCCTGGTCTGAAGAATCCAAACTCTCACCTGGCTCACCAAACCCAGCATCTGCAGGGTTTCTGATTAATCACATATTTTTTGTGTCTCTTGGAGTTTAGAACCTGCAGTTGGCTTCTTGTCAGTAGAAGCCTTCCACTGCTTCATTCTAAACTCTGCTGGGGAACAGGCACCCTACAGGGCAGTCAATGCAGATCTGCAGACAGACAGTAGGCCTGGAAATGCTCAGCTGCCCCCCACCACTATCTTGACATTCTCCAGCAGCGAGCACAGTGAGTCTCCAGCCACTGCACCCTACAAGGTGTTCCAGCCATACACATACTAACTGCAGACAGTCTGCTAGCTAGTCCATAGTGCATGTTCCTGGAAGAGATGTGTGCACCCAAAACTGGGATGTGAGCACACCCACCAAGCAGATAAGTCAGTGATTGGGCCCCAGAAAAGAGAACCCACTTGAGAGAAATACTATATAGCACTGTGGGGGAACCTAGCCATGCCGTGGTCACTGCTCAGTCAGGGTGAGAGTGACCTCCCAGCAGGACATGCTGTGGCCACCCTGTCCGTGCAGGTGGTGGCCGGGCACTGCAATATCCCAGCCATTGCCCTATGCCCTGTGCAGATGCATCCTGCCCAGGCCACCCTGTCCGGGCTATACCCACAGTACCTTACTCCTCATTATGCACATTGGCAGGCTAACACTGGAAACAGTGCAAGCAGTGTGGGCTGAGTAAGGTGTAGGCAGCCACAACAGACTGGATAGACAGACACACACTCCCACACCTATGCCAGCATTGTGCAAATATAGAGGCTTTTGGCAGCCCTGGCCACCACACCAGTCCTGGGCACAGTGCAGGCATGGCTATGGTACGCAATACTGTTGGGGTCACTCCCCGGGGTGGTAAACACTGTCAGAAACCAAAACTGAAACACACTCTACAGAAAGGTGCTATGATGCAGCTCTATCAGCAAATTGTGCTTAACTTAGGAATTGTTATCTGCCATTAGTCATAGCAACCTTTTGATATATGTGTAATGTATTCCCAAGTTTAGGGCGGCATTGCTAAGGTATGCAAGTGCTAGTATTGGGAGATGCTGCTGCGCGCAGGGCCCAACAGCCTGACTCTCCATGAGGCTTTGGATAGTGGAGCCTGTGGGTGTGGGTGTTTATGCCCCTGTTGGCCGCTGCTCTAGGGCAGAGGTTCCCAACTCCGGTCCTGCTGGGCCAAACACTGTTCGGGTTTTCATGCTGTCCCTAATGAATATGCATGAGAACATTTGCATACCATGGGGGCGGCGCATACAAATACAGCACAGGCATATTTATTGGAGACAGCATGAAACCTGAATGATGTTTGCCCTCCAGGACTGCAGTTGGGAAACTCTGCTCTAGGTATTGCACATGTTTATGGTGTCTGTGCTCTGTAGGGTAAAATATAGGCGTTTCAGGCATGTTTGTTATCTGCAATAAAGGTTCCGTCTTTATTACCACGGTTTAGTACTGGGTAAAATATTGGGACTGGGTTGGCAGGAGCCACAGCTGGGACTTGAACTTGTGACCTTCTGCTCATGAACACACTGGCTGTGTGTACTGCACCACACTGTTGCCACAGGGACAGTTCATTCCCTGGGGATACCATGACCCATGACTGTTCGTCAGACAGACCCTGTCTGTTGCAGTGCACGGCACCCACCTAAACAGGGCTAGGCCATGGTCTGCTGTGGGCAGATGCCACTGCCTCCTCCGCCACCAGCACCCCTCCGCTACCATGCTGCCATGCCATTATGCTGGTGGTGCGCAGTCCCAGGCCATCCAGTATGCCGGTAGGCAGCTGCCTATGGTGTGGGTTCTCGGGTAGGGGTGCCTACATGGACATGCGCGCTTACCCCCCCCCCCCCACACACACACACACACCACCTGCCAATGTTATGTGCCCTTGGGGGTACCTGCTGGGTAATCTCCCCTGTGACACTGTGGGACACACACTCGTACCCATGTTGGACCCTCGTCAGTTGCTGTCTTGCTGCTTTACAGTTTCAGCATTCCTATGTGCCACCTAGACATCTGCCTAACACGCACTGTGCCCCAGCTGGACCACAGCATGTGCCACCTGCAGCCCTCTGTATCCCATTTCCAGCATCTGTACAGTTGCCCTTTCCTACATCCCCACCCTGCTGTTACTGCACATGTGCACGCCATAACAAACCTGCCCAATATAGACGTGAATAAACCCTGAACAGCACTATTTCAATGTGGGATCATTCACTTTGTAGGGGGACAGAGATTAGACCCTTCCAAACATATCATCTTATTTTTTTGAGCTTTGTCAGTGGTGTTGCTTTAGGTTTATCATTAATATCACTTTTGGCCAGCTTGGTTATTGGGATTTTAAATGTGGTTCAGGTCATTTTCTGTGTTTATTTGCCTTTTTGTTCCATGCACATGTATCACTACTGTCACGTTTTTGGGTTTCCCTGGCTTTGCTGTACATTGCTGACTGAAATGGTTTCTCTTTCCTGCAAATGTGCCTTAACGCGAGGGTTTCACTGGTGTTAGTGTTCAGACCCAGATTTCACAGCGTTAGTGTGCCTGGAGCCTCTCCCCTCCCACTCTCCTCCCATTGACCTCTTCTCTCTGCCCTCTGGGAAGCCTTACTCCACCCTTCAGAGCCGGATTTCACAGCGTTAGTGTGCCTTAACGCCGCCGCTGCGTTATTGCGCGCTAAGTGACGTTATCGTGCGATAAAACGTTACATTATCGTGCGCTGTCACTTATCGCGCAGTAATACCACCGCTGCGACGTTAAGACGCTTTAGTAAACATACCCCTTAGCCATGGATTCCTTTGTAAACTGTGAAAATTACTGTAAAGTTTTTGACATATGAAACATTTAAACAAAACAACTGGTGTTTTAAATGGCTTAAAAGTACCATTTGGTAGCACCAATGGATTAATTTCTGAACAATCTAGATCTTTTATTTATTTAGTTACATTTAGCAAAATGTCTGTACAGGAATGCTCACAGCAACGAATATAAAATTAATAATCTATACCTAGAAACAGCATAGTATACAGTTGATACCATAAAAAATGTAAATCATTCCTCCCATCTTATGTTTCAGTAACTGAACATCGACAAAATATTAGCTAATTTTTCATGACATCATTCAATTTACATTCTGCTTCTACCATAGGCATAATAATTCCTACTTCAGCATACAGATTTAACAGAAGCCAAGTTAAAAGCTGATATTTATCTGCAGTATTATAATGGTAAGAGCATTGGGCTGCTATTCAGGAGAAGTCCTGTGACATGGTTAAGACTATCTTCTATGACTGACTGTAACTTTGCGCAAATCAGTTTCTCTCTTGTGCCTCTGGAGTTCAGTTGTAAACAAGGCATTTGTCTTAGTTTGGTATCCCCAGTTAACAGATTAATACATTTTTTTAACTTATCTAGTTGCTTGAAATATATATATTTGACAAGACAACATGGACATGCAGCAACAATTACAGTACATACAAAATTTCAGTCATTTAGTGAGTTAAGAATTGCATAAACTTTACACGACCATACTTGAAGGTATGCCAGACATTTTGCCAAATGAACCATTGCCATTTTGACATCACAGATGCTGAGCTCTGAGAAATGTTTACGAGATCATAGCTAATTTCATATTTTCAGTCAGGGCATGAAGAGATTTTATTCATTCAACTACTTAAGTTAAATTTAAACCCACTTCTTCTCTTACCTATACAAAATCACTGATGCATGAAATCATGCTAGTAGCTGAGCAATATTTACTCTTTCCACAAGTTAATACTGAATCAATGTTCAACATGGTGTTAAGGTTATTTAGGCTGTTCTGTGCTATTTTTAAATAATCATCATAACAAAAAAGGACAAAAGCGGTTCTGCACTAATCAATACACATCCAAAAACAGCAGAACCTTACTAAAGCACACTCTTCTCCTATGTGTGGACTTAAATTCAATATCCAAAAAAGATTTCACAAAAAGCTACTGTCTAATACATTTTATACTTTAATTTTTGTGTGTTTGGGATATCAAATCAATATTATAGGCACCAGACAGAAACTACTCAAGTGCTAACTGTACACATTTTTATCATTTAGAAAAGTCCTTCACATATCTTGCATTAATACGCAAAATTGTTATTGTGAACAAACTTCTCAGTACAAACTCAGCGTTCTTGATCTTTAGCTTGAACAACCCAGTGAAAATAATTGCAGTCACAAGACTTGCTCCTAGAGGCACATTATTAGTCCATTAGCTAGCCACATTGAATTCTTCTAGATGAAAATGCCCGATACACTCAATCTTGGAGTCATGGTGTTTGAGCAACCACAGTCTGCATCGAGGGCTGGAAGTGTAAGCAATGACAATATTTCACGGTGAACTTAAATCCACTGGAGAACCACAGGTTAAAGTAAAAGCTTGCATTACTCAAGCTGCACAGACACACTCCCAGGCAAATCTAACTAGTGTGCTTCCAATGGCTCAGCCATTTAAAGTCAATGCATCAAGGTGATGATGTATGTCCATCAAGTGTCAATGTTCTTAAAGAGAGTATATCAAATAGCTGATTGAAAAAACAGACCAATCAATTTCTTTATTTAAACCCAAAGGGGTCACAGTGTTCAGTCTAAAAATTCACACTGCAATAGATATGAATTCAACTCCTCCCCTCAAGGATCTTTCTTAATCAACTGTAGAGCACTAAGACAGATTCCATTCCATACAGTGAGACACTAATGGTGCATTAATGTCGCGATTCGTCACACGACTTTTTTGTTACATTATGCTTACATTTGCGCTTTGTCTTACACACAAGCCAACGGGCAACTGCACCAAATTACATATATCACTTCATCTGATTGACATGAAGTTCGTGCTCGTAATGATATGGTATAATTAGGGGGCAAAGTCAAGCCACTGAAAGACTGAGCACACCCCAAACAATAACCACAAGCATAATGTCCTATATCATAATGATAGAGCAGATCAAATTGGTGGAGAGGTTGCACTCTGTAAGAGAGGACATCGAGTCACAAAGGATTAAAGTTTTGCAGGAAAAAAATACACTAGAATCTCTATGGATTGAAATTTCATGTAAAACGGGGAAGGGGAAAGTGATGGCAGTGGGGGTGTACTGTCGACCGCCTGGTAGAATGAACAAATGGATGATGAAACAAATCAGGGAAGCTAACAAACATTACAGCATAGTAATAATAATTACTCCAGTATCGATTGGGTGAGTGTCACGGCAGGACATGCTAAGGAGATAAAGTTTCTAGATGAAATAAATGACTGCTTCTTGGAGCAGCTGATTCATGAACCGACAAGAGGGGAAACCATTTTGGAATTAGTCCTTAGTGGAACGCAAGATCCGGTGCAAGAGATAAGGGTGTTTGGGCCACTTGGCAATAGTGATCATAGCATGATCACGTTTGATTTAATAAATGGAGAAAGGATGGCAAGGAAATCCACAGTACTACCTTTTAACTTTCAAAAGACAGACTATGATAAAATGATGAAAATAATTAAAACAACAACAACAAAAAAACCTAAAAGGAGCAGTTGCAAAGGTTAAAGCGTTACATCAAGCATGGGTGGTGTTTAAAAATACAATCTTGGAAGCCCAGACCAGCTATATTCCACGCTTTAAGAAAAATGGAAGTCCAAAAAACTGCCAGCATGGTTTAAAGGTGAGGTCAGAGAGGCGGCTGTTGCCAAAAAAGCATCTTTCAGAAAATGGAAAAAGGAGCCAAATGATGAAAACTGGAAACAACATAGTGTATGATGGTAGATGATCCATCTAGTCTGTCCAGCAAGGCGGCAAGAGTAGGTGCACTTGCAACTCCGTGCAGGTCACCCCTCCCCATTCCTTTGTTTAGGGGTGTACCCACTGCTCCGTGTAGGTCACCCCTATTTGTTCAGATAAGAGATAATTATGCTTATTTTGATTTTATCCTGTTGCTATAAAGGGATCCAATGTGTCTGTACCATGCCATTTTGAATTCTGTCACTGTGTTTGCCCCCACCACTTCCATCGGGAGGGCATTCCAAGTATCTGCTACCCTTTCAGTGAAAAAGTATTTCCTGACATTGCCTTTCAGTTTACCCCCTTGCAGCTTCATGTTAATGCCCTCTAGTTTTACAGCTTTCCTTGCAAGTTAGATGCAAGGCATTGATAAGGCAGGCAAAGAGAGAATTTGAGAAGAAGCTTGCTGTGGAAGTAAAAACGCATAATAAAGACTTTTTCAAGTACATTCATAGCAAAAAAACCTGTGACAGAGTCAGTTGGACCATTAGGGGTAAAAGCGGCACTAAGAGGGGACAAGGCCATAGCGGAGAGACTGAATGAATTTTTGCTTCGGTTTTTACTGAAGAAGATGTAAGGATGTTACCTATGACTGAAATGGTATTTAAAGGTGATGCCACAGAAGAATTGAAAGAAATACCGATATACCGGGAAGATGTATTACAACTATTTGATAAACTGAAGAGTACGATATCACCTGGACCGGATGGTATAAATCCAAGGGTGTTCAAATAACTAAAATATGAGATTTCAGATCTCTTAGTAATCTGTGAACTGTCATTAAAATCATCTGTAATACCTGAAGATTGGAGGATGGCCAATGTAATGCCAATTTTTAAAAAGGGTTCCAGGGCTGAGCCGGGAAACTTTAGACCAGTGAGCCTGATGTCAGTACAGGGAAAAATGGTAGAAACTATTATAAAGAATAAAATTACTGAACATGTAGATAGTCATAACTTTCTGGATGACAGCCAACATGTCTTTAGCCAAGGAAAGTCTTGTCTTACTTATCTGTATGTTTTTTTGAAGGTGTGAATAGACTGATAGACAAAGGGTGAGTCAGTTGATACAATGTATCTGGATTTTCAGAAAGCCTTTGACAAGGTCCCTCATGAGAGACTCTTGGCAAAATTAAAAAGTCATGGGATAGGAATCAGTGTACTATTGTGGATCAGGAACTGGTTAAAAGATATAAAGCAGAGGATAGGACTAAATGGCCAATTTTCCCAATGGAGAAAGATGAATAGTGGAGTACCCCAGGGATCTGTGCTGGGTCTGCTGCTTTTCAACATGTTCATAAATGATCTGGAAATGGGAATAACGAATGAGTTAATCAAATTTGCAGATGACACAAAATTATTCAAAGTTGTTAAAAACCCAAGAAGATTGTAAAAAAATTGCAAGAGGACCTTGATAAATTGGAAGACTGGATGTTCAAATAGCAGATGAAATTTAATGTGGGCAAGTGCAAAGTTATGCACCTAGGAAAGAACAGCCCAAACCATGGCTACACTAGGCAAGGTTCCATATTAGGAATCACCACCCAGGAAAAAGATTTGTGTGTCATCGTGGATAACATGTTGAAACTCTCCACCCAGTATGCAGCGGCTGCCAAGAAAGCAAATAGAATGTTAAGAATCATAAGGAAAGGAATGGAGAATAAAATAAAGGATAATATAATGCCTCTGTATCATTCCATGGTGTGACCGCACCTTGAATATTGTGTGCAATTCTGTCGCCATATCTTAAAAAGGATATAGTGTTATTAGAAAAGGTACAGAGAAGAGCCACCAAAATGGTAAAGGGGATGGAAGGATACCCCTATGAGTAGAGCTAAAAAGGTTAGGGCTCTTCAACCTGGAAAAAGACGGCTGAGGGGAAATATGATAGAGGTCTATAAATTAATGAATGGAGTGGAACGGTTAAACATAGATCGATTGTTCTCCAGGAACAAGCAGGAAGTCAGTCCTCAGTTATGGGTGACATCGGTACCGATGGAGCCCGCACGAAGCAATTCCCCAGCTTTCAAAGAAACCCTTTGGGATTGCTGCCACACATGCATGGTCCTCTTCACGCCCAAAGGTGCCATCTTGCTAAGTCTCCCTTTTTCCGTGGAGTCCTTCCGACGTTCGTCCTCGTCCCTTGGAAAAAGTGTTTTCGTTTTCGGCCTCTGGCCCTCCCTTTAACAGTAGCACCAGTCCTCTTCCATCCTCCCCTTCGCTCCTTTTTACCTGAGCAAAGGGACGTCCTTATTCCAGCCTTTTTTGGACATTTTTTTCTTTCCAGGCTTTTTTGCGCCCTTTTCAACCGCTAGCTTCGAGGGTCTTCGACCTAGCAGGGGCCCTTATTGCCCCAGTGGCCACTGGTTTTACAAAATCTGACAGATGCTCCAAGAATATGTCACTCACAAACACCCATGACTGCTGTCTCTGATGTCGGGGGACCGATCATAACCTGGAGCTCTGCTCTCTCTGTAAGGAAATGTCTGCCAAGTCATAAACAGAAGTCCGACATTTTCCATAAGGCATCCCCAGAATCCTCACGGGCATCCTCGGCCGTCCCTCCACTTACGGGATCCCCTGCAGTGGCTCCGCTTCCAAGGCAGCACTCCGATCAGGGGTCCCCTGAGGTGGAGAGGCACGCAAGAAGAAGACCTCACATTTCCTGTCAGGGGCTCCGGACAAGCACGAGCGTTCCTGTGCTCAGTCATTCAGTCCTCCCCGGTGTTCCCGAGAGTCAGATAAGGAGTGGCCTCGAAAGGTACCTCATACAGACACGGAGACCTCCGGCGATGGCGCCCGGTATCCTGAGGGTTTCCCGGCGAGGACCCCCTCTCCTCTTCCACGTCAGACCCAGTAACCCCCTTGTTGGCGTCGCAGGGACCCATGTCCTTTTGGGAGTCCCGAATGCTGGCACTAGAGCGCTGCATTTCTGCCTTCTTAGCTGCCCAGCAGGCCCTTATGCCCAGCACGACTGGCCTGCACCTCAAGACCGAGGTTCCCCCTAAAGGGACACCTAAACCTGCCCTGGAAACCCTTGAGAGCCGTGGGCCTCGTGAGGGCCCTCAGCGCCGGGCTCACTCGCCGTCCCGCTCCTTGTGGAGAGGAGTTCCAAGTGGGCCTCGGCTTCTTGACAGGGTGACCAGCCTGACTCTGACTCCTTTTTTGACCTCTCGGGCTGGGAGTCAGATGGGGATATACCTACCCGAAAACCCGCGCTCACAGGGACCTTCCCTCAGACCCTTCCCCACCCACCTCCCAGAGGCATTCGTCTCCCAAGGACATGTTCATTCTGGTGTTCGTGTGGAACATGGCACGGGCCCTCAAGCTGGTTACGCAGGCTGAGGAAGAACCGAGGGCAGAGGAACTCGATATCTTACAATATGAGTACCTGCCCTGGGAGTCTCTTACGGTCCCAGTGCCTCCCATTCTGTCCCGGCTGCTCCTCCGCATGTGGGAAGAGCCTGCCTCGGTCCCCATCGTGAGCAAATGCCTTGATGCCATATATAGAGAGTCTAGCACGGCCCAGAGTTCCAAAAGACCCAGCACCCACACACCTCCATGGTAGTGGAATCGACGATGTGGAAGCAAAAGAACCCAAAGTCACATTCTTTGGTCCCGCTGGGCAGGGAGTCCAGAGCCCTCAACGCCCTAGGGCGCAAGGTCTATCAGGGGTCCATGCTGACATACCACATCCAGGCCTATCAACTGTACATGGGCATGTTCCTGTGCGACCTCGCCAAAAAGCTCAGTGAATTTTTTGCAGGCCTTGGGGGTGAACACCTTCTCAGGTTCCAGACCCTCCTGAGGTCGATCGCGGACTGCTCAAAGTATCTTTATCTTTATTACATATTTAATATACTGCTCATACGGGGGGGGGGGTGGTATCAGAGCGGTTTACAATACAAAATTTGAGACTGCTTTAGAAAAAGAAAAGAACGCCAATTAAGAGACAGGAAAGAGATAACAGAGGCAAAAGGCAAGACAAAGCACTCAATTCAGAGTTGATAGTAAGGGAAAGCACATGGAGGGTTAACGGAGGGGGGGGGCATGGATACAATACATTGGGAGGAGGAGGAAGGTCAAATGTGGTGCAAAATAGGTGTGTTTTTAATCTGGTTTTAAATGTTTTATATGATACCTCCAGACGGAGGTCAGGGGGGAGCGAGTTCCATAGCCGGGGACCCAGGAAGAAGAAAGCAGAAGAGCGGGTGGATTCAAGATGGATCTGAGATGGGGAGGGTAGGAACATGCAGTTGGAATGAATTGATCAAAGGTGTGTGAAGACGAATCAGATCTGCAAGGTAAAGGGGAGTATTGGTGTGAATAGTTTTATGAACATAGCTAAGCATTTTGTATTGTATACGATATGGAACCGGAAGCCAATGTAAATGAATCAGAATAGGGGTAATATGGTCGAAGCAAGAGACATGAGTCAAAATGCGGGCGGCTGTGTGATGAACTAACTGTAACCTATGAAGTTGCGATTGTGGGAGGCCTGCCAAGGAAATGTTACAATAATCTAGTTGGGATACACGCTGCGTATGACTGGTTTGAAACCTCCGCCCGAGTGGTGACGGCCATCATCGGGGCCCGGCGCCAGGCATGTCTCCAGTCTTCGTACCTGGAGCAATGGGTCCAGGAGAAGCTCTTGGATGTCTCCTGCCTAGGTGAACAACTGTTCGGCAAGCCCATGGAGGATAAGGCTGCCGAAATTGAAACTGAGTTCATAACTCAAACCTGCTTCTCGCGTAAGACCTCTTCTCTCCCATGGAAGAAGCAACCAGCAAAAAAGCCATTCTTCCAGAGAAAGGGACTTCCCTACCGGGGATATCCACCCTATCCGGCAACCCCCGCACCGCCCATCGGAAAGGCAGGTGCGCAGGCCATCGCAAACCTAAAGGGCCTAAAGCTCAACCACCGGCGCCACCTCAACCCGCTCAGGGGTTTTGACACCGATGGCATAGCCTCTCGTCCCCCGGTAGGACTTCCGCCTGTCCCTTTTGGCACCCCAATGGGTGTCGATCTCTTTGGACACCTTGGTCCTCAGGGTGGTCTGGGACGGTTACCGTCTTCATCTGTACAGGCTCCCTTCTCCCCAGCGGAGCCTTCTTGGCTTCCCTCGCACCAGGCTTGCTTGCAACAGGAGCTGACCAAACTCCTCAGCCAGAGGGCAGTTGGAAAGGTACCGTCACACCTACGAGGTCGAGGGTTCTACTCCCAATACTTCCTCATTTCGAAGAAGACGGGGGGGGGGGGGCCTACGCCCCATCCTCGATCTCAGGAACCTAAACAAGTTTCTGGTGCGGGAGAAGTTCAAAATGCTATCACATGGTCTCCTGCTGCCCTTCCTCCAGAAGGAAGATTGACTATGCTCCTTGGACCTCAGGGACGCTTACGTGCACATTCTAGGCCCTTCCCTGCACAGGCAGTACCTGTGCTTCAGGGTGCAGGGAGAGCACTACCAATACAGGGTGCTTCCCTTCGGGCTCGCGTCTGCCCCACGGGTCTTCACCAAGTGTCTTTCCGCGGCCGCTGCCTCTGCCTACCTTCGGCGGCAGGGCATATCCGTTTTCCCTTACCTAGATGACTGGCTCGTCATGGGGGCATCGACCAGGGAAGCCTGCCTTGCAGCATCGCACATGATCTTCCTCCTCGAATGCCTTGGCTTCTTGGTCAATTACTCCAAGTCCCACCTCGAACCGGTGCAGACCCTGAAGTTCATTGGCGCAATCCTTGACACAGAGCGGGCGACTGCCTTCCTTCCCCGGGATCGTGCGGATCATCTCCGTGCCCTAGCGGCCAAGGTCCAAGGCAGGGCTCAGATTCTGGCGCGGGCCATGTTGCGCCTCTTAGGACACATGGCCTCCACCGTTCACGTTGTTCCCCACACCCACAAGCACATGCAGATGGCTCAGTGGTGCCTCAGGACACAATGGAGTCAGGCCTCCGGTAAACTCCGGGACCCTTTCTGGATCTCCTGCAGTCTTTACACCTCCCTTGATTGGTGGCAGGATCCCCGAAGCCACCTTCGAGGAATGCCCTTCCAGGCCCCGCAGCACGAGCTTGTCCTGACGACAGATGCCTCCCTGCTGGGTTGGGGAGCCCACTGCGGCAACCTACGCACCCAGGGGCAGTGGTTGTCCAAAGAAGCTCAGCAGCAGATCAGTCTGCTCGAGCTTCGGGCTGTTCTGTGGGCCCTGAGGTCCTTCGAATACCACCTGAGGGGAAAGTTGGTGCTTTTGCAGACCGACAACAGTGTAGCTATGTTCTGCATAACAAGAAATGGGGAACAGGTTCTTGCCCCCTCTGCCGGGAGGCAGTCCTCCTTTGCTCCTCTGCCATTCGCCGGGGCATAACCCTCAGAGCGGTCTATCTTCCGGGCCAGGAGAATGTCCTCATGGACAAACTCAGCAGAATCCTCCGCCCACACGAGTGGCACCTGGACCTGGATGTGGCCAGCCTTTTATTCCATCAGTGGGGGACTCCTTCCATGGACATGTTCTCCAGCTTGGTGAACGCGCAGCTCCCCCAATTCTGTGGACAAGTTCCACATCCAAGCAGGGTGGCTCCAGATGCGTTCCTCCTAAGTTGGGCCTCCGGGCTCCTTGACACCTTTCCCCACACTTCTCATTACTAGGACCCTGCACAAGGTCCAGCAGGAGCGAACTTCCATGATTCTCATGGTTCTTTCGTGGCCTCGACAGCCTTGGTTCCCGCTTCTGCTCCTGCTCTCATCCAAGTCTCCAGTCACCCCGGGCCTGCTAATGCAGGAGGAGGGACGGGTGCTCCACCCGAACCTGGCCTTGTTGTCCTTTACAGCCTGGCGGCTGAACGGGTCTCCTTAGCCCTGCTGCACCTTCTGGGGGTGGTCAAGGAGGAGATCCTCGCGTCAAGGAAGGACTCCACAAGGCAAGCCTATGCTTTTAAGTGGCAGCATTTCTCAATCTGGTGCTCCGATCTCCAGATCAACCCGTTCTCCTGCTCTCTCCAGGATGTTCTAAAGTACCACCTCCACCTTTCGAAGGAGGGGCTGAAATCCAACTCGTTCAGGGTACACCTGAGCGCCATCTCAGCTAACCACCTCCCCATTGAGGGTAAACCCCTCTCGGGGCAGCCCCTGATCTTCCGCTTCATGCGGGGCCTCTTACTTTCCAAGCCTCCCATCCGGCCTCCCCCAGTGGGGTGGGACCTGAATGTCATGCTCATGCAGCTTACGCAGCCACCTTTTAACCAATGGTGACATGCTCGATTCGGCACCTCTCCTGGAAGGAAGTCTTCCTGGTGGCTCTGACCTCGGCTCAGCGAGTCAGCAAACTCTAGGCCCTCATGGCTGAGGCTCCCTACACCAGGTTCTATGGGAACAGGGTGGTCCTCCGCACCCACCCCAAGTTCCTACTGAAGGTTGTCTCGGATTCCATCTCAATCAGGAGATAGTCTTGCCGACCTTCTTCCCGAGACCTCATGCCGATCAGGCATCAGTGGTCTTACTTACACTCGACTGCAAGAGGGCTCTCGCCTTCTACCTGCAGCGCACCCAGGTTCATTGCAAGTCCGAAAGGCTCTTTGTTGCCTACGATCCCAACTGCCTGGGGCAGACAGTCACCAAGCGCACCCTTTCCATCTGGGTGGCGGACTGCATCGCCTTCGCCAAGGCAAAGGCGGGCGCCCCGCTGGATTGACGAAGCACTGCACACTGCGTCCAGTCAAAGGCGGCTTCAGTGGCCTCGCTACACTCAGTGCCTCTAACGGACATCTGCCGGGCTGCGACTTGGTCTTCAGTGAACACTTTCGCTTCGCACTGCTGCCTGGAGAAGAAGTCCTGCTGAGACAGCGCCTTCAGCCAGGCTGTAAGCCGTAATCTGTTTGGGGTATAAACAACTCCTGTCCTCCGACCCTTCTTCGGTGGCTACCGAGAGCTTCACCCCAGGGAACCAAAGACTCGGGCTCCTTCGGGCATCAGCTTCTGCTCACGACCTCGCAGAGGCATTTTTGGGTTACAAGTTCGATAGCCTGTAGCTGGGGAGTCCCATAAGTGAAAAAATATTTTCTCTTATTAGTCTTAAATAGGTTACACTGTAGCTTCATTGCATGTCCCCTAGTCTTTCTATATTTTGATGGCGTAAAAGCATAGTTACTCACCTGTAACAGGTGTTCTCCAAGGACAGCAGGAATCAGTCCTCACTACCCTCCCACCTCCCCTGAAGAGTTGTTATTTTTATCCTTACATTGCCATCTGCTTAGTAGGGCTCTAGCTATGGGACCTGACTGAGCAAGATGGCACCTTTGGGTGGGAAGAGGACCATGCATGCATGGCAGCAATCCCCAAGGCTTTCTTTGAAAGCTGGCGAATTGCTCTGCACTGGCTCCATCAGTGTTGACGTCACTCATAAGTGAGGACTGATTCCTGCTGTCCCTGGAGAACACCTGTTACAGGTGAGTTTTTCTGCATCCCTGCACTTGTTCAAAGTATTGTAAACTATCTGTTTTGAGCTTTGAGTTTCCTCAAGTTTTATGTGTGTGGTGGACATTGATATTGCTTTTTGGACAAAGTAATTTGAGGTAAATGATGATGCAGCACCTAGAGGTAAATCGGGAGTTGTTTCAGTCTAGTGTCTATAAAATCGATTTGGTACCCTGAGCACATAAAAATTAAAGTATAAATTTATTGAACATATGCTCTTTATGAAAACTTTTGTGGATGTTTAATTTAAAGTCCACACGTAAAAGAAGAATGGTGTTTTAATAAGGTTCTGCTGTTTTGGATATGTAATGTTTATTTTTAGATAAGACATTAGAGACCTTGTTTACTAAGAGTAAGCAGCTTTAACAGCTTCAATTGTATATTAGTTTACTAATGCCTTCAGGTAAGAGTCACAGTGTAATTATAAATAATGTTGAAAAAAACCTGACTTACCATTGTTTGAAAAATAGAGAAAATATACCACCGGAGGATTTAAAATATCATCTAGAAAAATGATCTTGATATTTCTAAAACAAAATGTGATTTTGCTTTGTTGATGGGAAATCTTCTAACATAAACATCCTATGTACATAAAAATCTGAAATATCCTCCAGGATGCCCTATAGTCTTCTGTATAGGCTGTTACCTAGGCTTTATCCCAATTTCTAGAGTTTCATTAGAACAGTGTAAAATCAGTTCCTTCATATATGAGAGACTTGATTTCTTATGCAAATATGCAATTTAGAATAGGAAGAGGGGGTTTCATATGGGTGATCAAGTCTTTTACCACAATATACCCTTCTTTTGTGAACACACAACATGACCCTTATCCACTTTCTAGTAGCCTCCTGTTTAGATATTGCAACCTGCTCCTTGCTGGTCTCTCCTTGAATCATCTCTCTCCCTTCAAAATTCATCCAAATGGTTAATAATCTGTTAGTATCGCTATGCTCATGTAATCCCTCTTCTCAAGTCAACTCAATAGCTCCCTATTCAATTCCGCAGCAAATTCAAACTTCTACTGTTGACCTACAAGTGCATTCATTCTGTGGCTCCTCATTACCTCCCCCCTCTTATCTCTCCCTACATCCCTCCTTGGGAACGCCACTTATCAGGCAAATCACTTTTTTCTGTTCAGATCACTTTTGTCTGTGCCCTTTTCTTCCACCATGAACTCCAGACTTCATTCATTTCATCTTGCTGCATCTTATGCCTGGAACAAACTACTTGAGTCAGTATGTCAGTCTCCAACTCTAGTCCTATTCAAATCTAGCCTAAAAACCCACCTCTTCAGGGCTGCTTTTGGATCCTGACCCCATTATAACACGTGTGATAAACAGGAGCATAACCATTTCCTCTTTGTTTTACCTAGTCCCCTGTTTGGTGTATTTGTCTGTCTTGCATAGCTTGTAAGCTCTAGAGAGTAGGGACTGTCTCTCACATGTATGTGTACAGCACTACATATGCCTTTTAGCAGTATAGAAATAAGTAGTAATGGTGTGGAATATTTATTAAATCTAGATCAATTACATTTAGCTACATAATTGCAAACCTATTGACTTGGCAAGATTTATTTTGATGCATAATTATTTATTATTTGATGGTAATTTTTGGACTAGATGTATTAAATTGCACAACAGCATTAATGTGTTATTTGCCACAGGTCCTGTTTTATGCGATGGGACTCATTTAGCAATAGTGGCGGTGATATTCAGAACCTTTAGCCAGTTGGCCAACGGGAGTTGATGAATAGCCAAGACCAGGAGGAATCCCTTGTACGAATGCCAGAGACATTGGTCAAAGCTGCTTAGGCCCTGAGCCTTTCAGAAACAGGCAGCCATGGAGGAACATCTCCTTCAGGCACTCGTCCACATCGTGTTGCTGCTTGAGAGCTGACTGGTGCCTCGGCGCCCAAGACTGCATCATCGAGCATTGTGCAGCCAATCCTCAAGATGCACACTATGCCCGAGGAGTTATCGACATAGGTGCATCAAAGAGATCTGGCGTCTGTTCCTGGAGGGGCCATTTCCCTTTTGAATGTGTCTGGTTCTGATGACCTGATGAAACCTAAAAAGCCATCGATGCATCATCCCTCCACTCGAGGCAGAAGGGAGCTCTGGGAAAATTCTCAGAGGTACTTTGACTTCCTTTCGAGTCTGACTCTGATCTCTTGGTGACCAATATGGAATCTGAGAATTGTCGGAGGACAGGTCTCCTGAGCTTCCATCAGACCCCTCCCCTCCACACAAAAGGTGGAAGTCTCCTCTAAGAGGATATGTCCTTTCAGGATTTCGTGAGGGATATGGCAGTGGTCATCTCTTTTTCACTGGAGATGGATGATGAGCCCAGGGCAGAGGCGTTGGAGATTCTCCAATATTCCTCGGCCCCTAAGGAAGCAATGACGGTTCTAGTGCACTGCATATTATGAGGATGTGAGAGACCCCCTCACTGTGCCACCAGTCAGCAGGAGGCTGGACTCAATGTACAGAGTCCAAAAAGCTCCTGGGTTTGAAAAGCCTCAGCTCCCGTACCATTCCTTGATGGTAGATTCTTTATCTTTATTCATACACTTTTTATACTGCCCTTTATGACATCAGGGTGGTTTACAATCCTATAAAATATAAGAAAAGGCAAGTAGCCAGAAAAGAAAGGAACTACATTTTATGGACAGGATAGAAGAATAGTGATTCACACCAAACAGAGAAAAAGAAAAACAGCAGGGAAAGGTAAGACGCGGTAGAAAGCAGGTCAAAGGCAGAGAGAATCAGGTGAGGTTTTTAGAAGAGCTTTGAATCGGGGGAAGGTGGGTTCGAGGTGGAGAGTGGATGGGAGAGAGTTCCAGAGGGAGGGGCCCAGGAAAAAGAAAGTGGAATGATGGGTGGATTCAAGGTGGGCATTGTTTGTGGAGGGTAGGTGAAGACGGTTGATATAAGCTGAGCAGACACTGTGGATAGGGTTATGGAAGTTTAAAGATCAGAAAGATACCTGGGGGTTTGTGAGCAGAAGGCCTTATGTGCAGAGATGAGTACCTTATAGCAAATGTGATATTGAACGGGAAGCCAGTGGAGACAGATGAGAACTGCTGAGATGTGATCGAAATGGGTTGCATATGAGAAAATTCGGGCAGCAGTATTCTGGATGAGTTGCAATCGGCAGAGCTGTGATGAGGGAAGACCCACAAGGCCAGAATTGCAATAATCAAGATGTGACATCACTAAGGAGAGAAGCAGAGTGGTGAGTGAAGAGAGATCTAAAAAAGGACAGACAGCTCTAATCTGTCTAAGGGAGAAGAAAGAAAATGTGATCGTGAAAAGAGAGGGCCATGTCCAAAGTGACCTCAAGATAGTGGAGGGATGTGACCATTGAAACCGGGGAGCCAGATATAGAGGGGACACAGGCAGGAATAGGGCCACCGAAGGGGAACCAGATAGCGGAAGTCTTTACAGCATTAAGGTGTAGAAAATTGGATAAGAATCAGGTATCAAGCGAAGAGAGATGAGAGTTCAGTGGGGTAAGATCAGGAGCCACTGAGCAAGTATGGTGCAGAATAATATCGTCGGCATAGTAATATGCCGTCAGGCCAAACTGTTGAATTTGTAGGGTGAGGGGGGCCAGAAAGACATTAAAGAGAAGAGGGGCAAGCACAGATCCCTGGGAGACACCACATGTGAGAGGTAATGGGGCTGAGGATGCAGGACCTGAAAAAACAGAGAAAGACCAAGAAAAAAGAAAGGAGTGAAACCCATTGCAAGACTATCCCAGAAATGCCAGCTGCATGGAGATGGGAGCGCAGAGTGAAATGATCAATCAGATCAAAAGCATAAGATAGATCAAGAGAGACAGCGATAGCCCTTAAGGGAATGAGGAGCACAAAGCCTTTATCTGATGTAGTTTTAACTCCATTACAAATTGAGGTACTTAAAAAGGGTCTATCCTTCATACTGATGGCTCAGTACGATGCATTTAATACTAGGGTGGACCTCTAATCTTAAATTTTCTGATAAATTTATAAAGATTTTTTTCTTTAATAATAAGGAAACAACAACAGACACGTCCATGACATACAGAAAATTGACATGGCTATCTCCTCAAGGTACTAGTACAGCCATTGACATATTTGAAAAAACTGTACTGAGTCGTATCACTAATTTCGAACACACGAAGCCACGTATATACCATAACACCAGATGGCAACAAAAACAAGCTATCTATTCACTCCAAGTAGATCACCGTATTGTAATTAAACCTGCAGATAAAAGTGGAGCCATTGTTATTATGAATTGTAATGATTATATCAGTGAAATAAAAGGAAACACCAAAACAAAGATTTCTACATTAGGCTGGAATTTGTTACCGGAGGATGTAGTAAAGGCTGTTAGTGTAGCTGGGTTTAAAAAAGGTTTGGACAAGTTCCTGGAGGAAAGGTCCATAAACCATTATTAAGAAGGGACCCAGGATATCAATGCTTGACCCAGTACAAGCATTGTGGAACCTGTGTCTTTTGGGGAAACTGCTAGGTACTTGTGACCTAGATTGGCCACTGTTGGAAACAGGATACTGGGCTTGATGGACCTTGGTCTGACTCAGTATGGCATATCTTATGTTCTTATGTTCTTGATAAGGATCCCAGTATATTACTTAAACATAAGTAAATGATTCGAGATGGGTTTGACATAGGTTTTCTGACAAAAAAGGAAGGAGATTTCCTGAGAGTCCCCCAACCTGTGGCACTCTCATATTATATTTTACCAAAGATCCATAAAACAATGCAGAGCCCGTCCAGTAGACCTATCATTTCAGCTATTGGGTCCCTCTTGGAGCCTATTTCACAATTTTTAGATGTCCTGCTGCATCCTTTTGTGATACAGATCCCTCCTACACATGTGATTCAGCACATATAATTGAGATACTGCAGGGTTTGAGCAATTTATTTATTTAGTATTTATTTAAGAGTTTTTTATACCGCCACCTTGGGTACTCAAAGTGGTTTACGGAGTAGCATCAACATTACATTATAACATAAGAGCTAGTTACATTAAACATAATAACAATATTGTGCTAACTGTTATGGAAGATATGAACCTATTTACATATCACACATACCCATACACACACACACACACATTCATATATATATATATTTCACTGTGATTTGGTTTTGGTAACCTTAGATATAGTGTCACTATATACAAATATTTCCCAAGAGGTTGCTATCATAATCTGTGAGAAAACACACAAGCGAATTCCCACTTTTTTTCTTACACAATTGGCAAATTTAGCCCTTTTAGAGAACTTCTTTTGGTTTGATCGCCTATTTTTCAAACAAATTAAAGGATTGACCACAGGGTCTTCCTTGGCACCATTTATAGCCAATCTGTATGTGACGCGGTTTGAGAAGAAAATTTTGACAAACCATCCTTTCAAACAACATATACATCTGTGGCAACGGTATATCCACAATGTCCTCCTTATCTGGGATGGGCATTGTGAGATATTAGAGGATTTTATTTTGTCATGGATCAACTTCTGTGATCCCAACTTCCAGTTTCAAGTACACTACAGTAAGATGGAAGTACCCAATCTGTCATGATAAAGAAGAAAGTAGATGGTTTCAAGATTGATCTTTACCGCAAGCCGACTGACTGGAATCATTTCCTTTATTATCAAAGCTTTCATACAGTAACAGCTCCCTGAAAAACAACCTCCTGACCAGCCAGTTTCTTAGAGTTCAACATCTATGCACAGATCTATAAGCTTTTGAGAGTAATGCCCTAGATCTTGGTAACTGATTCAGGGAGAAGGAATACCCCAAGAAATACATCAACTGAGCTCTGTAGACAGACCGTGCGTCCCTTATCTCTAAGAAGATAAGACCTAAGAATGATAGGTTTGTTTGTCCTTTGTTCTTTTCTACTCATTCCAAATATGTTTCTCAGATTATTAAGGAAGAATGACACATTGTACAAACTGTGCCTGCTTTCACAGATCAAGAACTTACAATAGCGTGCAAGAGGAATCCAAACCTTTGCAGTCTCCTGGTACGTTCTGCATTACTGGAAAACCTCCGATGCTTGGCCATTTCAAACGTGGGTCATGCTCTGTGTGTGCCAATGCCATTATCACCAAGGGTGCATTCATACATCCGCAAACACAGGTACTGTTTCCACTGTTAACATTCACCAACTGTAACACAGAAAATGTTATTTATACAATTGTCTGCCCTTGGTAAAACTAAAAGGGCAATTCGCACATGCATCATTGAGCATTGTAGTTGTATCAAGTGAGGAATTCAACAAAAACCACTGGTCTTACGTTGGCAAGAACTATCACATAGTCTTGCAGATCTCAAATTTTTAGTGCTTAAAACATATCAATCCTCATTGGCGTGGAGGAGAAACAGAAAAGACCTGGTTACGCCTCGAATAAAGAATGATTTTTTAGATGAATTCGATGACCCCTTTTGGTCTGAATCAAGTCTGATCTTTCTGATTTTTTGTAAGATCTGCTCTTAGGCGTTCCTCAGTTTCTCTAGGAACAAGCAGGAAGTCAGTTCTTACGTATGGGTGACACTGATGGAGCCCATGCAGAGCATTTCCCCAGCTTTCACAGAAAGCCTTTGGGAATGCTTTCACGCATGCGTGGTCCCCTTCCCGCCCAAGCGTGCCATCTTGCTCAGTCTTCTTTTTTCCGCAGAGCCCAACGGACGTATGTCCTGTTTCCACGGAAAAGTCCTTTAAAAATTATCCTCAAAAGTTGCTTTTTTCCTGATTTACGTACCGGTTCCTCTTCCTGCTCGAGCCTGCACCATCCCTGACACCATCCGCGCCTATTTTCACCCGGGGGCATCGACCCCGACCGGGTATCTCCCACCATGTCCCCCAGTGGGTTCAAGAAATGCGACCGCTGCGGACAGACCATGTCTATCACAGACACCCATGACTGCTGCTTGCACTACCTCAGCCTGGACCATGACAGTACCATCTGTGACCTGTGCCAGGCCATGAGTCCAAAAACCAACAGGAAATGGTTGGAGTTGCAGGAGAAGCTGTTCCCGTGATCCGCCTCAGCACCGGCTTCTCCGATGCTTGGCCCCAAGCTGAGCACATCCCATGAGGCCCGGACATTTTTTGTCTGGCGGTGGCTCTTCCATAAAGACGCCGGACCCTTCAAAGAAAAACAAAAATCCTCAAAGCCAGTCGAGATTTCATTGGTGAAACCCCGGTATGGTCCTACTCTGGCGACTTCGAGAAGCACCCCCTTAAGGTCTCTAAGAGGGAGTCCTTGGCCTGCGACAGCGACTGTGTGAGGTTCCCCAAGTCCTCGTCAAGGACGCACTCGCAAGAGTGCCGGCATCGGACCCGGGACCCTCGGTGCCCACGCCGAAAGCTGCAGAGCCTCCTGGTATTGAGTCGAGGATGGCAGCCCTGAAGCAGAATATCTCTGCCATCCTGGCCTTGCAGCAGGTGACGATGTCCGGTTCACCTGCATCATCTGTCCCTACAGCCAGGCCCCCGAGTGCAGGGGTGTCCCCGGGCATTGAGCCAGGACCCGAGTGTCACCGTCCTCGGACAAACCCTCGGCACCGATCGAGGTACCGGTCCCGATCTTCGGGTGCCTGGTCCTCCCCAGCTAGTTTCCGGGAGTCTGACCAAAGACCCACTGGGGGACTCTCGGGTCTGGCCTTGAGGCACGAGAGCCCTGAGCCTTGGAATCCTCGATGCCCTCAGGTTCCGACTGAAAGACTGACGTAGAGGCCTCCCCCGAGACCTCTCGACACTGAGATGTCCCCTTAGAGCCGTTCCCTCCGGAATACAGGCGCCACTCCCCACCCGAGGACATGGCTTTCCACTATTTCCAAGTCAGAGGAGGACCCGCGCACCGAAGAACTGGAGATCCTCCAGTATGAGTCCCCGCAAAGGAGAGACTGATTGTGCCAGTGCAGCCCATCCTCAAGTGCCTGCTCCTGTGGAAATGGGAAACCCCGGCCTCGGTGCCAGTGGTTAGCCGGCATCTCGATGCCATCTACCTTGTCAAGAAGTGCCTGGGTTTCCAAAAGTCCCAACTCCCGCATAACTCAATGGCCGTGGAGTCCTCGATGCAAAAAGTCAAAAGCCTGAAGTTCCAAAGATGGGGGCCAAGAAAAAAGAAAGCAGAGGAGCGAGTAGATTCCAGGTGGGCTTGGGATGGAGATGGAAGAAACAGACGATTAGAGTGGACAGACCTGAAGAGTCGGTATGGATAATGAAGATGGACCAAGTCAGAGAGGTAAAGCGGGGTGCCGGTGTGAATTGATCTATGAACGAGATAAGGATTTTATACTGAATTCTAAATGAGATGGAGAGCCAGTGTAAGCAAATGAGAAGGGATGTGATGTGGTCTGACCGGGAGGCGTGGGTCAAGATGCATGCTGCCGTGTTTTGGACTAGCTGGAGTCTACTTAGTTGGGTTTGGGGGAGGCCAGCCAGGGAAGCCGTCAGGGAAAGAGACCACCCTTCCCAAGGAAGAAGGGGTCTTTCCACCAGGGCCACTACCAGCATTTCTAGGGGCAACAGCAACAGGGCCCCCAGCCCAAGAACCAGGGCCATGGGCCGAGAAAAGCAAAGACCCAGAAGCCTCATACACCAGTTCCCACCCAGCCTGGCGGGAGCTTTTGACTCTCCGGGCAGGGCCTCCTCTCCCCTGGGAGATCCTCCCCAGCCCACAAGGAGTCTCCTGGTGCTTTTTGCCAACAGGTGGGCTGGGGTCACCATGGACCAGTGAGTCCTACAAGTAGTAAAGGAGAGCTATCTCCTCAGGTTCCAACAAACGCCTCCAGGGTTCTTCCCAGGAGAGCCTGTGCAGCCTCTCCTTCACCAGACCTTGTTCCTGTCAGAGCTTGAGGGTTTGCTCAGGGACAAGGCAGTGGAACATGTACCCAGATAACTATGGGGAAAAGGTTTCTACTCAAGGTATTTCCTTGTCCCCAAAAGAACTGGAGGCCTCAAGTCCATACTACACCTGCGAAACGTGAACAAGTTTCTGGTGAGGAAGAAGTTCAAAATGCTCTCCTTTGGAACTTTGCTGCCCTACCTCCACAAGGGAGATTGGATGTGCTGCTTTTACCTAAAGGGTTCATATACCTGATCCATCCCTCCCACAGACAAGTACCTAAGGTTCGTGGTGGGAGGAGAGCACTACCAGTACAGGGTACTTCCATTCGGCTTGGCCAGCTCGCCCAGAGTCTACGTTCGCTTACAAGAGGCTTTTGTCTTCCCCTATCTGGACGACTGGCTCATCAGAGGCAGCACAGCACTCGAGGCCAGCCATGCCATGTCGCAGGGCGAACAATATGCTTCCTGCAGCACCTGGGGTTCGTCATCAATTACCCCAAATCCTACCTCTCTCCAGCCCAAAACCTGGAGTTCAAAGGCGCCCAGCTGGACACGTTACAGGTCAAGGCCTCCCTTCCAAAGGAGAGGGCACTTCGCCTTGTGCAGCTAGCGAGAGAGATACAGACTCGCCTGTCAGTACCAGCTCGCTGCCTCCTCCAGTTGCTGGGCCACATGGCCCCCAACAGTTCACATCATGTCCCTAGACCACTTGCACATGCGGGCGGCCCAGTGGTTCCTCCTCTTCCACTGGACTCAAGCCACGGGAAGGTTACACAACAGGGTCAGAATCAGAGTCATCCTCCAACTGGCGGACTCCCTCAACTGGTGGCAGTCCCTGCGCCACCACCAGGAGGGGATACCATATCAGGCATCTGCACCACAGATGGTCCTTACCACGGATGTCTCCCTTCTGGGTTGGGGAGCACACTGCGGAGACCTCCGCACTCAAGGCAGCTGGTCGTTCCTGCAGATCCACCTCCTGGGACTCAGGGCCATTTCCTAGCCTTGCAAACGTTCCGCACCTCTAACAGCTGCCAAAGTGAAGTGTGTCTTTTTCCTTCACTTCGGCACCTGTACTGAAGTTTAGAACGCTGCCATGCTGAGCGCCAGGAAACAGGAAGTCCCCTTTGACCTCAGCGCAGCAGCATTCTAAACTTCAGTACAGCTGCTGACGTGAAGGAAAAAGACGTGCTTCACTTTGGCAGCTGTTAGAGGTGAGCCGGGGTCTCTCCGCCTCTCTCTAAAGCATTTTAGATAGCCGCGGAACTCCTCGGGAGGGGAGGGGGCTTGGACTGGAAATAGGCTGAGTGGGGGGGGCTTGAACTGGAAATAGCTGCTTGGAATGGAAATGGACTGGGGGGGGCCTTGAACTGGAAATAGCTGATGGGGAGGGGGGCTTGGACTGGAAATGGGCTGAGTGGAGGGGGGCTTGGAAGGGAAATGGCCTGAGTGGAGGGGGGCTTGAACTGGAATTGGGCTGAGTGGAGGGGGGCTTGAACTGGAAATGGGCTGAGTGGGGGTGGGCTTGAACTGGAAATGGCTGATGGGGAGGGGGGCTTGGAATGGAATTGGGCTGTGGGGGGAGGAGCTAGGACAGGAAATCGGCTGAGGGGGGTGGGTGCTTTGACGGTAAATAGCTGTTGGGGGGGGGGCCTTGGACTGGAAATGGGCTGAGTTGTGGTACTAGGACAGGAAAGAGAGGGGGTAGCTAGAACTGGAAATGGGCTGAGTGGGGGGGCTTGGACTGGAAATAGCTGATGGGGAGGGGACTTGGACTGGATATGGGCTGAGTGGGGGGAGCTAGGACTGGATATGGGCGGATGGAGGGGCTAGGATAGAACTGGAAATGGACTGATGGAGGGGCTAGGACTGGAAATGGGCTCATAGGGGGTCTTGGATTGGAAATGGGCTGAGTGGGAGGGAGCTAGGACGGGAAATAGCTGATGAAGAGGGGGCTTTGGAAATGGTTTGAGTGGGGGGGCTTGGACTGGAAATTGGGGAGAGGGCTAGGACTGGAAATGGGCTAATGGAGGGGCTAGGATAGGACTGGAAATGGATGGGGGAGCTAGGACTGGAAATGGGCTAATGGATGGGCTAGGATGGAAATGGGCTGATGGGAGGCTAGGATTGGAAATGGACTGATGGGCTGGGATAGGACTGGAAATGGATGGGGGGAGCTTGGACTGGAAATGGGCTCATGGGGAGGGCTTGGATTGGCAATGGGCTGAGTGGGGGGCTTGGACTGGAAATAGCTTAGGGGGAAGGGGGCTTAGACTGGAAATGGGCGGGGGGGGCTTGAACTGGAAATAGCTGATGGGGAGGGGGGCTTGGAATGGAAATAGGCTGTGGGGGGAGGAGCTAGGACTGGAAATGGGCCACGGTTGGGCCTTGGACTGGAAATTGTGGGGGGGGGGAGCTAGGACTGGAAATGGGCTGTGGAGGGGGGGTTTGAACTGGAAATGGGCTGAGTGGGGGGGCTTGGACTGGAAATTGGGGGAGCTGGGACTGGAAATGGGCTGTGGAGGGGGGGCTTGAACTGGAAAGAGCTGATGTGGAGGGTGGCTTGGACTGGATATGGGCTGAGTGGGGGGGAGCTAGGACTGGATATGGGCTGATGGAGGGGTGAACTGAAAATGGGCTGATGGGGGGGGCTAGGATTGTAAATGGGATGTTGGGGGGGTTGTATTGGAAATGGACTGATGGAGGGGCTAGGATAGGACTGGAAATGGATGGGGGAGCTAGGACTGGAAATGGGCTCATGGGGTGGGGCTTGGATTGGAAATGTGCTGAGTGTGGGGGGAGCTAGGTCTGGAAACGGGCTGATGGGCGGCTAGGATTGGAAACAGGCGAGGGCTTGTATTGGACATGGACTGATGGAGGGGCTAGAATAGGACTGTAAATGGGCTGATGGGGGAGGCTTGGATTGGAAATGAACTGATGGGGCTTGGATTGGAAATGCACTGATTGAAGGGCTAGGATAGGACTGAATATGGGCTGATAGGGGAGCTAGGAGTGGAAATGGGCTGATGGGGGGCTAGGAATTGGAAATGGGCTGATGCGGGGACTAGAAGGGAGCAGATGCTGGGTGGGGCTGGAACTAGAAGGCAGCTGATGGGGAGGACTAGAATGGGATGGGGCTGGGAGAGTGAAATGGAGAGGGGAAAAATATTTTGTGTGGGAGGGAAGAAAAATCTACAATTGGCCTGGTATTGGGAGAGTAAGTGGGGATTGAGGATGGAGGGGTAAAATTTGAGTGGATGAAAAAGGAATAAAGAAAGAGATGGAGGAACGAGCAAAAGGGGAAAGATCAGTATGTTAAAGCAGATGTAGTGAGAGAATGGAAAAGAATTAGAAGAAAGGCCAAATGGACAGCAGACAATGAAGAGTTAGCAGAAGACAAGAAGAAACCAGAAGAAAGTAACTGGAGCAATTGCAAGTGAGAAATAAAATACACAAACAACAAAAGGTAGAAAAATACTTTTTTATTTTGAATTTATTAATTGGAATATGTCAGCTCTGGGAAATGTGCGTCTTTAATGTCTGCATTTTGTTTAGTACAAGAGGAAATTAATTTATAGTTTTATTTCTGCAGTGATGGTGTACATTCCAAGTTTGGCTTTTGGGGTTCCCAGTTTAATTATTGTCTTCCTATTTCTAAATTGTGATCCCTTGTTCTTTCTTTAGTGATGGTCTATGTTCCGAAGCTGTAACCAAGCTGAGGTATTCTATTTATGTAGTTTCTGTTTGACAGTGCCACTTGTTCTTTTTCCCCAGTAGGAGATGTATTGGTATTCTCTGAGATGTATTGGTTTAATATTTGCAATGTTGCCTTTTGATAGATAGGGTTTGGTGTTTCATGAGTCCTGGTAGTGCTGTTATGATATGGTGGGTTTGCTATAGGTTCTAATGAGCAGTTTTGTAGTACTTCCTAATGTGGCTGAAGGGTTGGCACTGGAGTATAGTAATGTAGAAATCTGGTAGTCTTTCTTTATCCATACACTCATCAATTGAGCTAGCTTGCAATACTCCAAACTTGTGTACCCTAAACTGGATACTGGGAGACCTCAACCTGCCATCCCTGCCTGACTCTCAAGCGACAGCATTCCTTGATGCTCTAACAGACCTAGGTTATCAGCAGTTAATCAACGAACCAACTCACATAAAAGGGAACACACTTGACTTGATCTTCGCTCCTTTAACCGTCCACAACACCGTCCCCTACTCCTCACCAACCTACATTGAAGTTCCTTGGTCGGACCATAAGCTAATCACATTCCTGATCCCCATGGAAAACCATTCCAGGAAGCCCCCTGATAACAAAACAAATATCACAAGAATACCCCCTCGTAGTTTTCATCCTTTCGACAGGGAATCCATTATGAATCACACACAGCCACTCCTCAGCACTACATCAACTAACCTCGATAACCTTGTCTCCAGCTGGAATGATAGCCTTAGCTCCATTGCTCTATGCACGGAGCACAACAAAGCCCCAAGGAAAAAGGCTGCCGCGCCCTGGTACTCAAAAGAACTACGGAATTCCCTCCTCAAACTCAGAAAACTTGAAAGGCGATGGAGGAGTTCACGATCCACAGAAGACCAAGAGGCCTATAACCTCCAACTAGCATCTCACCGTAAAGCGATAACTGAGAAAATAAGACAAGCACACACTGATACTCTACGACGATCACTAAAGAAACCACATGACCTATTCAACCTAGTCAAGAACCTCACGACTGAACCAGGTCCGGTGCAAAAAACTGAGATCCGCGCACAAGACTACGCCGACTTCCTTCAATCGAAACTATGCCAAACCAGCAAGCTTGAAGCACCTACCCCCAACAAAGTGCAAAGCAATGCAGTGAAACTAACAACCTTCTCCACTCCATCACTTAAACAAATTGTTGACTCCATCTCCACAATCAACACCTCCACCACGCAGTCTGATCCTTGTCCAGCCTTTTGGATAAAGGAACTAAAAACTGAGTTTAGCCCATTCATAGCCAGACTCTGTGACACATCATTCAGCTCAGGAGTTTTTCCCCTAAATCTCAAACAAACATCCATCAGACCCCTGTTAAAAAAACAGCAAACTCGACCCTCAGAAAGTGGAGTCATATAGACCAATTGCCAGTATTCCACTCCTAGCCAAGATAATAGAAAAAGAGGTCCAATGCCAGATACAACAACACATTGACGATGCCGCACCTCTAGACCACAGTCAACATGGCTTCAGAGCTGCCCATGGTGTAGAGACACTACTCACCTCCCTCTTCAACAACATTTTCACCACAATAGACAACATTCATCACGGTGTGGCCCTTATATTTTTGGACATAGCCGCGGCATTCGACTCAGTGTGCCACACGACCCTCCTGAGACGGCTAGAAGAGAAAGGCATCTGCGAGTCAGCCCTAGCATGGTGCAAATCTTACCTCTCTGATAGATGGCAGCATGTGCGAACAGAGACCTCAATGTTGGTACCGTTCCACCAGAAACAAGGCGTTCCGCAGGGATCCTCCCTATCAGCCCTGCTGTTTCACATCTACATGCAGCCCATCTGCGAGATCATACGGTCATTCAACATTAACTGCATGATATACGCCGACGACATACTGCTATACACACCCTTCAAGACTGACCAGATCGAGCTCTCATCACTAACGAACTGCTTCATTGCAGTAGAAAACTGGCTCCAAAATCAGATACAACACAAAAACACTGAAGTGCTGTTCATTACCAGAAACCCTAACTTCCGCCCGCCGGTCAACCTAAAAGTCGGAAATGTAGAGCTTCAAATCAAACCTACAATCCGTTACCTGGGTGTAACACTGGACCAGAAACTGGACATGAAATCCCATATTGGCAACATGGTCAAATCAACATATCTAAAAATCAAAACCCTCAGACATCTACGCCCCCTGCTACAACCGGATGATTTTAGAACGATCTTTCAGGCATTAACGATTCCACATCTCGACTATGCAAATGCGATTCTGCAAGGGTTACCTCAATCCACCCTAACTCCACTCCAACTCGCCATGAACTCTGCAGCCAGAGTTCTAAATGGTGCCTCAAGACGTGACCATATAACACCGATCCTCAAAAGTCTCCACTGGCTCCCAATTCACAGTAGGATCACCTTCAAGATCTTACTACTAACATTCAAGGCTATCAACGGACTTCCCCCCTCATCACTTGCAAGCCTTACGCTCATGACTCTCCCTACCAGAGCCAGACAACACGCAGTAATAAATACTATAGTAATCCCCAAAACAATAACCCAGTGTACACAGTCATCCGCAAACAGAGCTTTCAGTCTTTGTGCACCTAGAAGCTGGAACGCCTTGCCACCCAGCCTACGAGCAATCAGAGATAACTAAATTCAGGAAGGCCCTGAAGCGCCACCTCTTCCTCAAATGCTACCCTGAAGTAGGCAAGCCAAAACGCCCTGCACGCAACACAGATCCTTAATCACCCGGTAATCATTCCACAATGTGATGTACATAGGGTTTTCACCTTATGCCGTAGTGTATATAGTTAACTTGTTATAGGGTTTTCACCTTATGCCATTGTGTATATAGTTAACATGTTATCCAAGTTAATCTCCCTGTTATCTGTAATTTACGGTGTAACCCCACTGTAAAACTGCTTTGATGTTCCATGTAAACCGCACTGATGTCGAATAGCGCGGTATATGAGTATTAAATAAATAAATAAAATAAATAAGAGGCATGTTTACTAAAAGTTAGTGCATGTTAACATTATGCAAATATTTATGCAAATGAGGCCCGCACCGAGTCTCCGCACATGGCCCTGCACCCCCTTGTACCGCTCCTGGTTACAAGCCTTTCATCTTTACCCACTTATTTTGTAGGTCTACAAGTTGTATTTGTAGTTAGGAGAGCAGACAATTTAGTATCCCTATGTGGGTAAGTTAAAGTCCATGGTCTGCCGAACTTGTATGTCATCCTCCCCTTTTCATCTCTCTCTCTCTTCTTTTGTTGGTTCTACAATGACTTTCATTTAACATTTAATTTTACCTATACAATCTTTTCTCTACTATAGTTCATTTTTGGTCATTGTATATAATTTTGTGTGCATAAAATTTTAATTTTGATTATTCAGCACTATTGATAATTTACTTGGTTTGATCTGTATGTTTCAAACCCTTGGCACTTCTATTCCATTGTACTCTTTTAATTTGCATTATTATCATCTTAAGATTCTCTGTATTTTACTTGTTGTTCACTATGTTTTTGTATATATTCTTATGTTTTATCTAATTCATTCATTTACAGTTTTTAATGTGTGGTGATATCATTTGTTTTAGAGGTCAATTTCTCCTGAGGAAGGCATCTGCTGAAACATGTGTAGGTGACCTCACAGGTACTAATAAAGCTCCCTGCTCCTTCCACAACGTGATGTGACCTGCTTCCTTTTGTGCCTATTATTGCTGAAGGTGGGGTGGTTCCCCTCTGTTCTGGTATCAAAGTGGAGGCCAGAAGAAGACTTACAAACCATGTAGGTGCAGGTACTTTCCTGGTCCTCAAACCTCCCAGCAAAAACGTAGACTCCTTGCCCATAGCGTCAAGAAAGCCTCAAAAGGCCCAGCCTTCCCTGCAACCAAAGCCAGGAAGGGGGTTTTGACTGGTTCGTCCAGAGCATAACCAATCTGCCAGTGTCCACAGAGGGGAGCCCCTCCGGTGAGGGGCAGGCTCACTCTTTTTGCCCATAGGTGGCCTCATAATTTTGGATTCGTGGGTGCTACAAATAATCCAAAGCAACTACATGTTGCACTTCGCCAAGTTGCTGACACATTGCCTCCCCCCCCCCCCCCCCCCGAGGGCATATCCCCTCGAGCCTCTGCATCTAAACCTCCTTCAAGGAGAAATCTCCACCCTTCTAGCTGATCTCCCCATCAAGCCTATGCCATAGGAGCAGATCGGATGGGGATTCTACTCTAGGTATTTTCTGGTTCTCAAAAAGATGAAGGGGAGGGGTGTGTTTTGGCCCATCCTGGACCTTGGAAATCTCTACACCTTCCTGAGTACCCCTGCTCCCTTAAATTTAGAAAGATGATTGTCTATGCTCCCTAGATCTAAAAGATGCGTATACCTACATACTGATCCATCCTGCTCACAGGAGGTATCTCAGATTCATCCTGGCAGAAAAGCACTTTCAGTACTGAGTACTACCTTTTGGGCCGGCCTCAGCATCCCAAGTCTTCACAAAGTGCCTCGCAGTGGTAGTAGCCTATCTCAGAAAACCAGGGGTCTTTGTCTTCCCTTCTCTGGAAGAGCATCATTCCAGATGGAGTCCAGCAATCAACATGGTTGACCATTCAAGTGCTAAAGCTGTTGGGATTAGTAGTCAATTACCAAAGTCCCACCTTCAGCCTACCCAGCAACTGGAGTTCATAAGGGCTCTCCTCAACACGGCTCAGCGAAGACCTCCCTTCTGCTTAACTGATTCCAGAGATTGACGGCCTTGGTCCGAGATATCCAGCAGAGTCACAGGACAATAGCTTGTGGGATGCTGGCTGTGCTTGGCCACCAGGTCTCTAGTGTACATGTCACACCCATGACTTGTCTTTAGATGAGACGGGCTTAATGGACACTGAAGACTCAGTGGAACCTGGCCTCCAGCCACCTTCGGGATTGGGTGGTTGTCACTAGCCCTCTCATCCAGTCCCTGCACTGGTGGTTGGATCATCAAAACATGCTCAAGGATCTCCCTTTTCAGAAGGCGTCACCTCTGAAAACATTGACAACAGACTCATCCAAACTAGGTTGGGGAGCTCATCTGGAGGGCCTTCACATTCAAGGTATCTGGTTCGAACAGGAGACCTGTATCAGATTAATTTCTTGGAATTATGAGTCATAGTAAATGCCCTCAGAACTTTCAGAGAATGCCTAGCCAACCAAATTGTTCTAATTCAGACCGACAATCAGGTCACGATGTACTGGATACACAAGCAGGGGGGGCACAAATTCATATCTCCTGTGCTGGGAAGCAGTCCAGTTATGGAAGTTCACCATCACCTACGAGATGGAGCTCAGGGCCACATATTTGCCAGGGGAGCAGAATACCTTGGCAGACCAGCTGAGGCACATCCTCCATTTGAATGAATGGACTCTGGACAGGGGCGTGGCAACCCATATCTTTCAGAAGTAGGGTACCCTCTCGATAGACCTGTTTGCCACCCAACAAAACGCCCAAGTGGATCAGTTCTGCTCCAGAGTCGCCTTGTGCAGAAGACTGGTACCAGATGATTTCCTCCTGCACTGGGGGAGGAGCCTGCTATACGCGTATCCTCCCATACCTCTCATAGCAAAAACCTTGCTGAAACTCCAGACAGGGATATGATGATACTCATCATGCCTTATTGGCCCACACAACCATGGTTTCCCCTTCTGCTTCAACTTTCCCAGTGGGAACCTCTATGGCTGGGCTCTGCCCCAGACCTTGTGTCACAGGAAGACGGGAGGATGCTACATCCCAATGTCAGGTTTTTGGCCCTAACTACATGGATGTTGCTAGTCCTCTTGGAGCTTAACCTGCCTGACAGAGTAACAGATTTTCTGTTGGCCTCCAGGAGGGGCTCGACAAGAAAGTTTTATGCATTCAAATGGAAGAGATTTGCAATCTTGTGTGCAGAACAGGTGCTAGATCCTTTTACTTGCTCCACTGACAGACTACTTGAGTATCTCCTACACTTCTCGGAATCGTATCTCAAGTCCAACTCTATCAAGGTTTACCTCAGCGTGACTGGGGCTTACCATCATGGAATAGAAGGAAGATCCATCTCGACTTGGCCATTGGTGGCTTGCTTCTAGCGAGGTTTGCTTCTCTCGAAGCCTCCCTTCAAGTCCCCACCAGTAGCTTGGGACCTCAGTGTGGTTCTGGTGCAGCTCATGTTGGCTCCCTTTGAGACGCTCGAGTCCTGCCCTCTGAAGGTCTTGACCTGAAAGGTCTTGTTTCTGTTGGCAGTTATGTCAGCACGCTGGGCAAGTGAGCTCCAGACTCTAGTGACTCACCTGCTGTAAACCAGATTCCATCATAATAGAGTGGTCCTGCGCACTCATCCTCGATTCCTTCCAAAGGTGATATCCGCTTTCCATCTTAATCAGTTGGTTGTTCTGCTGACTTTCCTCCTGAGGTTTCAAGTTCACAGTGGGAAAGTGGCGCTGCACATGCTGGACTGTAAACAAGCCTTAGCCTTCTACTTAGAGTGGGCAAAGGTCCACCGAAAGTCCATCCAGCTGTTTGTTGCTTTTGACCCCAACAAGCTAGGGGCTGCCATTTCCAAATGCACTCTTTCAATTTGGCTCACAAACTGCATCTCTTTCGCTTATGCCCAGTCTGTGCTGAGCCTTGATGATCATGTAACAGCTCATAATGTCAGAGCCATGGCTGCGTTGGTGGCCAACTTGCGCTCGTTCTTCATGGCAGAGATCTGCAGGGCTGCAATGTGGTGGTCTGTCCACACATTCACATCTCACTACTATCTGAATGGGAATTCCTGACATGGCAGCAACTTCGGCCACCAACTCCCTTCTACTCCCGAAAGCCATCACCAAATGCACCAAGGCCACTAGAGACCATGCCTTTGCTCTATATACACCTTCGTGCTGGAACACCTTACCATCCAACATCCGTGCCATAAACAACCTTCACCAATTCAGAAAGGCACTGAAGCACTACCTCTTCCTCCAATGCTTTGCCAACTCAGACGACATCACGTAGCCACATCTCAGCTCTACCCAACACCCACAAAATAAACACACCACTCACCCTCTCTGATTCCCCAAACCACCCTCCCGTTAACCCCCCGATAGACCTTGTTTCTACACATCCCAGCGACCTTTAATTACTGTACATAGATAGAATGAGGCTTTATACCAATTGTATATAGTTTAACTGTTCTCCAAGTTTAAATTCCCTGTTCTACTGTAAGTCCAATGGACATTTGAGTTATTTGTGAACCGCGCTGATGTTGAATAGTGCGGTATAGAAAAATGCTAAAATAAATAAATACTCTGACATCTGTTTGGGGATTAGAATCTAACTCCATCCCCCCAAGGCGCTACTGTCTGGCCAGACTAACAAAAAAGAAAAAAAAACAAGTGATGAAGATGAATCAGGTGAGTTCCCTTTTGTGAACTATCATTTCTGTACATAGTTGGTTCTCCAGTTCTCAGTTCAATTTTGCCCTGTTGGGCTTCTTGGCCTCCTCAGTTTTTGGTAGCCTGTAGCTTGGGAGTCCCATACGTGAAGACTTGCTTCCTGCCTGTCCACGGAGAAAAGGTAGTTACTCAGTTGTAGCAGGTGTTCTCCATGGATAGCAGGAATAAATCCTCACAACCCTCCCACCTATCCGAGGAGTTGTATTCTGCTATAGCTTTGTTATCAGTCTGGAGAAGATGGCACTACGGCGGTGGGCGTGAAGGCAGACATGCAAGCACGGTGCAGCCTCCCAAAAGCTTCCAATAGAAGCTGAGGAGCATTCCCATGCAGGACTCTATAGGAAACATTACCCATACATGAAGACTTACTTCCATACATAAGGACTTATTCCTGCTGTCCACAGAGAACATCTGCTACAAGTAAGTAACTACCTTTTACCGTGGAAGCTAACCGGGCAGCGGCTCAATATCCCCGCTGCTCAGCTTCCGGGTTTTGCGGCAAACCCAGATAGTCAATGTCAATGGCCGGATATGGCCCCGGGATTGAATATCCAGGAGTAGACTTAAGCAGCAGTAGCTAGCTGCTTTACATGCTAGCCACCCTTTGCTGAATTATCCCCCCTCCCCCCTCAGTCTTAAGAACTTTTTGAACTTTAAGTTTTGTCTGGAAAGAGAATCTTAATCTGAATGGACATCTAGGTTATGATGTTTTGCATAAACAAGGAAGGACTGGATCTTACATTTGTAAAGAAGTGCTGAAGATCTTGAATTGGAAGCTCGATGGATCTTCTTTTCAGCAACATACCTTCAAGGAGTACAAAATGTTATTTGCAGAGTGACTCAGACAGTGTCTGAAACCATATGAATGGTCACTGGACTAAAAGACTACTTCAGGATACTTTCTAGCAGTGGGGAGTCCCAATCGGTCTCTTTGTAATGGAAGATATGCTTTCAAGTGTTCTGTTCCCGAAGTTCAAACATTGTAGCATTGTAAGCTGTCAGCATTCACTGTAGCTATTACACCTTTTTCCCCTTACATCAATCAATCAAATTTAGTTATAAACCGCCCATTCACAAGTTTTCAGGCAGTTAACATACATAACATACATTAAAACTAGAGGACATACATTAGAACTAGAGGATATGAAATGAAACCGTAAGGAGGAAAACTTAAAGGCAATGTCGGGGAATGCTTTTTCTCTAAAATGAGTGGTGGATGCCTGGAATGCCCTCCCAGTGGAGGTGGTGGGGAAAAAACAGTGACAAAATTCAAAAATACTTAGTAAATCAGGCCATAAGTGTACTTAAAATTTTCAATTACATTGCATTAATATAGTTATTTTAATAAGCAATGATTTCACGAAGGAGTTTATGGTATTCATGACTATATTAAAGGCCAAATTCTTGCTTATTTTGACATTACTGAGAATTAAAAGTTGTTCAGCTGTGTATGTGCTGATGTCTGTCTACAAAGTTGTGACTATGAGGTTCAATTTGTTCATGGGCAACCCCTACTCTGTAAGAACAAAGACATGCATGCTCTTGCTAAGAGAATTCACTGACTACCATCTCTGACTGTGACCATATAAAACAAATCCTTACAAACAGAACAGAAAACCTTATAAAACTCACTTTGGAACAGATTTTGGTCTTATGGAATTTCTAACGTTTTTGTTTTAATGTTTTTTTGCTCACTTGATATATTATAACAACACAATGTATACAGTGGGTTGGTTCACTTTGCAATGTTGACAGATTATGGTCTCCTGTTAAATAAAATGTTATTCTTTTGTATACTTTGTCTCTACATTGTTAATTGATGTATGGATCACCCAAAATAAAAAGTTTGAAAAAAAGCAGAGAGAGAGAGAGAATGCAAGAAGAGGATAATGAGTAGTGTTTATAGATCTATAAAATCTGCACACACATATACAATAAAACATAAAGTGTTTGGAGATATTTTTGGAATATTTACAGCTGCAAGAGCAGCTAATTCTGTATGAGATTTAGCTGATTTCAAATAATGGTCTGTTGCTTTATTCTAGAAAGATATAGTAGAGCTTAAAGCCTATTTTAAAAAAGGAGGAGGGGTAGGGGCTCTGCTCCTGGAACTCCTTTGCTAAAGAGTTTTTGGCAGCTTATTCTCTAGTTTTGTGGAAATACTCTCAGCTGAACTCAGTGGACTGTAACCCATCATACATTGAAGAGTGTTCCCTATTGCCCTTTAAAATAGCCATTTTATCACAATGATCTATTTTCCACAATTGGGAGAGCAAATCATCATTACTTATCTATTACAAATATAAACTGAGTACTCTGAGCATCTGGGAATTCTCTTCAAGTTAGTATAGGCATTTCGGCTATAAACATTGTTTAGCTGAGGACGAGGACTATGTACATGAGATTTTCTCCTTTCAGTAGCTGTCTATATAGTCACTTAAGTACTATTTTACAAAATTTACACACCTAGAAGGCATTATGCAAACTTCAGAAAAGAATCAAATTTTGTATGTATCTTGGTATTTTAATTGTAATCAATTTAAATAATATGGTAATGTTTTGTGCCCTGCTAAAAGGAAGATTATATCCAGAACCACAATGCCTTCTAGTTGGATTGTACATGTTCAGTGGAGAAACTGCAGCATCTGATGTACAAGAGTTTAAGCAGCTGCTATTGCTGCAATTAATCACCATCTTTCATTTTCTAGAATCCAGTGCTAATAGATGGTAATATGCTCAAGTTTTATGAGAATATAGTTGAAGTATCCTTAAGATATAGTAGGATTTTGCCGTGAAGGTGTGTCAGTTGTATGTTATCTGATATCTATCTGCAGGTTATAAGGAGGCCACGTGAAGAAGCAGACAAGTCATGATGGCACATTTATGATTTTGGTATTGTTGCAGCAGCTGGTGTTGTGAATCAGGCCGACATGAAACGCATTCTATTATCCGGCTATTTCACCACACCAGGGTTGCATCATACTACTCAACATCAATAAACAACTCAGACCCTAAGACCATCTATTCTTTTGGAGTTTAATGAAATATATTTTTTCTATATGCATTGTTTCAAGAGAAATGGTCCTCTTATTTTATGTAAATGCAATATGTTTATTATTGTTATAGATTTATTTTCAAAATAAATGTATTATACACAGAAATTTCTTGCATTGTAGTATATATGTTTTATTATTTCCCTGATTATAATGTTTCTGGGTTTGTCATCCATCTATGTGCAGTGAGTAGGGTGAACTGTATTAGACTGACATGTTTGCTATTTATAAAACATGATTGTATAATGTGTCTCACCTAGTGATCAGTGCACAGATATCTATGAAAAAGGGCTCCTGGCCTGTAAGCTCTAATACCTATTTAAGGAGGTATGGGAAAAGAGACCTGAAGTCCAGGGATTTTGACTGGAGAGCTGAGCACAGAAGCTTTGCTACCTACTGGCCAAAATATCCAGAGAGGAAACCTAATGACAACGTGATCTCAGGTATGAACTCTGATCTGTTCCCTAGCTTTGCACAAGGAAGACAGCAGGGAAACAGTTTCTATCCTGGTAGAGATCAGTTAGAGAATTCCTCTGAGCCAGGGTATGAAAGTGATCCTATGATATTTCAAGAGCAAGGGGAAATATCAAATGAGAAAGTGGAATGCATGGATTGCTCTCTCTAAAGCTGCTGTTCTAAAGTAATCCTTAGTTAAGCATCAAACACCAAAAGAAACTGTACTGTTTTTTTAGCTTCCCAGAAAAGTTTCTTTGAGAGAAAGCTTTGGGGAAAGTTGGAGCCACGTGGAGAGTGGACCAGCAATGGTTTGCAGCTGGTTAAGCACCAGTGATTAGAGCAAGGCACAAGTGCACGTGGGACTTTGGAAAAAAAACTTCTTCACTGTGTGAAAGGAAGAAAGTTGTTTTTTGATCAAGAGAATTTTCCTTTTGGGTTTATTTTTTCATTCCAGCACTGCTAAGAAAGTTTATTAGCAGGGGCTAGAAGAAAGACCTTTTCTGTTCCATCAAGGTCTTTACTAAGTTGTTGCATAAGTAATTCAGTTGCCTTATTTGTTTTGTTTCCTGAATACAATTCCTGAAGAAATTATCCTGTTGATGTTACCAAGCATATCTGTGCGAGGGAATAACTCCCCATAAATAAAATCTGTTTTCTGTTTTACACTCGAGCAACTACAATTCTTTATTCTTGTTGAACGGCTGGTTTTGTGTGATTGAGCTACAACACCCACAATCCTTTGCAAGTCAAGTAAATTCCTGTCTTTGCCAAGATTGTGGAACTTTCACAACAAGCACCCCCGTTTACAACATGACCCAGCATATACAACCCTAACCACAAACACCTAGCATACACACTCCCTTTCAGCCATAATCCCAAAAATGCACAACCCTAAGCTACACCATTCACCTGGACTCCCAAATATACCTACAACTTTATAATCACCTCATGCAAGCATCCCCTACATTCCACGCTCATACAAACATTGGATATACACCCTAAATGCATACAACTCCACATATCCCTTGCCACACACTCACAGCTTATATTCTTATACTGTCACCAGCACCCCTTTTTGGCCCTGTTAGGCGCCCGCCTAGGGCTGTGAGGTGTGGGTTGCCTTATTAAAGAAATAGTTAGTAGCCGTGTAATTAAGGCAAAAGAAATAATTCGGGTTTTATTCCCCGTCCCACATAGGATTCTTTATGAACAGCACAAAAGAAACACAACAGAAAACTGTTTCTTCACAGTATAGAAAATAAACTCTTCGCCAGCACAAGGTATCACAGAACTCTTGCTTGCCTGGCTAACATAGGGATGTGATTTCATCAGACAGACAAAGCGTGCAATCCATGGAATCCAGTTCTATATCACACTCCTGGTTTTCCCATTGCATCTGCTCATAGTCTGTATTTGGAGGCACACAACACTCTTTATAACTGAAATCCTCACAGCTCTTCCCCTGAATGACACTGGTTATTCTATTTGGTAAGTGCTCTACATCAACAGGGTTCAAGAGTCCTGTGCTAGGAACTGTATCTCTCAGGTTCCTTCTCCAATAGGGATTTTCCTCCCAGTTACTGGGCTTTGCCCGTCTGGCAATGCCTGGCTTTTTCCCTCTAGCTACAACAGGGTACTTAGCTTTTGTCCCTGGGTAATGAGCTTCTCTCTCTGGGCTTTGGCTGGCTCCTCTCCAAGACTTCCACGTCTCTGTAACCGGGTCCAAGCTGAAATCACTTTCTGAAGAGAGTCTGTGTCTGCTGCCTCTTGCTACCGGGACACTTCCTTTACTTCCTGGTCCTAGCAAGGTCTGCTGGTTGAGAGGACATCCTTCCTCTTGGTTACTCACTCTCCAGTGACCGAGGCCCCCTCTGGCTTGGGAGACTCCTCTGCAGCTACAGCCTGCTCCACCCTTTGGCTTCTGCTCCTGCCTTGGCTCCAGCCCCTCCCTTTGCTCCTCTACTGGGCTTTCCCTGTAGTTTTTATGCTCCTGTTCTCTGCACGTTGTACGTGTCCTTCCACTCAGGTGAGCTTGATTAGCCTTTTGGCTTTCTGCTGTGTCACCTTTGGTGAATGGAACATTTTCTCCACTATACTTGGGCTATTTGAAAGCTGAATATGTTTGCTGCCTATGTGTTTGTGAGGTAAGCTCTTCCTCTTTTCCTATTACCATAGGCTCTGAGCTAGCCATTTCCTCATATAACATAGGCTCTGTACTAGTTACCTCATCACATAACCCCCCCTTTAAGATATTACAGGCTGGGGAACTTCTGTCCTCACAGCACGTAATACTAGAGTGGCGTGAGAGCTTAACTTTCGACTGGCTAAAAACGGCTGTCCGCTCTTGCCAGGGTTTTAGAACATTAATATGATACACTTGAGATTGCCCTCTAGCCGTGTCTACCACGTACGAAACAGGCCCCTTTCGCTCTACTATAGTGTAGGGTCCTCTCCACTGGGCTTCAAATTTCGGCCCTGGGTCTGCCACCATCACAACTACCTTTTCTCCTATAGCTAACTGACGTGCTTTCTTCCCCCGGTCATAATACCGCTTCTGATGCAGCTGGCTGTCTTGTAGGTGACGTTAAGCCGCCTGGGAAGCCCTCTGTAAACGTGACCGTAATTCTTGAAGAAACTGTGGTACGCTTATTTCCTCCTCTTTCGGTTCGGCCCACTGCTCTCTTAAAATGTCTAGGACTCCTCTTGGAGCCCGGCCAAACATTAGCTCGAAAGGAGAGGCTCCTAACGAAGCTTGTATACGCTCACTACTGGCGTATAACACAAACGGGAGTAAGATGTCCCAATCGGCCATTCTCCCATCTAGCCCCCGCCTTAACATTTGTTTGAGGGTCTGATTAAAACGCTCCACGAATGCATTCGATTGGGGGTGGTAAGCTGCTGTCTTCACGTGGCGTATCCCGAAGGCGTCCCATACCTGCGCCAAGTAACGTGACAGGAAATTGCTTCCCCTGTCTGTCAACATTTCTTTCGGGAATCCTACCTCGCAGAATAATTTGATTAGTTCCGCTGCTATAGTTTTAGCGGAAATGTTCCTCAGTGGAATTGCCCACGGGAACTGGGTGGCCTGATCCAATATTACCAGAATATATTGGAATCCCCTAGGGGTTTTCACTAGGGGACCGACTATATCCATTGCCATCCGTCGCACAGGCTCGGCTATAGTGGGTGTAGGTATCATGGAGACCCCTTTTGGCTTGATAGCCGAGACCCTCTGACAAGAAGGGCAGGCTTCACAAAAGTGTTTCGTCTCCCTAAACACCCCTGGCCAGTAAAAACGGGCCAGGATCTGATCCAGTGTGCCCAAAACCCCTTTATGCCCACCCACCGGGTGATCATGGGCCAATCGGAGGACTACCGCCTTAAAGGTAGTCGGCACTACTAGCTGTTTTCTGACAGCTCCGGTCTGGGGATCACTGCTCTCCCTATATAATACATCTTCCTCTATCAGGAACCGGGGAAGAATGTCTCGGTCAGACCGGGCATACTCAAAGGCATGCTTTAATGCAGGATCTGCCTTTTGTTCCTTTGGGAACGATGGGAACTTTTTTACTAAATCCGCTGGGATCCAGGGAAAACCTAGCCCATCCCCCACTCCTGCTCTTAATTGAGCCCTATGGTGGCGCTCTCGGCGTTTTTCCCCTTTGCTCTTTCTAGTACTCTTGGAAGGTGGATTAACTAAATCCTCATGTTGGGGTAGCTCACTTAAAGTCTCATTTATTGGCCTCTCTTCCTGCTCTAGAGATTCTGCATCTTCTTCTACAGACCGAGCAGTGTCCTTCAGGGGTTTTGTTTGCTCTCCTGAATCTCGGGCCTGTGACCTTGTGGATACCATTCCCCTCTTTTCTTGTATACGCTCTCCCATTCCCTTACTGAATGGGGGCCAATCTCGGCCTAGCACTATGTCATGAGGTAGCCGGGGTATCACCGCTACTAGGACATGTGTTCGGGTTCCTAAACCTTTTACCATTACCCTGTAGAGGGGGTAATAGGTAGCTGACCCGTGTACGCACCTTATCCGGGATCTGCCTTCGGCTTGACTCGGGGTAGACTTATTACTGACCTGTAAAACGTGCCAGAACGTTTTGGACACCATAGACTGGTCCGCGCCAGAGTCAAGGAAGGCTTGGGCAACCACCCCCTGCGCTTTCACAGTAATGCTAAAGCCCTCTCTCTTGTTCCTTCCACGATCATTCATCAACGCTGTCCGCCCCATACACTCATCTCTTCTATGACCCCTCTTCCCACACTTAATGCGGGTGTCCACAACCTCACCTTTAGGCATACCTTTTTTTACACACATTACAGGGTCATTAAGCATTTTTCCAGAATTGGCTACCTCACGCGTGTTACCAGCGCCACCCTGCGGTTTATGAGCAAGTTCTGCTTCCATAAACCTTTCAGCAAGGTGAGCTGCCTCGCTTGAGGTCTGGCAATTCTGTAGCGTTAGAAAAGATTTTATTTCGGCTGGAACAGCCTCCGCAAATTGTTCTAACACAATTAAATCAAGCACTGTTTCTAGGGTTTTCCCCTCTGGGGCAAGCCATTTCTCCACCAGGTTACTAATTCTTTGGCGAAGTGCCTTAGGAGTTTCGCCTGGCTGGAGTCTGGTTGCCCTTAACATGCGCCGGTGTACCGTCGGCGACAGGCCTAGCCTGTCCCTAATGGCAGCTTTAACTTCATCATACTTATTAGCTTGGGTGGCGGGCATAGCCCGGTATGCCGCCAGGGCCTCTCCCGTCAGGGAGGTGGCTAGCCTCATTGCCCACTGCTCATAGGGCCATTTTGCGCTATGTGCTACTTGCTCGAAAGCTTCTAAAAAGTCATCTACATTATCTGCTTTCGTTAGCTGTCCAAAGGATAAGACCCCACAACTTTGTGGGCCTACCCCACAGAAATGTCCGGTAGGAGTTTTCTCCTCGGCTGGTCTTGTCAGCAATGTCTGTATTAAGTCCGTCAGAGGCTTTTGCTGGGCCCTCATGGCCTCCAGCGCTCGCTCCTGGCTCAACTGGGCCAACTCCCTCTGCCTTTCGAACTGCAGTACGATCCACTGCATCATATCCGGAGGGTTCTCCATGCTCACAGACTGAAATACAAACACACAAAAACACCAAGTGTGGTACTTTTTTTTTTTTCAAAAAGGAGGCAGCTATGCCTAGGTTCCTCCTTAGTATCCCTTCTCACCGGTGTCCCCCACCGCCTGTGCCAAGATACGTTTTACCTGAGTTAGGTGGTGCATCAAACTTTGAGAAGGTACTTTTTCCTCTGGTTTCTGGAACTTTCCCGGGCGTGGTCAGTAGCAGTCTTTGTCCGCTCTTCGGTACAGTTAGCTCTGCCGTGCTCCCGCTGTACTCCTCTTCCAGAATCCGCAACAACTACGCCATATGTCACCAGCACCCCTTTTTGGCCCTGTTAGGCGCCCGCCTAGGGCCGTGAGGTGTGGGTTGCCTTATTAAAGAAATAGTTAGTAGCCGTGTAATTAAGGCAAAAGAAATAATTCAGGTTTTATTCCCCGTCCCACATAGGATTATTTATGAACAGCACAAAGGAAACACAAAAGAAAACTGTTTCTTCACAGTATAGAAAATAAACTCTTCGCCAGCACAAGGTATCACAGAACTCTTGCTTGCCTGGCTAACATAGGGATGTGATTTCATCAGACAGACAAAGCGTGCCATCCATGGAATCCAGTTCTATATCACACTCCTGGTTTTCCCATTGCATCTGCTCATAGTCTGTATTTGGAGGCACACAACACTCTTTATAACTGAAATCCTCACAGCTCTTCCCCTGAATGACACTGGTTATTCTATTTGGTAAGTGCTCTACATCAACAGGGTTCAAGAGTCCTGTGCTAGGAACTGTATCTCTCAGGTTCCTTCTCCAATAGGGATTTTCCTCCCAGTTACTGGGCTTTGCCCTGCTGGCAATGCCTGGCTTTTTCCCTCTAGCTACAACAGGGTACTTAGCTTTTGTCCCTGGGTAATGAGCTTCTCTCTCTGGGCTTTGGCTGGCTCCTCTCCAAGACTTCCACGTCTCTGTAACCGGGTCCAAGCTGAAATCACTTTCTGAAGAGAGTCTGTGTCTGCTGCCTCTTGCTACCGGGACACTTCCTTTACTTCCTGGTCCTAGCAAGGTCTGCTGGTTGAGAGGACTTCCTTCCTCTTGGTTACTCACTCTCCAGTGACCGAGGCCCCCTCTGGCTTGGGAGACTCCTCTGCAGCTACAGCCTGCTCCACCCTTTGGCTTCTGCTCCTGCCTTGGCTCCAGCCCCTCCCTTTGCTCCTCTACTGGGCTTTCCCTGTAGTTTTTATGCTCCTGTTCTCGGCACGTTGTACGTGTCCTTCCACTCAGGTGAGCTTGATTAGCCTTTTGGCTTTCTGCTGCGTCACCTTTGGTGAATGGACAGTTTTCTCCACTATACTTGGGCTTTTTGAAAGCTGAATATGTTTGCTGCCTATGTGTTTGTGAGGTAAGCTCTTCCTCCTTTCCTATTACCATAGGCTCTATGTATTGTGATGAGGTAACTAGTACAGAGCCTATGCTATATGAGGAAATGGCTAGTAACACACCTACACAGTGTAACTAGTGTGGGCACCACTGCCAGAAGGTGATTTTTGCAATCCGTCTTGCTAATCACTTGATCAGCATCGAGTCACGTGGGTGGAGCTACGAGACGTTCGGTAAGCACAGATGAACTAAAATACTGCGGGGCAGACTGAATAGCATCGAGTTATGTGGGCAGAGCAATGAGATGTTCAGTAAGGCACAGATGAACTAAAATACTGGAGGACAGCCTAAAAATAAATACAAATATATCAGAAACTACAAAAACATGCAGAAACTTGTACTAACACACCAACACAGTGTATATGGTTCGTGCCATTTATGATGCCTTTGAGTCAGCCAGCTGGGTGGTGGCAGTGGGCATTGGGGCACAATGCCTTGCTTGGCTTCAGTCCTCAGACCTGAAGCAGTGAGTCCAGGACAAGCTGGTAGATGTGCCTTACCAGGGAGAGAACCTCTTTGGAAAACCGATGGAGGAGAGGGCAGGTGAGATGGAAAAGGAGCAGGTCACCATCTGCAGACTCTCATATAAGACTGCTGACTCCTCAAAGAAGAAACACCAGGGGAATAAGTCTTTTTACCAGCAGAAACACCGGTACTATCAGAGTCCTCAGAATGCTCAGCCTAATGCACAGGGTCCTATACCACTACCAGTGTGCCAAGCCTCAGAAGATCCAAACCATGCCCCAGCTGCAACTGGGGGAGGGCTTTTGACTGGTTCCTTAGGAGCATAACCAATCATTTGATTCCCGATGGGGTGCCCTCTCAAATGGAGGGCGGCTCATTCACTTTACGCATAGTTGACCTCTCATCACCATTGATGCCTGGGTTCTGCAGATCATCCAGGGCATGTACCTGTGGCACTATGCCCAGCTGCCACCTCACTAGACCCACACCACCATTGTCTTTCCAGATGGAAGTCGCTAACCTTTTGGCCAAGCTAGCCATCAAGCCTGTGCCTTTGGCTTAGATTGGGCAAGACTTCTATTCCCAGTACTTCCTGGTCCCCCAAGAAGACAGGGGGAGTTCCAGCCCATCCTGGACCTAAGGAACCCAAGAGAATCCAACCGAGAGCAAGCACACTCACAGAATAAGCAACCAAACACAAAAAGCGAGGTGATCAAAGTAGAAATGATCACAGATGCTGTTATTAAAAATGAACCCCAACACATTCCTCAGGGGCTAAAAGCCTCAAAATGTAAAATAAACAAAATCATTAACAAACTTGTAAATATACATATTAAAAACACATAAAACATTAGAAAATAATAAATAACATGTTGCCAGAATATTAGTAAGGTGTGAGCATGCACCTTACATCTCTCACTGTTTCACCTGAAATACTGAACAGGTAAAAAAAAGTGACAGCAAAAGCTAGAAGGATGTTTCGGTGCATAGGGAGAGGAATGGCCAGCAGAAGAAAGGAGGTGATAGTGCCTCTGTATAAGTCTGATGCAACCTCATTTGGAGTATTGTGTGCAATTCTGGAGACCGCACCTTCAAAAGGATATAATCAGGCTGGAGTCAGTGCAGAGGGTGGCTACTAAAATGGTTAGTGGTTTTCATTATAAAGCATATGAGGACAGACTTAAGGATCTGAATATGTTGTACATCTTAGAGGAAAGGCGGGATAGAGGTGATATGATTGAGACGTTTAAATAGCTCCATGGCATAAATGCACAGGAGGAGAGTCTCTTTCGATTGAAAGCAAGCATTGCTACGAGGGGACATTGGGATGAGGGTGAAAGGGATAGATTCAGGAGTGATATGCGGAAATATATTTTCACGGAAAGAGTGGTGGATCCGTGGAATAGTCTCCCAGAGGAGGTGGTAGAGATGAGTACAGTATCTGAATTCAAAGAAGCATGGGACAAACATAGAGGATCTCTAAAGGAAAAAAGGGGGCTGTTGTAGTGGTTGATATGGAAGGAATCAATAAGGTTCTAAACTCAAGATCACGAAGATCCAACAGTCATAATTTCCTTCATATCCCAGAGATCAAAACCAAAAGCACTCAACAAACATGCAACAGAGCTTTCTCCTTCTTTCCCCAAAATATGGAATGCCCTCCCAGAACACCTGCGTTCCGCCAACGTATTGGAGCTATGAAAAAATCTAAAACCAACCTATTTATTGACTACTTTGACAGACTAGACCATGTGGTCTTTTTCTGTCGGCATGTTCCTATGTTTCTATCTTATGGCGCAGGCTCCAAATCATTTTGGTTGCCTTCCTCTGAACCGTTTCTAGTCTTTTTATACCCTTTGTGAGATATGGTCTCCAAAACTGAACACAATATTCCAAGTGAGGTCTCACCAGCAACTTGTACAGTGGCATTAGTAAAAAATATCTTCCAGCCAGCATTTTCACACTAAATATGTCAGCATTTTTCACAGAAGTTGCATCAGAAGCATGACAACATAATCTTAAAGGCTGCAGGTATGATCTCATAGACTTGATATGCTAATTTCTTCCTTCAATAGAAAGTTGGAAACACTGTTGCTCAATAAGTTCAAAACGGCAAGCAGTCAAGTTGCTATGAAAAAATCTAAAACCAACCTATTTATTGACTACTTTGAGCCAGAGAGTGGCAAATAACCTCTCCTACCCCATTCCACCATATACTGCATGTCCCTACTCTTCCCTTTTCTCCTTTCCCCAGTTTCCCGTTATCGTTTATCACATTATAATGTAGTAGTTGAGATGTAATTATTCTGTTAATGTTCATTGTAAGCCGCTTTGATTATACAATAAAGCGGAATAAAAAACTGGCTAACGGGAAACTGGGGAAAGGAGAAAAGGGAAGAGTAGGGACATGCAGTATATGGTGGAATGGGGTAGAGGAGAGGTTATTTGCCACTCTCTGGCTCAAAGTAGTCAATAAATAGGTTGGTTTTAGATTTTTTCATAGCTCCAATACGTTGGCGGAACGCAGGTGTTCTGGGAGGGCATTCCATATTTTGGGGAAAGAAGGAGAAAGCTCTGTTGCATGTTTGTTGAGTGCTTTTGGTTTTGATCTCTGGGATATGAAGGAAATTATGACTGTTGGATCTTCGTGATCTTGAGTTTAGAACCTTATTGATTAATTTTCGTAGTTCAGTTGGGAGTTGGTTCTGTAGGAGTTTGAAGATGGTAATGATTACATTATATAAATTCTTTGTGATATGGGACGCCAATGAAGGAATTTTAATATGGGCATTATTTGATCATATCTGGATGATCCAATAATGATCCTGACTGCAGTGTTCTGAACCATCTGGAGGGGGTAAAGAGGTTGTTTGGGGAGGCCTTGGTACAGTATATTGCAGGAGTCCAAGGGTGGTGTGATTATGGCTTCGCATACTGAACTATAGTCATTGTACTTCAGAAGGGACGCAAGTTTTGAAGGGTGCATAGTTTGTGATAGAGAGTGTTAGTGGTTTCCTTAATGTGAGATGAGCATGTTCAGGTTTTGATCTATCGTGATGTCCAGGTATTTGACTTCAGTTTTTACGTCTAGTTCTCCTTCTTTGAGTCTTAATTTGGATGGTGGGGTGAATGTGGTGTCTTATATAACGTGTAGAGCTTCGGATGTGTTTTTGACAGGCCATGGGCATCAACAGTTGTGGTTTCGGCTGTGACTGAGCTGGCACATAATGAGAGAGCTCCTTTAAGAGGGCAGGGCCAGAAGAAGAAAGGCAGCAGTCAAGCCAGAGTGCTCTGGGGCAGGCCTTGATGGCTGTCGGAGGCTTGGGGTATATTGGGGCTATGTTTGGCTGATCTCCGAAGGTCTGGCCGGCCGAAGAGGAATAAAAATATATATATAAATAATTTAACAATGGCCACAATGGTGGCAGAAGTGGGGAGATGGGCCCAAAATGTTTCCAAAGCACCAGAAGGGACCACAGTCCTCATTTTAGTAGTTGAATACGGGGTAGGCATTGCGAGGCTCCAAAGAGCCTAAAATTAATAAAAAATTAAATTTTTACATTTCAGCCCAAACCTGCAATAGGGGCATACTGGGCATGAGCTGTGAGTTTATAGTGTGCTACAGAAGCACTATGCACGTGATCAAAGGTATTACATTGGTGGATAAATTCTAAGGTAATAAGGTAAGCCTGGGAAAGCTAAAAAAAAAAAAAGGTCATTTTTATGGTGCAGTTTTATTATTGGTTATAGAGGACTTGAAATGAAGCTACAATGTAACTCATTTAAGACTAATAAGAGAACATATTTTTTTTTTACTCAATGGATAATCAAATTTGAATTGTTACTGGAGGATGTAAGGTTTGGACAAGTTCTTTGAGGAAAAGTCTATAAACCACTATTAAAGAGGACTGGGGAAATCCTCTGCTTACCCCGGCATAAGAATTATGCACCTTTTTGAGAACTTGATAGATACTTGTGACCTCGATTGGCCAATGTTGGAAACAGGATATTGGGCTTAATGGACCTTGGTCTAATCCAGTATGACATTTTTTATATTCTTTTGTCCTGGAGATGAAGTGAAGCTTTCAAACATTTCTATGAACTGTCTGTAGGGTTGATTTGGGCTCACATAAATTTAGCCAGATAGTGACTTTTATGTATGGTGTGCTCATGGAATTGCTTTGAGCCCCAGGGCTGTAGTCCCCAGTGGGCACCCAGACCAGAAGTCTGAGGGGCCTCGGCAATGCGGTATTAGGACAGTTTGGAGCTTGGGTTGGCAGGGGACAGGTAGCCGTGGCAGTTGGCAACATCAGGGAGAAAGGGGGGCCCAAGCGGAGCACAGGTAGTTATAATTTGAAATCCCCTACCTGACCCTGGGTAGGAGATTTCATTGGCCTGGCATCTGTTGACATGGGGGAGAGGGAAGGGAGGAGCCCAGAAGAGTGTTTATTTGCTGCTATGCCATGCTTCCCTTCCTCTTCTTGTCTGGAATCCGGCTAGCGGGTTAGAAATTTGTCCTGCCCTCACTCCCAGTCTTCTGTGGTAGAGGGGGGGTTGTTGAAGCTGGAGAGTGGGGAGGCTGGTACCTGAGGCGTTTGTGTTTCCCAGAGCCTTTTTTGTGGCTTCTGGTGGGCTTGGATCAGGGCTGAGGGGGCAACTAGGTGAATCCCCGGCCTGGGGACACATAAGCAGTGATGTGCTGGCCTTTGCTAGTAATATGGCGAGGTTGGCATTTGGGGATACTGGTGCTGCTGGTGCTGCTGCATGAGTGTGAGCAGCAGCGGCTGGATGTGAATGGTGACATGCCTTGCTAGTAATATGGTTGGTGGGTCTGTAACATCTGGAAGGATGGAGGGGGGGAGTGTTGATGCTATGTTAAGCTTTGGTTATGTTTTTGGCTTATGCTGGAAATAAAGCTACGACCAGTTACTAATTCCAAATATCATGTTATGGCATTATTGGAGAAAGTGGGGGAGAGGGAGGTGAGTAGTGTGGTTGGGAAGGGTGGTGGGGCTGGGGGTGGGACTTCCGGTTCTGGACTGCCTTAGTTATTAATCTGAGGCTGGCATATTGGCACTAATTCACCTCACTATTAGAACTCTGGGGCACCGAGGTTTATCAGTTGAGATTTAAAACTTATTTGAGATTTTGGAATAGGTCATCAGTGCTAAAACTGGTGGCTGAAGAGAGCTTATGTCTTGAAGCTTGTGAAAAACTGTACTAATACTTGTTGCTTGCTGACACTCTGCACTTTTGGAATTTACAGAGATTATGTTTGTTTGTGCAATTTCTTGATATACCATCCAGGCTGAAGGGCATCAGAGCGGTTTACAATTACTACAAGCAGGTACTGGGTACATTCCCTCGTCCCCAAAGGGCTCACAATCTATTGAAATTAATTTTAAAAAAAAACAATATTTAGTGAATAGTGTGTTTGTGTGTGGAAAAAATGGCGGAACCCTAGTTAGGGCTACACAATTATATTTTATTTTTTGGGGAAATTAGCAAGGTTCCTGATATCTCTGCTGCAATTTAAGGAATTCTAATGGCTTTCACAGATACTTGAACCAGAGCTGGACAAAATAAGGTAGATTTCTCTTATTGATTTAATTGAAGTTAGGCAGTAAGGATTGGTAAGTGACCATTGCTGGACCTGGCATCCCTGAACCTGACTGAGAACCGGAATTGGGAGAACCTGCACCTGTGCAGACCAGACCTGGAGGAAGTCCATTGTCTCCAATGTTGAAGAATAGATAAGTGGCGCTACCATCTAAACACTGACACATTGCTGATATTTGAGCTCAAATGCAATACTTTGGTGAATATTTGACGGAGTTAAAGAAAGAAAAACAAATACATACTTACTTAACACCTGAAAGAAAAGAAAAATAGTTTTAAAGTCTAAAGTTTAAAGAAAGAAAGTTAGAACATCTTTAGATATTGACGTAAAGTATTTGAATGCTTACCTGTTACTGCTGTACTGCACATTTATTTCTGTACAATATGTTTAGAAAAGAATTTATCTCTGGTGTTTAAGAAAAACAAAGTTGTTAAAGTTTTATATTGATACTTATCTGAAGGGAGTTCTTGAAGTGGTTGCATCTCTGTAAAAGAAAAGTGCAATTTTATCTCAAAGCTCTTTAATATTCTAATAGTTTTAATTATTGATATTTAATTTATTCAACTACAGACTAAAATTTTAAAACTCATCTAACATCTTTATAGATAAATATTAAAACATTTTAAACTGAGTGCTGCTGATTTATTATACCTTATGCTTGAAAATGTAACTTCATACTGACCTTGCAGAGAAGGAATCTTGTTCTTCCCCTCTTTACATAGTAAATGACGACAGATAAAGACCAGTATGGTCCATCTAGTCTGCCCAGTAAGATGGCAAGAGTAGGTGCACCTGCTGCTCTGTGCAGGCCACCCCTCCCCATGTCTTTGTTTAGGTCTAGTTTCTTTTTTTTCCTGTGATTAGTTCTCTTCTCTAAGGAGACTTGTCATAAGAAGAGGTTAGTTGTAAAGTGTCCACCCTATTGGAGTCACGGCCCAAATTACCAACTCGGCACGACTGCACTTTAGCAACATCATTAGTGGGGTAATTGTAGGGCTGTGACATTCCACAGGAGGCCAGGAGCTTGAAGTAGGATATACATTTTGAAGGAAACAAACTGCATTCTGGAATCTCTATAGAGAAAAATTCCATGCATGGGGAAAGGGTTGTTTTCTTTATCATCTGTCTGACCAGGAATATGAAAGAGACTGTGAAATACTAATGGAAATTGGACATGAAGTTGTCATTTATAGTATCTAAATATGTAAAGTCCAAATTATAGGAGATTTCAATTACCCCAGTATTTATTTAACAGATTTTTTATACTGCTTTATCATTTCAGTCAAAGCAGTTTACATTGTAACTTAATTTTGGCAATGTACATTAAACAGAGGCATTGATAACTTGGATTTTCCTAAGGCAATGGAGGGTTAAGTGACTTGCCCAAGGCCACAAGGCGTGTTAGTGGGAATCAAACCCTGGTCTCTTGGTTCCCAAGCCAGTGTTCTAACCATTAGGCTACTCCTCCGCTCCACTATTTATTGGGCAAAAATCTCATTAAGGCATGTCAGGGAGGCAAAGTTTCCAGATACCTTAAATGACAGCTTCTTGGAGCAACCAGGGCTGGATTTAGACACGGGCAAAATAGACATGTGCCCGGGACACCAGTTTCTTAAGGCACTCAAAAACGGGCTCAGGACACCCCGTTTCTCCAAAATCTGAGGGAGTGCTCTCCCATCAGGTTTACTGCCCTTATACTCCATAACCTTAAATCTAGCCCTGACTCTGAAACCAATAAGAGAGGTACTACTTTAGTTCTAGTTTCCACTGAAATGCAAGATCCGGTCACATGGTAATGGTGGTATTTTATGTATCTCATACCTTTCCAGTAATAGCTCAAAGTGAGTTACATTCAGGCATTTCTCTGTTCCCAGAGGGCTTACAATTTAACAGGCTGATGTAGAAAGCTAGCATGGCCTTTAAGCACAACGCCGTCTGGTATGCAAATCATGGCTACACCAGATGCAGAGACAGGTGTAGAGGATTTTGCAACTAGCCGTAGCGCCAATATTTTTACTGCAGGGTCTGAGGTGACTTAAACCTCTAACACATGCTCCCGATAGTATTTTGATGGAACCAGGTGCGTTCCCTGATGCCTAGCTCGTCATCTCCTCAGATGATCACGCATCAGGCAAAGCCCTCAATGCCATCAAAATAGGAAAATCAAATCCCTGGTGGCCTAGCAGCCCTGATCCCCCCCCACCCGACAGTATTTTAATGGCATTAGGGAAGATCGTGGCACTGGGAAAAAACCCCGATGCCATCAAAATACTGTCGAGGACGGTGCCCCAACAGAAAGAGAATCCCTGTTGGCCCAGCGGTCCCGATTCCCCCCACCCAACAGTATTTTGATGACATCAGGGAACAATCACGGCATTGGAAAAAGCCCCTGATGCCATCAAAATACTGTTGGGGACTGGTGCCCCGGCAGAACGTGATTACCTGGTAGTCTTGTGGCCCCTATACCCCCACCCCAAATTAAAATAAAATGACCTGGTGGTCTAGTGGCCCCTGGAACCCCCACTAAAATAAAATGACCTGGTGGTCTATTGGCCCCTGAAACCCACTCCCACCCCAAATTAAATTAAAATAAAATAATCTGGTGGCCTAGTGGCCCTTGAGCTCCCCATCCCAAATTAAAATAAAATAACCTGGTGGTCTAGCAGCCCTTGAACCCTGCCCACCCCCATCCCAAATTAAAATAAAATAACCTGGTGGTCTAGCGGCCCTTGAACTCCACCCACCCCCACCCCAAATGAAAATAAAATAACCTGGTAGTCCAGCGGTCCCTAAATCCACCATCCCCCACCCAGTACCTTAAAATAAGCAGGAGCACTGCCTATGTGTTCCCACTCTGAGTCTGCCATCTTGAAAAATGACGGTGCCTGGCTCCTCGTGGTGCACCCTGGGATGCACCAGGTGGGGTTAGACTCCTATTTAAGGCATAGACTACCTTATTATTGTAGTCTGACCTCACCCGGTGCATCCCAGAATACAACATGCAGGGCCAGGTGCTGCCATTTTTCAAGAGTGGAGGAGTGGCCTAGTGGTTGGGGCAAGGTACTTCAGGCCGGAAGGTTGGGGGTTCATATCCCACTAGAGGACAGCAACCTTGGGCCGGAAGGACTGGGTTCTAGTCCTACAGGTCTTGGGCAAGCCACTTAACCCTCCATAGCCCATGTTCCCTTTAAAATAGTTATCTCCAAGTTATAATGCCCTGTTCAATGTAATTTCAGTTTGTTCAATGTAAACTGCCTTGATATCATGAAAGGCGGTATATAAGAAATGTTAAATAAAAGATGGTGGACCCAGAGCGGGAGCACGTAGGCAGTACTCCTGCTTATTTTAAGGTATCGGGGGTGGGGCTGGATTTAGGGGCTGCTGGACCACCAGGTTATTTTATTTAAATTTTGGGTGGGGGGTTCAAGAGCCGCTAGACCACCAGGTTATTTTATTTTAATTTGGGGTAGGGGGTTCAAGGGCCGCTAGGCCACCAGGTTATTTTAATTTAATTTGGGTTGGGGTGGGGGTTTCAGGGGCCACTAGACCACATAAATACCAGCTGATAACTAGAATAAGTTGTTGATAAAGGGCTGAGGCCTTGACAAAGAATGCTGCAGGATGAATGAGCAAGGTCTGCTTGGCTAAACTTTGAAAATCTCTTTATCTGAGTATCTTTAAGAAGCTGGATGTATGGGAGTTTTTTGGATCCTTGATGTGCTGGAGCTTGGTCTTTAGAGCGGTATTTTTAAGGAGTACAAACGTGGAATTGCTACCTGGCCGCTTTACTGAGACGCAGATATCTTGATGTGCAACAAAAACTCCACTGGAACATTTTCACGAGTTAAGTACAGCTTTGTAGCTCACCTAATTAAAAAGGAACGGGTTGTCTGGTGTGGCTGGGCTTTAATTTCAGTCGCCTCCAGCCTCTTCCGACAAAAATAATATTTTAAATAGGGGGATTATTGATGGGTTTGGTTTTTTGTCGTTGTGGAGCTTGGTCTGAGGCTACTGTTTTAGACCTGGACCTAAATGCCCATTGGTTCTAAGATCCTTTTCTCTCTATGGGTATAGACGTATAGTAGGTATAGTTTTTTATTAAGTTTCCAAAATACGCAGAACACTCCTTAATACAAGAAACAACAAATAAATAGAATCAAAAAGCAAATACATATAGAAAACAAGTCTCATTACAATACAATGTTTAGTTTAGTAGCCCACATCATGGAGAGCATAGGATTAATCAAAGGAGAATTAATAATTACAAATCAGGACATAGTAACCCCTCCACAAACAACAAATCCCTCAAGAAATCAAAGAAAACAAACTTTATAAGGCTTCTCCCAGCCTAGCTCAGCTCAAATTATCTAAAAAAGCTTCAAGTTGTAAGTGGTCAGTATAAACATATCTAACCCCATTGAAAACAGTTAGACACTTACATGGAAAGCATAAACACACTTTATTTTAACTGTAACTAGCTCAGTTTCTATTTATTTTTTCAGTTATACTGTTATATTGTTCAGTTCCCTTTACAATAGAGCGTCCTCTATAGGCCTGTTTTTGATTCTTGGTTATCTGTAAACCGCTTTGAATTGAAGAAAGACAGTATAAAAATAAGTTTAAATAAATAAATAAATCGTTCACCATGCCCACCATCTCCTCTCTCTCTCTCTCACCATCCCAGTTCAGCCCCTCCCAACCCTCTCAGCCTTCCCCTTCACCCCCCCCCTCCCAAGTCCAGTATCTCCCTTTTTGTCTTCCACCCTCCCCAGCCCCTTTTCCCTTTTTCCAACCTATAGACCAGCAGCTTTCTATTGCCTTCCCTTTCTCCATCCTCTCCCCCTCCAGTAGTCCAGCATGTCTTCTATCTCCTCTTCCAGCCCAGTATCTCTCTCCCCCCATTCCCACCCCTCGTCCCGTCCAATATATCCCTTCTCTCTTATAAACCAAAATCTCCCTCTCTTTTTCTCCCTCCCCCTCAGTTCCCCCCTCCAGCATATCCTCTCTCTTTCTCTCTGTCCCCCATCCCCCCCATGAAAAAATATTATGTGGCACCATCCCTAGTGATCGTCTTTATTTTTCCAAGTCAGCAGCAGAAAGATCACAGAGCACCATCCCCATCTTCATTTTTCTTTCTCTGAGTCAGCACACAGTTCAATGGCTCTGTAAACGAAGTGAATGCTATGGGCAGCATTAGCACCTATCACTGACTCAGAGAAAGAAAGTTGAAGCTGGGGATGATGCCAAATGATGCTGTGATCTTCCTGCTACCGGAGCTGAATGTACAATGTGTTATGCCTGCCCAGGTTCAGCCTCCTGAGTCCCACTTATGCTCCCAGTACCCAGCCAATCTTAAGAGTCTGCCTTCTTCTTTTCTCACACCAAATTTTAAAGTCTCCACCTAAGTCCTTTTTATGTCTGTCTTTGAGCAGTGGGGTCCTCCTTGGCCCATGAATTTCTTGTTTGTTTGATGCTCGGTGTAGGGTGCAGGTTGACACTACCACTCCAGATTGCTCCAGGTCACCCTTAAGCTCTTTGGATGGTGTTTTTCCAACAGTTCACATTGACCTTTGAAGACTTCTTGGATTAATTATCTTCTTTCCACCACATTCTGGGATGTTCTTGAAAGTTCCACGAGCAGAAAACTTCTTAATAACATTGCAAACTGTAGACACAGGAATCCCAAGGTCTTTGGAGATGGTCTTGTACCCCTTTTAAGTTTGCTGTTTGCTGATAATAGCTTTTATGATAGTCTCAGGCAGCTCTCTTGTCTTCACCATTGTGAAAATAGAACAGGGAGTGAATGTGGCCATTTTAAATATTAGAACCATCTTTCATTGGTTGATTCAAGTCATGTGAGTACTGATGATCACAGGTGCATCTAATTTCATTGCAATGGGAATGTGGTGGTTCTGTCAAACTGATTTGAATTGTTTATAAGGATGCCAATAATCATGTCCTACATACAAACATAATGGGTGCTATACGTCTATACCCATAGGGAGAAAAAGGATCTCAGAACCAATGAGCATTTAGGTCCAGGTCTAAAACAGTAACCTTGGACCAAGCTCCAGCACATCAAGGATCCAAAAAACTCCCATACATCCAACTTCTTAAAGGTACTCAAAGAAAGACATTTTCAAAGTTTAGCCAAGCAGACCTTACTCATTCATCCTGCAGCATTCTTTGTCAAGGCCTCAGCCCTTTATTTTTTATTTAACTATTTCTTTTATACCGCCCCTTCCAGAGATCAAGGGCGGTTTACATATAACAGGTTAACAGTCTTGTACACAGTTTGTATACATTTTACATAGAACAATAGAAATCAACTATTTACATTGAACATTGTACATAGAACAATAGAAATCAACTATTTACATTGAACAGTAAATATATTAAAGAAAAACAATAAGCAGAGACATCTTTTAAGTATTAAAGCAAGAACTTTGTAGGTATTAAAGCAAACACATCAAACAACTTTATCAACAACTTATGTTAGTTTCAGGTAGCTCTCTTGTCTTCACCATTGTGAAAATGGAACAGGGAGTGAATGTGGCCGTTTTAGATGTTAGAGGCATCATTCATTGGTCCATTCAAGTCATATGAGTTGTGACAATTGATCACAGGTGCGTCTAATTTTACTGCAGTGCGAATGTGGTTCATCTGTTCAAACTGATTCAAATTTTTTATAAGGGTGTCATTAATCATGTCTTAATTACAAAAAAATAAACCCTGTGGATTCACTACAAAAATCTCCCTATTAAATACAGTGAAACTCAAAAAATTCTAAATCTTCGCCTATCTTAAATAATTACCCTAAGTAAATTTTCTTGTCGTAGAGTCCACCTTGAGAAAATACTCCCTTCTGTAGTGAATACCTCCTTTTTAATCAAATATTATAAAAAACTGGAAACCAGCTATTTACCATGGGAAAAACACTCACCAGAGTGCTCCCATGAAAACTCTCAACCCGCTATGTATTCCGTGGTAGTTGAGGTGAAACCTAAGCCACAACAATGTTTTTCAAAACTGCTGCACCTTTCTCATGCCTAAGTACCTGCAAGGGGAAATTGGATGTTTGAAGTTTATTTGAAGGAGAGGAGAGGGTTCTATATGTTTGTCTGTGAAAAGCTTCACGGTATTTAAGTTAGCCATGGATAATGACTGCAGAGCATGAGAAAGGCGTGCATGTAAGTTTCTATGCTGCAGAAGTTGGAATTCCTCCTATAAAAATGTACTGGACCATTTTTGAGGGAAGTTTATTTCTCTGGAATCTCCTCTCCTTTCTGACCTGTTTTTGATCTCAATATTTTATTTTTTCCCATGTTTCTTTTTTTTCTTTTTCCCCCATGCCACGTTTTATCCCATTTTGTTTTAATTTTCAGAGAATTGTTTTGTCCCCAGACAGACATTTCTCAACTGCTTTTTGCTTTTTTCTTTCCAACTTCTGTTAGGTTGGAAAGAATAAACATGGAATACAGGATGAAATGAGGAAAATAGGAAAGCGCATAAGCATTAGCAAATTAGATGTAAAACATTAAGGACCCAATATTCAAAGGCATTTACAGGGTGTACAGAGCTGTAAACCGTGTAAATGCTGCTGAGCGGGATACTCAGCAACACTAACATGGTTGGTGCCGCTGAATATCCAAGATTCTCTCTGCAACACGCCATGATACTAACCGCTTAGCATTGGGACATGTCATGGGTGTTCTGGAGGCTGTGCGAGTTTTTAAATGGGCAGCGGCAATATTGCACTGCTGCCAGGTTAGCACCCACGGCTAAAAGATAGGCGCAGCAAAAGCTGACCTATCTTTACCTGTGGGAGCCAACTGGGCAGTGGCTCAGTATCACCGCTGCCAAGTTAGCTTCTGTGGGCTTATGAGCTGTGTAGCAATCCTGCATATTTATTTATTTAACTGTTTTTTTATACCGCTTTATCATTTCAATCGAAGCGGTTTACATTGTAACTTCAACTTGGTAATGTACATTAAACAGGGACATTGATAACTTCGATTTTTCTGAGGTAATGGAGGGTAAAGTGACTTGCACAAGGTCACAAGGAGTGCCAGTGGGAATTGAACCCTTGATCTTCTGGGTACTAGGCAGTTGTTCTAACCACTAGGTGGCTACTCCACTCCGGCACTGAATATTGGCGGCAGTGGCTATGTGCTGTAGTAGCGCATAGCCGTCTCAGAAGAATATCGGGCCCTAAACTTTTTCAAGTACATTAAGAACAAGGGGCTTGCGATTGAATGCCATTTATACAGTTTAAAAAACAGTAAATCTTGTAAATGCCGCTATAGCGCGATATTCAGCGGCACTAACCCGGTTCTGCCACTACATGCCCTGATGTTATCTGTGTAGAATCAGGGTGTATTGAGGGCGTTCTGGGGCAGAGGAAGAGGGTGATTGGGCAAATGTATAGCGTCCAGGTAATCAAGGGGTCTGAGCAGAGTGGAGGAGACTGCTGGGCCCAGCTACTACAATGATATCTGACCTGCTATCTCCTCTATCTCTCACCTTTGCATATGAGGGCATTTCTGAATGGTAGCACTGTTCAGTCTTGGAGCCTCTCAACTAGCTGCTGGTAGATATAGTATAAGACGAAGCAGTTTTAAAGCACTGGAGTTTCCTTTGAGTTTGTGTAGCTGTGAAATAACAGGATGGGTAACCAGGATCTGTATTAGACTTGGTCACAGCCTTAGGATTAGATAGAGACAGCTTTGACTCATTTTGATCTATGCAGTGATCTTGACTGTGAATCTATACCACTAAGACCTTCGGTATGTCCTGTCATCCTCTATACCTCCAAGGGACCCCGGCTCAGCCCTGGTGATGCACCTTGTAGCTGGGCCCAGAACTCTTGAGTTCAAAGATTACTTATATTACTTATATACTTATATATTTCTCTTATATAAGAGAAATAAATAAATAAATAAATAAAATAAATACTTATGAGCAGGGATTTTCTTTTGCATGTGCTTGTGCAGCGCTGCCTATGCCTCGTAGTGCTGTATGGGCGATCAGAGGTAGTAGTAGCAGTAGTACTGTTAAGATAGCTTTTCTACCAACTCCACTGGCCTATTGATATAGTCAAAATCTTTACTAGTTGCAATTCCGCCTGATCTAGACTGAATTCGACACTGACCCCTTGGTCTTCCAATTTTAACTAATTTTCCATTTTTTACTTAATTGTAATTTTACACATGAACGAATTTGCTTTCATCCCTCTCTTTGACAGAACCTCACCCTCTTACACAGCCACATTTTAAAGGTGTTTATCACCTTTTCTCCCAACTGTTCTCTATACCTTTCTTTTACCAACCCCTTCAATCATTTCCTCTGTCTTCTACTTTCCTCTCCAATCTCTTCTTATGGCTCCACATCATTTTTTCTTCTTCCTATTATTGACACTCTCTAACCTTCTCCCCTTATGCCAATATCTTCAGACCCCCCTTCCTTATCGCCCTCTCTTTACCTTCCCTAATTATTCTCCAATCTTGTCTTCCACTCTTTCTTCAGCTCTTGAGCTTCACCTTTTTCTTCCTCTCATTCATCCCTCTCCTTTTTCTCTGAAAGAATCTCATCCTCGTTTCCACTGTTCTGTCTCCTCTCTGCCTCACACTCTTCTGCTCCTTCTTCTATCATTCGGAGACATTAATCCCAACCCTGGCCCCCCTAGACTTTTCTCTCACTCCCATGACAGTTCCTCACTTAACCACTCCAATCTCATTCATATTCCTCTCCTTTCCCCCTCCTCTCTCCTTTTCTCATGTGCCTTATGGAATGCTCATTCCATTTCTAATAAACTCCTCTTTACTTACAATCTCTTCATCTCTAACACTTTCCATCATCTAGCTGTTACTGAGACCTAGTTCTTGCCTGATGACACTGCTTCAGTTGTTGCTTTCTGTCATGGCGTCTACCAGTTCTCCCACACTCCTTGTGCCACTGGCCATGGTGGTGTTATTGGGTTTCTGCTTTCTCCTTCTTGCCAATTTCAACCCCTCCTTCTACCTCAGTCTTACTCATTTTCCTCCTTTGAAGTCCATTACATCTGCCTTTTTTAATTGCTTCTTTCTGGATAGCTGCTATTTTAGACCCCCTGACACAAGTCCACATCTGGGATGGGACCGGATGGGATATACCCTAGAATACTGAGGGAACTTGGGGACGTTCTAGCAACTCCACTGACTGACCTTTTCAATGCCTTGTTGGAGTCGGGAGTGGTGCCAAAGGACTGGAGAGAGGCTCATGTGGTGCCTTTCCACAAAAGCGGAAGTAAGGATGTGGTTGAAAACTACAGGCCGGTTAGTTTAACTTCGGTGGTGAGTAAATTATTGGAAACGCTGCTGAAAGAGAAAATAGTGAGGTTTCTGGAGTCCAGCGGATTACAGGATCCGAGGCAGCATGGATTCACCAGAGGCAGGTCTTGTCAGACAAATCTGATTGATTTCTTTGACTGGGTGACCATTGAGTTGGACCGAGGGAGAGCTCTAGATGTGGTGTATTTAGATTTCAGTAAAGCCTTTGACACTGTTCCTCACAGGCGACTTATAAACAAACTGAGCACCCTAGGGATGGACCCTAAAGTTACTGCTTGGGTTAGAAATTGGTTGGGTGGGAGGCGACAAAGAGTACAAGTAAATGGAGCTCACTCTGAGGAGAAGGAGGTTACCAGTGGTGTGCCCCAGGGATCTGTCCTTGGTCCGATTCTTTTTAACATCTTTGTTAGTGATATAGCGGAAGGGCTGTCGGGTAAGGTTTGCCTCTTTGCGGATGATACCAAAATCTGCAATAGAGTAGATACCCAGGAAGGTGTAGATAACATGAGGAGGGATCTAGCTAAGCTTGAAGACTGGTCTAGAATTTGGCAGCTGGGATTTAATGTTAAAAAATGTAAGGTCATGCATTTGGGCTGCAGCAATCCAAGGGAGCAATATAGTATAGGGGGTGAAGTACTTTTGTCCACTAAAGAAGAGCGGGACCTAGGCGTGGTTGTGTCTGATGATCTTAAAGTAGCTAAACAGGTAGAAAAGGCGACGGCAAAAGCTAAAAGGATGCTTGGGTGCATACGGAGAGGAATGGCTAGCAGAAAAAAGGAGGTGATAATGCCTCTCTATAAGTCTTTGGTGCGACCTCATTTGGAGTATAGTGTGCAATTCTGGAGACCGCACCTTCAAAAGGATATGAACAGGATGGAGTCAGTGCAGAGGGTGGCTACTAAAATGATTAGTGGTCTTCATTATAAAGCATATGAGGACAAACTGAAGGATCTTAATATGTACACCTTAGAGGAAAGGCGGGATAGAGGTGATATGATTGAGATGTTTAAATACCTCTGTGGCATAAATGTTCAGGGAGAGAGCCTCTTTCAATTGAAAGCAAGTTCTGCTACGAGAGGACGTGGGATGAGGGTGAAGGGAGATAGATTCAGGAGTGATATGCGGAAATATTTCTTTACGGAAAGAGTAGTGGATCCATGGAATAGTCTCCCAGTGGAGGTGGTAGAGATGAGGACGGTAACTGAATTCAAAAAAGCATGGGACAAATACAGAGGATCTCTAAAGGTAAAAAGGGGACTGTTGTAGTTGTTGATATGGAAGGACAGACTAGATAGGCCATGTGGTCTTTTTCTGTCATCATGTTTCTATGTTTCTCTGTCTTTCTCACTGACTTTGACTCATGGCTCCCTTATTCTTGGTGACTTTAATATTCGTGTTGATAATCCTTCTGACCCCTATGCTTCTAAACTCCTTTCCCTTGCCATCTCAATCAACCTTCAGCTTTGTTCTTCAACCCCCACTCATCAGCACGGTCACTGCCTTGACCTTGTTTTCTTCTCTAATTGTTTACCCTCTAATTTCCGTACCTCAGTTCTTCCCTTATCTGACCATCATCTGCTAAGCTTCACTCTTCCTCACCCACTACCTCAACCTCACACAGTCTCCTTCTACCTTTTTAGGAATCTTCATGCTATCAGTCCATCAACTCTCTCCACTATTGTCTCATCATCTCTTTTCTCCACCTTTTCTTCTAAGTCTGTTGATGAGGCTATAGTTTCCTTTAATTCTGCTCTGGATATTCTTGCTCCACCTATCCCATATCCTGTGAGGTACACTATACCTCAGCTCTGATTGTCTTCAACTTCCCGCTACCTACACTCCTGTGCCCACTCAGCTGAGCACATTTGGCTCAAATCCCACTCCCTTTCTGATCTTTTTCACTTCAACTGCATATTTGCCTTCTTCCAGTCAGCCATATCATTCGCCAAGCAAAACTACTATCTCCATCTGACTAACTCTCTTGCCTCTGACCCCCGCTATCTCTTCTCAACTCTTTCCTCAAGGCCTCCACCTCTGACCCCTCCTTCTCTTTCTACCCAAATCCTTGCCAGTTATTTCCATGACAAAGTCCACAAGATTACAATCCCAATTCCCCACTAGATCAGCTTCATCCACTCTTCCCCCTCTTCAATACCAACTTTTCCCCTTTCATCCTTTTCTAAGATCTCGGAAGAGGAAACCGCCCAGCTTCTTTCTTCCTCTAAACTTGCTACCTGTTTCTCTGATCCTATCCCCACCCATCTCCTTAATTCTATCTTCTCCTCTGTCATCCCTTCCATCTCACATATTCTCAACTTATCACTCTCCACTGCAACTGTCCCTGCAGCCTTCAAACATTCTGTGGTCACACCTCTCCTCAAGAAACCTTCTCTTGACTCTACTTGTCCTTCCTGTTATTGACCTATCTCCCTTCTTCCCTTCATTTCCAAACATATTGAATGTGAAGTTCTCTGCCATTGCCTTGAATTTCTCTCCTCTGAAACCCTGCTAGATCCACTTCAATCTGGCTTTTGTCCCTTCCATTCTACTGAGACAGCTCTTGCTAAAGTCTCCAGCAACTTGTTCCTGGCTAAATCCAAGAGCCTTTACTCAGTCCTCATTCTTCTTGACCTTTCTGCTGCTTTTAATACTGTTGACCACCACCTTCTCCTCAACATATTGTCCTCACTTGGTTTTAGGGGCTCTGTGCTGTCCTCGTTCTCTTCTTATCTCTCCCATCGCTCATTCAGTGTTTGTTCTGGTGATTCCTCCTCCACTGCTATTCCTCTGTCAGTTGGTGTACCCCAAGGGTCGGTTCTAGGCCCTTTCCTTTTCTTTTTCTATACCCAATCCCTTAGTGCTCTCATCTCCTCCCATGACTTTCAATATGATTTTTATGCTGATGGCCCTCAGATCTATATATCTACACTTAATATTTCTCTGACACTCCAGTCTCGCATCTCTGTCTACCTATCTGACATCGCTGCCTGGAGGCCTCACCACTCTATGAAATTGAACATGGCAAAACTAAACTTCTTATTTTTCCCCCTAAGCCCTCCTTCCTCCATCTCTGTAGATAACACTCTTCTACTTCCTGTTTCTTCAGCCCGCAACCTTGGGGTCATCTTTGACTTCTCCCTCTCCTTTTCCACATATATCAAACAGATAGCTAAACCTGTGTTTCTTTCTCTATAATGTTAACAAAATTTGCTCCTTCCTTTCTGAACTCACTACTAAAATACTTATCCACTCTTTAATCACCTCCCGTCTTGACTATTACAACCTCCTCCTTGCTGGTCTCCCTTTGAGTCACCTTTCTCCCCTTCAATTTGTTCAGAACTCTGTTGCACGGCTAATCTTCCATCAGCCCCAATATGCTCATATTACCCCTCTTCTTTAGTCACATCATTGGCTTCCCTTCTGTTTTATATCCAATTCAAACCTCTCCTTCTGACCTCTAAATGTATTCATTCTACTGCTCCACACTACCTTTCCTCTCTCTCTACACTTCTGTGAACTCCACTGTTCCACTGGTCTGCTTCTCTCTATGCTCTCTTCTTCCACTGCCATGACTCTGATCCTTTCATCTTGCTGCTCCTTATGCTGGAACAAAGTACCCGAGTCTATGCGTCAAGTTTCATCACTCCCCCTTTTCAAATCCATGCTTAAGGCTCACCTCTTTGAGGCTGCTTTTGGATCCTGATCCCTTGTTTTCCTTGTGTCTCCTTACTTTTCCCTATTTGTATCCTTATTCTCATTTATTGTATGGTTGGTCTTGATTAGATTGAAAGCTCTGACGAGCAGGGCCATTCTTTTATATGTGTCTGTATAGTACTTTGTAAGCCTTGTAGCACTATATAAATGATTAATAGTAGTAGTAGTAGTAGTAGGAATAGAGGTGGCACCCTTTGCTAACTGGGCAGTGGTGGTATTGAACTGCTGCTTGGTTAGTGACACGCGGGTAAAGAAAGGCATGGGAAAACCTTGACTATCTTTACCTGTGGGAGCTAACCGGCAGCAGCTTAATATCGCCGCTGTCTAGTTAGCTTCTGTGCCATGCGGAGCCTTATGGTGTGTTGCAGTAGACCTGGATATTCAATTCCAGTGGCTGGATATTCAGTCCGAGGTTAAAGTTCAGTGGCAACGGCTATGCGCTTTAGAGGTGCCCAGCTGTCGCAAGTCAATTTCGGGCCCAAGAAATCTATTGTACAAGGGAGTCTGCTGGGCCATTAGATGATCAGAGGGTAAAAATTGCACTCAAGGAAGAAAAGACCATACAGTAGCTAAAACATTTAAATGAAGTCTTTGTTTGGGCCCTTCAGTGGAAGATGTTGAGGAGATCCCACGCTGGAACTATTCTTTGCAGGCTATGACTCAGAGGAGCTGAAACAAATAAGCATGAATCTGGAAAAGGTAGTAGAACAAATGAACAACTAATTAGTATCAAGTCACTAGTCATAGTATTCACTCCAGAGTTCTTAAGAAATTCAAATATAAAATTGCAGACCTGCTATTGGTACTCTGCAATCCAAATCTGACTCTGTATCTAAAGACTGGAAGATAAACTAATGTAACACTGATAACATGATGGAAGTTTTTATTAAGAACAAAATTACTGGTCATATTGATAAACATGACTTAATAGGGATAAACCAGCGATATGCTGTTTGTAGTTAATGTAAGGTAATGTAATGTAAGTTATGTACTGTGTTCCCTGTTTGTACTCCTAGTGTTTTGTTGTGATGTAATGATAATGCAATGTATGTTTCCCTCACCTTTGTTTAACTTTGTGCTGTATTAACCGCTTTGATTGAAGGAAAAGGCGGGATACAAAACATGTTAAATAAATAAATAAATAAATAAAATAAATTTAGAAAAGGGAATTTGTACCCAATTTGTTAGCATTCTATGCAGGTGTGAATAAGCATGTAGATAATGAAGTGTCTGATATTAATGTTCGTGGATATTGAGAAGAAATTTGCTCAAATCCTTCATGAAAGATTTAGGAAATTTAAAAGTTATGTGTTTTGAGGTGATATCTTATGGGTTAACAGCTGCTTAAAAGGTGTAAAGCACAGATGAGGAATCAATGATGAGTTTTCCCAATGGAAAGAGGTAAATAATGGCATGTCTGAGGGATCTGACCTGGAAAGCGAGGTTACTTATCTGTATCAGGGGTTTTCCATGGATAGCAGGATGTCAGCCATACCATGAGTCAGCCACACCATAGTGACATCATCTGATGGTGTCCAAAGTGGATTTGCTCTACTAGAGCTCAGAAAAAAACTTTTAAAAAGGTTTCTTCTGAGCATGTGCCCTGGCCAGTACCCCCTATTAGTGCTACTTCCTTTCCAATGAGTCCCAAGCCTAGCAGGTTCATTTGAAGGGGGGGGGGGGCAGGTTAGTGTGCTTGATGTATCCTGCTGGACAAGCAGGATGAGTTGGCCAGACCATGGTGACTCTCTAGCTGAGGGGAGTAAAAGGGGGGGGGGTGCATTATGCTCTGGTCTTTTGACCCCTTTACAGCCAAACCACTGCTGAGGTAGGATAGATCTGCAAGGGAGTTAGTAAGTAAACAGCCTGAATAACTGAATAGCAACAGTGCAATGCCATGAAGAGAGTGCTAGCAATCCAGTATTCTTTTGGCATTGGTTGGTTCGGCTTTAGTGGTTACTGTACGGTTGCGGGTTGTGCATCCAGGGTGTGAGTACTATTTTGAGGATTGATCCCCCAAAGGTTCCAATGGCCAGCAGAGGGAAGTCCAGGCAGTAATGTTTGGTGAAGGTGTGTATGGAGGACCAAGTGGCTCCTCTGCAGATGTCCTCCATGGATAAAGAGTTGAAGTTAGCCAATGCAGTGGCTATGGCCCTGAGATGATGCATGTGAGCATCACTTGTCAATTGCATATGTTCCTGGGTGTAGCAGAAGGAGATGGAGCCTGAAATCTAGAGGGAGAGGGTGTGTTTGGAGACTGCATTTCCCAACCTGTTAGGGTCATAGGAGATGAATAGCTGTGAGGCTTTCATGAGGGGCTTTGTCCTGTGGAGGTAACATTCCAGGGCTTGGGTGCAGTCCAAGGTGTGTAGGAGTCGCTCCTCTGGCATAGCATGTGGTTTGGGATAGAAAAAGGGACTTACGATGGTTTGATTAATATGGAAGGCAAATAAAACCTTGGGTGGGTCCTGAGAGTTATGCAGTCATGGAGTAGTAGAGAGTAAGGTGGGTGATCCACCAGGGCTTGCAGTTCACTGATGCGAATGACCAAGGTGATGGTGAATATGTATTTATTTATGTTTTAACATATTTTTTTATGACATCTTTCTACAAATCAAGATGGCCATTTAATTCGGTGCTTGAACATTAAACAATTTTAACCAAATGTGCTCATTACATTTAACAGTAGCGCAACAGGTATTAAGGGTGGAATAGGGTAATGAACTTAACTATGTACACTGAGATAGGAACGAGAAGTTCCTATTGCGAGTCTGAACCATAGTGCTCGAAGAATAGCAGGGCTTTCAGCTTCTTGCAGAAGTTGCCTGTGTGTTCGATGGATCTTGTTTGGGGTGGTAGGGAGTTCCAAAGTGATGGGTCATATAGTGAGAATGCTGTACTGTTAGCCTTTTGACTACTCATGGGTCTGTCTGTTGGTATGTCCAACACAGGGGGGGGGGGCGACTCAAGGCAATCTGCTGCCTGAGTGAGGCAAGAGATGAGGGGGGGGGGCTTTCTCAAAACTTCAGTCAGGGACTGAACCAAATCAAAATGCCAATTAGATAATGTGGAGGAAATAAAAAGAAGTTTGCACACCAAGGAACTAAAAGCAAGAGAGAATGACAGCACGGTTTATAACACCAAATTATAACTCATTTTTATTTTTTGTTGTAACTTTGTTATGGTTCTTGCTTTTTCTTTTTGAACATCACAGAAACCCTCCCCACTCAACAACGGGTGCAGAACAGAACTAGGACGTTCACCCACAGAACTCAATATCTAAAAATAAAAAAAAAATCTGATTTTGGCCTTCTCACTAACAAACATTCTCCTATACCAAACATATTGTGAAGTAATAGGAGTGGAGGAGTAACCTAATGGTTAGGGCACTGGCTAAGAAACCAGCACTGCTTGTGGCCTTGGGCAAGTCACTTAACCCTTCATTGCCTCAGAAGAATCCAAGTCATCAATGTCCCTATTTAATATACAGTACCAAGTTTAATTTTCAATGTAAACTACTTTGACTAAAAATGATAAAAGCAGTATAAAAAAAACTTGTTAAATAAATAAAATACAAAACCCAGAAAAGTCACTGAGGATCTATAGAGCAAATCTACCATACCATACCATACCAGCATCAACTTCTGAAACTCACATAAGGAGCCTACCCAAAAAAAGCATCACTGTAAATACTGAAGTGGGCCCTGGAACATCCAACACCTATTTGAAAAACGGAACAATTCAGATTACTATAATACAGATCCCTACGTACAAACTCCAAAGCTGGAAAAGTCCGGAACAGCAGCGGTGAATGCTATCAGGCTGCTAAACAAAATTAAACTGAGATGTTACCTTAAAATTTCAAATTTTCTTGAATCTGAACTTACAAAATATTTTAAATTTCATTCTGGCAGCATAAAGAATGCAAAACTGCAAATCTCAGAGACCCATAGGGCAACTCTACTATTCCATAACAGCACTAACTTTCAAAACTCACACAACATGGAGCGTACCCAGAAATATTGCAGCGGGCCCTAGAACATCCATATTCCTAATCAGAAAACTGAACAAGCTGGATTACTACAGATCCCTATATAGAAACTCTGTGCTAACAGAACACACAGCTTCAGTCACACATGCAGAACAGAGATAATATATTCCCTACTTGGTGAAGATCTACTACAAACTTAAAAACAGACATGTAGACAAAAAATGCTTTTACCCCATTACTCTTAGGTTTACAGGATTCTTTCCCAAAATTATACTTTACTCCAGAATGAGCGAGAGAAAGAACTCACACACACAGGCATCTGTATCATTGGCAGAAATTAACATAATGGCTCTGTGCAAGTAGCTTGAGTGCAACTAATGCCACCCCAGTGCGTGGTCTTAGTTGCACTGGCAACCATTTTTTCACGTTGAAATGCAGTAAACTGCAGGGGGTTGTAACTGCCTACCTGCAGGTTAGCTTACGGTACCGCGTAATCAAACTCTGGAATTAGTTACTGGAGGATCACAGTACAAACATTTAGTGTAGATGGGTTTAAAAAAGGTTTGGACAAGTTCTTGGAGGAAAGATACATAAACTATTATTAAAGAGGACCCAGGAAATCCACTGCTCGCCCCAAGGTAGGCATTGTGGAAACTGTACCTTTTTGGGAACCTGCCAGATACTTGTGACCTGGATTGGCCAATGTTGGAAACAGGATGGCATTTCTTATGTTCTTATATTACCAGCGCAGAGCTTAGGAAACATGCTGCTAAATATGCCAAAAAAGAGGGCTCACCAGCACCCATGCAGCACCTCCCACTTCCACATAACAAGAGTGACTTGGTGCCCCAACACAGCACTTCCAACGCTCTGAAAAAGAAGGAAATGCAAGATGTTTACACACCAAGGAACTAAAAGAAAAAGTGAGAATCAAAGCACAGTTTTTAATACCAAATTATAAAATTATAACTAATTTTATTTTGTTATAAACTGCATTATAGTTCTCTTTCTTTTTGAATATATATTCTGCATCCACAGAAACCTCTTCCTGGACAATGAGTGCAGAGCAGAAGTAGAATATTCACCCACAGAATTCAATATATGAAAAAACATTCTGATTCTGATCATTTCACTAACAAAAACATTTTCCACTACCAAGCATATTGTGAACTAATATAAAACCCTACAAAAGTCATTGATGATCTACAAGGTCAAATCAACCATATCATACTAGCATAAACTTCCAAAACTCATACAACAAGGGGCCTACCGAGAAAAAAGCAGTGCTATAAATACTGCAGCAGACCCTAGAACATCCATACACCTATTGAAAAGCTAAACTACAGTACAGATCCCTTCGTAAAACTCTGTGTTAACAGAACGCCTGGCCTCAGTCACACACTCAGAACACAGACCCTCGCCAAGTACAGAATAAATGACGATAGCCTAAAGTAAAAATAAAAATATGTAGACAAAAATTAAATTAAATTAGACTCTGTATGCGGTGCAAAACCAGAGAAATAAAAGAGATACATTTCCCTACACTGTGTAAAATATAAAAATAGTGCAAAGTCAAATCACTCAAAAATAAAATTATTTTTCTACCTTTGTTTTCTGATCATTTTATTCTCTATTCATGCTGGTCCCGATCTGAGGTTCCTGCATTCCTCTGTCTTCTCTTAGCTTTTTTTCTAGTCTGTAGTCCATCTGCCATTTCTTGTCTCTCCTTTTGTTTTCTTCACTTCCTTCCATCTTGGATATTGATTTTTTTCCTTCCACCTTCCATTTATTTCTCTCTCTCTCTCTCTCTGGCTACACAGATTTCACTACTCCTTACTATCTAGTTCTCAATCTCCCTCATTTTTATGCCATCAATCTACTGCTTTTCAACCTTCACCCCAGTCTTTCCATTCCCCAGCTCTTCTTTCCTGGTCCATTATTCCCCAGTCTTTTGCTCACTCTCCATGTCCTAACATCTCTCATCACCCATCCAGTCTCTCTCCATCTGTCTGGCTTTCTCTTTCCCTCCAGTACCTCTACTCTCTCTTTCTTTCCATGTCTGCCATCTCCTTTCCTATCCTCACTGCAACCAACATCTACCCCATCTCCATACCATCCCTTCCCTATTACCCCCATGTCCAGCCTCTCTCCATCTCTTTCTCAACCTATTTACCCCATGTCCATCTTCTCTCCTCTCCCTATTATCCCCGTGTCCCGCATTTCCTTCTTTCCTTATTACCCAGCGTAAAGCATCTCCCCTCTGTGTCTCCCCTCCACAAGTCCAGCATTTTCTCATAGACTCCCTATAACCTCCCTGGCCAACATCAGCACTACTTCACCCCTCCTTGCTTCTCCCTATGCCCATTTCAATGTCCAGTATCTACCTAGCCCCCCACTTCAATCTTATCCCTGCTGCCTCCCTATTCCCCCCTCCTGCATCCAACATCTCCCTTCTGACTCCCTGTGCCCATTCACGTCCACCTCCCAATGCCCCCTCATGTCCACATCTCCTTCCCAATGCTCCTTCCCCATTTATGTACAAGAGGCAGAGCCTGCCCATGGAGCAACATGTTCCAAGAGCAGGGGCTGTACAGCCGTGATCCAAGCCCAGAGTGATAGTGCACAGTTGGCCTTGCACAACTCCTGCCTGCAGGACATGCTGATCCTGTGGGCAGGCTCTGCTTCTCTGGGCCACGATCATTGCTTCCCACACCCTTCTGCCTGCAGGAGCAGTATGTCTTGCAGGCAGGGGCTGTGCAAGCCCTGACTGCAGCCCAGAGAAATAGAGCCTGCCCACAGAAGCTAACATCAGGAAGGCACTGTTGAGGCCACAATCACTAGTCACAGCCTTCTGCCTGCAGGAGCAGTGTGTCCTGTGAGCAGGCTCTCCATGAGGCCATCGACACTCCACAGGCCATCTTGAATGGGGTGTAGGGGGTGGGTGGCTAGCAGCAGCACCCTCCTGATATTGGCGACCCCTGCCGCGCTTACCCAGCTTACCAGGTAGTGCTGGCCCTCATCCAGCATTTGTCTTCATGCTCCCCCCCCCCATTCAGTATTTGTTTCCCTGCTTCCCCCCACCAGCATTTTCTTCCTGCCCCCTCCCCTGTTCAGCATTTGTTCTCCTATTCCCTCCCCTGTTGTCCAGCATTTGTTCTCCTATTCCCTCCCCTGTTGTCCAGCATTTGTTCTCCTGTCCCCTCCCCTGTTGTTCAGCATTTGTCCTCCTGTCCCTCTTCCCTGTTGTCCAGCATTTGTCCTCGTATTCCTCCCTTTGTTGTCCAGCATTTGTCCTCCTGTCTCCTTACCCCCCCCCTGTCCAGCATTTGTCCTCATATTCCTCCCCCTGTTGTCCAGTATTTGTCCTCCTGTCTCATTACCCCCCCCCCCCCCTTGTCCAGCATTTGTCCTATCCCCCTCCCTCCACCTGCACCTCTCTTCCTGCTACCGATATTGAGAGGCAGCAGCAGCAGGAAAACAAAAGTACGGGCTTCTGCGACTTGTCAAATCATAAGTCCCTACTGGTTCCGCCCCCCTCCTGATGCAAACAGTATCATCAAAGGGGACAGGAGCCAGCGATTAATGGAGTTGGTTTCAGATTTCTGTTTGAGTGTTTTGATAAGGGAGCGTGAAGGCAATCAGGTGATGATCTGACCAGGGGACTGGAGTGATAGATATGTGTGGTTGGTTTGGGTTATTGGCTGTAGGGGTTGGGATGAATAAGAGGTCTAGTGTACCACCTTTGTTGTGGGTGGAATTGTTGATGATCTGTGAGAATTGGAGGTCGTTGATGGCATTTATAAAGGCTGAGGCTTATTGCTTGGTTACTGAGGCGAGGTTGAAATCTCCAAGAAGAATAAAGTTGTTATGTTTGGTTGAGTGGGTGCAGACAGTATCAAGTATGGTGGATAGCTCGTCTGAATTGATAGTTGGTGCTCTGTAGGCAAGGCTGATGGAGTATTGTTGTTTGTGATGGTAATCAGTTTGAGGTTGGGTGTGGAGGATGTTTCCACTGTGTTGAAATGTAGCTGCTTATGTGTTAGAATGCAAACCCCTCTGCCTGTGTTGGCCAACCTTGGACAGTTGTAAATTTTGTGGGTAGGTGTGTTTAGTTGGTTTAGAAAACTTGTCTGACAAAATTTAACCTGTTATCTTGGGGCAGAGATAGAGACACACTAGGGGTTTGGTTAAACTTTAATTGGATAGCATTAATTTTCAATGTTATCCAGTTAAAGTTCCCTAATTAAATTAGGTCAGAAAAGAAAACTGCTGATTTATACCCTCATGTACTAACCCAGAAAAATGCTTCTAAAATTATTACCTAATTTCACAAAAACAGATATGGGATTTAAATTATCTTATTTAGTGATGGGATATAAGTTCAGTCCATTTCATGTGGCAGCAGGACTCCTGGTTCTCCCACACAGGGACCTCCGATCCCTGGTGTCTCCCCCTGCCCCCCCCCCCTTCGATCTCCCTTGGAGGAATCTCTGATCTCTGGTGGTCCAATATGCTACCACCTCTCATCCCCAGCCCTGATTCATGGCATAAATGCATTAGGAATACCCCCTCTCTGCTGAAGCCCTGCCCCTTAAACAGACTATCTTACAGGCCGACTCTGCCCCACCCACATCTCTGTCCCTTGGGACCCTGACTCATCTGAAGGGTCTGGAGGGATATAAGTGCACCACTCTACCCCCTAGAGGTAGTCTTTTGATAACTACCATTTGTGAGGTTGGATTGCTAAATAGGAATTCACCCTTAGCAGTAGTATTGCTGCTGGACTGGAAGAGGGGAATGTTCTATTGGCAGATATTGGTTATGCATGCATGATTATACAGGCATATGGTTAATAATATGCTAGTCAGAAAATTCCTAACAAAATAATATTGAAAGATACCTCTCCTGGGGAAATTCTGCACTACTATGCATGTGTAATTCCCCTGTTGTGCAGAATTCTGAACAGGGACCAAGAGGAAAGAGTGATTACACTCTTGACCTGCCTCCCCTCCCTGCTTTGGGACAGATTCAACTTGAAGTCTTCCCCTACTTCTAACATCCCCGACCAAGCCTAATTGGCAAAGAGGAGAGCAGCTGCATGTCAGACCATGTATTTCTTCTCTTCTTTTGCTGCCCAGAGCCAATTGCCAAGTTTGAACTGTGGGACTTGATAGTATCCTATGTGGTTCAAATTTGGCAGGTGTTCCCAGACATCAGAGAAAGAAGAAGATATGGCTCAACATGCATCCACTCTCCTCCTCCTTCACTTATATCGATTAGACACTGGGTGGAGTAGGAGCAGGAGAGACTGCATCTGAGTCTGTCCCATTGCGGATGGGTTGGGGGAATCCCACATGGAAGACTGTTTGCTGCGAGGAATGAAGATGACAAGCTCAGGGTATATGCAGGAGAGAGTGTTTGTGCCTGCAGAAGGTGAAAGAAAGTTGGAGACATGTACCATAGAGGAGGAAACAGAGTCAACTGTGCCCCAGGGGGCATGCAGGAGAAAGAGAGCTATGCAAGGTTAATCTGTGAGAGCACTGTGGGGATGAGAGTGCCAGGGGGAGGGTTTGAGAAAAGGCTATGCTGGATGTGTGCTCTGGAGGTTAGAGTGACAGTTGGATGAGTGCCAAGGAGTTACATGCCAGATAGGGTTTGGGAGAGAGAGCTAAGAGGGGGGAGTGTCCCAGAGGGGGATTGAGAAAGAATCATAGGCATCTGTGTTGAGGGATGTGAGAGAGAGAGGCATTGAGAGAGAATTAAGAGGCCTTCCTAGAGGTTGGGGACAGAGAAAGAAGTGGAGGGTGATGGAGAGAGGGGAATGATGATATTTACATGTGGGGATGTTTCTAAAATGACTCTTATCCCTTTAAGTCAAACCATTGAATATTTCATCCTAAATTTAAATGAATTTGTTTAAGTTTAGGATCACATATTCAGCCTTTATAGACAGACATAGTAGGATGCCCATGTGAGAAGTCCAAAAAGGTGTTTCCTCCTCTAAAGTACATAGCATTTGTCAGACATCAAGATAGCTAGCCAAGAGTTATATATTAACCCTGAACATTTATTTATTTAAAAACATTTATATACCTCCATTTGCTAAAGCATTCACAGCGATTACAAAAAAATAAAAATACAGCCCTGTTGATCCCACCCAACAGGATCCCTACCCCCTTAAGAAGAGAAGTGCTTAACATCCAAATCCTGAAACTACCTGCCAAAAAAAACTCCAAGAAACCGCTGGCCATCCTCACGGAAACAGGAAGGTTTTAATGCCTTCTGAAATGACAACCGGTTTGTCTCCAACCTGAGTGCCAAAGGGTAAGGTATTCCAGAGAGCTGGCACGACCACCGAAAAAGGTCTTGCCCACCAGCATTGCAAACGAACCTGGGACTAAGCAGGGAGCTCCAACAGACATTCACCTCCTACTGGGCCTATATCATTGCAGCAGCTCTCTCAAGTACCATGGGCTATTGCCCCGTAAGACTTTAAGCGCTAGCACCAACAATTTAAACACACATCTGGATTTAATCAGAAGCCAATGCAACTGTTGCATCACCTCAACCACAGAATCACACCTCCGTAGGCCCCAAATGATTTGTGCAGCTGTGTTCTGCACCACCTGCAACTTTTTCAATATATATATATATATATATATATTGGCAGCCCTACATACAAGGCATTGCAATAATCCAGGCACAACAATACCAATGTCTAGACCACCCAATGCAAAACATCTTGATTTACATAGCTGCTGCACTAACCACAAATTAACAAAAGCAGCACATACTACATGTGAGACCTGTCGATGAAGGCAGAGCTCACCATCCATAATGACACCTAGATTCTGAATCTCATTCTTCCAGGGCATCCAAACAACCCCAATAGAAAGTCTTGCATACAAATTGAAAAAAGAAAAAAAAAAAGGATTTATGTAGTTAATTCTGAAGATATCTGCATAAATTCTTTTGAATATAAACCTTCAAATATATATAAATAAACCAAAATTTAAAATTTCACAGGAATTTGAAATAATAAATGGTTCATGATAACTTTCTGCTGAGAGCACTGGCAGATTAATGAGTTTGCCAAGAATTTCATGCTTCAAAGATGTAGAAAGGGACAGCTAGCGAAGACTCATCTCCCATCATAGCACCAAAAGTTACTTTATTTTTAAAAAATTGTCCTGAGACTATGGGAATGTTTCTAAGTCTCCCCAAAGGAGACAGAAGCCCTGCCCCTCTAATCCTTAGTGTCACTAGGAGCAGGATTGCCCCTGCCTTTCTGACATCATAAATCCAAAATGGTGCCAGCTGACCTGTTACCCTCCTTGAACCCTCAAATGCAGGGGGAGGACTACAATCTTATGGCTGGCTGCCCCATTTTGGATCATGCTGTTAGCAAGCTAAAAATATTTTACATTGCTCCTGCATAGAGGGAGATGTCAAGGGGGATCACAAAGGTTTGCAAAGATAAGGGGTAAGATTAGAGGGAGCAGGACTTCTAACTCCCTGGGGGAGGGGTACTATGTCAGGCCAGGTATGGGGGCCATTTTAGAAAAGGAATTTTAGGACTGGGTACTGGGGTACAATCTTGGAGATACCCGCTCATGGGTTGGGATTACCATTGTTCATTATCATACTGTAGTTAAGTAAAAATTTCTGAGCTGCAACAATGCATATTGATGGGGCACCACAGAATTCCCTACACTGATAAAAATTTTCCACAGTCTACTGAATCCTGCAGGAATGTACTTGAGTAAAACAGACTGTAGCAGCTTAATAAATAGGGGCACTGATTTGTAAAGACTATAACAAACCATATGCTAGGTTTAAAAATAAATGGCGTATTAATTCAGCCTTTTCATTTAGACAAGGAGCCAGGCAGGATTGTCCTGTGTCCCCCTCAAAGTTTTACCATTTCTTTAGACTCATAAGCTCTAGTGATGAGTAATGATATAGCAGGTGTTAAAGTTGGCCATAAAGAACTTAAAGTGATGCTATTTGCAGATTATGCCCTTTTTATGGAAAAAAAACCTCTACTTCTCTTCCCAATCTAGTAGCAGTTTGAAGGAAATGTATCTCATTTTCTGATTACAAAATTGATGAGGAGAAGGAGCTGCTGTCCCCTGTTAGCCCAGGGGAGGGGGAGCTACATCTTGGGGATGAGGGGCCTGGCCAGTGGGGTGTTGAAGCCCTTAATGAGTTACCAGGCATGTCAGGGAACTGGGGGCCAGCAATGGCTATAAAAGAGGAGGCTGTAGAGGAACAGGGATGTCTTCAGTATCTCCTACCACCCAGCTGAACTCAGCTCCCCCATTGTGCCATCGGTCACCCTCAGGGGCTGATACAGCCACAGTTGGAGGCACTGCAGATACCCATGAACTCCGGTTCTAGCATGGCCCCCTCACCATCCCCCCCTTCAAGAGCATGTAGCCACCATGGCAGGTGGAGCTGCACCTCCTGAAGGAGACAGGTCTGTAAGGGCCATATGCACAGGCCCTGCAGAGCCGCAGGGAGGGTCCATAGGGGCATGGATGTGGGAGATGGGAAAGTTTTGTGGGTTTGTGTTAGAAGGGCTTGGTAGGCAGATGTATATGGTTTTGTTTATATATTTATTTGCTGTGCAGTTAGAAAAAAATGTTCTGTGTTTGCACCTCAATGTGTCATCACTGTCACCAGCAGCATAGGTGGGTGGCTGCCACATAGGTGTAGGTGATTGTGGGCTGCATTTAGCAGGTCATGGTGTGTGTGGGGTGCTGGATAGTTGTTGGGGTCTAGCTCTGCACACATAGTATGTTGTGCTCACAGGCCAAGGTGTGGTGTACATGCCATGACTCACATGGTGAAAATGCTGGGGAAGAGTTGTGGCCATGTGAGTGTATAAGAGCATAGGCACATAGGAAATGCCATACTGGATCTGACCAAGGCCCATCAGGCCCAGTATTCTGTCTCCAACAGTGACCAAGCCATGTCACAAGTACCTGGCAGCATCCAAGAAAGGCACACAGGTTCCACAATGTCAGTCCCAGGCCAAGCTCTGGAATCCCCATGTTCCCTTAAATACTGATTTTCGGACCCCCTCCTCCAGGATGTTGTCCAAATCTGTTTGACACCCAGCTACAGTACCAGCTTTTAGTACATCCTCTGTTAACAGATAGCAGAGTTTCATAATGCATCGAGTGAGACTAATATTTTCTCTTTCTTGTCTTAAGTGGCCTACATTGTAGCTTCATTGCATCTCCCCTTGTCCCCTGACATCATGATAGCATAAACAACTGATCTACATTATCCCTTCCACTCCATTCAGTACATCATGGACCTCTACACTCAGCTGTCTCATTTAAAGGTTGAGAAGCCCTAACATTTGAGGTCCTTCCTATATGCTGCGACATGGCATGTTCAGCAAAGCTACCTATGAGTATCATAGGTGGTAAGATTGACCATACTGATGATGATAACCAATGGTGTGGCAGAAGTGGTGCATCCCCTTTCACTGGAAACAGGCTCCCATGTCACCTCTGCTGAGCATGGGCCATATTGGGTCTTGCAAAGGCTGTGCATGTTGGACCATGGAGATAGCAGGCATCACTTTCTATGCCATGGAGAGATCACCAGGGTGTCTTGGGTGTGAGGATATGGCCAATATGTCAGGAAGGCATGATGTGTTCACCACCATCTCAGTATGCTTTGTCAGTTCTGGGACTGTGGATACCATAGGTACTCTAGAGCTGCATAGCAATTGTACCCAGTGCCTGAACAGTGGCATGGCAAAATGTGTGTTTTGTGAGGGTTGCACTGTATGGAGGGCAGCTAGGGCAGACCATTCACAGCAACAGTGCAAACTCTCCGAGGTCTAAGGGGGCAAGGGAGTGTGGGCCACCTAGAAGGCCAACACCGAATAACAACTCCGTAACCATATCTCATTGTACCCAGCTTACAGGCCATATGGCATATTGGTATGGCATCCCCAGCAACTGCACCTCCTATCCATTCACACAGAGCACTGCAGTACATAGCTGTGCTGTACCATGCTGCGAGTGCACACAGCACTTACCCTCCCTGTACCATCACTCCAGACTGCAGTTTCAGTCATATAGAACTGTGCCCAGCCACAGACCTCATCAGCCACAGATATCTTAGCTTGATGATATAGGACCACTGGCCAGTGTACACTAGTGTCGTGGAGCAGAGTGCAGCTGTCACGTGCATGCATCACTTCATAGCACTATATACTGTAACACTGGAGTGTCTGTGGTTCTGGGCCTGGAGCATGCCATAGACCACTCCAGTAGTCCAGTTGCCCATTTTAGCCACTAACTATGTAGCGGGCATGATATTCCATTTATCCAGTTAGAATCACTAACACGCCGCTGAGACTGATTTCCCATTTACCCATTTAGCATGAAACTAGGCATACTGGCGCATATTCCATTTATGCACATATTTTTATTATTTTATTTATTTATTTTATTATTATTTTTATTAACATTTCTTATATACCGCACTATTTGACATCAGCGCGGTTTACATAGAACAAAAACATCCGACAAATTGCATATGTCGGGGTGGTTGCATATTGTCTAACTGGTTAAGCCCACCATCTAAGACAGCACAGAAGGCAATGAAGCGTACATGGAAGGCAAACTTTACACACTCTGAGACCTCCATGACCCTCATAATTAGGGAACATGACACCTTGTTTGGCTCAGAGATTGCAAGCAGTCCAGACAGAGATCCCAATGTCAGTTGAAGGACCGGTTCCATGTGCAGGATGCCTGGATGCTGAATCTCTCAGAAAACAAGTGGAGGAGCTCAAAGAAGAGGTGGTGAGGCTGAGGAGCATTCAAGACAGTGAGAAGTACATTGATGAGATGCTTCTTGAAACATCCAGCAGAGGAGAAGATGGGCATCTACAGAATGATGAAGGTTGGACACGAGTCACCAGGGCCTGCGGAATCAACCAATCCAACTCCTCCAGCCCTTGAATTGAAGAACCATTATGCGGCTCTGGAAGTGGAGAAGGTGAAAGCATCCCTGGAAAGGGAAGAACCAGAGCTCAAGCACCCCAAAGTTGAAAGACCACAAGGAAGCGAAGGGTAGTGATGGTTGGAGACTCTCTTCTGAGGGGTATTGAGGCATCCATCTGATGACCAGACTTGATGTCCAGAGAGGTATGCTGTCTGCCAGGTGCCAAAATATGAGATGTTATGGAGAGTTTGCCGAGACTCATCAAGCCCACTGACTATTATCTGATGTTGCTCATCGATGTCGGCACAAAGGATACTGCCAGGTATCCCTCCGAGTGTATCATAAGAACATAAGATATGCCATACTGGGTCAGACCAAGGTCCATCAAGTCCAGTAGTCTGTTTCCAACAGTGGCCAATCTAGGTCATACGTACCTAGCAGTTTCCCCAAGGGACACAGGTTCCACAATGCTTTGTATTAGTTCAAGCATTGATATCCTGGGTCGCTTCTTAATAATGGTTTATGGACCTTTCCTCCAGGAACTTGTCCAAACCTTTTTTAAACCCAGCTACACTAATAGCATTTACTACATCTTCTGGTAACAAATTCCAGAGTTTGATTACACGTTGAGTGAAAAAATATTTTCTTTTATTAGTCTTAAATAGTTTACCCTGTAGCTTCATTGCATGTCCCCTAGTCTTTCTATATTCTGATAAGGTAAACAATCGATCTACGTTTACCAGTTCCACTCCGTTCAATAATTTATAGACTTCTATCATATCTCCCCTCAGCCGTCTCTTTTCCAGGCTAAAGAGCCCTAACCTTTTTAGCCTTTCTTCATAGGAGTATCCTTCCATCCCCTTTACCATTTTGGTGGCTCTTCTCTGAACCTTTTCTAAAATCGCTATATCCTTTTTAAGATACGGCGACCAGAATTGCACACAATATTCAAGGTGCGGTCTCACCATGGAACGATATAGAGGCATTATAATATCTTTTGTTTTATTTTCCATTCCATCAAAAGTGACTTCATTGCTCTGGGACAGAGGGTGAAGCAGATGGTGTTCTCTTCAATCCTCCTTGTTGAGGGCAAAGGCCAAGGCAGAGAAGCTTGCATCCTGGAAATAAATGCATGGCTGCGTAGATGGTATCATCGAGAGTGGCAGTAACAAACTCTGCGTGGCGACCTCAGCCCTTTTCTGGCCAAACTCATGGAGCTATCATTCTCGACTGGGACCTTCCCTCAAAGCCTGAAGCAAACAGCCATCTGCTTAAGAACAACAAGTTAGACCCAGCTAAGGTGGATTCCTACAGACCAATCTCGAGCATCCCGCTCCTGGCAAAAATTATTGAGAAGGTCGTCCAACAGCAACTTCATCACCACATCGAGACAAGCGCACCCCTCAACCCGTGCCAGCATGGATTCAGGTAGTCTGATGGTGTGGAGACCCTATTGACCACTCTTTTCAGCTCATTGACCATTGGATTGGACAACATCAAACAAGGGTTTGCTTTGATCTTCATGGACATTGCTGCGGCCTTTGACTCCATCAGTCACGAGATACTCCTCACACGCCTCAAGGAGAAGGGCATCCTCCGGACAGCACTAACCTGGTGCCAGTCGTATTTAACAGATAGATGGCAGCATGTCCGTACCGGCTCCACCACCTCCAAACCTTTCCCGCAAGAGAAAGGTGTCCCACAGGGATCTTCACTCTCGGCCCTACTATTCAACGTATACATGCAGCCCATTTGCGAGCTCATCTGCTCTTTCAATATCAGCTACCTGGTCTATGCCAATGACATTCTGCTTTACATGCCTATCTCAACCGAACATCCAGATCTCTCACCATTGACATCCTGCTTCGATACCATTACGGATTGGCTACACACGCAGATGCTCAAGATAAACTCCCAGCATTCACTCCATCCACCTCTCTGAAGGTACGAGATGCTGAGCTCCTCACCAAACCCACTGTACAGTACCTAGGGGTCATGCTAGACCAACAGTTCAACATGAAAGCCCAGGTGAGAAACATGGTTAAAGCGGTCTTCCACAAAATACGGACGCTCTGTTGCCTACGACAGCTGCTTGAGCCAGATGACTTCCGGACAGTCTATCAAGCCCTAGTAATCCCGCATTTTGACTATGCCAACATTATACTACACAGACTTCCGAAGAGCACGCTGAATCCTCTACAGCATGTGATGAATGCAGCCACCAGATTATTGCACGGGGCCTCCAGGAGAGAACACATAACCCCAATACTGAAGCACCTACATTGGCTACTGGTCCACTGCAGACTCTCCTTTAAAACTTTACTAATGACTTTTAAGGCCATCAACAGGTGCTCCTCTATCTCCCTCACGGACCTCATCCAGCCCACCCCCCTCAACAGAACTAGGAGAGCAGCCACCGCCAACACCCTGGTATTCCCGAAGGAAACTACGAAATGTGCACAGTCAACCAGAAAAAGAGCCTTTGCGCTATATGCACCCACATGCTGGAACGCACTCCCACCGGGCATCCACGCCATCACTGACCTCACCCAGTTTTGGAAGGCGCTGAAGCACCATCTGTTCCTCCAACACTTCACTGAACAAACTGATATCTCACAGCCAGCCACACTCAGGAGTCAGGTTATCATCCCCTGCACAGCCACCCCGCAAGAGCACAGCCCCACACTCTAGACCACAAGACACCCAGCAGGTAGAAGGTATTCCTACTTTGACCTGTCAATCTGTACATAGTTAAACCAGCCTGTAAGTAATTTGTGAGCTGCCCCTGTCACCTGTGACAGCCAGCCTGCCTGTACATAGTAACCCTGTTAGCCCATGTAAAAATCCCTGTTCTCTGTAAGTCCAGTGTGGGCCCTGCCTGCACTGCACAGGTTTGTTGACTGTACACTGCACTGATTTGAAAAAGCACGGTATAGAAAAGACATTAAATAAATAAATAAAATAAAATAACATGATTTACGGACAATCATGACTAGGATGTAACTATACCAGGCTATACTTTATTAAGAAAAGACAGGATAGGAAGAAGGGGAGGAGGAGTTGCACTATATGTACAAAATAATATTAATGCTATGGAAATACAGGGCTTAAAAGGGAGAGAGGAGGCACTGTGTGTTAAACTAAAAAGAGGGAAAGAGAAATCTATTTGCATTGGTGTGATATACAGACCTCCCTCATAGGGAGAAGAGGTGGACGGAGAGTTAATTGAAGACATACGCAGCATTGCCAGGAAAGGGGAAGTGCTACTGATAGGGGATTTCAATATGTCAGATGTTGATTGGCACATACCTGCTACAGTATCATCTAGAAGTATGGAGATCCTGGATTCTCTACAGGGAGAACTATTCGGGCAACTGGTAACAGAACCCACACGTGAAGGGGTCATGCTGGACTTGGTGCTTACCAATAGTGAGAGTGTTTCTGATGTTATAGTGGAAGATCATTTCGCATCCAGAGATCACCAGATGGTGTGGTTCAGTGTTAGGACTAGGGCTGATAAAATCCATTCAGAAGCGAGGGTCTTAGATTTTAGGAAAACTAACTTTGCCAAGATGGGCCAATCTGTCAGGGAGTCATTAGCGGGATGGGAACAGCTGGGGGATGTGGAAAAACAGTGGGCAAAACTAAAAGGAGATATTTTAAGAGCACCCAATCTTTTTGTTAAAATGGCAAATAAAGGTAAAAGGAAAAGGAGACCGCTGTGGTTTTCGAAAGAAGTAGCTGAAAAGGTGAAGAAAAAGAGGGGGAGGCCTTTATGAAATACAAGACATCACAGAGAAAGGAAGACAGGCATCTATATTTGGAAAAATGTAGAGAAGTTAGCAAAGTAGACAGAAAAGCAAAGATTCAAAAAGAGGAGGAAATAGCCAATGCAATAAAATGGGGGGATAAGACATTTTTTGGATATGTTAGTGAGAAGAGGAAGGGCAAAAGTGGTATTGTCAGACTCAAGGGTGAAGGGGAGGAATATGTAGAAGCTGAGAAACTAGCTAAACTTAAAGTAGACAAAGCATTGGAACCAGATGGGACATACCGAGAATACTGAGGGAACTTGGGGATGTTCTAGCAGCTCCATTGACTGACTTTTTCAATGCCTCTTTGGAGTCAGGAGTGGTGCTAGAGGGCTGGAGAGAGGCATATGTGGTGCCTTTACATGAAAGCAGAAGTAAGGATGTGGATGAATACTGCAGGCCGGTTAGTTTAACCTCGGTTGTGAGTAAATTATTGGAAGCGCTACTGAAAGAGAAAATAGTAAGGTTTCTGAAGTCCAACAGATTACCAGATCTGAGGCAGCATGGATTCACCAGAGGCAGGTCTTGATTGATTTCTTTGACTGGGTGGCTAGGGAGATTGACCGAGGAAGAGCCCAAGATGTAGTGTATTTAGATTTCAGTAAAGCCTTTGATACCATTCCGCACAGGTGACTAATAAACAAACTGAGCACCCTAGGGAAGGACCCTAAAGTTACTGCTTGGGTTGGAAAATGGTTGAGTGGGAGGCGACAGTGGGTACAGGTAAATGGAGCTCACTCTGAGGAGAAGGAGGTTACCAGTGGTGTGCCGCAGGGATCTGTCCTTGGTCCAATTCTTTTTAATATCTTTGTTAGTGATATTGCAGAAGGACTGTCGGGTAAGGTTTGCCTCTTTGCGGATGATACCAAAATCTGCAATAGAATAGACACCCAGGAAGGTGTAGATAACATGAGGAGGGATCTAGTTAAGCTTGAAGAATGGTCTAGAATTTGGCAGCTGAGATTTAATGTTAAAAAATGCAGCATCATGCATTTGGGCTGGAGCAACTCAAGAGAGCAATATAGTATAGGGAGTGAAGTACTTCTGTCCACAAAAGAAGAGTGGGACCTAGGCGTGATTGTGTCTGGTGATCTTAAAGTAGTTAAACAGATAGAAAACACGGCAGCAAAGGCTAAAAGGAAGCTTGGGTGCATAGGGAGAGGAATGACCAGCAGAAGAAACGAGGTGATAGTGCCTCTGTTTAAGTCTTTGGTGCGATCTTCTTTGGAGTATTGTGTGCATTTCTGGAGACCATACCTTCAAGAGAATATAAACAGGCTGGAGTCGATGCAGAGGGAGGTGCCTAAAATAGTTAGTGGTCTTCGTTATAAAGCATATGAGGACAGACTTAAGGATCTTAATATGTATACTTTAGAGGAAAATTGGGATAGAGGTGATATGATTGAGATGTTTAAATACCTCCGTGGCATAAATGCACAGGAAAAGAGAGCCTCTTTCAGTTGAAAGCAAGTTCTGCTACAAGGGGACATAGGATGAGGGTGAAAGGGGATAGACCAGAAGTAATATGCGGAAATATTTCTTTACAGAAAGAGTGGTAGATGTGTAGAATAGACTCCCAGTGGAAGTAGTAGAGATGAGGACAGTATCTGAATTCAAAAAAGCATTGGACAAACGCAGAGGATCTCTAAAGTTAAAAAGGGGACTGTTGTAATGATTGATATGGAAGGGCAGACTAGATAAGTCATGTGGTCTTTTCTGCCGTCATGTTTCTAACATTGCCGGTTAGCAGCTTGCATGACTATGGTAACTTCCAGCACTGTGTATTGGCACCGATATTCTCTTATTCTTTTGGGCTGAGCGTTCCCCAGATGAGGCCTCACAACTGCCTATTTTAAATTCCTTACACAGGTATCTCTCCGTCTGCATTGCTCTTACGCAGTGATACGTCTAAGACAGCATAGAAGGCAATGAAGCGTACATTGAAGGCAAACTTTACACCCTCTGAGACCTTCATTGCCCTGGGGCCCATAATTAGGGTTAATATGCCACCTTGTTTGACTCAGAGGTTGGAAACAGCCAACAATGTGAATGGCAAGAGATAGCCAGGAAGCTGAATGTGGTGCACCACCTCAACCGTGATGTGGAGGAAATCAAAATGAAGTGGCGGATGGTACGGCAGAGTGCCAAGGAGAAGAGGGCAGTTAACAGCAAGCTGCCAGTCGAATGCTAGCTGCCATTGAACCTTCTTGAGGAGCAGGTCCTACAATTCATGGATTATGTTGTCATAACAGGAATTGCAAGCTATGATAGCTCTGCTCCTGCCACCTAGCTCTTGCTCCCTGGCTGATATATGTACAGGTTAGAATGTTCTGACATGTTGCACAGGTTGCTGATTTGTCATCCCTACTGCTGTTGACTGTGTGACATTCTTCTCCCAACATCGCCTACCTTCTCCTGTGTGCTGTCCTATGTCCCTTCCAGACTGGCATTATACTGCTAGAGTCGCCCCAGTCACTTCTCTTCCCTCACACCTATTTCCATTGACAGAGACTCATATGTGTGGGCTGCTGTACTATTGTGGGTTATGGGAGTGCTATATTTCACTTATGTCCTGCTCGTAGGGATGTACCTGATTGATGACTGGCTGCCATCGTGAGCTTGTACTGGGGGAATGTGGGGCAAGCAGAGGCTCTGTTTGCTGATGTGCACATCCATCCTTTATAGCTCTCTGCAGCCAAATTCCAAACTTGCAGAAACCTGCAGTGTGTGCAGACCTGATTGATGTACTGGTGATATGTATCACCTCTCCACTTTTGCAGCACACTGAGACTGTACCTCAGACACCTATCTGGTGTTGGGAGACAGTTGAAGTGACAGCAAGCCTTATAAGAACATAAGAACATAAGACATGCCATACTGGGTCAGACCAAGGTCCATCAAGCCCAGTATCCTGTTTCCAACAGTGGCCAATCTAGGTCATAAGTACCTAGCAGTTTCCCCAAAAGACACAGGTTCCACAATGCTTGTATTGGGCCAAGCATTGATATCCTAGGTCCCTTCTTAATAATAAGAACATAAGATATGCCATACTGGGTCAGACCAAGGTCCATCAAGCCCAGTATTCTGTTTCCAACAGTGGCCAATCTAGGTCATATGTACCTAGCAGTTTCCCCAAGAGACACAAGTTCCACAATGCTTGTACTGGGTCAAGCATTGATATCTTCGGTCACTTCTTAATAATGGTTTATGGACCTTTCCTCCAGGAACTTGTCCAAACCTTTTTTAAACCCAGCTACACTAACAGCCTTTACTACATCCTCCCGTAACAAATTCCAGAGTTTGATTAACCTTTTTAGCCTTTCCTCATAGGAGTATCCTTCCATCCCCTTTACCATTTTGGTGGCTCTTCTCTGAACCTTTTCTAAAATCGCTATATCCTTTTTAAGATACGGCGACCAGAAATGCACACAATATTCAAGGTGCGGTCTCACCATGGAATGATATAGAGGCATTATAATATCTTTTGTTTTATTTTCCATTCCTTTCCTTATCATACCTAGCATTCTATTTGCTCTCTTGGCTGCTGCTGCACACTGGGCCGAGGGTCTTAACATGGTATCCACAATGACACCTAAATCTTTTTCCTGGGTGGTGGTTCCTAATGTGGAACCTTGCATCGTGTAACCATAGTTTGGGTTGTTCTTCCCTAGGTGCATAACCTTGCACTTGTCCACATTAAATGGTTTATTGACCTTTCCTCCAGGAACTTGTACAAACCTTTTTTAAACCCAGCTACACTAACAGCCTTTGCTACATCCTCCGGTAACAAATTCCAGCGTTTGATTACAAGTTGAGTGAAAAAATATTTTCTTTTATTAGTCTTAAATAGTTTACCTTGTAGCTTTATTGCGTGTCCCCTAGTCTTTCTATATTCTGATAACATAAACAATCGAGCTACGTTTACCCGTTCCACTCCGTTCATTTATTTATAGACTTCTAGCATATCTCCCCTCAGCCGTCTCTTTTCCAGGTTAAAGAGCCCTAAGCATTTTAGCCTTTCTTCATAGGGGTGTCCTTCCATCCCCTTTACCATTTTGGTGGCTCTTCTCTGAACCTTTTCTACTAACGCTATATCCTTTTTAAGATACGGCGACGAGAATTGCACACAATATTCAAGGTGCGGTCTCACCATGGAACGATATAGAAGCATTATAATATCCTTTGTTTTATTTTCCATTCCTTTCCTTATGATACCTAGCATTCTATTTGCTCTCTTGTCTGCCTCTGCACACTGGGCCGAGGGTTTTAACATGTTATCAACAATGACGCCTAAATCTTTTTCCTGGGTGGTGATTCCTAATGTGGAACCTTGCATTGTGTAACCATAGTTTGGGTTGTTCTTCCCTAGGTGCATAGCTTTGCAATTGTCAACATTAAATTTCATCTGCCATTTTGATGCCCAGTCTTCCAATTTATCAAGATCCTCTTGCAATTTTCCACAATCCTCTTGGGTTTTAACAACTTTAAATAGTTTTGTGTCATCTGCAAATTTGATAACCTCACTCGTTATTCCCTTTTCCAGGTCATTTATGAATATGTCAAAAAGCAGCGGACCCAGCACAGATCCCTGGGGTACACCACGATTTACCTTTCTCCATTGGGAAAATTGGCCATTTAGCCCTATCCTCTGCTTTCAATCTTTTAACCAGTTCCTGGTCCACAATAGTACACTGCCACCTATCCCAGGACCCTTTAGTTTTGCCAAAAGTCTCTGATGAGGGACCTTATCAAAGGCTTTCTGAAAGTCCAAATACACTATATCAACGACTCACCTTTGTCTACCGGTTTATTCACACCTTCAAAAAAACATAACACATTAGTTTAACATGATCTTTCTTGTCTAAAGCCATGTTGGCTGTCTCCCATTAAGCCATGACTATATACATGTTCAGAAATTTGTGTAGTTTCCCGGATCACCCCTGGAACTCTTTTTTAAAAACTGCTGTTATGTTTGCCATCTTCCAATCTTCAGGTATTACACATGATTTTAATGATAGTTCACTGATTACTAATAGCAGGTCTGCAATCTCACATTTCAGTTCTTTCAACACCCTTGGATGTATATCATCCGGTCCAGGTGATTTGCTACTCTTCAGTTTATCTAATAGTTGTAATACATCTTCCTGATGTATCAATATTTCCTTCAATTCTTCCGCACCTTTAAATACCAGTTCAGTCATGGGTAGCATCCCTACATCTTCCTCAATAAAGACCGATGCAAAGAATTAATTCAGTCTCTCTGCTATCACCTTGTCGCCTCTTAGTGCCCCTTTAACCCCTCTATCATCTAATGGACAACTGACTCTGACAGGTTTTTTGCTACGAATGTATTTGAAAAAGTCTTTATTACGTGTTTTTGCTTCCGCAGCAAGCTTCTTCTCAAATTCTCCCTTTGCCTACCTTATCAATGCCTTCATTTAACGTGCCAGTGCTTGTGCTGTTTCCAGGTTTCGTCATTTGGCTCTCTTTTCCATTTCCTGAAAGATGCTTTTTTTGGCAACAACAGCCTCTCTGACCTCACCTTTAAACCATGCTGGTAGTTTTTTGGACTTCCTTCCACTTTTCTTAAAGCGTGGAATACAGCTGGTCTGGGCTTCCAAGATAGTAGTTTTCAACAACACCCAAGCTTGATGTAAGTCTTTAACCTTTGCAACTGCTCCTTTTAGTGTTTTCTTAACTATTTTCCACATTTTATCATAGTCTCCCTTTAGAAAGTTAAAAGGTAGTACTGTGGATTTCCTTACTATCCCTCCACTAATTAAATCAAACGTGATCATGCTATGATCACTATTATCAAGTGGCCTCAACACCCTTATCTCTTGCAACAAATCTGGTGTTCCACTAAGGACTAGGTCCAATATGGCTTTCCCTCTGGTCAGTTCATGAACCAGCTGCTCCAAGAAGCAGTCATTTATTTCATCTAGGAACTCTATCTCCCTAGCATGTCCTGCCGTGACACTGACCCAGTCGATACTGGGGTAATTGAAATCACCCATTATTATTACTGTGCTGAACGTTTGTTAGCTTCCTTGATTTCTTTGAGAATTTCATCATCCATTTGTTCATTCTGGCCAGGCAGTCGATAGTACACCCCCACTGCTATCGCCTTCCCCTTTTTACATGGAATTTCAATCCATAGAGATTCTACAGATAATTTTGTTTCCTGTAAAACTTTAATCCTTTCTGACTCAATGCCCTCTCTAACATAGAGCGCAACTCCTCCACCAATTTGATCAGCTCTATCATTACCATATAGTTTGTACCCAGGTATCACAGTGTCCCACTAGTTGTCCTCCTTCCACCATGTCTCTGATATTCCAGGGTCTCCTGCCAGCTCAACTAAAACTGGCTACAGTACGCCCAATACCGAAGAAAACAACCCTCGACAAGAGCAACCCCGCAGCATACAGACCAATATCCAGTATACCTTTCCTGGCAAAAATCATAGAAAAAGCAGTGCAACAACAACTTCAGGAACATATTGACAACCATGCTCCTCTAGACGACAACCAGCACGGCTTCCGCCCCCAACATGGAGTCGAAACACTGCTGATATACCTCATAGACAACATCATCAGAGTCATAGACAACAACACTAAAGGCATCCTAATGATCTTCGTCGACATCTCCTCCGCCTTCGACACAGTTGACCACCCAACCCTCCTGGAAAGACTAAAGAAAATTGGGCTTCACGGTACCACGTTAAAATGGTTCCAATCCTACCTCACCGACAGGCAGCTACAAGTCAAGATAGGCCACAACACCTCTCAACCCATAAAAATCCGCCAAGGAGTACCTCAAGGATCCGCCCTCTCGGCCCTTCTGTTCAACATATACATCCAGCCAATATGCGACATCCTGAAAGCGAACAACATTCAATACACCATCTATGCAGACGATATCATGATATACACACCCATCTCTACCGACAACCCAGACTACAATAGAATAACTGACTGCCTAACACAAATGACAAACTGGTGCACGAACAACAACCTCTCAATCAACTACAGCAAGACAGAGGCTCTAATAATCACTCGCAACCCCAACTTCATTCACCCACCGGACATCAAAATAGCAGACACAACCATTCCAATGAAATCCGAAGTAAGATACCTGGGAGTAACCCTGGACAACAAACTAAATCTCATGTCTCACGTCAACAAAACGGTCAAGAATGCATACTATAGAATGAGAATCATCAGACGGCTTAAACCCCTCCTCGACACAGAACACTTTCGCACAGTATGCCAAGCGCTCATCACCCCATTATTGGACTTCTGCAACCCCATCTACCTTGGCCTACCAAAGCAAACTCTCAAACCGCTCCAACTAGCCCAAAACACCGCCGCACGCATAATTTCTGGCTCAACAAGACATGAACACATTACCCCGGTTCTCAAAGATCTACACTGGCTCCCAATCAGCTAACGTATCAAATACAAAACAATAATGAACATATTCAAAATCAAGCACCACATTTCAGCAAACAGCCTGCACACCCTCATTCATCCAGACACCAGCACCCGCCCGAGAAGAAGAGGAACCTCCAACAGAGTCAATACACCAAAAGACTTCAGAAAAACACGAAAGGACACCACAGAGAGAGCCCTCTCCCTGGCAGCCCCAACCATCTGGAACTCCCTCCCAGATGATCTGAGATCGACAACGGACCTCAAAGACTTCCGCAAACAGCTGAAGACAACTTTGTTCATAGAACATTATGGACACATCACGTAATCAAACAAAGCCTGATCAACAAAGACCCCGACGAGAGATTATAAGACACCGACAAGAGATTGTATATCGGCACAGGATCTAGCTCAAGCCCTATCTGGACAGTACCTTGTATTATAGAACATGCTGTATTATAGCGCACACTGTACATAGCTCACCCTAATCTAGAATCCCCCTCCTCACACACACTTCACACCACTGCCCCCTCACACTATTCCTCCTGCATGATCCCCCCCTCGCACTCTACTCCCCCCACACTGCATGACCCCCCCCAGCACTTCATCTGATTGTTTTGTTGTGACACTGCCTTGATTTTTAGGATAAGACGGTTTAGAAATACTTTTAAATAAAATAAATAAATAAATATCTAACCTCTCATTTAGTGCTATATATTCTAACTCTCCCATCTTATTTTTTAGATTTCTAGCATTTGCATACAAGCATTTTAGAGACTGTATTTTATTCATATTAATTTGGCTGTTGGTAGGCATGGGTAATTTGGGATCTTTAAGCTCTGTCTGCTCCATCCTCAAGGGCATTTGGGTTACTTTACTCTTTTTTGGAACCTCTCTGCTTTTGGTAGTGACCTTCAAGGATACATTCTTCCGAACCATGCGCTTTTGTGCGACTGTCGGCTTTCCCCTATTATCTAGTTTAAAAGCTGCTCTATCTCCTTTTTAAAAGTTAATGCCAGCAGCCTGGTTCCATCTCGTATCAGGGCTGGTGGACACTCAGTGCAAGTCCTCTCCAATTCCCGTGGCTACTGGCAAGGCTTGACCTGTGTTACTCTTGCTCCCTTACAGACCAGCCGGTGGATGGACCTTCACAGCCTGCCTGACCAGTCTATCTGACTGGGTTATGCCCCTCTGCCAAGTAGATGGAGCCAGAAAAAGAAAACTCAGCTAACTTCACTCCCCTTATAGGGAGCATTTGCTGCCTTCAGCTCTTTACAGGGCTGGCATTAGTGGATGGCAAACAGAGTAATTGCTCTGTCTGTTCCAACATTGCTTTTATCTTTTTTTTTTAAATTTAAATCCTCTTGATTAAGGAAAAACAAGGAAATACAAAGAAAGAACTTAATCATATACAGTAAGTATACCACACGTTACTAAAAACTCCCAGCCCACAATACGGAGTGTGGAATAAACAAGTAAATAGGATAACTCGATACAGAGTGTAGTCAAAATTAAACAGACCCCTTATACTAAGCAAGAGCACGAAAGTTAATTAAGAAAAGTATTACTTCAAATTCGATCCCTGCAAAAAGGTCTCCAACTGAGATGAGTCGAAAAAAATATATGATTTACCCTGGAGAGCTACAACACATTTACATGGATATTTTAGCACAAAAGAAGCCCCTAAAGCCAAAACACGGGGACGAAGTACAAGAAAAGCTTTCCTCTTTAGTTGTGTACTACGACATACATCTGGGAAAATCTGTATTGCCTGCCCAAAGAATTTCTCATGCCTAGATTTAAAATAAGAACGTAAAATCAACTCCTTATCTTTTTCTAACAAAAAAGTTACTAACAAGGTGGCACGAGTAGGAATTTCCTCAACAGAAGTCTCCAAGAAAATGGATAAATCTAAGCTCTGGGCAGGTAAACGATCCATTTCCCCGTTAGCACAGCCACCTGTCTCCGAGTCTAATGCCCGATTTTCTCTGACTCCAACAGGCAGATAATACAATTTAGATAGAATTATAGAATCTGGTTCAGGTATTTTTAATACATCCTTCAAATATTTGGTAAACAAAATACTCGGAGAGAGGTAGTGAGTTCGGGGGAAATTTAACAAGCGGAGATTCTTCATTCGAAGTGCGTTCTCAAAAATTTCATCATGACGATGCAGCAACAGGGAGTCTTGGACAGAAGACGCCAAGACTCCCTGAATTGATGCAATTTGACCATCAGTTTTAGCTTTAAAATTTTCAAGAATTCTTCATCTGTCCTGATGATCAGCCAACATAGTCACAGTCTCTTGTGTAAATTTAGAAAGCTTCATCAAAGAAGAGTTCGACGACAGTTCAGTTCTAGAAACAATCTGCCAGATATCCTGAAGCGATACATCTTTCGGAGGTTTGGGAACATCAGTGGTTGAGGAAAATTCAAAAGGAAGAGGTAATGTAGCAACAACAGAGTTTACCTTTAAGAAGGAATCAGGCAATTTAACAAATTTGGGTAAGTTTCCGTCCACAGAGCTGTGAAGGGAGCCTATACCCTGTGTTAACAGCTCATTGCTGGGTGGGGACACAACCCTACGTGGTTCAGGAGACATTCCCACAGATGCAGGACTAGCGGAAATGGAGGACTCCAACGGTGATTTAGCAGCAGGGGAGGATGCCATGATTTAAAATGATTGTCCATGGGACCAACCACCTTAACTGCTTTTCCAGAAGACATAGATGATAAAGAAGGTTTCTTCTTACGTTTCCCCATAAACGCAGATTACAGAGTCCAAAACGGTGGGTGCTCCGTAGGGGTGCCAAAGGGGTGGAACCTGCCCCTTTGGACACGCCCCCTTCAGAGCACACGCCCTCGGGCATGCGCCCACGGTGCGCGTCCCGCGGTGGAGGCTCGGTCTTATAGCCCGCTCTGCTCACGTGCTCCTCAGTGCTCACCGGGATTGAGCAACGACTCCACTCCAATCAGGAACAAAAATGTAAAAGGTAAAGCACATACTCCGCTTTTATCTTCTAATTATGATAATTTTTTGCAAGCTAAATGATACATTTCTGTTTTCCTCTTTCTCCCCCTTGCTTTCTATTGTATATGGCCATGTAAATGCTTTGAAGTTTGTTTAAATTAGGCATTGGGACTGAAGTCTGGGGGAAAGCATGTTTGGTTTCTTGCTTTTAGTTCAGCGTGATTTTCCAGGAGGACCATTCTCTGATTACATCCTCTGCTCCGCTCTAGATGTTTGTGAGAGCAGGAGAGTACTGTAACTCTGCATATTAAGAAAGGGATAATGATTCTGATGCAGGTTGTAATAATGCTGATAATTTATTCTGAATGGGTGCTGTCCTGAAGAGCCCCACTGCACAGGCAGGGAAGAGGAAATGATGTAGAGATTAAAGCAATGAGCTGGGAGCAAGAGAAGCCAGTGTTCAAATTCTGCTTCTGCTACTGACACTCCTTGTGATCTTGGGCAAGTTACTTTATTTTCTATTGCCTCAAGTACCACGTTGGGAATGTAAGCTTTTTGAGGCAGGGACAGATACCTGAATACTTATAACCATTGTATAGTGCTGCATATGCCCAGACGTGCTATAAAAATTAGTTTAAAAAAAAGAGAGAGACTACCATCTGTGAGAATGGAGGAGCAAGATGTTGACTATAAGTAAAATAGCTGCTGTGTCTGGCCCCTATTCCCCCTGGAAGCCGGTGTGTAGGGTACGGGCTAAACAGGAAAGCATTCTGCTACCAGATGGGGAACCAGCTTAGGCCTCTGTCCAGCAACAACCATGGCCTGCCTCTTTGGTCACCTCCACTCAACAAGCTAATGTGGATGGAGCTCACGGTGACTAGCTGATATTGAAATAGGCCTGTTGATAGATGGATGGCTGAGTGCCTTCTAGGTCATGGTCTCAATGCCTCATATAGGAATTGGATTGCTTCTTTTGTTTGCGTTTCCTAAAGGGCTCTGCCTCTTGAGGTTCTTTTTGTAACATGAATAAAATAAGTTTCATTCTGTGAAGTCAATGAATACCTCTCTGCTGGACATATTTTTAACCCCACACTTGGGTTAATGAATCCCATGGAACATACTTTTAAAAATATTCATCTGACCATTGAATTTTTATGTTTCTGAGGTTGAAAAACACTCATGTCCTATAGACCAGTGATTTCCAGATTGGAGTCGCAAAATCCTCATTTTGGGTCATGACCATGGCTGGACTCCCTCTCCCCCCTCCCCTCACCCCAATACTACAGCGCCATTGATCTGCCCAGGCTGGAAAGCTATAACTTGACCTGTGTGGGTTCAGTGGGAGGTGTAAGCTGTAGTAACATCCAATGCTGCAAGTCGTCCTGGAGTAGAAGCATGGGAAGGAAGGCAGGACTGGGGTAATTTGTTATTTGGAAATGCTAAGATGAGATCACGACCGGGAATCTTTTGAAAAGCACTTTATGAAACCACAAGCAAGGCATGACAGATATTAGATAGGGGTCTGCAGCATATGGATATACGTCTGTAACATCAGTATGTGAGATTTAAAGAAGAATATGTCAGCAAAGTATGTATAGCATTCTGCTTTCAAGAGGGGAGCTTTCTTTAAGACATGTAATTGTGCAACACAGTCAGGCATAAAATAGTCCCCAGAGTCTTTACCAGTGAAAGGAATGTGCATCAGGGTACTCTTGATGAAATTTATAGACACCCTAAGGCAATACATAAAGTGCACCACATATCCATTAACTTTGTCATGGTAAACAACACTAAATCTCAGATGACTTTATTGGAATCTGATTCACGATATAGTCCCTTGCTTCTATTTTTAATGTCTCTAAAGATTTTATCTACTGAAGCCATCAAATTGAGATGTGATTTGAACAGAACTGTAACACATCCAATGCAAAAAAATATTTCAAGACCAGGTCATGAAGCACTGTATGCAATCGAGGCTCAATGTAAACCTTTTGTTTGTCTCCAAAGAAAAGATTCCTTTGGAAGAAAAATCAAAGAGCAAGCTTGTCGTTCTCAGTGTAGTGCAGCTAGCCACCAACAGATTTTTAAAAATATAATTATTTATATTGGCACTGTACATGGTGCCCTTTTCCATGATCATACAACACATTTTAATAAATTCCTGTCTTGAAAAAGTTTACAATCTTTGTGCCTTCCTGTAACAACAGGATTTGCTCAGAGTCTAGGCAAATGTGACTGGCAAAAGCAGGAACTTGAATACAGATGTCTGGGTTACAGAGATACCCTCTTTTTTTCCTCAGTGATTGCTGCTGTCACCCCTTCATGCTTCCTCTCTCTTGCAAAACAGTGGGACGGTGGCAGTATCACTCACTCTCTGGGTGCAGAGATTGTGAGTCAGCATACACTGAACCCCCACACTGACATCTCCTTCATCTGCTTCCATATTTCATTTTTAAACATGAAGCCCATGCAAAGCGAATTTGGAATCACTGAGGTAATAGAGTGCATACTGGCTAATAGTGCCCATATGCATCTGCTGCAAGATCTAAGGTGATCTCACTACAGGGAAGTGAAGGGGTGGGGGTGGGTACTTCAAGAGATCAAAATAGGGTGGAGGGGCAGCATTGATGATGGCCTTCAGGGGTATTTCTGTACCCTCTTATCCTTGCAGCTTGGCACCCTTTTAGATAATTTAAATATGTTTCTGAAATCATGTCTTGGAGAGAAAGGAGTAATACCTGGAAAAAGAGACTCGGAGTGTTGCAGCTCCATTTCTATCAGGTGACTTGTTCATCTTTGTGCCACAGTATGGGAGTGAGTTGTATGGTTAATCTGCACATAATTTTAAGCTGCGTTAAATAAGGGCAGTTTTCAGACAATAAATATCCCTGGGTAGTTCATTATTTACCTGGAAATTGTCCTCATACTTATTTTCACTGATGTTTGATAATGCGGATCAGTTTCAAAGCTAAACAACCAGAGGCATTGCTGCAAAACTGCTACACTATTATTCCTGCTGCTTGCTGCATTTCTGTACACAATCATCTGCTTCTGCAGGGGATCATAAAATGCTAAAAACGGGAACTTGCTATAGATGTTTTATTCTCATTATGATCTCTTCTTTTGAACCAATATTAAGCTATTGTCCATAAAGCTTTGAGACCACACAGCACCCTTTTTAGCATACTCTCCAATACAAGGGATCATGACTTGCAAATTATTCAGTTCATTTTGAGAGCAAAAATAGCCACTAGAATTGTATATGATGGGGGTTATTTTAGAAGTCCTGTTGATGCTTTGAACATCTGAAAATGGGCATAGAGACATCCAAAGCACAGAGATATCTCTAGAGCCATTTTAGAAGCTGGGTTTGTGGACATCCTGCGCATGAGGATGTCCATGTCTGAACAGGGGCATGGTGGAGACATGGCTGGGACATTCCCAAGAACCTGGACATCACTGCCTGATCTCAGAAATGTCCTGGACGAATGGAGCCATGTCTAAGTTTAGACCTGCTCCAGGCACGAATAAACATTGGGAACGTGCTTGTTTTGGCTGAAGAACATCCAGAGCAGGGCTGTACCAATCATGAAATGGATCCTGTGCGACTTGCACATCAGGCACCCCTCCCCCCGCACCTCCATCTAGCCATTTCTATTTTTGACATCAGGGCCTGTATTTCTAAAAGATGCTCTACTGGTTTTCACTGCTACAGTTACAGTTTAATTTTATTTGATATACCGCCTATAGCCATTGCAACTAGGTGGTTAACAGAAGAAAACAACAATGAGGATAAAACAAAAGAAAAGTGCAAGGAAAACTAAACAGGGAGTGTGAGAGGACAAAGGATGAGGAGATAGAAGGAGAGCCTAGGTTACAGTGCAGGTTACTGCCTCTTCCATCTCCCCATTAAACGATGCTGGCCATCCTTTGGCCTTTTTTGTTACTCTTTTTTTTATTTGGGCTTCAAAAATGGTATTTTTACATAATGTCCATGCCTCATAAAAATTTTGACCATGACAATAGATCATTTTATTTCTTTTTCTAATTTCCTAATTTTATCATAATCTTCCTTTTTCAAATTAAGTGTTGCACCAGTAATTTTTCTTTTTCTGTCTTCCTTTCAGAGGTGACAAATTTGATCTTATTGTGATCACTATTACTTAGCAGTCCCACCACCATTGCTCCCTGCACCAGGTCCTGTGTACAAGCAAGGACTAGATCTAAAGTACTTTCAACTCTGGTCAGTTCCTGGACCAAATGCTCCATGAAGCAGTCATTTTTGGAACTGAGAAACTATGGGGAATGTTTATTAAAGCAAGCAGTATGGGGTTAGTACATGATATTGACACCATACTAAAAAGTAGAACAGGGCCCCATGCTTAAAACCATGTGTTACCCTTGCAGCATGTGTCAGGGAGGAGACTGGGTGAGATGGGGGCATTCTGACTATGGAATTTGTAGCCCATGCTACCTGCACTTGGCACATGTATGTGGGTATAACTGATGTCACCTCAGTGGATGGGGTTAGTTGCTCCATTGCCTGCACCATAATAAATGAAGGGGGATGGATGTACCTGCTCCCTGCATTTAGTACAAAGTCCAGCAATGGTAAAGTGGTCCAAATGTGCATTACTGACATGGAGCTTAGTAAACATTCCTCTTTATGGCCCTAGCATGTCTTTGAGACATTTACCCAGTGAGCATGAGGCTAAATTAAATCTCTTATTATTGAATTACCAAATGTATTTTTTCTTTTTAAGTGCCGTCAAGTCAATGCTCATTCCTGGCAACCCAGCAGCCCCTAGGTTTTCTTGGCAGTATGACCAGAAGTAGATTGCCTTTCTTCTAAGGCAAAAGAGGGTTAAGTGTCTTGCCCAAGGCCACAAGGAATGCTAGTGGGAATCAAATTCTGATTGCTTGGTTACCAAGCCAGTGCTCTAACCATTAGGCTATTCTTCCACTCGCCAAATTTATTAGATTTCCTAATTTTTGTTAGCTTCTCACTGTCTTTCTTTTTCTCCTGTCCGGTTGGACAGTAGTATACCTCCATAAATATGCTCCTCTCCATCACACATGGGATTTCTATCCATAAAGATTTCATATTGCATTTTGTTTCCTGCAGAACTTTTATCCTATTTGACACTATGCCATCCTTAACATATGGTACCACCTCCCTACCAATTTGATTAACTCTATCATTTCTATATTATTTGTACCCTGGTATCATAGTGCCCCATTAGTTGTCCTCTTACCAGGTCTCTGAGATGCCTATCATGTCTCACCCTTTATTTACTGCCATATAGTCTAACTCTCCTATCTTCTTTTTTAGACGTCTGGCATTCACATACAGAGAATTTAAAGAATGTTTTTTATTTTTATTTATACCCTGTGTAACAGTTGAGAGAATCATTTGGAATGATGTATCTCTGTCTTTTGTTTAAATACTTAATGCGCTACTTCAAGTTTTATCATAACCTCCTATTGGGATATTCTAACGTCTATGTTTTGCCAGTATCTCTTGAAGTTACCTTATTTGGAATCATGCACTCCTGAGCAACTGTCTGCTTACCTCTATGTTCTAATTTAAAAGCTGCTCTATCTCCTTTTTAATGGTTAGTGTAAGCAGTCTGGTTTCAAGGTTAAGGTAGAGTCCATCCTTTCAGAACAGGGCCCTTCCTTCCCCAGAATGTTACCAAGTGCTTAGGAAATCTACATCCCTTCTCTCTGTACCATTATCTCATCCACACATTGAGACACCAGAGCTATGCCTGTCTCTTGGGTTCTGCACATGGAATGTGGAACCGTACCCTGGGGGGTTCTGCATGTCAGCTTTTTGCCTAAAAGACTAAATCTGGCTTCCAGAACCACCCTTCCATACTTTTTGATGTCATTGATGCTCACATATACCTTGACCATTGGCTCTTCCCCAGCACTTCTAAAATCCTATCTAGGGGTCATAATATAAAACTCCAAAGGATAGAATTAGAAGCAATAAGGCACATTTCATAATGGGACGTGTAAGTGCAATCTGGGATGTCAAAGTCAGAATGTCTGAAAAAAAAAGCAGGCATGTATAAGTTCAGGCACAATTTCAGAAATGTGGATGTGCCTGATTTGCGCATGTATCAAATGTCTATATTGATGTCTCCAGGATAGAATTTCAGAACCAAGATGTCTAATAGCATAATGGTTAGAGTAGAGGCTTAAGAGCAGTGTTCAAATCCCAGTATGAGCTTTTGTGATCTAAGGCTAATCACTTAATTCTCCATGTTATCTACACTTTCTGTGTCTTTTAAGATGAAGACAAACACTTTCCTGATGCTTATTCATGCCTGGAGCAGGTATAAACATTGATGTGCCTGCAAAGGTTTCTCAGATCGAACGGGAATATGTAACTACATTGCCACTCCCTGGGCATGCCTCCGCCACACCCCTGTGCCTACTTGGATGTCCTTGCACCGGAGACATCTGCACACATCATTTGTGGAATGACTACAAAGATGCAATATCCATGTGCGTGTCTTCAGATGTCCAAATGGTGGATGAAATTTAAAGTGGACAAGTGCAAAGTTATGCACCTAGGAAAGAACAACCCAAACTATGGTTAAACGATGCAAGGTTCCACATTGGGAACCACTATCCAGGAAAAAGATTTAGGCGTCATCGTGGATAACATATTAAAACCCTCCACCCAGTGAGCAGCGGCAGCCAAGAGAGAAAATAGAATGCTAGGTATCATAAGGGAAGGAATGGAAAATAAAACAAAGGATATTATAATGCCTCTGTATCGTTCCATGGTGCGACTGCACCTTGAATATTGTGTGCAATTCTGGTCGCCGTATCTTAAAAAGGATATAGCATTATTAGAAAAGGTACAGAGAAGAGCCACCAAAATGGTAAAGGCGATGGAAGGATACTCCTATGAAGAGAGGCTAAAACGGTTAGGGCTCTTCAACCTGGAAAAGAGACGGCCGAGGGGAGATATGATAGAGGTCTATAAATTAATGAATGGAGTGGAACGGGTAAACGTAGATCGATTGTTTACGTCATCAGAATATAAAAAGACTAGGGGACATGCAATGAAGCTATAGGGTAACCTATTTAAGACTAGTAAGAGAAAATATTTTTTCACTCAACGTGTAATCAAACTCTGGAATTTGTTACCAGAGGATGTAGTAAAAGCTGTTAGTGTAGCTGGGTTTAAAAAAGGTTTGGACAAGTTCTTGGAATAAAGATCCATAAACCATTATTAAAAGGGACCCAGGATATCACTGCTTGACCCAATACAAGCATTGAGGAACCTGTGTCCTTTAGGGAGACTGCTAGGTACTTATGACCTAGATTGGCCATTGTTTGAAACAGGATACTGGGCTTGATGGACCTTGGTCTGACCCAGTATGGCATATCTTATGTTCAAATCATGACTCAGCCTTTCAAAATGACCCTCAATGTCAAGAAATAATTTTTCACAGAAAGATGTGGAATGACTTCCTGAAGTGAGAGATGGAAGCTATGGTAATGGACTTCAAGAAGGCATGGAATAAAAACACAAGGCCCTTAGTTGTTTAGCCCCATGGCATAGTGTGACCATATATTCCCGGGCCATGGCTAATTTCAGGTTATGTATTTCTTTAAGCTCCCAGTGAAGCAGTTTGTGAGATGCCTTGTATGAGTTTATGTTAGAAACTCCTAGAGTTCTCTTCTGTAGAGAGCAACAGCAATGTATAGCAGGAATCTGAAGGATTAACACCTTACTTGGTGAGTTCTCAAAGTCAAAGAAAGTATCAGCATTCTACTGCACTCATAGACTGGGCTTTTCACCTTGCCCCTAGAAGGGAAATAGAGGATGCCTTTCCCCTTCTTCTAGTGATTATTTGGAGAACTGCGAGTAAGACCTATGCTGTTTCTGTGTAGAACAGAGTTCAGGAAAGTTGGCTTAACATCAGCTTAGAGTGAAATGGACATCAGCCCCACTAGTGTATGATGCCCTGTTCAGTTCCATAGAACTTGGAAAGGAATGTTGTGCTAGGGTCCACCAGAAGCATTGCTTCTACAACATGGTGCACTATGCTATTGTCTTTCTATGTGGGAAGATGCTCTTTAATTAACTGAAAATTGCCTGTGGATGGGAATCTATCACTGCCTTTGCTTCAGCATATAAACAGATGTTGTGGAACCACCACTACAGTTTTAGTCTAACCTTACTAGATAAAGTCATTTTCACCAGAGGAATAAGAGACTTAGCCATCTTCAAAGCAATCCCTTACAATGGAGCCCTGCCATGCCTCCTAGGGGTGTAGTCAGCCCAAAACAATGAGTGCTTCATCTTAGGTGGTTCCCTGCACCATCTGTTTGACTAAGGTTATTTAAGAACCCGGTTACCAAGGTGAGGATTGAAACTCACCCACTAAGCAAGGGTTGCAGTTGCAAAAAGGGAAAGCAATAACAAAAGCCTGACCTACTGACACTGCAGGTTGTGAGGAGAGTCAGTTGTTGTAGGACCGATAGCTAAAGGTCATCCTCCAAACCAGACTGCATGGGTTTCACATTCCCTGATCCTGATGAGGAGGAGAGAGGTTGCAAAGTTAACTGGATTGCTTCCTGTCTTAGTTAGCATTACTCTGCCCTACCTCCTTGCCTGTCTCTGGTGAAACCAGCAAAATACCTATGTAGATAACAAAGTAATTGTGTAATGTAGAGGGTAATTTTTTTAACAGGGCACCTAGACTGTGAAGACACAATGACAGAGATGTTGCACATTTACATTTACACTTGCTCTGAAGTAGACACAAGTTTATGTGAATCGACAGATGATGAGGATTCTTGTCCCCAGAAGCTCATGCCTCAATAAATTGGTTAGTCTATAACATTCCACCAGCCTGTCATTTTTGCTACTCCAGACTAACATGACTGCCCCTCTGGAAGTTTTTGTACTTCACTGTAAGTGTTTCTTTAGCACGCATGGTGGTCCCTCTTGCCACACCTGGTTCTGCTCCTGAACAACAGGAATGGGCCAGACTGATGATATTTTGCCACCCGGGGTTGGTACACCAGGCTACTTTTCCCCAGAGATGGCTGATTCAGTGTAATGAATTGGTGGTGGCAGGTACTACCTGAGAGCTGAAGACAGAGCCTGGGCAGGATAGCAGGCCAGTGGAATGCTAGCTTGGTTCCTTGGCTACAGTTGTGTTTTAGGCCAAGATGAAAACTGTACTGAGAAGGCGATGAGAGCATTTAGAATTAGACCCAAAAGGGTTATATGTGTTTCATGGTCTATACTTAACAAAACACAATAGCATGAGACATACAATTCAAGAAATATAAATGTATACAAAATCTGAGACATGAAAATTATTCAGAAATTTCCACGGTGTAGTGAGTTCATACCTTTGAAAAACAGAACGCATTTTAGGTGATAAAGCAACAAAAAAATATACTTTAATAGTCATGAAGGAGAATTCTAAAGTTAGAATATTATATAGTTTATATTATACATAGATTTTTTTTTATCTCTTTCAAGGAAGTGCTGATTTCTGGTGATCTAGCTGCCTCTGGATTTTCTTGGCAATGTATCACCAGAAGTAAATTGCCAAGCCTTTTTTTCCACGGCAATGGAGGGTAAAGTGACTTGCTCAAGGTCACAAGGAGTGCCAATGGGAATTGAACTCTAGATCTTCTGGGGTACTAGGCAGTTGCTTTAGCCATGGGCTACTCCTCCCTATAGATCTAATAGAAAACCATAATATTGCTTATAACTTAAATATTAAATGACATCATTATAAACCAAATTATAAATTAGGTTAAACGGATCCTGTTCAGGGTCTCTGTTTCTTCTTTTACTTGTAGTTATTCATTATCAGGAACTGAACATTCTGCGGTTAGACTGTAAGGTAAAAAAACACATTCTTTGTTTATCTATTCTTGCAATTTAATCTAAAATCTGTTATCACAGAGCCGATCAGGAACTTGCAGTCAAAGTTTCTTTCTGTGAAACCCATTTTTCTCTTCCTGCAGGCTATGTTTATCCTGACCAGCTCTGGGTGGTTTCAGCTATACTTCATTTCTTGTTAACAATCAATTAAGGGGGTGGTTAGATCATACTGGTTTAACGGTGTATAAAACCTTCATGGTCTGTAGTCTGAGGGGTAGATTGCTGATTGTCTGTATTACTTGTTCCGAGTTAAGACCAAAAAGAATCAGGCAAGGTGACTGAAGATGAAATGGCTGAACTTCCCATGACTGAGACTGCTGTTGATCTGCCTCTCTCCAAAGGCAGATTCACCATCAACACGCTGATCAGCACCGAGGACAGCAGCAAAGTTCACTATGCCCAACCTGACTCTGTCCCATATGACACTTTCCACTCCAACAACCTCACTCACAGCAGCACTTTGTACATGAGGACTTTTGGTTACAACACCATTGATGCTGTACCAGCTTATGACCATTACAACAATTCTGAAGTTCCCAGTGGGAGCAAGAAAGTCAGACCTACTCTAGCAGATCTTCACTCCTTCCTAAAGGTAAGAAATACAGAGATGCTAACAGGAAACACATTAACTATGGATGTTTTCTTTTCACATTTATACCAAAATACTATGGGTGTCCATTTTTTTTAAAGAGGGCTAGGCTGCTGAGAATTAAGCTCCTAAATTGGTCTCTCTGAAAATTTACTAGGGCTGAGTGTCTACATTTATGCTCAAAGTTTATGTGCATTTTAAGTTGAAAACTTTGGCTCCTAGGTTTGACTGAAAATGGACAAACTTAAGCACAGGCCACCAGCACTGAATATCTGGGTCAGCTGATAGCAAAGAAGATACCCAAGCTGTGGCTATATTCAGCCGCTGCTTGGTTATCACTAGGTGCCACCCCTGGAAAACCCCAGTACTAGTTGGCTAGCATTGGGGTATGCAGCAGTGGCACCCGCAGATATTCAGCGGCACTAAGTGTTAGTGCTGCTGAAAATCACAATCAGCACAATTAATGTGTTTAACAAGTCTGCTGACTATGTTAATCGCTTTGAATCTTTTAGAGAAATGGCTTGCTATTCAAGGAAGCCAGGGTTCAAATCCTGCTTCCCCCACTGACAAGCTTTGTGACCTTGGGCAAGTTACTTCACTCTCTATTGTCTCAGGTTCAACTTAAAATATGGGCTCACTTAGGCAAGGAAATAATTCATGTAGCTGAATGTAATATGCTTTGAGCTTGAATTTGGTAAAGATGATATTAAGTTTAAAATCCAAGGGGGGGGGGGCATATTTAAAGGCATTTACATGGTTTGCAGACCTGTAAACCGTGTAAATGCTGCTGAATGTGATATTCAACGGCACTAGCATAGTTAGTGCTGCTGGCTATCCGTGGATGCTGCCGCTACACGCCCTGATGCTAAGTGGTTAACATTGGGACATGTCGTGGGCATTGTGGAGTGGAATGGAGGCAGCACCCATTGCTAACCAGGCAGCAGCAATACTGAACGAATATCATGATTTCCTCTCCTTGGGTGCCGTAAAGATTGTCTCTACAACCCAGGTCTCAGAAGACTTGACTCAAAGATCAAACTGGAGACCACTGCATTGAGCCACTGGGCCACTGTGCTAACTCTGGTGCATATTTCTTATACAGAGCAGATATGAATTGGGCACAGCTTACTAAACTTAGTTTATTTATCTTCATCTGATACACTGCAAGGGCAGTAGCCCCAATTCTAAGGAGGGAAGCCTAGCTGTCACTCGGTTCCAACATCTACCGAATAATATAGAATACATTTTTGCCAGGCTCCAAAGAGAGATGAAGTCTGTGCATCTTGGTTAAGAACATTTTGGGCCAATATTCAAAAATCTTTTCAGATAGCCGGAGGGGGGGGGGGGGGGGGCGGGTTATTTGGATAAGGGTACTAAGTGGAATATTCAACAGCACTATATGCACAGTGCTGCTGAATATCTCCACAGACCACCTGCAGCACTATCCAGTTAGTGCAGGGGCAGATCAAGGGTGATAGCTCCACTATCCGGATAAGCATGGACCTTACCTAGATAGCGTGATCTTCAGTCAGCACTTATCCATATAACTTAGGCCCATGAAAAGCTGGCCTAAGGTGCTATCCAGATAAGTACTGACTGAAAATCTCCACCATCTAGATAAGGTTGGCACTTATCCAAATAGCACCAGTCAATCCGAATATTCAGCGACAGTGGATATTCCGGGTACTGCTGTTGAAGATCTTGCTGATATTTAAATGCAATGGCTGATGACCATGGTGTTTAAATATCAGCTGAGTTGAGGGGGGAAACCCAGTGATAGTGTTTGAGAGAACTATCGGAGTGCCAAGAAAACTCAAATAGAATGCTAGGTATCATAAGAAAAGGAATGGAAAATAAAACAAAGGATATTATAATGCCTCTGTATCGTTCCATGGTACGACCGCACCTTGAATATTGTGTGCAGTTCTGGTCGCCGTATCTTAAAAAGGATATAGCATTATTAGAAAAGGTTCAGAGAAGAGCCACCAAAATGGTAAAGGGGATGGAAGGATACCGCTATGAAGAAAGACAAGTGGAAGGCATAGGGAAAGTGGCAAGCAAGATAGTTTATGGGTCATTATACAGCAGCAGCAGTCAGCGTTTTTGAATATGGCAACTGAAATTTAATTGTAAAAAATGTCGGGTCATGCATTTAGGCTGCAAACATCCAAAGGAGTGGTACTGTCCACAAAAGAAGAGTGGGACCTAGGCACAGGAAGCGTGGCAGCTAAGTGTTGAGGCATTCTCAACAAGCCCCCATGTAGTTAGCATGGTGGGATGCACCTCACCGTGCAAAACCTGAAACCACAATTAACGCAGATTGCATTTACCACTACCTAGTGAAATGGCAATAAGTGCACCCATGGTAGCAGCAACCTTGATGAATAATGCATGCTAATGACACCTGCATTAATCACAATGCACAGGCAACATCCATTTCCTGCCCCTGACCTGCCCACTCACACGCTAAGCAGTTAGCATGAAACTTTTACTGCACTGGCAGTTTTAGCAAATGGTAACAGTTATCGCAGTACAATGCTAAACTCTGTGCTGACCATTGGCACGCTTTAGTAAACATGCCCCATAATGCGGTCAGTAGCGATATTCAGTCCACTGTCTGTATAATGTAGGACAGCCTTTCTCTGGTCTAAAGTTATCTGGATAGCAGACTGACTGAATATTGCCACTTTCTTCATTGACAAGCAGGAAAAAAGTCCTCATGTATGGGTGATGTCATTCAACGGACCCCAGGGCAGAAGCATTCCCAGCTCCTTCTAGAAGCTTTTGGAAGCCCCACACTGCATGCACGCATTTTCCCACCCACTGCCATTGTGCTGTCTTATGCTCAGTCTGTTTTTTTCCATGGAGCCCCACAGACGCTCTTTTTCTTCACCATGTGAGAATAGCATTTTTGCTGTTTGATCAAGCTTTTCTGCTTAATTCCTACCTGCCATCACATGTGTTATCTAGTTGCCTTCTTAGTTTCCTTAGTTTAGAGCTTTCTTGCAGATTAAAGTTTCGTTTCTTTTCTTCGGCACCTCAGCCCCCTTAGGTGTTGGTGTTTTGGCCAGAGTTATAGCAAGAAGATAAACTCAAAATAAACTTAACTACCTTTTATACTTCAATAGAGGAGGGTGACCTGCATGGAGTGGCAGGTACACCCTAAACAAAGGCATAGAGGGGGCTCACCTGCATGGAGCGGCGCGTATACCTACTGCTACTACTGATCATTTGTATAATGCTATAAAGTGTACACAGCACTGTACAAACACATGTAAGAGATGGTGCCTGCTCATCAGAACTTACAATCTAATCAAGACAACAGAGCAGCTGAGGACAAGGATACATCTAGGGGAATGGTAAGGAAACATTGGAGACTAAGTGGAACAGGATCCAAAAGCAGCCTTGAAGAGGTGAAGTTTCAGCCTGGATTTGAAAAGGGCCAGAGATGAAGCCTGATGGACAGACTCAGGTAGTTTATTCCAGGTATAAGGAGCAGCAAGGTGAAAGGGCCAAGTCTGGATTTAGCAGTAGAAGAGAAGGGCACAAATAGAAGTGCTCTGCCAGAGGAGCGGAGTTCAAAAGGAGGAGTGTAAGGAGAGATAAGAGAGGAAGGGTAAGGAGCAGCAGCAGAAAGAGTGCACTTATAGGTCAGTAGGAGAAGTTTGAACTGGATACAGAAACGGATAGGGAGCCAATGAAGCAACTTGAGAAGAGAGGTTATATGAGCATATCCAGGCTGGTAGAAGATTAGCCATACAGCTGAGTCTTGAACAGATTGAAGGGGGAGAGAGATGATTCAGAAGGAGACCAGCAAGAAGGAGGTAGCAATAGTCTAGGCAGGTCATCAAAGAGTGGATGAGTGTTTTAGTAGTATGTTCAGAAAGGAAGGGCAAATTTTGCCAATGTTATACAGAAAGAAACGACAGGTTTTAGCTATCAGTTGGATGTGTGTGGAGAAGGAGAGGGAGGAATCAAAGATGACTCCAAGGTTGCAAGCCGAGGAAACAGGGAGGAGTAGGGCATTATCCAAAGAGATTGAGAAAGGAGGAAGGGGAGAGATGGGTTTAGGGGGAAAAATAAAAAGTTCCATTTTGGCCATGTTCAATTTCAAATGGCGGTGAGACATCCAAGTAGCAATGTCAGATAGGCAGGCCTGGATGACTGGAGAGATTTCAGATGTAGAGAGGTAGATCTGAGATTCATCAGCATAAAGATGGTGCTGAAAGCCATATGAAGAGATGAACATACCAAGGGATTAGGTATTGAGAGAGAAAAGGAGTGGGCCCAAGACAGACCCTTGGGGTGCACCAACTGAGAGTGGGCTAGCAGTAGAGGAGGATCCACCAGAACAGACACTGAAAGTACGATGGGAAAGATAAGAAGAGAACCAGGATAGCACAGAGCCCTTAAAATCAAGTGAGGATAAGGTAATGAGAAGGTGGTGGTCAACAGTGTCAAAAACAGCAGAAGGGTCAAGAAGGATGAGGATCAATTAAAGTCCCTTGGATTTTGCCAGGAACAGGTCACTGGAGACTTTGGCGAGAGCTGTTTCAGTAGAATGTAAGGTATGAAAGCCAGATTGCAAGGAATCCAGAAGGGCTTGAGAGGAGAGGAGAGAAAGTCAAGGCAATGGCGGTGAATCACACATTCAAGTTGTTTAGAGATGAAGGGGAGGAGGGAGATGGGTCAATAGTTAAAAGGGCAAGTAGGGTCAAGAGAGGGATTTTTAAGGAGAGGTGTGACCACAGCATGATTAAAGGCTGCAGTGACAGTTGCAGTGGACAGAAATAGATTAAGAATATGAGAGATAGAAGGGATTAGAGTGGAGGAGATAGAGCTTAGTAGACAAGTGGGAATAGGATCAGAGGAGCAGGTAGTGAGTTTGGAGGAGGAAAGAACGTGTGTGGTTTCCTCATCAGAGATCATAGAAAAGGAAGAAAGGATAGCAGAGGTTGAGGGGAAAAGTTGGGAGTGAAGGGGGGAAGAGGGGAAGGAGCTGACCTTGTGGGGAATTGGAGTGTGATCTTGTGGACTTCATTATGGAAATAGTGAGCCAAGGTTTGGGCAGAAAGGGAAGGAAGGATCAGAAGCTGAGGCACCTTGAGGAGAGAGTTGAGAATTGTAAAGAGACGGTGAGGATCAGAGGAGAGTTAGTTAGGTGAACATAATAGTCTTGTTTGGCAAGTGCTATGACTGATTGGAAGGAGGCAGGCATGAATTTGAAGTGTAGAAAGTTTGCAAGCATACGGGATTTGAGCCAAGTATAGTCAGCTGAGTGGGCACAGAAATATAACGGGTAGTGGAAGACAGCCAGGGCTGAGATACAGTATGCCCCACAGAACATGGCATGGGTGGGGCAAGAGCATCCAGAGCAGAGGAGAGTGCAATGTTATATGAAGCCACTGCCTTATCAACAGATTCAGATGGCATAGTGGAGGAAAGAGATAGTGAGACAGTAGTGGGTCAATAGCATGAAGATTTCTAAAGAGGTTGGAGGAGACTGGGTGAGGTTGAGGCAGAGGGTTTTGAAGAATGAAGCTTAGCAGTGATGGTCAGATAAGGGAAGGACTGGAGGTACAGAGTATAGAGGGTAAGCACTTAGAGAAGATGACAAGGTTGAGGCAATGGGCATGCCGGTGAGTGGGGGCAGTAGAGCAAAGCTGGAGGTTGAATGAGAAGGTAAGGGAAAGGAACTTTAAAGCATAAGGGTCAGAGGAGTTATCAACATGAATGCTAAAATCCCTAAGAATAAGGGAGGAGGAAGGTGAGTCCAGAAAGAAGGAAAGCCATGAGTCAAAGTCAGGAAAAAAAGTAGAGGTGGACTTGTCAGGAAGTCGATAAAAAAGAGCTATCCAAAGAGGTAGTGGGATAAAAAGGCGGATGGAGTGGACTTCAAAGGAGGAAAAGGAGTGAGACTGAGGCAGAAGGAGGGGTTGAAATTGGCAGGAGGGAGAGAGTAGAAGCTCAATGCCACCACCATGACCAGTGGAGCGAGGTGTGTGGGAGAATTGATAGCTGCTGTGACAGAGAGCAGCAACTGAAGCTGTCTTATGGGAGGAGCCAGGTCTCAGTCAGAGCAAGAAGATGGAGAGCATTTGAGATAAAGAGATCATGAATAAAGGCCAAGCTTATTTGAGATGGAGTGTGCATTCCGCAAGGCATATGAGAAAGGGAGAGAGGAGGGGGAAAGCAGAGGGATATCAATAAGATTTGAGCAATTGCATGAGGATCTGATATGGGAGTGTGAGAAAAGTCTAGTGGGGCCAGGGATGGGATTGATATCACCAGAAGACAGAAGGAGAAGGAGAAGGAGTAGAAGAGTGTGAGGCAAAGAAGAGACAGCACAGCATAAATAGGTTGTTTGAAAGAAAGGAGAAGGCTGAATGAGAGGGAAAAATGGTGAAGCTCAAGAGCTGATGAAAGGATAGATGACAAGATGCTGGGAGAAGAGGGGGATGGTAAAAGGGAGATAATAAGGAAGGGGGGCTGGAGGCTTTTGGTTTGAGGGGAGAAGATTAGGGAGTGTTAACAAAAGAAAAAGAAAATGATGTGGAGCCATAAGAGAACTGAAGAGGAGAACAGAAGTCAGTAGAAATATATGAAGGATAGGAATGAGAGAGATCTCAGAGGATTAGGGTGCAACGGTGAATAATAGTGGTAATGAGCACAGGATAGATGTAAGGGAATGCTAGCCATGGGGTGGGTGGGCTGAGGGGTGGGAGGGAAGGATAATAAGACAGAGGAGGAACAAGAGAGACTATTACTACTGTGCATTTGTATAGCGCTACAAGGTATAGCTGAGAAAAGCTGAAAAATATTACAAATGAGGTAAAAGAGAACACTAACAATGATAAATAAATATAAATATATAGAGGCAGACAGGACTCACAAAGCAAGCAGTTTCAATGTGTGAACCAGAGCTTGTAAGGGAGCTGCTCTCTTCCCAGTTGAGAGAGCAGCAACAGAGAGCCGCAATGCTCTGCATGGTGCAGAAGCTAATCGGGCAGCAGTGATATTGAGCCACTGCCTGGATAGCTCCCACAGGTAAGGATATTCAAGGTTTTCCCCTGCCTATCTTTACCTGCATGTCGCTAACTGGGAAGTGGTTCAATATTGCCACTGCCCGGTTAGCAAGGGTGCCGCCTCCGCTCTGCCCCAGAACACCCGTGACATGCCCTGATTCTACACTGATAAGCATCAGGGCATATCATGGTGTGTAGCGGCGGAACCAGGGGATATTCATTGGCACTAACTGTGTTAGTGCCGATGAATATCCCTCTATAGCAGCATTTACATGGTTTACAGGTTTTTAAACCATGTAATTGGCATTCAATATCAAGCCCTATGTTACTATGGCTCTGTACATTCTTTTTGTGAAAATAGAGTCATTTGATTTTGCTGTGTCTAATTTTACAGATGATATGTCACACAAAGTTGCCATCCAATTTAAGAAGTGTTCCAGGTGCTCAAGGACCATATCCATGATGGATACTCATAGTTATTGTCTTCAGTGCTTGGGACCTGATCATAAGCCCTTGTAATTTGTGTTTATAGATGACAAAAAAAGGGCTAATGATTGTTAAAAACAGCATAAAATTGTTTTTGGTGTTTCTAAGTCCAATCTATAGACATTGGAATTGGTCTCTGTGGCTCCAAAGGCTACATTGGATGTTAGTGGTGCATCGACATCAAGGATCTCTAGTGTCTACTCAGAGCTGAGCACCCATAGAACCCCAGAGCATTGGCTATTTATTGATGTTTGCCTGAAGGTGAAGAAGGATTTGACTTTGTGCACTGGTGTCAAAATCTTCCGAAGCATGATGTCCAGAGCAAGGAGGGTACACAAGAGTGCCGTGCTAAGCAGCCCCCAAGGGAGGAGAGCTCATCCTCTAGGACATTGGGGGGGGGGGCAGTGACAGCCTATTGAAAACTGAGATCAATCTACCCATATTCTCATCAGATTCCAGGAACATTGGTTGATGCCATTGTAGCCCGCTACCTTTGGAAATGGCAAACCTGGAGAGATGTCTTCTGAAGGCTGTCAAGGAAAGAATAATGATGTTGTCCAACATGCAGCAAGTCAGTGCCTTGATGATGGCTGCACTAGTATCGACGGGTATCCAACCTATCCTTAAAAAGCATAGAAGGTCTATGGGAGAGGCATCGGCATTACAGCATTGAAGGACCTCAACTCTGGAGCCTACCTGGCCGATTCCTAGAAAACCATCTGTGCATTGATACTCCTGAAGGAGCTCCCATTCCCCAAAGCGCAAGAGAATCATCCAGGCTGAGATTCAGAAGTACTTTGACTTCCTCTTTGAGTCTGAGTCAGAAGGCTGGTTCACGGATAAGGAGTCTGAGGTCGTGTCGGAGTACAGGTCCCCAGAACTCCTTCTGAATCTTCTCCTCTTCATGAGAGGCAAAATTCACCTCTTGAGTTCACAACTTTTCAGGATTTTGTTCAGGGTATAACTAAACATAGAAACATGACGGCTGAAAAAAGGCCATATGGCCTGTCTAGTCTGCCCTTCCATATTGACTACTATAATCCCTTTTTTTTCCTCTAGAGATCTTCAGTGTTTGTCCCATGCTTTCTTGAATTCAGATACTGTCTTCATCTCTACTACCTCCACTAGGAGACTATTCCATGCATCTACCACTCTTTCTGTAAATAAATATTTCCGCATATTACTCCTGAGTCTGTCCCCTTTAACCCATATCCTATATCCACTCATTGCAGAGCTTTCTATCAATTGAAAGAGGCTCTCCTCCTGTGTATTTATGCTATGGAGGTATTTAAATATCGCTATCATATCTCCTCTCTCTCACCTTTCCTTTAAAGCATACATATTGACATCTTTAAGTCTGTCCCCATATGGTTTGTAATGAAGACCACTGACCATTTTGGTAGCCATTCTTTGTACCGACTCCATCCTGTTTATATCCTTTTGAAGGTGTGGTCTCAAGAATTGCAGACAATACTCCAAATGTAGTCACACCAAAGACTTATACAAATGTACTATCACCTCCTTTTTCTTGCTGGCCATGCCTCTCCCTATGCACCCAAGCATCCTTCTGGCTTTCACTGTCACCTTTTCTACCTGTTTAGTCACTTTAAGATCATCAGAAACAATCACGCCCAGGTCCCGCTCTTCTTTCATGGACAGAAGTACTTCATCCTCTATATGTCATGTATTGCTATCTACCATGTCAGGATCATCATTGTTGGCTCCCCCGGTGATGGTTTCCCCCTCCTTTTTTTGGTGAGCTGATTAATGTATCTACCCCCATTTTTTGCTAAACTGCTTTGACCCTGTGAAAAGTGGCATATAAGTGCAGCTAAATAAATAAATACTGTACTGCTCCCTTGGAATCTTTGCAGCCCAAATGCTTAATGCTGCATTTTTTTTATGTTAAAACTTAATTGCCAAATTCTCAACCATTCTTCAAGCTTAGCTAGATCTCTCCTCATGTTATCCATGCCTTTCTGGGTATCTGCTCTATTGCAGATTTTGGTATCTTCTGCAAAGAGCCAAAGCTTACCTGATACCCTTCTGCAATATAACTTAAAGAATTTTTAAAAAGAATCGGACCAAGGACAGATCCCTGATGCATACAACTTGTAACATCCATCTCCACAGAGTGAGCTCCATTTACCTGTACCTTTTGTCACCTCACACTCAACCAATTTCTAACCCAGTCATTCACTTTAGGATCCTATTCCTAGGGTGCTCAATATATTTATAAGTCGCCTGTGTGGAGTGGTGTCAAAGGCTTTACTGAAATCTAAGTACATCACATCTACTGTAAGGCTCTACCTGTCTGGTCACCCATTCAAAGAAATTATCCCATGCTGCCTCGAATCCTGCAATCCATTGGATTCCAGAAACCTCAATATCCTCAATTTTAGCAGAGTTCCCATTAATTTACTCACCACAGAGGTCAGACTAACCAGCCTGTAGTTCTCACCTTCATTCTTACTTCCGCTTTTGTGTAAAGGGACCACATGTGCCTTTCTCCAGTCCTCTGGAACCACTCCTGACTCTAAAGAAGCTTTGAAAAGGTCAGACATTGGAGCTGCTAGAATTATCCTAAGTTTCTTCAATACCCTTGGATGTATTCCATCTGGCCCCATTGCTTTGTGTACTTTTAGTTTAGATAATCTTCCTGAACACAGTCTCCTGAAAATCGTTTAAGATTCCCTTCACTTCTGTTGCTATCTGTAGGTATTTTCTGAGGTCCTGCTCATGGCCCTTCATCTGTGAACATAGAACAAAAATATTTGTTAAGCAATTTCACTTTATCCTCGTTAGCTTCTAGATATTCCTCCCCTTCACCCTTTAGTTTGACAATACCACTTTTGCACTTCCTCCTCTCACTAACATATCTGAAAAATGTCTTGTCCCCCTCCTATTTTATTGCATTGGCTATTTCTTCTTATTTTTGTATCTTTGCTTTCCTGACTACTTTCTTGCTTCTTTAAGTTTTTCAAAATATTTATGCTTGTCTTCCTCTTTCTGTGATCTCTTATATTTTTTGAAGGCCACCCTCATTTTCTTCACCTTTTCAGCTACTTTTGAGAACCATTTTTGTTGAAATGTTATGTTATCTGCCTAGGGTATGGTATGGAATATAAATGCTTTTAAATAAATAAACTATAGTGGCCTCCTTTTCCTTTTAGATGTATTTATTTTTCTAACAGCAATGTTTGCTGGCCTTAAAATATCCCCTTTCAGTTTTGCCCATTGCTTTTTTACTTTCCCCCGCTCTTCCCATTCCACTAAGGGACTTCTTGAGGTATTGTCTCATCTTGGCAAAGCTAGTTTTCCTAAAGTCTAAGACCCTCGCTTTTGAATGGACTTTATCAGCCCTAGTCCTAATGCTGAACTGCATCATCTGGTGATCACTGAATGTGAGATAGTCTTCCTCTATAACATCAGAAACACTTTCCCCATTGGTAACACCAGTTCCTGTATGGCCCCTTTTATGTGTGAGTTCTATTAGCAGTTTCTGGAATAGTTTTCTCTGTAGAGAATCTAGGATCTCCTTACTTCTAGATGACACCACAGTAGGGGTATGGCAATCAACATATGGCATATTGAAATCACCTATCGGTAGCACTTCTCCTTTCATGGCAATACTGCTTATGTCTTCTATTAAATTCCTGTCCACTTCTTCTCCCTGTGATATGTATATCACATCAATACAAATGGATTTCCTGTTCCCTCTTCCTATTTTTACCCACAGGGCTCCCTTGTAAGCCCTGTAAGTCTATAGCTTTAATATTATTTTTTTACATATAGTGCCACTCCTCCTCCCCTTCTTCCTACTCTATCCTTTCTGTATAAAGTATAGCCTGGTAAAATTACATCCCAGTCATGGTTGTTTGTGAACCATGTCTCCCTAACCACCACTAAATCCAAGTCAACCTTTAATTGAAAAGCCTCAAAATCTGGGATTTTATTTACCATACTACGGGCATTTATGCACACTGTTTTTAAGATGTTGCCCCTTTTACCCATTTCTACAGAGATATTTAATGTTTAACTTACCTGGGGGTTTTCTTCACCCATCCCTAATGAATCTGGTTTAAAGCCCTCTTCAGTAGGTTAGCCAGTCTACTGCGGAAGACACGTTGACCCTTCTTGGAGAGGTGGATGTCATCTCTTTGCAGCCCTTAGAAAATCGTCACATAATCCAGGAAACCAAAATGTTCTTGATGACACCATCCACGCAGCCATGCATTCATCTCCAGAATGCAAGTTTCTCTGCCTTGGCCTTTATCCTCAAAAGGGAGTATTGACGAGAACATCAGCTGTGCATCTATCTGCTTTACCCTCTGACCCAGAGCCATGAAGTCACTCTTGATACACTTGGAGATATACGTAGCAGTATCATTTGTGCCAACATGGATGAGCAGCATCGGATAATAATAGGCTTGATGGGTCTTGGCAAGCTCTCTGTAACATCTTGGATTTTGGCATCTGGCAGACAACACACCTCCCTGGACATCAAGGCTAGTTGGGAGATGGCGCCTCTGTATCCCTCAGAAGTGAGTCACCAACCTCCACTACCTTTCACTTCCTTGTGATCACTGATTCTGAAAATTTGGGGTGCTTGAACTCTAGCTCTTCCTGTTCTTGGGATTTTTTCCACCTCCTCCACTTCCAGGGCTGCATACTGGTTCTTTAGTTCAAGAGCTGGAGGAGTTGGATTGCTGATTCTGCAGGCTCTGGTGACTTGTGTCCAATCCTCTTCATTCTGTAGCATTCTCTTTGGCAAAAATTGGCAAGAGAAAGCTAATGAGCTAGATGCTGATAATCTCACCTTGGATAGATTATCAAAATCTACAGCTGATCCTGCAAGGAAAAAGTCCTACAAAAAAACATTCTTCACTAGAAAGAAGAAATTCTACCCCTCCTATACCCAGCAAGGGCATCATTCAGGTCACTCTGCCCAAAAGGGTCAGCAACAACCTACACAAAGAAAAACAAAGGCTCCTAAGCCTCAACCGGCTCAGTAGACTCAGCCTCCACAGGGGCTTTGACTCCCATCTAGAGGTCAGAGCCTTCCATCATCCCAGGAAGGTTATGTTATTTTGCCCCCAGATGGGGGCAGATAACAAAAGAAAGTTGGACTCTGTCCATTGTAAGAGAGGGATACAAGCTTCACTTCCTCAGCATGCCCCCTCCTACAATGGTAAAACAGTTCAATTCTCAGACCTCTCTCAACTTTCAGTTAGATCACGAGGTCAATCTGCTTCTTGCCCAAGGGGCAATAGAAAAAGTACCTATTCATCAACAAGGTGCAGGTTTCTAGTCCCCCTTTTTCCTTATTCCAAAGAAAACAGGAGGGCACAGACCCATTTTGGACCTCAGAGAATTGAACAAATTCCTGTTCAAAGAGAAATTCAAAATGATTTCTCTGGGAACTCTACTGCCATACCTTCAGAGTCAGGACTGGCTTTGTTCTCTAGATGTCAAGGATTCATACACTCATCTTCTCATCCATCCAACTCACCGAAGGTTTCTTCGCTTTCTATTTCAGGGGAAGCACTACCAATACAGAGTTCTTCCTTTTGGCCTGGCCTCGGCACCAAGGGTGTTCACAAAAGGCATGGCTGTGGTGGCAGCATTTCTCCGCACCCTAAAAATATTTGTCTTCCCTTACTTGGACGATTGGCTCATTCGAGCCCCATCAGAGCCAGATGCCAGGTTTTCTCTATCTCGCACAATGCGTATCCTTCAATATTTGGGACTTGTCATAAACTTCCCAAAATCCAACCTAGCTCCCACTCAGTCTCTAGAGTTCATAGGAGCCCTGCTGGATGGGGCCTATCTTCCACAGTCCCGCTGCCTTCGCATTGTGCACTTAGCTTCCCAAGCAATGCTAAAGTCTCACCTCACTGCTCGGGAAATGTTACAATTGCTAGGCCACATGGCATCCACTGTGCATGTGGTCCCTTATGCCCGCCTCCATATGAGAGCAGCCCAGTGGACTCTATCCACTCAGTGAACTCAGGTTGTTTGTCAGACAAAATAGCAACCTCAGATCGTCTTATTTTGTCTCTCCAATGGTGGCAGTCACCCCAGAATCTGTTGGTGGGGTCCTGCTTTCAGCAACCCACACCCCAAGTAACTCTAACAACAGATGCCTCACAGGTGGGTTGGGGAGCCCATTTGCAAGGCCTCTCTACTCAGGGTTCCTGGACTCCACAGGAGACCGATCTACACATCAATCTCCTAGAGCTCAGAGCAATCTTTCTTGCTCTTCGAGTGTTTCACACCCAGCTCAACTACAAAACTGTCCTAATTCAAATGGACAACCAGGTAGCCATGTTCTATGTGAACAAGCAGGGTGGAACAGGCTCTCTGTCGCTCTGCAATGAAGCTTTGCAACTTTGGGCCCTCGCCAGAGAGCATCAGATTCATCTCCTTGCAGTGTATCTTCCAGGCATTCAAAACTCTTGGGCAGACAGACTCAGTCAAGTTCTGCTTCCACACGAATGGTCTCTCCATGCAGACCAGGTGGCCAAAATTTTCCAATTTTGGGGAACCCCGGACATAGACCTCTTTGCAAGTCCGCTGAATGCCAAACCTCCCCAGTTCTGTTCCAGAATTCCGGCTCAGGGTTGTCAGGCCAGGGATGCCTTCCTCCTCCATTGGGGTTGGGACTTTCTGTATGCCTTCCCACCCATTCCCCTAATTCCCAGAACTTTATTCAAGCTTCAGAGAGACAGAGGTCATATGATTCTCATGGCTCCACATTGGCCACGACAAGTGAGGTAATCTCTGCTCTTACATCTCTCTCAAGCTCCATCTCTGGAGTTAGGATCTGCCCCAGATTTCCTATCCCAGGAGGACGGGATGCTGTGGCATCCCAATCCCCAGTCTCTACATCTCAGGGTCTGGTTGCTGAAAGCCTAGAACTTCATGGTCTTAACCTTTCTCAACAAGTAAAGGATATCCTTTATGCTTCCAGGAAACCATCCACAAGACGCTCTTACGCTTTCAAGTGGAAAAGATTTACCATATGGTGTTCACAGAAGGGTCTTAACCCCCTTGCAATACCTCTGGAATCATTACTGGAATATCTCCTTCATTTGTCTAATGCAGAGCTTAAGACCAATTCAGTGAGAGTTCATTTGAGTGCTATTGCAGCTTCTCTCAAGCCTTTAAATGGGCAACCTATTTCCTCTCTCCTTCTTCTAACTAAGCCTCCTGTTAAGCCACCACCGGTGGCATGGGATTTAAATCTGGTTCTTGGCCAGCTCATGAAGCCGCCTTTTGAACCATTAGCTACTACCTCTTTGAAATTCCTTTCCTGGAAGGTTATTTTTCTTATTGCAATCATATCAGCACGTCGCAACAGTGAATTGCAAGCATTGGTGGCTGACCCTCCTTATACAAGGTTCCATCATGATAAGGTAGTCCTTAGGACTCATCCTCACTTTATGCCAAAGATGGTTTCACCTTTTCATTTAAACCAAGCAGTTTACCTTCCTGTTTTTTTCCCAAGGCCTCAAGCCTCTAATGCAGAAAGGAATCTTCATAATTCGGACTGTAAAAGAGCTTTAGCCTTTTACTTGCAAAGGACGCAGCAACATAGAAAGTCCTCTCAACTCTTTGTTGTTTTTCATCTTAGTCATTTAGGACTTCCAGTCTCCAAAAGGACACTGTCCAACTGGATTGCACAGTGGATATCTTTTGCCTATCGGAATAAGAACCTTCCTCTTGAAGGCCATGTCACAGTGCACAATGTGAGAGCCATGGCAGCCTCAATGGCTAATCTTCACTCTGTGTCTATCGACGACATCTGTTGAGCAGCTACCTGGGCCTCGGTTCATACCTTCACAGCCCATTACTGCTTGGACAAGGATTCCCGCCGGGATGCCTTGTTTGGTCAGGCTGTTCTTCAACACCTGTTCCATACTTAATCAACTCCTACCCACCATCCCTGGTAGGATGCCAGAGATCCATGGGGGGATGTGGAGCCCTTTCAAAAGGGAACACAACTTCTGGGGTTTCTCCCTGGCATCTGTAGCTAGGGAGTCCCCATATGTGAAGACTACATTCCTGCTTGTTCCTGGAGATAGCATAGTTACTCACCTGTAACAGGTGATCTCCGGGAACAGCAGGAATTTAGTCTTCACAACCCACACACCTCCCCTAGGAGTTGCATCTCTCTATCTCGTTCTTTTTCTCTCTCCCTCTCTCTTTGTCTCAGCTTTAAACTCAACTGGAGAGAGACAGTTGGGAAAGGCAGGAAGGCAGCACACAGGCGCTGTGGGATGCTCCCAAAAGCTTTCTAACTGGATGCTGTGGAGCGTTCCCGCGCAGGCTCCGTCGGTACCGACTATACCCATATGTGAAGACTAAATTCCTGCTGTTCCCGGAGATCACCTGTTACAGGTGAGTAACTATGCTTACCCTGTAGCTTCATTGCATATCCCCTAGTCTTCTTATATTCTGATGACATAAACAATCGATCTATGTTTAGCCATTCGACTACATTCATTAATTTATAGACCTCTATCATATCTCCCCTCAGCTGTCTCTTTTCCAGGTTGAAGAGCCCTAACCTTTTTAGCCTCTTTTCATAGGAGTATCCTTTCATCCCCTTTACCATTTTGGTGGCTCTTCTCTGTACCTTTTCTAATAATGCTATATCCTTTTTAAGATATGGCGACCAGAACTGCACACAATATTCAAGGTGCGGTTGCACCATGGAACGATACAGAGGCATTATAATATCCTTTGTTTTATTTTCCATTCTTTTCCTTATGATACCTAGCATTCTATTTGCTCTCTTAGCCGCCATTGCTCACTGGGCAGAGGGTTTTAGTATGTTATCCATGATGACGCCTAAATCTTTTTCCTGGGTGGTGGTCCCTAATGTGGAACCTTGCAGTGTGTAACCATAGATTGCGTTGTTCTTTCCTAGGTGCATAAGTTTGCATTTGTCCACATTAAATTTCATCTGCCAATTGGATGCCCGGTCTTCCAGTTTATCAAGATCCTCTTGCAATTTTCCACAATCCTCTTGGGTTTTAACAACTTTAAATAGTTTTGTATCATATGCAAATTTGATAACCTCACTCGTTATTCCCTTTTCCAGGTCATTTATGAATATATCAGAAAGCGGCGGACCTAGCACAGATCCCTGGAGTACTCCACTATTCACCGTTTTCCATTGGGAAAATTGGCCATTTAGCCCTACCCTCTGCTTTCTATCTTTTAACCAGTTCCTGATCCACAATAGTACACTGCCTCCTATCCCATGACTTTTTAGTTTTGCCAAAAGTCTCTGATGAGGGACCTTGTGAAAGACTTTCTGAAAGTTCAGATACACTATATCAACCGACTCACCTTTGTCTACCTGTTTATTGACACCTTCAAAAAAACATAACAGATTGGTAAGACAAGATCTTCTTTGTCTAAAGCCATGTTGGCTGTCTCCCATTAAGCCATGACTATCTACATGTAGAGTAATTTTGTTGTTTATGATGGTTTCTACCATTTTTCCTGGTACTGACGTTGGGCTCACCAGTCTGTAGTTTCCCGGATCACTCCTGGAACCCTTTTTAAAAATTGGCGTTACATTGGCAATCCCCCAATCTTCAGGTATTACAGATGATTTTAATGATAGTTCTCAGATTACTAACAGCAGGTCTGCAATCCCATATTTCAGTTCTTTCAACACCATTGGATGTATACCATCCGGTCTAGGTGATTTGCTACTCTTCAGTTTATCAAATAGTTGTAATACATCTTCCTGGTGTATCGATATTTCTTTAAATTCTTCTGCAGTATCACCTTTAAATACCACTTCAGTCATAGGTAACATTCCTACATCTTCCTCAGTAAAGACCGAAGCAAAGAATTCATTCAGTTCTCCGCTATAGCTTGTCCGCTCTTACTGCCCCTTTCACCCCTCTATCATCTAATAGTCCAATTGACAGGTTTTTTGCTATGAATGTACTTGAAAAAGTCTTTATTGCGTGTTTTTGCTTCCACAGGAAGTTACTTCTCAAATTCTCTCTTTGCCTGCTTTATCAGGGCCTTGCATTTAACTTGCCAGTGCTTGTGCTATTTCCAGTTTTTGTCATTTGGCTCTTTTTTTTTCCATTTCCTGAAAGATGATTTTTTGGCAACAACAGCCTCTCTGACCTCACCTTTAAACCATGCTGGCAATTTTTTGGACTTCTTTCCACTTTTTTAAACATGGAATACAGTTAGTCTGGGCATCAAAGATAGTATTTTTAAACAACACTCAAGCTTAATGTAAGTCTTTAACTTTGCAACTGTTCCTTTTAGTTTTTTCTTAACTATTTTCCTCATTTTATTATAGTATCCCTTTTGAAAGTTAAAAGGTAGTACTGTGGATTTCCTTACTATGCCTCCTCCATTAATTAAATCAAATGCGATCATGCTATGATCACTATTGCACCAGATCTGGTGTTCCACTAAGGAATAAGTCCAAAATGGCTTCTGCTCTGGTCGGTTCATGAATAAGCTGCTCCAAGAAGTAGTCATTTATTTCATCTTGAAGCTTTATCTCCCTAGCATGTCCTGCCGTGACACTGACCCAGTCAATACCGAGGTAATTGAAATCACCCATTATTATTACCGTTCTGTAACTTTTGTTAACTTCCCTGATTCCTTTGAGCATTTCATCATCCATTTGTTCATTCTGGCCAAGCGGTCGATAGTACACCCACACTGCCATCGCCTTCCCCTTTTTACATGGAATTTCAATCCATAGAGATTCTACAGCGAATTTTGTTTCCTGTAGAACTTTAATCCTTTGTGACTCAATGCCCTCTCTAACAGAGAGTGCAACCTCTCCACCAATTTGATCAGCTCTATCATTATGATATAGTTTGTACCCAGGTATCACAGTGTCCCACTGGTTGTCCTCCTTCCACCATGTCTCTGAGATACCAATCATATCTAACCTCTCATTTAGTGCTATATATTCCAACTCTCCCATCTTATTTTTTAGACTTCTAGCATTTGCATACAAGCATTTTAGAGATTGTAATTTATTCATATTAATCTGGTTATCAGTAGGCAGGGGTAATTTGGAATCTTTAAGCTCTGTCTGCTTTCTATTCAAGGGCCTTTGGGCTACCTTTGTCTTTTTTGGAACCTCTCTGCTGATGTGCCCTAACTTAATTTTTTTGGTAGTATCCTTCAAGGATACATTGTTCTGAACCATGCGCTCCTGGGCGACTGTCGGCTTTCCCCTATTATCTAGTTTAAAAGCTGCTCTTTCTCCTTTTTAAAGGTTAATGCCAGCAGCCTGAAGCCCATCCCTTAAGAAGAGCCCCTCCTTTCCCCAGAATGTTCCCCAGTTCCTAACAAATCCAAAACCCTCATCCTTGCACGATTGTCTCATCCATGCATTAAGACTCCGGAGTTCTGCCTGCCTTTTGGGTCCTGCATGTGGAATGGGAAGCATTTCAGAGAACGCTACCCTGGAAGTTCTGGATTTCAACTTCCTACCTAAAAGCCTAAATTTAGCCACCAGAACTTCTCTACCACATTTTCCTATGTCATTGGTACCGACATGTGCCAAGACAGCAGACTCCTCCCCAGCCTTATCTAAGACCTTGTCTAGGTGGCGCGTGAGGTCTGCTACCTTCTCACCGGGCAGGCATGTTACCAGGCAATCCACACGTCATCCAGCAACCCAGCTATCTACATACCTAATGATCGAATCACTAGCTATAACTGCTGTCCTAACCCTTCCCTCATGGGCACATGGCCCTGGAGAAACTTCTTCGGTGTAAGAGGGCTTTACATCACCTCGAGGACAGGTCTTAGCTTTAGGATCACTTCCTGCCACACCAGGATGATGCTCTCCTGTCACGTGACCTCTATCCTCCATTGCAACAGGGATGCTGTCAGACTGGAGGTGGACCTTCAGGACTACATCCCTGTAGGTCTTGTATATGTACCTCTCTATCTTCCTTATGTCTTCTAAGTCTGTTACTCTTGCCTCCAGAGATTGGACTCGTTCCCTGAGAGCAAAGAGCTCCTTGCACCTTGTGCACACGTAAGACCCCTCACCAACTGGGAGAAAATCATACATGTGATACTCAATGCAAAAGACTGGAAAGCCCCATCTCGCTGTTGGACTGCTGTCTGCATCTTAGTTTTAATTTGTTTTTAGATATTTAAGTTCTTTACTTACTAAGGGCTGCTGGGGATACTTATACTAATAAAACTATACCTAATATGTTTAATGTACTTTGTTCACCTGATGAGAATAAAGAGCTGCACTTGAGAGTGAATATGGCACCTCCTTTCCTTTAAAAGGTTTAAGCACCACCTATAAAGCTACAATTATCCAGGGGTGGATGGGTGTCAGAGATGGGGGGAGGGAAAGAAGACTTATTAAAAGCTGGCTGCTATACAGTACCCTGTCCTGTGCTTCTAAGGTAATCTGTGACCATTCTCCAAGGGGAGTCCCACAGCCCTTGCTTGGATAGAGAGAGTCTTGGGTTCTAAATTTAACCAGAAAGCTCTCTGCTGTGTTTAAATTTAAACTGAAAACGTTTTGCTGCTACTAAGCCCTGACTGATTTAACAAATACACTGGGTTCACAGATTAATCAGCTTTAATCTAAAGAATTCCTTTTCCCCCAAGATTTAGAAAAATTCGCAGAAGTAAATACTTACAATTGCAGATCTCTCTCCAGTAGTAGCAGTCCCATTTTGTAGTCCTTGAAGACTGAGAAGCACAGAACTCTTGTTGAACTATTTATGCCTGTGCTTATGAGGTAAGCTGTGACCAATTTCCTGAGTGACTAACACAGTCGTTACTTGATAGAGGGAGTCTTTCAAACTGGCCCTCTGATCTGTCACCCTGCTTTAACACCTATTTAAAAAATTTCATAGGTCTCTTGCCCCCTATGTAGAAGGCCTCTTTGTAAATGTCTCTAGAAATAATTTATTGCTGAAGGAATACTGACCCTGTTTTGCCTTTTATGCTGTTATATTCTGATTGGATTTAAATTAAAGCTTTTTGCTGCTACTAGGCCCTGACTGAGTATTACATTTAAACTGGAAGCTCTCTGCTGGGTTCTAAATTTAACCAGAAAACTCTCTGCTGTGTTTTAAATTTAAACTGAAAACTCTTTGCTGCCACTAGACCATGACTGATTTAACAAATACACTAGGTTCACAGATTAATCAGCTTTAATCTAAAGAATTCCTTTTTCCCCAAGATTTAGAAAAATTCCCAGAAGTAAATACTTACAATTGCACATCTCTCTCCAGAAGTAGCAGTCCCCTTTTGTAGCCCTTCAAGACTTTTACACATAGAAATAACATTTTTATATATGTCACAGCACCTAATGCATCTAAAATTCACTACATACAGTACACACAGTCTTAATAATTTTCCATGTGAAGTATTTTGGTTAGCATATATTATTAGAACTTATTAGAACAGAAAATACATTAACATGAACATTAGAATAAATCTTTTCAATCATTTTTCATTTTAATTGTATCACTCCAATGGCAATATGTCATCAATCAACCACCACTATTTTACCCTCAAATCTGATATTCTCTGACAACTGTGAATTAGCATTTTCCGGTGGCAACATATATGAGAAAATTGCCCAGAGTTGTGGAAAATATCTAGGTATTTTTCTTTGCTTTGAAACTGATGCAATTCAGCCACAAGTGTTAGAATTCTTTGGAAAGTGAGGTGCTTTGAATCACTAATGTAATAGATGTTGCCAAACAGAGACCATTCAGCCTACCCAATCTGCCCCCACCTAAACTATCCTAGGTCAGGTCTTGACACATTTTCTTTGGATCGGGAAACCAGTTCCAAAACTTAGCAGCCAACAGCTGAGAGCTGTCTCAGCCTCCATCTTGTCCTTTCTACCCCCCACCAGTTGGAATTGAAGAGCAGGAAGACATGTCCAGGAAGAAATGTTGCCCAGTGGAATGTATAGAAAAATAAAATACATTTCTGATACTTTCAATTGGGGACAATTTTTTTTTCTAATTGTGTTTGTCCCAGTCTCTTCGATTTTCCTCCTTTTCCAGGGTTGCTTGTCCATTTGCTATTTCTTCTCTCTTGTCCTACCTTCTTTACTGTCTCTCCTACATTTGTCCCTGACATTGACTTTTTACTGTCAATTGAAAATCGCTGCAATCCGAATAAGTGCCAGCTTTGCTCATGGACAGCCCCTGCACAATCCAGATAGTGTCGCTGACTATTCCTCTCGGCGGGACTTATCTGGTTAGCATCAGATAAGTCCTTTTGAATATTGACGCCTCAGGGCTTAACAAAAGAGAATCAATTAACTGCTATATTTCTCTTTATCTTCAACTAGCTGCCAATAAAGAGTAATCCACTACAGAGGTAATATTTAGAGGGTGGCGCTCATCTTAATTCTGGCAGTAGGGTTTAAACAAATATGTATACTTGGCAGTGCGAAATGTAAGTTTTGCCATCAAACTAAAGGTATAGACTTATACTGTCCACACAAAAACATAGAAAATGATGACAGATAAAGACCATATGGCCTATCCAGTCCATACCAACTACTAAGCTTTACAATTCCTTCCTCTCCCTCCATTAGAGATTATTTGTATTTGTCCCATACTTTCTTGAATTCAGATACAGTCCTCATCTCTACCATCTCCACTGGAGATCTTTCAGTACATTCATTACCTTTTCTGTAAAGGAATATTTCCTCAGATTACTCCCGAGTCTATCTTCTTTCACCTTCCTCCTATGATCCCTTGTTTGAGAGATTTCTTTTCATTGAAAGAGGCTTTCCTTCTGTGCATTTATGCCACGTAGGTATTTAAATGTCTCTATCATATCTCCTCTCTCTCACCTTTCTTCAAAAATATAGATATTGAAATCTTTAAATCTGTCCCCATAAGTTTTATGATGGAGACCCCTTACCATGTTTAGCAGCTGCCCTCTGGAGAATTGCCTCTATTATTCTCCATAGTTCTTTGTCCTTTGACAGGTCAAGATTATGGAATTAGTTACTTGGCTCTTTACGAAATGAAAATAACTATTTGTTATTCAGGAAGGGTCTAAAAACTATTTTGCTTACATAACTGTTTGAAATCAGTAGTTGACTTTGTTGTGTTGTATTGTTTGTGTGTTATGTTGTAATCCATGGAATGTAAGTTCATCAAAAGGTAACTAAATGATACTACAAGCAATCAGCTTGGTTTTCCTCAAATTCAAACCAAGTGTTTTGCCTATCACCATTTGAGCAGTATTTAAAGCATTCTGGGATTCTGGGAACTTGGTTGTAAAATCTGAGAATGAGCAGGGCCATTCCTTCATGAGATTTCTGGTTACATCCTGGACATCTTCATTCCATAAAAAGTTCATTACACTACCATTAAGAAACATAGAAACATGACAGCAGAAAAGACCATATGGCCTATCCGGTCTGCTCTTCCATACCAACTACTATAGTTCCTTATTTCCTTTAGAGATCTTCCGTGTTTGTTCCATGCTTTCTTGAATTCAGATACAGTCCTCATCTTTACTACCTCCACTGGGAGATTATTCCATGCATCTACCACATTTTTTGTAAAAAAATATTTCCGTATATTACTCGAGTCTATCCCCTTTCACCCTCATCCTATGTCCCCTCGTTGCAGAGCTTGCTTTCAATTGAAAGAGGATCGCCTCCTGTGCATTTATGCCACGTAGGTATTTAAATGTCTCTATCATATCTCCTTTATCCTGCCTTTCCTCCAAAGTATACATATTGAGATCTTTAAGTCTGTTCCTATATGCTTTATGACGAAGCCCACTGACTGTTTTGGTAGCCAACCTCTGCACCAACTCCATCCTGTTATATCCTTTTGAAAGCATGGTCTCCAGAATTACACACAATACTCCAAATGAGGTCTCACCAAAGACTTATATAGAGGCACTATCACCATTTTCTTCCTGCTAGCCATTCCTTTCCCTATGCACCCAAACATCCTTCTGGCTTTCACTGTCACCTTTTCTACCTGTTTAGCCACCTTAATGCTAATGTGTGCCTTTGAGTCAGTCCTGACTCCTGGCGACCCAGAAGCTCCTGGGTTTTCTTGGCAGTGTCACTAGAAGTAGATTGCCAGGCCTTTCTTCCGAGGCAATGGAGGGTTAAGTGACTTGCCCAAGGCCACAAGGAGTGCTAGTGGGAATTGAACCCTGGTTGCTTGGTTACCAAGCCAGTGTTCTAACCACTAGGCTAGATCACCAAAAAATATCATGCCCAGTTCCCGCTCTTCTTTCATGGACAGAAGTACTTCACCCTCTGTACTGTACTGCTCTCTTGGATTTTTGCTGCTCCCTTGTATTTTTGCAGTCCAAATGCATTACCCTGCATTTTTTAGCATTAAATCTCAGCTGCCAAATTCTAGACCATTCTTCAAGCTTTGCTAGATCCCTCCTCATGTTATCTACTTCTTCCTGGATTTCTACTCTATTGCAAGGTTTGGTATCATTTGCAAAGAGGCAAACCTTACCTGACAGCCATTCCGCAATATCAGTAACAAAAATGTTAAGAAGAGGCAGACCAAGGACAGATCCCTGTGGCACACCACTGGTAACATCCTCCTCCCCAGAGTGAGCTCTATTTACTTGTACACTGTGAGGAAAAGGAGCTTACAAGTGGTGTGCAACTGGCCCGATTCCTTTTAATGTCTTTGTTAGTGATATTGTGGAAGGGCTATCAGGTAAAACCAAAATCTGCAATAGAGTTAACACCCAGGAAAGAATCAATAACGTGAAGTGGGATCTAGCTAAGCTGGAAGAATGGTCTAAAATTTGGCAGCTGAGATTTAATGCTAAAGAATGCAGGGTCAAGCATTTGGGCTGCAAAAATCCAAGGGAGTGGTACAGTGTAGGGGGTGAAATATTTTCTGTCCACGAAGAGCAGGAGCTGGGCGTGATTGTGTCTGATGATCCTAAAGTAGCTAAATAGGTAGAAAAGACGATGGCGAAAGCCAGAAGGATGCTTGGGTGCATAAGAAGAGGAATGACCTGCAGAAAAAAGGATGTGATAGTGCCTCTGTAAAAGTCTCTGGTGCGACCTCATTTGGAGTATTTTGTGCAATTCTGGAGACCATACCTTCAAAAGGATATAACGGGATGGATTCAGTGCTGAAGGAGGCTATATTTATTTATTTATTTATTTAACTGTATTTATATCCCGCTTTTCACCGGGTCAAATCTCAGCTGGGTCAAATCACCGGGTAAAATCTCAGGCTACTAAAATGGCTAGTGATCTTCGTTATAAAGCATATGAGGACAGACTTAAAAATCTTAATATGTATACTTTAGAGGAAAGGTGGGATGGAGGAGATATAATAGAGATATTTAAATACCTCTGAGGCATAAATGCACACAAGAAGAGTCTCTTTCGATTGAAAGCAAGCTCTACTACGAGGGGACATAGGATGAGGGTGAAAGGGAATAGACTCAGGAGTAATATGTGGAAATACTTCTTCACAGAAAGAGTGGTAGATGCATGAAATAGTCTCCCAGCAGAGGTGGTGAAGATGAGGACAGTATCGGAATTTTAAAAAGGGGACCATTGTAGTTGATATGGAACATAAGAACATAAGATGTGCCATACTGGGTCAGACCAAGGTCCATCAAGCCCAGTATCCTGTTTCCAACAGTGGCCAATCTAGGTCATAAGTACCTAGCAGCTTCCCCAAAAGACACGGGTTCCTCAATGCTTGTTTTGGGTCAAGCAGTGATATCACATGTCCCTTTTAATAATGGTTTATGGACCTTTCCTCCAGGAACTTGTCCAAACCTTTTTTAAACCCAACTACACTAGCAGCTTTTCCTACATCCTCTGGTAACAAATTCCAGAGTTTGATTACACGTTGAGTGAAAAAATATTTTCTCTTATTAGTCTTAAATAGATTACCCTGTAGCTTTATTGCATGTCCCCTAGTCTTTTTATATTCTGATGACGTAAACAATCGATCTAAGTTTACCCATTCCACTACATTCATTAATTTATAGACCTCTATCATATCTCTCCTCAGCCATCTCTTTTCCAGGTTGAAGAGCCCTAATCCTTTTAGCCTCTCTTCATAGATGTATCCTTCCATCCCCTTTACAATTTTGGTGACTCTTCTCTGTACCTTTTCTAATAACGCTATATCTTTTTTAAGATACGACGTCCAGAATTGCACACAGTATTTAAGGTGCAGTCGTACCATGGAACGATACAGAGGCATTATAATATCCTTTGGGGCTTGTTTACAAAGCCGCGGTAGCAGCTTCTGCCCGATATCGGAGCCGCGGCATTGAATTCGGGCAGAAGCCACTACTGCAGCTTTGTAAACAAGCCCCTTTGTTTTATTTTCCATTCCTTTCCTTATGATACCTGCGGAGGGTTTTAACATGTTATCCACGATGACGGCTAAATCTTTTTCCAGGGTGGTGGTTCCCAATGTGGAACCTTGCATTGTGTAACCATATTTTGGGTTGTTCTTTCCTAGGTGCATAAGTTTACATTTGTCCACATTAAATTTCATCTGCCAATTGGATGCCCAGTCTTCCAATTTATCAAGATCCTCTTGCAATTTTCCACAATCTTCTTGGGTTTTAACAACTTTAAATAGTTTTGTGTCGTCTGCAAATTTGATAACCTCACTCGTTATTCCCTTTTCCAGGTCATTTATGAATATGTTAAAAGCAGTGGACCCAGCACAGATCCCTGGGGTACTCCACTATTCACCTTTTTCCATTGGGAAAATTGGCCATTTAGCCCTACCCTCTACTTTCTATCTTGTAACCAGTTCCTGATCCACAATAGTATATCGCCTCCTATCCCATGACTTTTTAGTTTTACCAAAAGTCTCTGATGAGGGACCTTGTCAAAGGCTTTCTGAAAGTCCAGAAATACTATATCAACCGACTCACCTTTGTCTACCTGTTTATTCACACCTTTAAAAAAAACATAACAGATTAGTAAGACAAGATCTTCTTTGTCTAAAGCCATGTTGGCTGTCTCCCATTAAGCCATGACTATCTACCTGTTGAGTAATTTTGTTCTTTATGATGGTTTCTACCATTTTTCCTGGTACTGATGTCAGGCTCACCAGTCTGTAGTTTCCTGGATCACAACTGGAACCCTTTTTAAAAATTAGCGTTACATTGGCGATCCTCCAATCTTCAGGTATTACAGATGATTTTAATGATAGTTCACAGCTTACTAATAGCAGGTCTGCAATCTCATATTTCAGTTCTTTCAACACCCTTGGATGTATACCATCTGGTCCAGGTTATTTGCTACTCTTCAGTTTATCAAATAGTTGTAATACATCTTCCCGGTGTAGCGATATTTCTTTCAATTCTTCTGCAGCATCACCTTTAAATACCACTTCAGTCATGGGTAACATCCCTACATCTTCCTCAGTAAAGACCGAAGCAAAGAATTCATTCAGTCTCTCATTACATTGTCCCCTCTTACTGCCGCTTTTACCCCTCTATCATCTAATGGTCCAACTGACTCTCTCACAGGTTTTTTTGCTACGAATGTACTTGAAAATGTCTTTATTAAGCATTTTTGCTTCCACAGCAAGTTTTTTTCTCAAATTCTCTCTTTGCCTGCTTTATCAGTGCCTTGCATTTAAATTGCCAGTGCTTGTGCTGTTTCCAGTTTTCGTCATTTGGCTCTTTTTTTCCATTTCCTGAAAGATCCTTTTTTGGCAACCATAGCCTCTCTGACCTCACCTTTAAACCATGCTGGCAGTTTTTGGACTTCCTTCCACTTTTTTAAAGCACGGAATACAGCTGGTCTGGGCATCAAAGATAGTATTTTTAAACAAGACTCAAGCTTGATGTAAGTCTTTAACTTTGCAACTGCTCCTTTTAGTTTTTTCTTAACTATTTTCCTCATTTTATCATAGTCTCCCTTTCGAAAGTTGAAAGGTAGTATTGTGGATTTCCTTACCATTCCTCCTCCATTAATTAACTCAAATGCGATCATGCTATGATCACTATTGCCAAGTGGCCCCAACACCCTTGTCTCTTGCACCAGGTCTGGTCTTCCACTAAGGACTAAGTCCAAAATGGCTTCCGCTCTGGTCAGTTCATGAATCAGCTGCTCCAAGAAGTAGCCATTTATTTCATCTAGAAGCTTTATCTCCCTAGCATGTCGTGCTGTGACACTGACCCAGTCAATACTTAGCACCACTGTAGATAGCCCACTTTGTACATAGCTCAAACAAATCTAGCACACAACACAGCCCACACACAACTAAGTCTCACCCTCACTGCATGTATAACACACCCACTTTACCTGATTGCTTGCTGTGATACCACCTTGATTATTAAGATAAGGCGGTTTAGAAATACTGTTAAATAAATAAATAAATAAATAAATACTGAGGTAATTGAAATCACCCATTATCATTATCGTTCTGTAATGTTTGTTAACTTTCCTGATTGCTTTGAGCATTTCATCATCCATTTGTTCATTCTAGCCAAGCGGTCGATAGTACACCCCCACTGCCATCACCTTCCCCTTTTTACATGGAATTTCAATCCATAGAGATTTTACAGCGAATTTTGTTTCCTGTAGAACTTTAATCCTTTGTGACTCAATGCCCTCTCTAACAGAGAGTGCAACCGCTCCACCAATTTGATCAGCTCTATCATTACGATATAGTCTGTACCCAGGTATCACAGTGCCCCACTGGGTTTCCTCCTTCCACCATGTCTCTGAGATACCAATCGTAGCTAACTTCTCATTTATTGCTATATATTCGAACTCTCCCATCTTATTTTTTAGACTTCTAGCATTTGCATACAAGCATTTTAGAGACTGTATTTTATTCATATTAATCTGGTTATCGGTAGGCAGGGGTAATTTGGAATCTTTAAGCTCTGTCTGCTCTGTACTCAAGGGTATTTTGGCTACCTTTGTCTTTATTGGAACCGCTCTGCTGATGTGCCCTAACTTAATTTTTTTGGTAGTATCCTTCAAGGATACATTGTTCCGAACCATGCGCTCTTGGGCGACTGTTGGCTTTTCCCTATTATCTAGTTTAAAAGCTGCTCTATCTCCTTTTTAAAGGTCAATGCCAGCAGCCTGGTTCCATCCTGGTATAGGTGAAGCCCATCGCTTCGGAAGAGCCCCTCCTTTCACCAGAATGTTCCTCAGTTCTTAACAAATCAAAAACCCTCATCCTTGCATAACTGTCTCATCCACACATTGAGACTCCGGAGCTCTGCCTGGCTTTTGGGTCCTGCACGTGGAACGGGAAGCATTTCAGAGAATGCTACCCTGGAAGCTCTGGATTTCAACTTCCTACCTAAAAGCCTAAATTTAGCCTCCAGGACCTCCCTACCACATTTTTCTATGTCATTGGTACCGATATGTACCAAGACAGCAGATTCCTCCCTGGCACTATCTAAGGCCTTGTCTAGGTGGCATGTGAGGTCTGCTACCTTCGCACGAGGACAGCATGTTACCAAACAATCCTCACATCCACCAGCCACCCAGCTATCTACATGCCTAATGATCAAATCACCAGCTATTACGGCTGTCCTAACCCTTCCCTCATGGGCACATGGCCCTGGAGAAAATGTGTAATTTTCATAAAATAAGAGTACAAAAAATAGATGATACATAATTAATGATAAATACCTTTGTCAGATCAAAACATTCACAAAACTGCAAATTGTATCACGATCCAAACCGGACGTAAGCAGCTGGGGTCAAAAATGGCCTCACTGGTACTCTGTGCTGCAATTCATCACTAGTGCACCTAGCGGATGAAAATTATTCCTCTCATGGTGCAATATAAAGAGAATATTGACATGTGAAAAGTCATGAAAAGATTGCATTCTTGAACAACTAGTTTACGAGATACGCGTTGTGAAACTTGCAATGGGGTCACTTTTGACCCCATCGGTAATCCCAGGGTTAATGTATGCTGATGAGAATAAACAGCAGCACCTGAGAGTGAATATGGCACCTCCTTTCCTTTAAGAGGTACAAAGCTATGATTATCCAGGGGTGGATGGGTGTTGGGGAGGGAGGGAAAAAGACTTATTAAAAGCTGACTGCTACATAGTACCCTGTCCTTTGCTTCTAAGGTAATCTGTGACCAATCTCCAGGAGGAGTCCCACAGCCCTTGCTTGGATAGAGGGAGTCTTGAGTTCTAAATCTAACCAGAAAGCTCTCCTCTGTGTTTTAAATTTAAACTAGGCCCTGACTGAGTATTCAATTTAAACTGGAAGCTCTCTGCTGGGTTCTAAATTTAACCAGAAAGCTCTCCTCTGTGTTTTAAATTTAAACAGAAAACTCTTTGCTGCTAGCAGGCCCTGACCAATTTAACAAATACACTGAGTTCACAGATTAATCAGAATTCTTTTTCCCCCAAGATTTAGAATAATTCCCAGAAGTAATATTTACAATTGCAGATCTCTCTGAAGAAGTAGCAGTCCCCTTTTGTAGTCCTTCAAGACTACAAGGGTAGACTATAGATAGGCCATGTGGTCTTTTTCTGCCATCATGTTTCTATGTTGCCTCCCACTCAACCAATGTCTATCCTAGCCAGTCACTTTAGTCTCCATGATTTATTTATAAACTCCCTTTGCAGAATGGTATCAAATCACAATGCAATGTGTGCTATTGAGTCACTGCTGGTTCCTGGCAACTCAGCAGCCCCTGTGTTTTCTTGGAAAGATGTGACCAGAAGTAGATTGGGAGGCCTTTCTTTTGAGGCAATGGAGGGTAGAGTGACTTATCTGAGGCCACAAGGAGGCCTAGTGGGAATTGAACGCTTGTCTTTTGGTGACCAACCAGTTGCTTTACCCCTAGGCTAGGGGAATATCATATGGTACATGCCAAAACAGGTACTCATAAAGAACACTACTTTGAAACTATTAATTCTCCTAGCCCAGGAAACAGAGCTGAACAGTCACCCAAATCTTGTTTGATTTTTGCATGAACATATTGATTTTCAAAATGAAATCCTTGTGTGCTTTCACTTGATCTGGGCCTGCCCATTTTTACTACTACTACTACTACTGAAGATTTGTATAGCGCTACAAGGCATATGCAGTGCTGCATAGGCACATGTAAAAGATGGTCCCCACTCATTGGAGCTTACAATTTAGTCGAGACAGACAACACAGTAGCTGTAGACATGGGATATATTTAGGGGGAATTGTAAGCAAATACAAAGGATACCAGGTGAGTCCAGATCTGAAAATGGCAGTGAAAAAATGAGTTTTCAGCCTGGATTTGAAAAGGATTAGAGAAGGCGCTTGACGTACAGACTCAGGTAGCTTGTTCCAAGCTTAAGGAGCAGCAAGATGAAAAGAGCAAAGTCTGGAGCTGGCAATAGAAGAGAAGGGTACGGATAGAAGTTATTTGCCAGAAGAGAGGAGTTCCTGAGGATGGGTGTAGGGAGAGATAAGAGAGGGGAAAGGTAGTGAGGAACTGCAGAATGAATGCACTTATATGTCAGCAGGAGAGGTTTGAACTGGATATGGAAATGGATAGGAAGCCAATGAAGAGACTTGAGAAGAGGGGTAATATGAGCATGATGAGGCTGGTGGAAGATTAGTCACACAGCAGAGTGTTGAAGAGATTGAAGGGGAGAGAGATGACTCAGAGGGAGACCAGCAAGGAGCAGGTTACAATAGTCTAGATGGAAGGTGACTAAGGAGTGGATATATGTCTTAGTAGTGTGTTCAGAAAGGAATGGGTGAATTTTGTTGATGTTCTAGAGAAAGAAACGGCAGGTTTTAACTATCTGTTGGATGTGTGTGGAGGAGGAGAGAAAGGAGTCAAAGACGACCGCAAGGTTGTGAGCTGAGGAGATAGGGAGAAGTAGAGAGTTATCCATACAAACTGAGAAAGGAGGAAGGGGAGAGGAGGGTTTAGGAGGGAAAAATAAGAATCTCATTTTTGGCCATGTTCAATTTCAAGCAGAAGTGAGATATCAAACAGCAATATCAGAAAGGCAGGCAGAGATCCTGGCCTGAATTACCAATGAGATTTCAGGTGTAGAGCGATAGATCTGTGAGTCATCAGTGTAAAGATGGTACTGAAAGCTATGGGAAGAGGTGAGTGTACCAAGGGACTGGGTATATAGAGAAAACAGGAGTGAACCCAAGACCGATCCTTGGGGTACACCAACTGAAAGTGGGATAGCAGTAGAGGAGGATCCACAAGAACAAACACTTAAAGAGCAATGGGAGAGATAAGAAGAGAATCAGGATAGCATAGAGCCCTTAAAACCAAGTGAGAACAAGGTATCAAGGAGAAGGTTGTGTCAACAGTGTCAAAAGTAGCAGAAAGGTCAAAAAGGATGAGGATCGAGTAAAGACCCTTGGATTTTGCCAGGAATAGGTCACTGTAGACTTTAGTAAGAGCTGTTTCAGTAGAATGTAAAAGACGAAAGGCCGATTGTAGAGGATCTAGAAGAGCTTCAGAGGAGATAAAGTCGAGGCAATAGCGGTGAACCACATGTTCAAGTAGTTAAGAAACACAGGGGAGAAGGTAGATGGGTCGATAGTGAGAAGGGCAGGTAGGGGCTAGTGAGGGTTTCTTGAGGAGAGGAGTGAACACAGCATGCTTGAAGGCTGCAGGGAAAGTTGCAGTGGAGAGCAATAGGTTGAGAATATGAGAGATGGAAGGGAATATAGTGGAGGAGATGGAACTAATGAGATGGGTAGGAATAGAATCAGAGGAGCAGGTGAGTTTGGATGAGGAAAGAGCTGAATGGTTTCCTCCTCAGAGATCATAGAAAAGGAAGAAAGGGTAGCAGAGGTGGGGAGGAATATGGGGGGGGGGGAGGGGGAGTAGCTGATCTCGTGGGGAATTGGAGTGTGATCTTGTGGATTTTGTCATGGAAATAGTCAGTGTTGGGCAGAAAGGGAGGGAGGGGTTGGAGGCGGAGGCACCTTGAGGAGAGAGTTGAGAGTTGTAAAGAGATGGCGAGGGTCAGTGGCAAGAGAATTAGTCAAGATGGACATAGTAGTCTTGTTTGGCAAGTGTTATGGCTGACTGGAAAGAGAGAAGCATGAGTCTGGCATGTAGAATGTCCGCAAGTGTGCAGGATTTGAGCTAAGCATGCTCAGCTGAGTGGGAATAGGAACATAAATAGCAGGTAGTGGAAGACAGCCAGGATTGAGGTACAGTATGCCTCACAGGACGTGGCATGGGTAGAGGAAGAGCATCCAGAGCAGAGGAGAGTGCAGTGTTATAGGAAGCTACTGCGAATGCTTGGGAAGATAGAGGGTCACCGTAAAAGAGGAAGGCCAGCAATGAGATGGATCGATACAATAATAGCAGCTATGGATACCACTCTATCAACAATGAGCTGGTTGGCTGAAGACCAAACAAAGGGGTCCAGAGGGTCACCAGGAGTCGAAACAGACTTGATGGCACTTAACAACAACAACAACTACTGCCTCATCAACAGAGACAGATGACACACTGGAGGAAAGAGGTGGTGAGAATGTGGAGGAGAAATCCAATGGGTCAATAACATGAAGATTTCTGAAGATCTTGGAGGAGACAGGGCAAGGTTGAGGCAGTGAGTGATGAAGAGTGAAGCTTAGCAGGTGATGGTCCGATAAAGGGAAAAGTGAGGTACAGAAGTTTGAGAGTAGGCAATTAGAGAAGAATACAAGGTCAAGGCCGTGGCCTTGCTGGTGAATAGGGGCAATAGAGCAAAGCTGGAGGTTGAATGATGAGGTAAGGGAGAGGAGCTTTAAAGCATAAGGATCTGAGGGGTTATCACATGAATGTTAAAACCCCCAAGAATAAGGGAGGGGGAAGATGAATCCAGAAAAAAGGAAAGCCACGAGTCAAAGTCGGAGAGAAAAGGACTTGTCAGGGGGTCAATAAATAACAGTCAGAGAAGTAGTGGGGTTAAAAACTGGATGGAATGGACGTCAAAGGAGGGAAAGGAGTGAGTCTGAGGAGGGGTTGAAACTGACAGGAAGGAGCGAGTAGAAGCCCAACACCTTCACCACAGCCAGTAGGACAAGGCGTGTTTGAGAACTGATAGCTACCATGACAGAGAACAGCGACTGAAGCTGAGTCCTCAGGAAGGAGCCAGGTCTCAGTTAGCAAGGAGATGGAGAGCATTAGGGATAAAGAGATCATGAGTAAAGACAAGTTTATTGGAAATGGAGTGTGCTTTCCACAAGGCACAAGAGAAAGGGAGAGAGGAGGGGGCAGCAGACAATTGTCATACCCCACTGTCACATGGGTAAACATATGCATAATAAAACCTTTTGAAAATTGTCCCTTCTGGATATGTTGTAAGCCTTGGTTAGTAAAGGATCGTATTAAACTTGTGATATATCATGAGGACTTACAATTCTAAAAAATCCCCCAGTTCGATATATTTCAGGAGGCACAATTTACATTCATACATGTCCCTAAGGCCATAGATTGGGTTACCAAATATTAGATACATTCATAAAATATAAAACAGAACTTGTTCCAAATTTGTAATCTTTTTTAGGACATGGAGTAAGGTTCAAAGCCTAGGCACCAGGACAGGATAGACTACCCAAGCCCATAGCTGCAGCATTTTTGTCCCTCATGGCAGACCTATCAAGTCACCTGTAATTGGCAAGTGTGCCATTTTCTGCACTCCTAGCTAGGCACTCCAAACATCTGTCCAATCCCCAGTATGGCATGGGGATACTGGGTACGGTTTGGTCTTTATCATCCTTTTTCCACTATGACTTACAAGAAAGCACCAGAAGTAGCAGTTAATACCATATCAGTTTTCTTTGCTGTGTGTAGCCTGTTTCAAAGTGTGGGCTTATACCAAGAGGCTGGGCCCTCACAGAACATGATGTTGACAACCTATGAAGTGCAGCTTCTGTTGCATGAGCAAGAGAGAAAATCAGGACAAAAGGGTTACACTGGAGATTGGAAAGGGTGGGACACAGGATTGGGATAGAGGGGAAAGATTTTCAGAAACTCGGGCGAGGGGGCAGAATGGAAACAGAAGTTGAAGGAGGGAGGGACCATACGGTCTATCCAGTCTGCCTATCCATCCATATCAACTATTAAACTCTTCAATCCCTTCTTCATCTTTAGAGATCCTCTGTGCTTGCCCCAGGCTTTCTTGAGTTACTGTTGATTTTTATAATTTATTCAATAAACGGAATAAACAGCATCAGTCTCAGACTGCTAACGAAATGTCAGATTGTCTTTGACTTGACTTATATCTACTGTAATTTCTCAACAGGGCAATGATGAACTCCATCCCCCAGTTTATGAGAACAATACAGACTTCTCCACTGGAGAGGCAGGAGAAGATGGTATCACCGATGAGAAACCTGAAGGAGAGCCTGTCAGATTTGGGTGGATAAAGGGCGTGATGGTAAGTTTTGTTTCATGTTACTGTGCTACCACAATTCAGTACCATAAAAGATGAAATGACTGCTTGATGGATGGACTGCAAGAAAGACCATACTGTCTTTTCTTTGTCATAGTTAAACCTAAAAGCAGAGAAGATCTCAGTTCTAAAAACAAAATATAAACGTTTTGATCTGAAATCAGCGTGGCAATAGCATGATGCCTCCACTCTAGAAATTACACTCAAACAACAAAAAGCTGGGTCCCAAAAAGAGCTATTCCAATATATTAATAATAATAATTAAGGGAAAATGGAGGCATCAACAGGTCTTATTAACAACTTCAGTCATTGTCTGTTTGATGGACGTTTTCAGATTTTGGACTGGTGCAGTGTAAGTGGATCCCCTCACTTTTCTTTCCGTGGCAGCCCTGTTTATTTGAATAAGGTTGAGGTTGGAGCAGGACCGTACCTAGCCCTGTGCGAGCGGTGCGGTTGCACAGGGCGCAAAGGCTTAAGGGGCGCATTTTGGCTGTCTGCTGTTGCCTGCCGCCGCTACTTTTTCTTCTCTCAGTGGTGGCAGGCAACGGCAGACAGCTGGAATGCACCCCTTAAGCCTTCTAGTGGCATGCTAAACAGGTCTGGTCCCTCCGGGAGGGACAACCTGCTTAGCGTGCCGGCGACTTGCACGTTGGGCACGCCTCTCTCACCCCCATAAAGTGGCTAGATGGAGGTGCGGGGGGCGCGCGCCCGATGTGCAAGTCGCACAGGGTGCATTTCACGATCGGTACGGCCTTGGGTTGGAGTATAGGTATCTTTAAGATGATGTAATCGTTTGCACACTACCTGTGGCCTTTGCGTCTGAGCACTTGGTATTTAATGACATTATTTTAGTTTGCCGTGAGCATTGGCTTGGTGCAGTTTGTGTGGTAGCTCCTGACACAAGCTTTGAGCTGAAACATCCGGGTCGAGCATAGATGCACAGTTTCTTTTTTGCTATCTGTAAGAAGTTACTGTTTCCATTGCTGAATGTTTCAGCTTCGGATTCCAACAGCAAAGCATGGGTCCACGTGCTACGAACAAACCCAGTCCAAAAACGTGGACAGCAATGGAAGAATATCTTTTATTAAATTAAAGCCAATGGCCCGACACAGGCTGTGTTTCATTGTCTTCTTCAGGGGCTGGCTCAAACTAAAAACATATATAAACAATTATAAAAATTATACATATGAACTAAAACAATAATATAAACAGAGGCCTTAAAACATGAAAATAAAATTAAAATCAATATTATTGATGAACATATAATAAAATTTAAAACTCTGAAACAGCACAGGATTGTATAATATAGTCGGACTGACAAAACATGAATCAGCATGTAAAATTATAAAACACAGTAACAACATAAATATTGAAATGAGAAAACATGATGGATAACAATTACATATAAAATAACCTACCTCTATATATACTTGTATATTCAATATGTCCTATATTCACTTGCGGGAGAAAAAATGTGTATGATCAGTATATCCATGTTTGTAGACAACACATTCAAAAACTCTTAATTCCCCGAGCAAATTTACAAATTTTCATGCTACAGGAGACAAATATTGCTATATATACCAAACCCAGAATCAGTGGAATCGCTCAAAAATTTATTGCTAATGTTATCCGGTCAAAAAACCCATCTTTGATTATCACAGGAACTTTGTGACCATCACCTTTAATAAATTAGAAAATTACCTGCATAGGTAAGAACCCAATACAATGTGTATAATATCTGTTCTCGATGTTCTTGCCAATAAACTATTTTCACCAAAATAACGCCGGCGAAATAACGCTATAAGGCGAAAGTATCTAAATTATATCTCAAGGGTAAATGGTGCATTCTCTGTTAGACATCTTGAATAACGCAATAGCAGCCCCTTTTATTGTCCCTCGTCAATGTATAACAAAAGAACTAAAACCTACCAACCTCACTTCAAATGTGTGCAAACATGTTTGAACGTTAAAAACATTAAGTGGCCTAATCGTCATTGCTAGGAGTTTTACTGTTTTTATCTAAAATCAAAGATGTATGATGTATAGTATTTATATAAAGTACTTGCATATAACTGAATTCATGAACGCCCTATTTTCTGATGGCTACACCTCCTCCTCTTCCCTTTGTAAATAATTTAATTATTGAATGATGCGCTGTAGTAATGTCCCTTTAAAATTCAGTTTCTTTTTGTGCACTTATATTGTCTTCTACACTATAATGTTAGACGAAATGTAAATTCAACGGACTTATAAATAAGAAGGCTATTAAAATCCAGCCGCCAAAAAGAAAACCAAATATGCCACCGTCTACACTCTGCAGTAAAGACTTCGTGGCCACAAGAAATCTAATTATAATTAATATATAAAACTGAAATATAAACAAAGTATAAATCATACTATTCTAAACTTCGATATGAATAAAATACTATCCATCATGAAGATGAAACTTATATATCGACAGGATTGTTGCTCAAAACATAGACGTGCAATACTCTACCGGCTGTTCTGATCTGAGACGCCGGCGTCTGCGCTTTGAAGTAAACAATTTCCGCGGGAAATGCCAATGAAGTGACGTATATTCGCAATTCAAATAACGTATATAATCTAGTGAGAGGATATAATTTATAATCCTGTCTTTGTCTCACCATATCTTAGCTAACTGATGTAAAATCAAGACTGGCAGATGTAAAAATAAAAGTGAATTAAAGAAAAACAAAAGTGAAAGGAGGACTAAAAACAGGGAACAGCTATGGTTCTATCTTACCCACATATCACATAACAAACTTATGATCCTTATGAAACGATCATACCATACATGTTAAAAATAAATAAAATATCTGTCTATAAGATATGTACATAGGGTGTAAATTAAAATAATTGTAAGTGTTTTGGTCATAAAAAACGTATGCATTATAGTGAGAGAGTGCAGATTGTAATCCTGTCATTTATCACCATTTGTTGGCTGGCTGATGTAAAATAAGGTTAAAAGAGGGCAAAAAGGACGGGGAACAACCTTGTTCTATTAAATCCACACAACATATATTGCACTTATGACCCTTTTTATTAAAAGGGTCATAAAACCATAATAAAATACCAATAAAATATCTGCCCCCCTCTAAGTGTAAACTATGTACATAAGGTGTAAACAAAATAAATACATAAATTAAGATGAATATTAAAAGTAATGATTCTATATGTGTTACTTTATCAAACTATATGATATAGATTGCAATTAGTGAATAAACGTCAAGAATAACCAATAGCTGTCAGTAACACTTTTCATATTACTTATCCATATGGAGAGGGAGGGTACTAGGACTATCTACAACCCTATTACAAAAACATTTTTTTGCATCTGACCACATGTCCTTTGATAACTGACATTACAAAAAAACAGATAGATCTCTATCCATATTCAGTCCACTAGAGTGTAAACTATTTAAGGCAAAAATATATCGTTTTTCTAAACGTCGAATGGTTTTCTCTACATCCCCCCCCCCCTCTCCAATTAATTTTGACTCTCTTAATGACAAAAAATTTTAAGTCAGAAATCTTGTGTGTAAGTTCCTGCCAGTGGTTAACCAGAGGTTTGTCCACTGCCCCTCTCTTGATGCAGCTCCTATGTTCTATAAAATCTGTTACGAATAGGGCGAGTGGTCATCACTACGTACAGCTTATTGCATGGGTATTGTATTGCATAAATAACATGACTTGTGAAACAATTAGAAAAATCGTCTATATGAAAAATACATCTGCTTATAGGGTGAATATATTGTTTTTTAACTGTTAACTGTTAAAGCATGGACACACACTGAGCAATTCCCGCAATGGAAATGTCCTTTGTATTTAGAAAGAAATTTCCGTTCACTCAATGCAGATGGTACAAGCATATTCTTTAAATTTATATTCCGCTTATGGGCTATTGTTACTTTTAAATTTTGAAAACCTGGAATGGTTTGGATCAGGTGCCAATGTTTTTTTATTATTTTTTCTACTCGACGTGACAGGTATGAGTATAGGAGAGGGCACACTATACTGACATCATTATCTTTTTTTGTTGTAGTAATTCTTGATGAGGGCAATTAAAAGCTCTGTTGTATGCTTTATTAATATAATATTGTGGGTAATGTCTCACTTTAAATCTATCATTCATCATGACTGCCTGCTCTTTAAAATCCTGGTCTAAAGTACATATTGTATGTGCTCTTAAAAATTGACCTATAGATAAATTATGTTTAAGGGCTGAGTTATGAAAACTGTTGAAGTAATTGATTCCTGTCTGTGGGTTTCCTATAAAGTGTAGTAATGAATTCCTTATCGCTCTTTTTAATAAGTAAATCTAGGTATGGAATCTGGTTTTCATCAAAGGAAACTTGGAAATGTAAATTGTCATCATATGTGTTAATCCATTTGTTAAATTTCTTCAAGAGATCTATAGTTACATCCCACAGTGTAAAAATATCATCTATGTATCTAATCCATAACTTTATATTAGTTATAAACTGATTATTTTTTATATAATAACCAGGTAAGGCGGACGTGATGCTCCGGTCCCTGCAAAACCCCTTCAGTACCCCCCCCCCCTGAATAACCGCAACAGTACACATATTGGCATTTAACTGGTCACAGCTTTATTAGTCAACATTACCAACATAACCAACAAAAACCATGACAATGTCACCCACCAGTTCTGGCAGCGGGACGAACCCTCACCAGCCATATGGGTAGCAAGGTGAGTTTCATCCCGCCTCCGCCATGAACCATCACCCGGCAATACCATCCCCCCTCATCCGGCTTAGCCATACTACTAGCAAAAGCCCCGAGGGATTCTCCGGGTCAGGGGTAACCCACCCCCGCCCTGCATATTGCCAAGACTCCGGACCCCGGACACCTCCGGGATCCCGCCACCCCACCCAGCTGCAACCCCCTATAACCCCACACCGCCACCCCAAGGGCAGGAGGGTGGGAGCGCCCGTCTCCTCCGCAGCGCGCCGACGAACTGCAGTTTCGCCGGCGCGCTCACCCCCGATCACCTCCTCCCCGGACCCACCGTCCTTCCTATTGGCTCCCGCCGCCCTCCATCACCCGCGGGAGCCAATAGATTTAAAAGACGCCCCCCGTCGCCCAGACGACCCCCCTTCCAGCCACGCGGTCGGGACCACGCACCACGCCGCCCCCCCCGGTTAGAGCGGCCTGCAGGTACGTGGCCCCGCGGCCTTCTAATAACCAGGTAAGGCGGACGTGATGCTCCGGTCCCTGCAAAACCCCTTCAGTACCCCCCCTCCCCCGAATAACCGCAACAGTACACATATTGGCATTTTTTTTTAATAAACTTTATTTATAAACACCAAGCAAGTACAAACAACAGCAAACAACAAGTTCCGAGTGGGGTGGACTCTGATCCCCACCTCCGAGCTGAATTAACAGTTAGGTGTTATTTACTTATCCCCCTCTCCCCCTTCCCCGCCCCCTCCCCCTCCCCCCACCCAGTCACCATCCCGTCCGTAAATTAACCGGTATCAGGGAATCTAACAGCCCATTTGCAAGACCTCATTACGAACACCAGGGCTCAGCACTTGGATATAGGGGTCCCAGAGCCTCTGAAAGGCCGGCCACCGCCGTGTACTACCCCGAGCTCGGCGACATTCCCACAGCATCAATTGATGAAAGGCATTATGCCATTCCCAATAGGAGGGCGGCTGCGACTCCCGCCACCCTCGCAGAAGGGGCCCCTTACCCACCAGACAGGCTTTGCGCACCAACAATCGCTCCCATTTCCCCTTAGGCTGGGTGGGGCGCAGTCGATCCAGTACCACCAGGGGTCCATCCCAGCACACCCGCTGTCCCAGCAGTCGCACCAAAAAGGTACAGATTTTTGCCCAGTAAGGCCGTATGTGGCGGCACCCCCACCACATATGAAACAATGTAGCAAGGGGCGCAGAGCAGCGTGGACAGCTCCCGTCAGAGGCCAGATGACTGTGGAAGGCCCGCCGGGGAGAAAAGCGCACCCGAGTGATGCATTTAAATTGTATTTCTCTCCAGCGGACCCCCACCGCCAACTCCGCAATATGCTGTAAGGCCTCCTGCACTGCGCCAGGAGGGACCGCGCTACCCATTTCCGCCTCCCACGCAAGTTCCACCGGTCGGTAGTCAGTTACCGGCCTGAAGGGGGCCACCCCATTCCGCAGCCCGCGAATGGTGGGTGTTTCCACCCCCCCCAGCCCAAAGAACTCAATAATTTGTGCGGAACGCTCCGCCCGAAGTTCTGCAACCGGCAATGAGTGTACATAGTGAGCTAGCTGCATGTACGTGAAATATTGACCTGACCGCAACTCATATTCCTCCCGTAGGGATTGAAATGGTTTGCATTTCCCGGAGGGCTCCACCACATGTCCTATATTCCGGATGCCCTGCCTCGCCCATTCGGCAAACGCTCCCGTGTCCGTCCCCGGGGTAAACTGCGCGTTACCCTGGAGTGGGATCCAACTTGAGACTCTCCAATTCGCCCCCCAGTACCCATTTAACCGCCGCCAGGTCCGCCGAACCGACCCCAGGATCACGCTGTCCTCCACTCTGCCCCAACACAACCGATTCTCCAAATGCAGTAAGGCTAGCAAAGAATTTGGAGCCGCTAGCGCCTCCTCCATTGCCCTTGGGGTAAAAACTTCCGTGCCCCCCAACCAGTCTCCCAAATGGCGCGACTGGCAGGCCAGGGCGTACGCCTCAATGTCCGGGAGCCCCAACCCGCTCTGCTCCCATTTCCCCACCAAGCGACCATAAGGGATCCGTGCCTTCTTACCATTCCACAGAAACCCCCGGAACACCGCCTCTAGCCTGCGGAGGTCGCGCCGCATCAGCCACACCGGAAGGGTTTGTAGCCAGTACAGTATCCTCGGCAAGATAACCATCTTAAGCACCGCTATCTTCCCCGACAGGGATAAGGGGAGAGATCTCCATGTCAACAATTGCTCCCGTAGCCGACCCAAGGTCCAGTCGAGATTGCTGCCATACAACCGAGACGGCTGCCCCGTTAGTCGTATGCCTAAGTACGTAAAATACTCCGCGGCCCATCTAAGCGGGAACACTCCCCGCCACCCATCACGTAAAAGGCCCAGCACATCTAAAGCCTCGGATTTCTCCATGTTAATAGCTAAGCCCGCAAAGCGTCCGAAAAGGCGCAATTCCTGCAGCAAAGAAGGTAATGAGGCCTGAGGGGAAGTCAAATGGACCAATAAGTCGTCTGCAAAGGCTGACATTTTAAACTCATGCGTGCCTATACGGATGCCCTTGATCTCTGAGGATTGCTCCACACGCCGTATGAGTGGATCTAGGGAGAGCACAAAGAGTAACGGAGACAGGGGGCAACCCTGCTGGGTCCCGCGGTATAAGGGGAAAGGATCGGTTAACACCCCATTACAGTAAATGGTAGCAGTCGGATCCGTATACAAACTGTGAACCATCGTACAAAAGGCCGGTCCCAAGCCATAACACGGGAGCAGATACTTAAGGTACTGCCAGTCTACCCTGTCAAATGCTTTCTCCGCATCGAAGCTCACCAATAACGAAGGGATCCGACGTCGATTTACCCATTCCAGCGACGAGAGGATTTTGCGGAGGTTACGGACTGCGTGGCGCTGCCTGACGAAGCCAACCTGCGATTCATGAATCAGCTGACCAAGCACCCCCGCCAAGCGGTCTGCTAGAATCTTGGCCAGTAGCTTAACATCAAAGTTAAGCAGTGAGATGGGGCGATAGGACGCTGCCTGCAGGGGGTCCTTCCCCGGCTTGGGAAAGAGGGCAATATGGGCCTGGTTCCCCCCCCATCGGAAGCCGCCCCGCTCCGCTCTTTTAGTGTGTAGGGCCACCAACAGTGGGGATATATAATCGTTGAGAATCTTATACATCTCTGCCCCCAGTCCGTCCGGACCCGGGGATTTGTAGCAGCTCGCCCTGGCAATAACCTTTTGTACCTCTACAATTGTCAGTGGCTGGTCCAGCAATGCCTTCTCAGCCCCACTCAACCGTGGCAAGTCCAGCCCCTGAAGGTAGGATACCATCCGCTCTGAGGATCCCGCTTCCGCCGTGTAGAGCGTCTGAAAAAATGAACGGAAAACTCGGGCAATCTGTTGGTTATCCCTATGAAGGGTCCCCTGATCATCCCTCACCGCCGCTATCAAGCGTGACCCTCGGGGACCCCGCAGGCAACGCGCCAGCAATTTGCCCGGTCTATCCCCCTGACAGTACAATTGGTATCTGTAATACGTAGCCGATTTCTTTGCCCGCTGATGCAGGAGCTCGTTCAGAGCCGTCTGCATTTCCCATAGTTGTTGCTTAAGAATCGGACTAGGGGTATTGGCCTGCCGTCGGCGAAGCTTCATGACAGTTTTCTCCAGGCGGATAATTTGCTCCGCTCGGAGCCTCCGCTTTCGAGCCATGTAGCCTATGATGTCTCCCCTTAAAACCACTTTGGCCGTCTCCCACACTAGCGTGGGATCATCTTGATGGCCGGCATGGTCTGATTCGAATTCCTGCCACCGACGTACCAAGAACTGCCGGAATTGGGTATCTTTGTAAAGCTCCAGCGGGAAGCGCCAGATGCGCACCCCCTGACTGTCCCCCACCCCCGGCAGCGTAAGCTAGATTGGCGCGTGATCGGAAATTTCCGTCGGGCCTATCTGTGCCTCTACCACTTTGGCAAACAGACTTTTAGCAATCAACAGGTAATCAATCCGCGCGCTTGTCCCATGTGCCCGGGACTGATGAGTGTAATCCCTTTCGTCCGGATGGAGAAGCCGCCACGGATCTACCAACCCCAGGCGGGTGCACAACCGTAAGAGCGCACGGGCCGACTGATAGCGTTCCCTTGGCCCCCCTCCCCTCGATGTATCCAGTGTGACGTCCATTACGCCATTAAAATTGCCGCACACAATCAGAGGTGTGTCTGGCAACTGCTCAATTTGTGATGCCAGGCGGGAATACAAGGCAGTGTCCAGCACATTAGGGCATACAGCACATTAGGGCAGTAAAGATTGCCGAGAATGATGGGCTGCCCCCCCAGGCGGCCATGCAGCAAGATATACCGCCCCGTAGGATCAAGAACCCGCTTGAGAAGTTCGAATCGGGTGTTTTTATGGATAAGCACTACCACCCCCCCTTTCTTACCCGTGGCGGGGGCTCCCCAGACCTGCCCCACCCAGCCTCATTGAAGTTTGCGATGCTCGTCCTCTGTCTGGTGGGTTTCTTGGAGCAAGGCAATGTCGGCTCGCTGCCGCGCCAGCGCTTGCAGAATTTTTGATCGCTTAATGGGGCTCCCCAACCCGCATACGTTCCAGGAAATAATTTTCAGGTTAACAGTATATTAATTAGCAGTTTTAGCAGAGCAGGCATCCTATATCTTGAGGAGAGCCCCCCCAGCCTGGGACTCACCTCCCCACCTACACTGTGTTCCCTCCTAAGATATCGGCTTTCATACCCGGATGTGACTATAATACCCCCCCACTCCCCCCCACCTCCCCACCCTCCCCTCTGTCCCCCCCCCCTTCCCCCCTACCTCCCCCCCACCCCACACTCTCATTCTCCCAATCTTCCGTCGACCCAGCTGGGTCACGGAGATCCTCCCTTCTGGATCCGTGAGAGGAGTATGGTCTGCCCCGGCCACTTATCTGGGAACTATGCACTCTACATTTAGACGGTGGGCCTGAGGACCACTCGGCTAGTAGGCCTCGAGGTTGTGGCTCGCATAGCTTAGTGCAGGGGCCCCGCCCTCGGAGGGCCATACCCTCCACACCAATCCACCCAGGCCTTCTGACCAACAGGCTAGGAGCGGATTATGGAGAACGCCCAGGTTAATATCATGGGCGGCCCCCCAGGATGGGGAACCGCTCAAGATGCCCGGCCTATCCCCGCTCCGCCCGCAGGCCACGGGGTAGTCCCCGCCCTCTCACATTGCCACCCCCCCAGACCGCGTCCCCTCTATACTCTAACAAAGCCCCCCATACAGGCAATCAGTCTTCTGCATTTAGAACGTTGTACACATAAACATTATAACATTATAACATAAACCAACAGGCCTCATCTGCCCACCCAACCGCCTCCGAGTATTGCAGGCAAGGTGTAGGAGCCACCGATGCCTCCTTTAGAATGATGTCCGGAGGTATTCGGGTATCATGTTCCCCACTGGCTCGTTCGTCTCCAATGCCAGGCAGACAGGTCCCGGCCCCTGTGTCTCTCCCGTCAGGGCTCCAGGTTCCGCTGAGCTGTTGTCAAGGGCAGGCCCGGACAGGGCCTGCTGTGCCCAGCCGGGCAGAATCACACCGCAGCTGCGAGACACGCCCTCCCCCAGAGGGACCGGTACTGTACTTGTTACTGTCCGCCTTCCAACGAAGAAATATATGGCCCAGCCTCCGCTGCTGATTCAAAGGAACGGTGGCCGCCGGCGTGATACACGTGCAGCCGAGCGGGATACTGCACAGAGAACTTGATATTCAAAGCTATCAGTTTGTGGCAAAGGGGAGCATAGGCACGGCGTTTTTGGCTAAGCGCTACTGAATAGTCCTGCGCAAAACGAAGTGTCATGTTGCCATGCTTGATTTCCCCCTTCTGCCATGCGGCTCGGAGTATGGCCTCTTTTTGGGGAAACTGAAGGAATTTCGCCAATACCACTCTCGGGCGCTGGTCCCGGGGCTGCCTAGCTCCCACACGATGAGCCCGCTCTATTTGCACTTTACTGCCCTCTGCCAGACCTTCAAATAGCTGCGGCAGCAAGGTCTCCAGGTAATGTACAAGTTCTTTATCCGCGATGGTGCTATCAAGGCCCAGCATCCTCAGATTATTTCTTCTGGAGCGATTTTCTAAGTCATCCATTTTAGCTTCATAGGCCTTCAGTTGGGTAAGGCCTGACCCCAGGGTCTCCAGGCTATCCTCTGCCTTGCCCAGCCGGTCCTCCGCCTCCTGAAGTCTGGTGCCCAGAGCCCCATCCGAGATCTGAAGATTGTCCATTTTCTCGTGTAAAGCTGTAAATTGTGCCGACAGGGCCTCCGCTACTGCCGCAGAGACCTCCTCGACGAAAGCCGGCGTGGTGGGGGATTTCGGCATGGCTGGGTTGTCGGCCATTTTAGCCGCCGGAGTAGTCCTCTCCTTCTCTTTCTCCCGCCGCGAGGTTTTTACCACGGATGCCATCCCGACCGCCGCTCCGAGTAACAGACACCTTCTGGCCCCTGCTACTGCAGATTCAGCCCAGGCACGGTATTTAAGCTGGCTTTTAATGCTCGGTTTGGGCCGGGGAAGACCGGAGCGCTAGCAGACACGACCTGCTGCTCTCACCGCATCACGTGATCTCTTCACACATATTGGCATTTAACTGGTCGCAGTTTTATTAGTCAACATTACCAACATAACCAACAAAAACCATGACAATGTCACCCACCAGTTCTGGCAGCAGGACGAACCCTCACCAGCCATATGGGTAGCAAGGTGAGTTTCATCCCGCCTCCGCCATGAACCATCACCCGGCAATACCATCCCCCCTCATCTGGCTTAGCCATACTACTAGCAAAAGCCCCGAGGGATTCTTCGGGTCAGGGGTAACCCACCCCCGCCCTGCATATTGCCAAGACTCCGGACCTTGGACACCTCCGGGATCCCACCACAGGCTCAGAGACACCTGTCCCTGAGCCCCCCCCAGACATAAAGCTGCGACCAGCCACTCTGCACTTAAAAACATACTCTAAGGCTTCTTGCCAGTCGTTCAGGAGTAAAGCAACCCCCACTGGGGATAGATGTACTCCGTCAGACCGATACAAGCCGGGACAGTCCACCTCCACCCAAGGGTGTAATATCTGACAACCCCCGTTCTGACAAACCCAGCGGCCAATTTGCCGGTTAACCTTAATCAACCCCCGCGACCACCGCCGGTGACCCCAGCACGCCGGCCGCGGAATTATGTCAGACCAGAGTACAACAACATCAGGAAACATTAACAACACTTCCAAAATATCCTTTTTGGCTGCCCGTATCAGCTGCTTCACTGTCCACATCGCCAGGTCATTACCACCGAGGTGCAGCAGCAGCAGATCCGGTGATCCCTTCACACGCTGATGGTGCCGAAGCAAAGGCAGGAGCTGCAGCCACCGCAGCCCGTGCTCACCCAGCCATGAGACAGTCACCTCTGCCGTGGGAAGTCCAAGATTTTCACCGAGGGGGCCCCCCACTGCCTGTCGGCCAGCCCAATACACAAAAGAATGGCCGACCATCCAGGAGCAATACGGCAGCTGGCCCACACCTAAAAAAGAAAATAAACAGTTAACCCCTTACAGCCCCTTCACATACACACATACCCTCGAAAGGCATCAGAACGCCACCGTCCTATGCGTCGGATGCTGTGATCCGACACCCCGGCCTCCGCAGCGCTGGTGGCTGCCCCAATCCGGAACGAATGTGGAGCGTAAAAATCCAAGCCCACGTAGCTCACCGCCAAGCGCAAAACCGCCGTGAACTGGAAACGCGTCAGGCAGCGCGTGTTTTCGTGCACAAATAGCTGACCGCCGACACGCGGCCGCAGCCTCAGGTAGGCAGACATCGCCGCCACCGGACAAGTGGGTGAATTCTCAATAGCGCCCAACCGTATCCAGGCACCTTTGCCCCTCTGATCCGTCTTAGATCTCCCCAACAGGAGCCCCAACTCCCCCCCTCACCATCCGCACATCGCATACTTGTAAAGCTCCCCCCCCTGTCCCCGCCCCGGACGCCGCCACGAGCTCCCCCACCCGAAAAGCCCCAAAAAAGGCCACACAAAATACTGCCTGAAACAGCGAGGCCTCATAAGCTGACGCCGCCACACCCGTCAAAGCGGCACAAAGCCGCACCAGCAGGTCGTGCGTGATAGGACGCCTACCATCCCCCCGCCAAGGGGTCTCCCGCTCCCATCCCGACAACAATCGGCGAGCCAAAAAACCCCAGCTGGAGACGCCCCACCCCACAGCCTTAGAGAAAAAGGCGAAACCCGCTAAGTGCGCACGCACCGTCGCCCTCAAGGTACATAAGAACATAAGAACATAAGAAATGCCATACTGGGTCAGACCGAGGTCCATCAAGCCCAGTATCCTGTTTCCAACAGTGGCCAATCTAGGTCATACGTACCTAGCAGTTTCCCCAAAAGACACAGGTTCTGCAGTGCTTGTACTAGGCCAAGCATTGATATCCTGGGTCCCTTTTTAATAGTGGTTTATGGACCTTTCCTCCAGGAACTTGTCCAAACCTTTTTTAAACCCAGCTATACTAACAGCCCTTACTACATCCTCCGGTAACAGATTCCAGAGTTTGATTACACGTTGAGTGAAGAAATATTTTCTCCTATTTGTCTTAAATAGTTTACCCTGTAGCTTCATTACATGTCCCCTAGTCCTTCTATATTCTGATAGCGTAAACAATTGATCCACGTTTATCCGTTCCACTCCATTCATCAATTTATACACCTCTATCATATCTCCCCTCAGCCGTCTCTTTTCTAGGTTAAAGAGCCCTAACCTTTTTAGCCTCTCTTCATAGGAGAAGCCTTCCATCCCCTTCACCAATTTGGTGGCTCTTCTCTGTACTTTTTCTAATAACTCTATGTCCTTTTTAAGATACGGTGACCAGAATTGCACACAATATTCAAGGTGCGGTCGTACCATGGAGCGATACAGAGGCATTATAATATCCTTTGTTTTATTCTCCATCCCTTTCCTTATGATACCTAGCATTCTATTTGCTTTCTTGGCCGCCGCTGCACACTGGGTGGAGGGTTTTAACATGTTATCCACGATGACTCCTAAATCTTTTTCCTGGGTGGTGGTTTCTAATGTGGAGCCTTGCATCGTGTAACTATAGTGTGGGTTGTTCTTTCCTAGGTGCATAACTTTGCACTTGTCCACATTAAATTTCATCTGCCATTTGGATGCCCAGTCTTCCAATTTATCCAGATCCTCCTGCAGTTTTCCACAATCCTCTTGGGTTTTAACAACTTTAAACAGTTTTGTGTCATCTGCAAATTTGATAACCTCACTAGTTATTCCCTTTTCCAGGTCATTTATGAATATGTCAGAAAGTAGCGGACCCAGTACAGATACCTGGGGTACTCCACTATTCACCTTTTTCCATTGGGAATATTGGCCATTTAGCCCTACCCTCTGCTTTCTATCTTTTAACCAGTTCCCGATCCACAATAGTACACTGCCTCCTATCCCATGACTTTTTAGCTTCGCCAAAAGTCTCTGATGGGGGACCTTGTCAAAAGCTTTCTGAAAGTCCAGATACACTATATCAACCGACTCACCTTTGTCTACCTGTTTATGCACACCTTCAAAAAAACAGATCAGATTAGTAAGACAAGATCTTCCTTGTCTAAAGCCATGTTGGCTGTCTCCCATTAGGCCATGACTATCTACATGCTGTGTAATTTTGTTCTTTATGATGGTTTCTACCATTTTCCCTGGTACTGACGTCAGGCTCACCGGTCTGTAATTTCCCGGGTCACCCCTGGAACCCTTTTTAAAAATTGGTGTTACGTTGGCGACCCTCCAATCTTCAGGTATTACAGATGATTTTAATGAAAGTTCACAGATTACCAATAACAGGTCTGCAATCTCATATTTCAGTTCTTTCAACACTCTGGGATGTATACCATCCGGTCCAGGTGATTTGCTACTATTCAGTTTATCAAGTAGTTGTAATATATCTTCCCGGTGTAGCGATATTTCTCTCAATTCCTCTGCAGTATCACCTTTAAATACCACTTCAGTCTTGGGTAACATCCCTACATCTTCCTCAGTAAAGACCGAAGCAAAGAATTCATTCAGTCTCTCTGCTATAGCCTTGTCTCCTCTTACTGCCCCTTTTATCCCTCTATCATCTAATGGTCCAATTGACTCTCTCACAGGCCTTTTGCTACGAATGTACTTGAAAAAGTCTTTATTTCGTGTTTTTGCTTCCGTAGCAAGTTTCTTCTCAAATTCCCGCTTTGCCTGCCTTATCAATGCTTTGCATTTAACTTGCCAGTGCTTGTGCTGTTTCCAGTTTTCATCATTTGGCTCTTTTTTCCATTTACTGAAGGTTGCTCTTTTGGCAGCAACAACCTCTCTGACCTCACCTTTAAACCATGCTGGCAGTTTTTTGGACTTTCTTCCACTTTTCTTAATGCGTGGAATACAGCTGGTCTGGGCTTCGAGGTACCTGGAGCCTTAGCCGCAGCGATGTAAAGGCCGATGAGGTGGTCTGGCGCCGAACCCTGCCACCATCCCCGTGCTGCCAAAAACTCCACCACACTGCCGCATCCTTTGAGATAAGACCGCCAGGTTGCAGGTGACACGGAACTCCGCAACAGGTCCAACACGCCTACAGGCCATGCTTCCACAATCGCTCCGGGACTGACCGTCCCTCCCGGTCCGCCTTTGGTGCCAAACGCCGGAGCAGGTCCCACTTGAAACGGGAAAGAGCATCAGCAACCTGGTTAGCACACCCCGGCACATGCCTGGCCCTCACCAACACATTTAACCGCAAGCAAGCTAACACCACCTCCCGCATCAAGGCGGCCACCCGCAAACAGCGCGGAGCGTACCTGTTAATGACACTGACCACCGATTCGTTGTCGCACCACCACAGCACCCGACGATTACGGAGCCTCTCCGGCCACACCTCCAGAACCACCAGCACCGGGAAGAGTTCCAAGAAGGTGATATTCTTTGTCAAACCCAACGCGCGCCATGCCGACGGCCATGGCTCCGCACACCAGGCGCCATCAAAATAAACCCCCAAACCCAAACCGCCCGCTGCATCCGTAAAGAGCTGTAGGTCAAACGTAGACGCTTCCCGCTCCTGCAGTACCGCAGTGCCGTTAAAGCCATGGAGGAACTCATCCCAAACTCCCAAGTCTGCCCTCAAGCTGCGAGAAATGCGAATGCAGTGATGCGGCTTAAGCACACCCGAGGTAGACGAGGTAAATGCCGCAGAAACACCCATCCCATCAGAATCACCCGACAGGCAAAGTTTAGCGATCCAATCAGCACCTGCATCTCTTTCAACGTCACCTTCCGCGACCCCAGGACGTTCGCCACTAGCACCCGCAAGCGCGCCACCTTGTCAGCCGGCAAGCCCGCCACCATGGCCACCGAATCGAGCTCTACCCCCAAAAAGGTGAGGCACGTCGAAGGCCCCTCCGTCTTACTAACCGCCAATGGCACACCCCATTCTCGGGCCAACTGCCCAAAGCCATCCAGCAGACGCTGGCAGTGCCCCGACTGTGCCGCGCCGACGAATAAGAAGTCGTCCAAATAATGCACCACGTTACGAGAACCGACAGCCTCCCCCACAGCCCAGTGCATGAAGGAACTAAAGAGCTCGAAGTAAGCACAAGACACCGAACAGCCCATCGGCATGCACTTATCAAAATAGTAGCTGCCTTCAAACTCAAAACCGAGCAGGTGAAAAGAATCCGGGTGCACCTGCAACAGTCGGAAGGCAGACTCAATATCCACTTTCGCCATCAAACACCCGGGACCACAAGCGCGCACCAAACCTACCGCCTCATCAAAGGACGCGTAACACACTGCACACAGCTCCTTGGGAATGTGGTCATTGACCGAAGCCCCCACCGGATAGGATAAGTTGTGTATCAGCCGGAATTTGCCGGGCTCCTTCTTAGGAACAATGCCCAGCGGGGAGACCACAAAACGCGCAAACGGACGATCACGGAAGGGCCCCGCTATTCTCCCCAACCCCAACTCCGTAGCCAACTTATCTCGCACAATGTGCACCAAACGCCGAACTGACGGCAAATTACGCAGCGCAGCCGCCCCCCCTCCCCTACCACCGGAATATGGAACCTGACCCGAAATCCCCCCTCCAATACTGACCTAGCCCCCGGCCGCTTATACCTCCGCAACCATGGCATAAGCGCCTCAATACGGATAGGCGTAGGGGCTAGGGCAAGCAACCCCTCAGGGCTTGAGTGGGGTGAAGGGAACCGCGGACCCTTTCTTAACACACTTAAGCGCCGAGTGCCCACCGCCGCACACGGAGCAGCTGTGCCGGAACTTACAGTCCGGGAAAGGGCACGAGGACTTATTAAAACGCCAGCAGACATCACCCGCCCCCCTCCGCCCGCCTTTGGGAGTGGGGACGCCCCAGCGCCACGAAAGGGCCGCACCGTAGGAACTGACGCACTGCTGCCACCTTTCGGCCCCCCTCCCCCCCTCACCGACATCTGGGTCAACCAGAGGTTAATGTCTTGCGTTCCCCACGACAATAACCTATTCTCCTCCATCTTGTCGCGAAACTTCTCATCATAGTTGAGCCAAGCCCAACCATCATGAGTCTGCGCAACCTCCAAGATCAAGTCAGCGTAAGATAATAACATCCCATATTGCCCCGGATAGCGGTGCCCCCATACGCTGGCCAACCGCAAGAACGCCCTCGTCCAATTAATAATGTTGCGAGACGCCTTACGGACCCTGCCCGCCTTCTCATCCTCCTTCCTCTTTCGCTTGCTATCTCCCGAACGCTTCCTACCATCCAATAACCGAAAGATATCAATGTACTTCCGCTTCCGGATCTTTTTCCGCAACTTCCGGGGAACCCCTTCCCACAGCTCCGAGAAGGACGCCAACGTTGCCCCCCCGCCCCCTACCGGGACGAGCCCCCCGCCCCCAGCAACATGGTTGGCAACCGGCGCGCTAGAAGAAACCGAAGAGCTATCCTCGGACGAAGACGAGGAGGACCCCCCCAACGTCGGCACCTCCGTGAATGCCACCTTTTCTTCCGCGCTTTAGCTGGCCCCTCACCCGCACACCCACCTCCGGCACCCCCCGCCGCCATACCCCCAAGTAACTCACCCGCCGACGGAGTCCGCCCCGGCGCTGCAACCGCCGCAGTCTCCACAGGGGGCCGCCCCCCGTGCTCCTGCAGGGGCTCCACCGGCTCATCCACCAGGCGACGCCGACCGTAGATCCCCTGCTGCATCCGTGGGCAACGCGTCACCCCGCAAATCCAGGTCCTGCCACTCCTCCGGCCTCTGCACTGCACCCACCGACACCTGTGAAGACAAAGGAGGAAAACAGGAAGGAGAACCAGCTAGGGACCACTGCGGTAGCCAAGCGCCCAATCACTCAGCCCTGGAGGAACCCTGCCCCCCTCCCTGCCAGTGATCCCATGCCGTAGGGTAGAACCCGCCAGTCGGCACCTGCCATCCCCATGGGCCCATGCCCGAGGAGCCATCCTGCCCATTCGCCCCCCCTTGGGTCCCCCATGCCCACTGCCCAGTCCCCCCGGCTTCCCCTGCTCCAACCCTCCACTGCATGGTAGCCCCAGTCCCAGCCTCCGCAACTCCCGCCCTCCCGGGCGCCTCCCGCACCCCCCGGGACCCCCGAGCACCTCCACGGACGCTTAGAGCGCCGCATCCCAGCACCACACTCCCCCCACCTGCCACTGGCTCACCAGCACCCCGCCGGGACCGACCCCTGTCCTGAGACCCCCCCCCCTGCCCCCTCTTGGCCTTACCACCGACAGCCTGCCTCCCCCTCGGCCCAGCCCTCCTGCCCATAGGCCGCCTAGCCCCCCTGTTGCCCTTCGACGGCATTCCCCTGCAGACCTCGTGGCTGTCGTGCTCGTTTGTTATTTATTTATTTATTTTTTTAATTAGCACCCAGACACCCACAGCCTGTAAGGCAGGCCCAAGAAACCCCCACCCAAAGAAAAAGCCCCAGATCCAGAGCCTTATGCCCCTCCAGTCAAAAGGGGCAGAAAACGCTCACCGGATGCCGGACTCCGCACCGGCAGACTCGCCCTGACACTCCACCTCGCAACCGAAAATTCCCTGCAGCGGCTCCACGAGCGCCCGTCTCCTCCGCAGCGTGCCGACGAACTGCAGTTTCGCCGGCGCGCTCACCCCCGATCACCTCCTCCCCGGACCCACCGTCCTTCCTATTGGCTCCCGCCGCCCTCCATCACCCGCGGGAGCCAATAGATTTAAAAGACGCCCCCCCCCGTCGCCCAGATGACCCCCCCTTCCAGCCACGCGGTCGGGACCACGCACCACGCCGCCCCCTGGTTAGAGCGGCCTGCAGGTACGTGGCCCCGCGGCCTTCTAATTCTCTTCAAAATTAAAAACATATAAATTCACAATGTCAGGGGCCATAGAAGAGCCCATGGCGACTTCCTTAACTTCATTACTATTATTAATATATTGGAATAGCTCTTTTTGGGACCTGGCTTTTTGTTATTTGACTGCACTCCAGAAGCAGCATACTTGCTTTTATTTTGACATAGTCAGGCCAATATTCAAAGGACTTGTACATTTTGTGCTTTTTATAAAAAGATTTTGCTGGCATTATGCATATAATTATGAACTTATAATCCATTATATATGTGGAATTGTATGTAGAAAAAAAGGAGGCATGTTGAGAGGTTTCAGGGACATACATATAGAACCCGATTATAAATGGAGCACGTCCAGGCCATCCTGATGTCCAAACACTGTACAGGCCCAAATTGTACCCGATTTTGCAACAGCGGGAAATAGACATTCCTGCGGTTGCAGGATAGGACACATAGACGGCCCAGCATGCCCCTGATTCCGCTGTGGGAGATGCCCTCCATGCCCGCCTTATGCTCCTGCTGGTGTGCTGGTGCCGTGTCATCCCATTGCCATGGCACTAGGGTGCCCAGCAGGAGTGCCGAAAGCCTGACCGCGGTACTATCTTCTTTTCCCCTCCGCTCAACCCTTGGAGGGGGGTAGCCAGCGCCGGATTCAGGCAGTGGGGGCTCACCTGCATTGGCTGCACTGTCCTGGGGGGACAGAAGACCTCGATTGTAAAGACACCCATGCGTTTATACCACCTTGGAGGAGGTATATGCTGGGCGTCCAGAGTGTGACCACTGGACATACAGGGCCCTGACCTGATTAGACCCTGTATGCCTCAGGGCTTCAGCCTGCCCCTGCTCTACCCACTCTCTGCCTCCGGCCCTCCTCCTCCCTCCCCATCCAGCACGCCGAATGACTATATAGCTAATGTTCGTGGAGGAGTAGCCTAGTGGCTAGAGCAGTGGCCTGGGACCAAAAGGGACAGGCTTTGAATCACACTGGCACTCAACCCTCCATTGTCTCAGGTACAAACTTAGATTGTAAGCCCTCTAGAGACAGGGAAATACTTGCCATACCTGACTGTAACTCGCCTTAAACTCAGTGTACCTCCCACGTGCTATCCTGCTATTGTCTGTTACAATATAACTATCTGGATAAAACGAAGTTGCTTACCTATTACAAGGGCTTTCCTTAGACAGCAGAATACAAGTCCTCACATACCCACCCATTTCCCCAAGGAGTTGTATTATACTCCAAGCTAGTTATCTAGTTAGCTGACTGATACATCGTTGCTGAAAATCTACAGATAGGGCTGCTTAAGGGAATTATATGGATTACAGCTGCTGCTGTGAGGATAATTCCCTTTGTATAGTGACCCATATATGTATAATTACCTATACTGGGCCACTACATGTATAGATTATATTTTTGCTGTGTTTCCCTAAAGCATGTGGAACTTAGATGGCACAGCAAAACATAACATTTATACATGTAGCAGCGATATTAGGCACTTATTTGTATCCCTCCATATAAAAATACATCTGAATATAAGTATAATTTGAAATGTCTAGATTAGGCATTTCAAATTATTTTCTGGGCAGCCTGATTAATATTGGCCATGGTGCAGTCACTGTAAAGCAATTGCAAAAGGGCTGGACATGATGGATATTGAGTCGTCTTTCGCTCCAACCAGCTATGTCAATCTAAGTCAGTTTTCCTATTGCTCAATGAAAGTGTACTCTGCACCCCCCTCACCGGTAACACACCAGGGCTCTTGGGTAACGGAAATCCACACCCAAAGCAATGAGAAGGAAAATCTGTAAATCAGTAAATAATATACAACACACTTATATTATTTAAGAAAACAACCAAAGCTTTGGGAGAGCAAACCAAGTTACCACCTTGTTTACTCTGCCATATTAGCTTTCAGCCACTTTATTTATAGGTAAATATTCCATTACACAGCATGATTTCCACCTTATTATTCTACGTCGAGCATTGCTTATATCCATAACATGCATCTCTATATTTCTACATCATAGGTCAATTCTTATTAACATAGGTCATCATGAAGAGACATACACATATTCCCAGACATAACTTTTTAGACATTTAATTCTAACACTTGCAGTTTGATATCTCTGAATGGAGACTGTGAGACTGGGAAGCAACTTCCCCCTTTACTTATCTTTATTATAACAAGACTAGTGTCTTTTGTTGTTAAAAACCTTCAGCCTAATTATTTTAGCAGAGTCTTTCAAGGTTGTTGCTGAATAATAAGCTCTGGAATAATATTAACTCTTTCCTAGGGCTGTTGGTAATATAATGTCATTAAGTACCCTAACCATGTACACAGCCCTGTACAGACAAGCTTACTTTCAGTCCCTCCTCTGATTCTGTAAAGAACCATTTTAAATATATGGAAACTCAGACATTGATATTAAAGAAGGATTGTAACTAGATTCTGGGTCAATCTGTAACATCATTTTAGGGGTCAGTGAGTCTACTGATTTCTTACAGCAAGCAGATATTACACAGAGAATTAATGCTCCTAAAATTATAATCCCCAAAAAGCTAACATGCTAACATGCCTTGCAAAGGCCTAGATAATGAACTCCAAAAAGAAGAAACAGAATCAAAAAAATCAGAAAAAGAACTTACATAACTATTACTTGAAACAAAAGTACGATTTCTAACCTTATCTAGTAGACCTTTCACTACTTTTCCTTCATCATCAAGCATACTGCAACAATAATCAATAATTAAGCCACACACGCCATTTTCTTTTGCTAGGAGGTAGTCTAAAGCCATGCGATTCTGGGCTGCATAAGCAGACACCTTGTCCATTGCACCTTGTAACACACTAATTGCCTCAGTGAGATCCAGGGCTGTAAGTTCAACAACTGCTTGTAATCGCATAATCTGGGTACCATACTCTCTGGTGGATGCTATTGCTCCAAAAGTTGAGAGCCAAACAGTACCTGTAAATACATCTATCTGAGATTTAGTTAAAGGACTTGTAGAGTCTACCAGCTGCTGCGCAGCCGCTATGGCTTCATCGTGAGGGGAAACATCCCTTTTTCTTCTTATAGAGGTATTCAGGGTTGATAATAAAGTAATATTTTGGTAAGGTAAAAAACGTGCCTTCTGCCTCACCAGAATAGTCTTTAAAAGCTAGCATACACCTAGTGTGAAAATCTGTAAACCTTTCACCCCTATCCTGCCTTAGAGATGTTAATCTCGACCAATCCTTTACAGGTTTGCATACTACTTTAAGGGATTCTAACAATTTTTCTCTACAGAAAAACAAAATTATCTCTTTGAGTCTTCTCTTGAAAATCTATCACAGGGTCTGTCAGTGGCCATTGCCAGTTATCTTCACGAACTGGATGAGTGACCCTATGAAAATCAGCTGGATTAAAAAAAACACAGTTCTGAGCAAATTATCTAGAGCTGCCCAAGTGGGATTAGAACTGTTAATTATTTGAGACCATAAAGACACAAATCTACAAGGGTTATTCCTGTAATTCGGAAATGTTTTAGCCAAGCAAGCACTTCTTTAGGACTCCAATTTGCAGGCACAGTCATAGAACCTGACGAGCCCGCTGGATACAAACAAAAAGGATAAGTAGTCACAATATCATTTCCCACAGCTGCTTCAGATTTAACAGCGCCAGAACATAAATTATGCTGCTGGTGTAGAACGTCCTAAATAGAGCCTAGATCATAATATAATTGATCATACTCCTCTTTGTAGGTTTCATAATGTCTGTCCAAATCTCTCTCAATTTTATCAATAAGTTCATCAGAAACACTTAATTCTTTCGCAACAGAAACACTATGACCTATTGCTACTTTTACGATTCTTATTACAAGTACAACACTTTCCGTTTCTTGATTCAAACATGCTCTCAACTCTTTGAGCTGGGAGACATTCCAAACATCCAAAATACACAATCCTACTCCCCCTAACTTCTGTTTCTCTTTAAGCATTTTTTTCACTTAATACTGCTACACGAGTGACCTGCACTCGCTCAGCTGGTCATTAGGTACATTTCCTAACACAAACAACTTTTGTTTCAAATCATAAACTTCATTCCTATGTTTTTCTTCATGTACCATCCGTTCCCACCATGTAAGCACAATTGCACGGTTTACCTTTAACCGCTAACTCATATCTCAGGTAATGGACCTTATCTACAGAGAAAGTTCCCTCCAAAGGAAACTGCAAATTCCCATTACCACTAGTCACTGAATCCCTATGTGCTACGGAATCGATGGCTACATCACCGTGCTTCTCATACATACAATAGAAGCATACAATAAGGGCTACCTTTCTTAAACGCTAAAGCCCTAGCTCTGTCATGCCATTCACGCATCTGAGATGGAGCCTGTCTACTTAACAGATTACCCATCACTGGTAATACTCACAAATCTTCAGGCACCTTCTGCCCTTGCCTTGAATGCAGAGATCCGTATACGGCACGGCACCAACTGAAAGTGTACTCTGCACCCCCCTCACCGGTAACACACCAGGGCTCTTGGGTAACGGAAATCCACACCCAAAGCAATGAGAAGGAAAATCTGTAAATCAGTAAATAATATACAACACACTTATATTATTTAAGAAAACAACCAAAGCTTTGGGAGAGCAAACCAAGTTACCACCTTGTTTACTCTGCCATATTAGCTTTCAGCCACTTTATTTATAGGTAAATATTCCATTACACAGCATGATTTCCACCTTATTGTTCTACGTCAAGCATTGCGTATATCCATAACATGCATCTCTATATTTCTATGTCATAGGTCAATTCTTATTAACATAGGTCATCATGAAGAGACATACACATATTCCCAGACATAACCTTTTAGACATTTAATTCTAACACTTGCAGTTTGATATCTCTGAATGGAGACTGTGAGACTGGGAAGCAACTGCCCCCTTTACTTATCTTTATTTTATTTATTTATTTTATTTATTTATTTACATTCTCTTATATACCGCGCTATTCTGCATCAGTGCGGTTTACATTGAACAAACTGAAATTACATTGAACAGGGCATTATAACTTGGAGATAACTATTTACAGGGAACATGAGCTATGGAGGGTTAAGTGGCTTGCCCAAGACCACAAGGAGCACCTGTGTGGGACTAGAAACCCCAGTCCTTCCGGCCCAAGGTTGCTGTCCTCTAGTGGGATTTGAACCCCTGACCTTCCGGCCTGAAGTACCTTGCCCCAACCACTAGGCCACTCCTAGTGACTAGTGTCTTTTGTTGTTAGAAACCTTCAGCCTAATTATTTTAGCAGAGTCTTTCAAGGTTGTTGCTGAATAATAAGCTCTGGAATAATATTAACTCTTTCCTAGGGCTGTTGGTAATATAATGTCATTAAGTACCCTAACCATGTACACAGCCCTGTACAGACACGCTTACTTTCACTCAATAGCTTTTGTTCCTTTAGCACAGAGATCCCCAAACTGCTGCCTGTGGGTCTAATTTTCCCAGACCACCATGCTTTCCTGAATTTGGCTTGTAGAGGAATTTTTGTTTCTTTTTTCCCTTGTGTGACAGAGGCAAAGGCAACAAGGATGACAGGGTTCCTGAGTTCCACCTGCTGAAGAGCGCAATGATAGTATGGCATGATCACAAATTCAGCAAATTCAACGGAAGTCCTCTCCCTTTTTTGTTTAGCAAACTCTGATGGAAACCTCTTCCACCCAAACTGGCCCTCTGGACGATTTGAAATATTCTACATAGCACTTCTCTTGAAATGTTTTGGGAGCTCTGCTTTAGCATTTTTTTGGTTTTCAAATTCAGTAACCAGACACTATAGGATTATCAACCCTTCCTACCCTCCTAAAAAAGATCACGTCTCACCTCTCTCCCCTTGGATATCAGTTCCCTACCCCTTCCCAACTGATTGCACTTATAAGCTTTATAAATAGTAGTGTTTAAGTCACTCTACCTTTTAGCTGTATGGTCTCAGAAAAAGTACTATAGGTTGTTCGAAAGCCTGTTTATATTGGATTGCCTATATAAAATAGGCACATAGTGGGTGCCTTTTTTTGTTATTCTACATGGGCATCCCTTTATAAAATTCCCCCATTAGTTTTTGGGCAAAGGACGATTTCCACCTTAACTAGGCAATCATCTTTCCAACATGTTCTGCTAGGCCACATATCAATGAACGTGAAAGTGCCTTGCACACCTTGGACTGCAAAAGAGCCTTAGCCTTCTACTTAGAGCAGACTAAAGCCCATATAAAGTCCACCCAGCTTTCTGTTTCTTTTGCCTCAATAATCCTGGACTGTGGTAGTTAGATGTCCATTGTCTAGCTGGATTGAAGATTGCATCTCTCTTTCACATATGCTCAGGTAAACATCACTCCAGAAGAGCATGCTAAGGCTCATAATGTCATAAGGTATTGCAAAAATACTATAGTGCCTGTTGAGAGTCTGTCTATCCATCTGTCATGACAGGCGACTTATAAACAAACTGAGCACCCTAGGGATGGACACTAACGTTACTGCTTGGATAAGAAACTGGTTGAGTGTGAGGTGACAAAGGGTACAGGTAAACGGAGCTCACTCTGAGAAGAAGGAGGTTACCAGTGGTATGCCCCAGGGATCTGTCCTTGGTCTGATTCTTTTTAACATCTTTGTTAGTGATATAGCGGAAGGGCTGTCAGGTAAGGTTTACCTCTTTGCGGATGATACCAAAATCTGCAATAGCATAGATGCCTAGGAAGGTGTAGATAACATGAGGAGAGTTCTAGCTAAGCTTGAAGAATGGTCTAGAATTTTGGCAGCTGACATTTAATGTTAAAAAATGCAAGGTCATGCATTTGGGCTGCAGCAATCCAAGGGAGCGATATGGTATAGGGGGTGAAGTACTTCTGTCCACAAAAGAAGAGCGGGACCTAGGCTGTTAGAATCCATTCCAAGGTGAGGATCTTAGACGTTAGGAAGACTAACTTTGCGAAGATGGGCCAATACCTCAGGGAGTCGTTAGTAGGATCGGAACAGCTGGGGGATGTAGAAAAACAGTGGCCAAAACTGAAAGGGGGTATTTTAAGGGCAACCAACCTTTTTGTTAAAATGGTAAATAAAGGCAAAAGGAAAAGGAGACCGCTATGGTTTTCGAAGGAAGTAGCTGAAAAAGTGAAGAAAAAGAGGGAGGCCTTCATGAAATACAAGAGATCACAGAGAGAGGAAGACAGGCATCTGTATTTGGAAAAACTTAGAGAAGCTAGCAAAGTAGTCAAGAAGGCAAAGATTCAAAAGGAGGAGGAAATAGCCAATGCAATAAAATGGGGGGGATAAGACATTTTTCAGATATATTAGTGAGAAGAGGAAGGGCAAAAGTGGTATTGTCAGACTCAAGGGTGCAGGGGGGGAATATGTAGAAGCTGATAAGGATAAAGCGGAATTGCTTAACAAATATTTTTGTTCTGTGTTCACAGATGAAGAACCAGGAACAGGACCTCAGAAAACACCCACAAATAGGAACAGAAGCGAGGGATATCTTGACCAATTTTCAGAAGACTGTGTTCGTGAGAAACTAGTTCAACTTAAAGTAGACAAAGCGATGGCACCGGATGGGATACACCCTAGAATACTGAGGGAACTTGGGGACGTTCTAGCAACTCCACTGACTGACCTTTTCAATGCCTCGTTGGAGTCGGGAGTGGTGCCAAAGGACTGGAGAGAGGCTCATGTGGTGCCTTTACACAAAAGCAGAAGTAAGGATGTGGTTGAAAACTACAGGCCAGTTAGTTTAACTTCGGTGGTGAGTAAATTATTGGAAACGCTGCTGAAAGAGAAAATAGTGAGGTTTCTGGAGTCCAGCGGATTACAGGATCCGAGGCAGCATGGATTAACCAGAGGCAGGTCTTGTCAGACAAATCTGATTGATTTCTTTGACTGGGTGACCAGGGAGTTGGACCAAGGGAGAGCCCTAGATGTGGTGTATTTACATTTCAGTAAAGCCTTTGACACTGTTCCTCACAGGCGACTTATAAACAAACTGAGCACCCTAGGGATGGACCCTAAAGTTACTGCTTGGGTTAGAAATTGGTTGGGTGGGAGGCGACAAAGAGTACAAGTAAATGGAGCTCACTCTGAGCAGAAGGATGTTACCAGTGGTGTGCCCCAGGGATCTGTCCTTGGTCCGATTCTTTTTAACATCTTTGTTAGTGATATAGCGGAAGGGCTGTCTGGTAAGGTTTGCCTCTTTGCGGATGATACCAAAATCTGTAATAGAGTAGACACCCAGGAAGGTGTAGATAACATGAGGAGGGATCTAGCTAAGCTTGAAGAATGGTCTAGAATTTGGCAGCTGGGATTTAATGTTAAAAAATGTAAGGTCATGCATTTGGGCTGCAGCAATCCAAGGGAGCAATACAGTATAGGAGGTGAAGTTCTTTTGTCCACTAAAGAATAGCGGGACCTAGGCGTAGTTGTGTCTGATGCTCTTAAAGTAGCTAAACAGGTAGAAAAGGCGACGGCAAAAGCTAGAAGGATGCTTGGGTGCATACGGAGAGGAATGGCTAGCAGAAAAAAGGAGATGATAATGCCTCTGTATAAGTCTTTGGTGCGACCTCATTTGGAGTATAGTGTACAATTCTGGAGACTGCACCTTCAAAAGGATGTGAACAGGATGGAGTCGGTGCAGAGGGTGGCTACGAAAATGATTAGTGGGCTTCATTATAAAGCATATGAGGACAGACTTAAGGATCTTAATATGTACACCTTAGAGGAAGGCGGGATAGAGGTGATATGATTGAGATGTTTAAATACCTCCGTGGCATAAATGTTCAGGGAGAGAGCCTCTTTCAATTGAAAGCAAGTTCTGCTACGAGGGGACATGGGATGAGGGTGAAGGGAGATAGATTCAGGAGTGATATGCGGAAATATTTCTTTACGGAAAGAGTAGTGGATCCATGGAATAGTCTCCCAGTGGAGGTGGTAGGGATGAGAACAGTAACTGAATTCAAAAAAGCATGGGACCAACACAGAGGTTCTCTAAAGGTAAAAAGTGGACTGTTTTAGTTGTTGATATGGAAGGACAGACTAGATAGGCCATGTGGTCTTTTTCTGTCATCATGTTTCTATGTTTCTATGTAACTGTGTCTGATGATCTTAAAGTAGCTAAAGAAGTAGAAAAGGTGACGGCGAAAGCTAGGAGGATGCTTGGGTGCATAGGGAGCGGAATGGCCAGCAGAAGAAAGGAGGTGATAGTGCCTCTGTATAGGTCTTTGGTGCGACCTCATGGCTACTAAACTGGTTAGTGGTCTTCATTATAAAGCAGATGAGGCAGACTTAATATGTATACTTTAGAGGAAAGGCGAGATAGAGGAGATATGATTGAGACGTTTAAATACCTCCGTGGCGGGACTTCTGGTGGCGTCAGCGCCCTAATGAACGCCTGAAGATCATGCTCCGCCATGGATGGCGATATTAATGCCCTAATAAAGCACACCACAGTAGATAAACTCACCTCCTGAATTGGCAGCATAAAGAGAGCATCCCTGGAGCAAGCTGGATGGCAGGAAAAAAGCCGGGAGTGGATCTGAAAGCCTTTTCATTTAAGGCGACAGCTGGGGCAAAAACACACGCGGCCAAGATGGCGTCCGGCCAAAGTGACTCCGGCGGAGTGGGGGAGTTGGAGAATGGCAAAGGTGGACAGAGTGAGGTGCAAGCCCTCTGAGAGGATCTGAGAGAGTGGTTTGATTCCACTAAGCAGGAAATTGGGAGCCTGAATAGTGAGGTACAAAGCTGGTTCCAGGAGCTTAAGGGAGACATGGCTTCGATGGGAGCATGCATGGAGGACATGGAGACTCAGTTGGAGAAACATGTGGGGCAATGTGTACTAGCTGAGCAACAGCTGGAAAATGTGTGCGCTGCACAGGAAGATCTCTGGCAAAAGGTGGAGGACCTGGAAAATTGGTCTCGCAGTCTAACCTGCAGATACACGGGTTACCGGAGGAAGAGGGGACCGTGAATTACCTGCAATTAGCGGGAGAGTTTTGTGGTGCAGTGCTGAAGGCAGCGGACATGGATCTGGAAGGGATGTGTCTCAGAGTGGATAGGGCCCACCGAGCGCTAGGCCCTAGGAGGGAGAACAGACCCCGAGACATAATCCTATGCTTGCATGAATACAGAACCAAAGAAGCAGTTCCTGCAGCTGCAAGGAAGCTGGGAAAGATCAGGTGGAAAGATGCAGAGGTGGAAGTATTTGTGGACATCTCCGGGATTACTATGAGGAAGTGCAGGGAGTACCAGGTGGTGACACGGAAGCTCTGGGAGGAGAATGTTCGATATCATTGGCTTTTTCCAGTTGGATTACAATATACTATTAATGGGAAAATGATTACAGTGCACTCGGTGGAAGCAGCACTTACGAGTATGAGGCAAGTAGGGTGGTCGGACATCCCAGCTAACCCGATAAGTGAAGGTGAAGGCGCTACGAAGGCAGGACTCCCAAAGAATGCATATACGCAGTGGAGCCGGTCAGCGGGTGGAGACAAGAGGCTGAGGCACCAAAGACCATCAAGGGGATACCCCCAAAAGGTCTAATGAATGAGGGGAGTTGGATAAATACAAGTATTACGGTTTGTGGGTCCTATGCTAGTGGGAAAAGTTAATGTAAAGGAGGGTTGTGTATGGGGATTGGTTGGCAGGAACCCTTTGACCCCAGCGTTTAAGTTGGTGAAGGATGTGGGGTGGTGGAAGTAGGGAGGGGGAAGGTGAAGGGGGAGTGTTAGGAATGTATGAAGAGTGGTTAAGGTGCATTATTTGTGTGTTGTTAAAGTTATTATGGGCATGTAGAAGTTTATGTGTAATGTCAGGGGCTGTCTGGGGCTGGCCCCACCTGGTTTCAGATCTACCTGGTGGATCTGATGGTGGAGGGAAGGAGGAGGGCGGGGAGGTGGGAGCAGAGATGGGAGGGGGAGGGGGGAAGGAAGGGGTGGGGGGATAAGACGAGTTAAAGTTGGAGAGGGTTTTAAGGGCATGTCAAGAACTGGGAATGGCTATGTATAACATGGTAACAATGAATGTCAGAGGCCTTAATTCCTTCAAAAAACGTCATCTCCTTATAAAAGAGTGTGCAAGACTGAAGGGGGATATCATTTTTGTTCAGGAGACACATCTCTTACTGAGAGATGAACGACATCTGGGTCACCCTCTTTTCCCACAAAAATCTTTTGCCTCTAGTAAACTGGAGAAGAAGAATGCGGGAGTGGGGATACTTCTATTAAATAGGGTCACAGGGCAGGTGGTCGAACAGGTAAAGGATAAAGGGGGTAGGTATGTGCTCATTAAACTCAAGATGGGAGGTGAAATTTATACTTTGGTTAGTGTGTATGCACCAAACATTAACCAAGCAGTGTTCTTTCAAGAGCTCCAAGAGACTCTTTTTGGAAAGGTAGAAGGAAAATTGATAGTAGTGGGAGATTTTAATGTAACGCTTAACCCAGTAATCGACACTTCAAGGGGTGCAGCCTCTACCCCCAGAGTACATAGGATACGGCTGAAAGAGTTGATGGAGGGGTTGGATCTGGTGGATGTATGGAGAGAGGTGAATTGTGGACACAGGGATTACTCATTCTATTCCCCGGTTCATGAGATCTACTGTAGGATTGATTTATTCCTGATAGATAAACCCCTGGTGGCGGGTGTAGGGAAATGTGAAATTTCTGAGTGAACATGGTCGGATCATGCTCCAGTAATTGGGTAAGCAGGGCTTGAGTAGGGTATGGTGGAGGTTGAATGAATCTCTTTTAGATGACCAGGAGGTAGTGAAACAGACCAAGGACACAATTGAGGAATATATGGAGTTGAATGATACGAGTGAATGTTCCCCAGGGACTCTTTGGGACTGCTTGAAGGCGGTAGTAAGGGGGAAGCTTATCTCGGTGGGGGCGCATCAGAAGCGAATGCGGATGCAACAAACAAAAGTGATTGAGGCTATAAAGGACACCAAAAGTTAAAGAGGGACCCCCAGGAAGTGGAGTTGAGAGGTAAATTGCAGGGTTTGAAACGGGAGCTCAGTGAGTTACAACTGCACGATATTCAACATAAGCTTGATATTTTAAAGCAGAGGAACTTTGAATTTGGTTACAAGGCTGAGAGACTGCTTTCCCGTAAAGTAAAGAAGATGGCCACCCGTAATACCATAGTTTGGATTAATGATGAGGCAGGGAAACCAGTATGGATAGGCAAAGACATCGAGAATAGGTTTATCCAATTTTATCAAAAGTTATACATGCCGGAGAATCATGTGGAGAAAAAGAAAGTGCGAGAGTACCTGGATGGCGTGATGTTGCCACAGCTCTCAAGTGAGGAGATGGAGGGGCTTTCCACTCCTATTAGAGAGCAGGAAGTGTTGACAGTGATAAAGGAACTGCGACCCCATAAAGCACCAGGCATGGATGACTTTTCTAACCGGTTCTATAAAGTATTTGCTGGGACACTAGTGGAGCCACTCACTAGAATGTATAACACGTTTGATACAGAGGGTATGATGCCCGCGTCCTTGCGGTTGGCAGGAGTTAGTATCCTGTACAAAGAAGGAAAAGACCCAGCTGAGTGTGGGTCCTATAGACCAATTTCACTGCTAGGTAGCGATTTGAAGATCTTTACAAGAGTATTGGCGAACAGGTTGATGCCATACTTGGGACGGTTAATCCACCCCAACCAGTCAGGGTTTGTGCCTGGTCGGCAGACCTCAGATAATATAAGGTGAGTGTTAAATTTAATATGGTATGGCAGTCGGAGGCAGACAGAGTTAACCCTCCTAGCAGTGGATGCTGAAAAAGCATTTGATAGGGTGAGCTGGCCTTTTCTGTTTAAGACTTTGGAGAAGGTGGGGATCAAGGGGTCTTTTTCGAAATGGATACAAATTCTGTATAGTAAGCCGATGGCGTGTTTAAAAATTAATGGTTCGGTCACCAGGGCTTTTGAGTTGCATAGGGGAACTAGGCAGGGATGCCCACTGTCTCCGTTGCTTTTTATTTTAGCTATGGAGCCAATGGCACAGCGAATAAGGGACCGGTTGGATGTCCCTGGGATTAAAGTGAGGGAACATCTCCACAAAATATCGCTGTTCGTGGATGATGTGCTATTCTTCATAACAGACCCGGCAAGGTCTTTGCGGGCAGTTCAAGATGAACTATGCAGCTATGGAGAGGTATCGGGTTTCCGTATGAATGCTATCAAATCTGAATTTTTGAGTATAAATCTTAGGAGGGAGGAAGTGGATAAGTTGAAACAACAATTCCCCTTCAGGTGGGCGAAGGGTAGTATTCGGTACCTAGGAGTACAGATAACGGCACGGATGGACCAAATATTTTTGGCAAATTATGGCCCGGTGAGGAATAGCATGTTTAGAGAACTGGAGAGATGGAAGAGGTATGAAGTCATGGTTAGGCAGGATGGAGCTGATCAAGATGATTCTGGTACCCCGGATTTTGTACCTATTTATGAATCTTCCAGTAGAGGTTCCAGCAGCCTTCCTGAAGGGTCTGCAGGATAGGCTCCTGAAATTTGTATGGAAAGGGAGGAGACCTAGGGTAGCAAGGAATATTCTATGCGCGAGTAGGACAATGGGGGGCATGGGTATACCGTTACTATCCAGATATTATGAGGCGGCTCGGGTGAGGGCGGTAGTTGAATGGGTGCTAAGGAGGCAATCTGAATGGGTGGAGTTGGAGGAGTGTGAGCTGGGACGGAAAGGCAACTTAGTGAATATCATATGGCTCAAGGGGGATACCATGGTACGCAAGAAGGATAACCCGTTTCTTAATCTCACCCTGCAGTATTGGTGAAAGTGGCAGAATAAATGGTACGGGACCCAGGGATGCTCAAAATCTTTGCCCTTGGTCGGCAATTCAGACTTCCCGCCTGGTACCCAGGACCCCACTTTTGCCAAGTGGACTGAGAAGGGGTTGAGGAGTGTTGGTCAGTTTAAAGAGGGGGGAGTTTGGGTGGAGTTTGAGGACCTGCAAAGGGAATGCCTTTTGCCCAATTCGGACAGATACCGGTATATACAAGCACTACATTTCTGTCAGCAGATGGAAAAGAGAGGTAAGGGAGCTAAGGGGGATGAAGTGGACGGGTTTTTCGGGAGTCCTGAAGTTAAAGGTCTAGTTTCGAAATGCTATAGAGCAATGGATACAGTTAATAGTGCTGAATGGTCACATAGGAAAGCCTGGGAAGGGGATCTGAATAGGTGCTGGGATGAAGAACAATGGCGATCAGTTTGTAAAGGTCTACTCAGAGGGGTAGTGGCCAACAATATTTTGGAGCATAATTATAAAATGCTTTATAGGTGGTACTTGACCCCCCAGAGATTGCAGAGATGGCAGGGGGGACAAGCCTTATGTTGGAGGGCATGTGGGGAGGTAGGCTCTTTCCTGCATATTTGATGGGGGTGTAAAAAAGTGAATTCCCTTTGGCAGGAGGTGGAAGATTGGAAGAAGGAGATAGCGGGGGAGGAGATGAGATTGGGTCCCTGTTTGGCTCTGTTGAATGTGGGGAGTGGGACGGAGGACAGGGCCCGGGGAAGCGTAAGGGTGGTGCCGAATGGTATGCATAGCAACTAGACAGTTTATTGCTAGGTATTGGAGGGAGGTGGATGCGCCATCCTTGAAGGCGGTACAAAATAGGGTGGAGCACTTATATTTGATGTACCGACTTACGGCCCTGTGACAGAGAAGGTCCCTGGGTTTTCATAAAATGTGGGCAATGTATTTTGAGTGGCGGAAGGCGAACAAAAGCCCAGATGAGGGTGATCGAGAGGGGAAAAGCTCACTTGGGAGTAATGGGTTGAGCCCTCTGACAGGGGGGATGGAAGAGGACAGGGGGACATGATTGGGTGGATGGAAATTGAGAGAAAGAGGGGAATGTCTGTGCTATAGGAGTTAGTTTATTATCTGGCCTGGCATTAGCCATCAGAAGTGAGTATATATAATCATATATAATGCATATTGACTAAGTCTGTGATTGAAATTTTGCATTGTAATGATACCTGGACTCCAACTATGACAATAAATGATGAAGGGGGGCGGGGGAAGGAGGGGGGATGGTAAGGTGAGGGGGAGGAGGGGAGGGGGGAATTGGGGGGAGGTGGGTAACTGAGCTCACGAGTGTCATGTTTGTGATTTGTAAGATATTGTTATTGAACTTTTGATAAATAATAAATGGGGAAAAAAGGGAAAATACCTCCGTGGCATAAATGCACAGGAGGAGAGCCTCTTTTGTTTGAAAGCAAGCTCTGCTATGAGGGGACATAGAATGAGAGTGAAAGGGGATAGACTCAGGAGTAACATGCGGAAATATTTCTTTACTGAAAGAGTGGTAGATGGGTGGAATAGTCTCCCAGTAGAGGTAGTAGAAATGAGGACAGTTCTGAATTCAAATAAGCATGGGACAAACACAGAGGATCTCTAAAGGGAAAAAGGAGCTGTTGTAGTGATTGATATGGAAGGGCAGACTAGATAGTCCATGTGGTCTTTTTCTGCCATCATGTTTCTATGTTTGAACATGTGCAACCAAACGTATGTATCAGGTTAAAGTCTGAAGAGGAAGGATGAAGCAATGAGACATGGGATGGAGGGGAGGGCAGTCCTCATCACCCAAAGAAAGTAGGAACTGTGATAGCATGACATGAGTAGCCATGGAGGGGGCACATGGGCTGCTGATCCATTTGTTGGCGGTTCCTGGTTCTATGAACATCCTCATTGCAAGCTTCAGCTAACTTTGTATGCTTTCTTCAGGTATTTTCCTGTGCCTGTTCAGTATCTAGATTATTGTTTATTTATTGTTTTGTATATATTTCTGTTATGTTAGTGTGTGTGTCCTACCCAACATCTGCCCTCTGTAGTACTGTGGCTTCCTTCTCACCACTTTACTGCTTCTATTTTCTGACTAATTCTATTTGTGCTTTTTCTCTCCTTCTACCTATTGCTTTCTAGTTGGTGTTTGCAGTCATTAGTTTTTTACTTGCCTGAATTTTTTTTAACAGGGCACCTTCTGTGGATTCTGGTTGTTTTCACTTGCTTGCATTCAGCACTTGCCCTGCCCCTCTTGCTCAGCTCTGCCTCTGCCTTCAGCTCTGTGTGTGTGTGTGTGTGTGTGTCTCTCTCTCTTCTCTTTCTTATTATCCCAGCCTCCCTACCTCCCCACAACCCACCCACCCCATGGCTTATAGTCTCTTATAGCTGTCCTGTGCTCATTATCATAATCCTCATAGGTGCACCTTATCCCCTGCAATCTCTGCCAACTATCCTTTACTTCCTCTGACTTCTCTGCTCCTCTCCATCTCTCTTCACGGCTCCTCATCACTTTTTCTTCCTATTGCTCATACTCCCTGTCTCCCCTCCTACCAACACCTTCAAGCCACTCCCCTTATCTCCCCTTTATCCTCCTCGCTTCCCCCACTATCTTGTCATTTACCCTATCATCAGCTCTTGAGTTGTACCACTTTCTACCTCTCATTCAGCCATTTCCTCACTCTCTGAAACAACCTCACCCTCATTACCGCTATGCTGTCTCCTCTGTGCCCCACACTCTAATATTCCTTTTCCTTCTCTCTTTCAGAGATATCAACCCCAACCCTGGCCCCCCTAGACTTCTGTCACACTTCCAGAATAGATCCTTATGCAACAGTTCAAATTTTATTCATATTCTTCTCCTCTCCCCTCCCCCTCCTCTCTCCCTTTCTCATGTGCCTTGTGGAATGCACACTCCATCTCAAATAAATGTGTCTTTACTCATGCTCTCTTTATCTCTAATGCTCTCCGTCTCCTTGCTCTAACTGAGACTTAGCTCCTCCCTGAGGACTCTGCTTCAGTCATTGCTCTCTGTCATGGTGGCTATCAATTCTCCCACATGCCTTGTCCCACTAGACGTGCTGGAGGTGTTGGGCTTCTACTCTTTCCTTCCTGTCAGTTTCAACCCCTCTTTCTGCCTCAATCTCACTCCTTTCCCTCCTTTGAAGTCCATTCCATCCGGCATTTTACCCCACTACCTCTCCAACTAGCTGTTATTTATTGATCCCTGATAAGTCCACCACTACCTTTCTCTCTGACTTTGACTCATGGCTTTCCTTCATTCTGCATTCATCTTCCCCCACCCTTAATCTCAGAAATTTTAACATTCATGTTGATAACCCCTCCAACCATTATGCTTTAAAGCTCCTCAAAGGGAGAGGAGCTTTAAAGCATAATGGTTGGAGGCGTTATGAACATGAATGTTAAAATCTCTGAGATTAAGGGTGGGGGAAGATGAATCCAGAATGAAGGAAAGCCATGAGTCAAAGTCAGGGAGTCAATAAATAACAGCTAGTCAGAGAGGTAGTGGGGTAAAAAGCCGGATGGAATGGACTTCAAAGGAGGGAAAGAAGTGAGACTGAGGCAGAAAGAGGGTTGAAACTGACAGGAAGGAAAGAGTAGAAGCCCAACACCTCCAGCACATCTAGTGGGACAAGGCATGTGGGAGAATTGATAGCCACCATGACAGAGAGCAATGACTGAAGCAGAGTCCTCAGGGAGAAGCCGTCTCAGTTAGAGCAAGGAGATAAAGAGAGCATGAGTAAAGACACATTTATTTGAGATGGAGTGTGCATTCCACAAGGCACATCCAGCTTTGCTCTACTGCCCCTCCTCACTAGCAAGGCCACTGCCTTAACCTTGTATTCTTCTCTAATTGCCTACCCTCAAACTTCTATACCTCACTTCTCCCCTTAGCGGACCATCAGCTGCTAAGCGTCACTTCATCACTTGCCTCCTCCACTATCCTCACCCTGTCTCCTCCAACCTCTTTAGAAATCTTTGTGCTATTACCTGTTGGCTCTCTCCTCCACTGTCTCATCACCTCTTTCCTCCAATATATCATCTGTTGATGAGGCAGTAGCTTCCTACAATGCTGCACTCTCCTCTGCTCTGGATGCTCTTGCTCCGCCCATGCCACATCTTGTGAGGCATACTGTACCTCAACCCTGGCTGTCTTCCACTACTGGCTATCTATGTTCCTGTGCCCACTCAGATGAGCATGCTTGGCTCAAATCCCGTACCCTGCGTACTTTCTGCACTTCAAATTCATGCTTGTCTCTTTCCAGTCAGTCATAACACTTGCCAAACAAGACTATTATGTCCATCTGACTAATTCTCTTGCCTCTGACACTCGCCATCTCTTTACAACTCTCAACACTCTCCTCAAGGTGCCTCTGCCTCTAACCCCTCCCTCCCTTTCTGTCCAAACCCTGGCTGACTATTTCCATGACAAAATCTAGAAGATCATACTCCAATTCCCCATGAGTCTTGAAGGACTACAAAAGGGGACTGCTACTTCTGGAGAGAGATCTGCAATAGTGAGTATATACTTCTGGGAATTTTTCTGAAGGGAATTCTTTGGATTAAAGCTGATTAATCTGTGAACCCAGTGTATTTGTTAAATCAGTCAGGGCCTAGTAGCAGCAGTTTAAGTTTAAATTTAAAACACAGACGAGAGCTTTCTGGTTAAATGTAGAACCCAGCAGAGAGCTTCTAGTTTAAATTGCATACTAAGTCAGAGCCTAGCAGTAGCAAAGAGCTTAATTTAAATCAAATCAGAATATAACAGCATAAAAGGCAAAACAGGGTCAGTATTTTTTTGAGCAATAAATAAAGTCTTCTAGAGACCTTTAAAAAGAGGCCTTCTACCTAGGGGGCAAGAGACCTGTGAAACCTTTTAAATAGGTGTTAAAGCCAGGTGGCGGGTCAAAAGGCCATTTTAAAAGACTCCTTCTATTCAAGCAAGGACTGTTAATCACCCAGGAAGTTGGTCACAGCTTACCTCAGAACCACAGGCATAAATAGTTCAACCAGAGTTCTGTGAACAAGGTTTATTAAACGTATTAGATACACTTTTATTAGTATAAGTATCCACAGCAACCCTTAGTAAGTAAAGAACTTAAAGATCTAAACACAAGCTTAAAACTAAGATGCAGACAGCAGTCCAACAGCGAGATGGGGACTTTCCAGTCTTTTGCATTGAGTATCACATGTATGATTTTCTCCCAGTTGGTGAGAGGTCTTATGTGTGCACTAGGTGCAAGGAGCTCTGTGCTCTCTGGGAATGAGTCCGTTCTCTAGAGACAATAACTCCATCTCACATATTTACAGTTACCTATTTCAATGTTCCACACATGTAGATAGTTTCCCCTGTTATCCAAGTTTACTGCTCCTGTTCATTGTAATGACCTGACTCTTGTTTATTGTCGGATACTGTTTGTTCTATGTAAACCGCGCTGATCGCAAATAGTGCGATATATAAGAAATGTAAATAAATAAATAAGTAGCAGACTTGGAAGACAAGGGAACATGCACCAATAACTCAACATCCCTCTCATGCATCCTTATCAACGCACGCTCGATGAAAAACAAGCTTCCCATATTTAATGACCTAATATCTGACCTAAAACCAGACATATTATGTGTTACAGAAACCTGGCTCTCCGATACCGATACAGTCTACATAAATCAACTTAATAATGAAGACTATGACACTTTCTATAAACATAGAACTAATAGAAAAGGCGGAGGTGTATTAATGATGACAAAAAAGGTACTAAGAGCCAAAACAATACAATCAAACATCGCTAACAACACAGACACATTATTAATAAAAATTGGCCTCATGAAACTCTGCTTAGTATATAGACCCCCAGACCAAAAACCAGATTGCCTTGACTCTTTTATTGATCTCCTCAGCTCATCCACTGAACAACACCCTATAATTATGCTAGGAGATTTTAACCTCCCCTCGCTACCAACATTGGACTCTAAACTATTCCTTGATACCATATCAGACATGGACTATCATCAGATAATAAACACATCTATACATATCAAAGGTGGAACTCTCGATCTTGTCCTTCTCCCTAATACACTCTTCAAACTAATTAATCCAAATTCAGTTGAATGTACTCAGATACCCTGGTCTGATCACTACATTATCAAATTAAACCTTACATATCCCTTCACTAGCACTAACAATCACACCAGAAATGTCCCAACCACAAGATTTAAAAAGTTTAACAATGCAGAATTTATCGACTTAACAATCCCCCACCTCTTATCACCTGCAACGAATTTAGATGACACTGTCAAAAACTGGCATGAAACCATCAACAATGCAGCCAAAATTAACCACACATACAAAAGGATCACCTACTCTGAGACTAATAACAAACCATGGTTCAACTCTACACTAAAACAAATGAAAAGGAATCTTGGAAAACTAGAACACAATTGGCGAAAATCAAAATTGACGATACATAAAGAAACATACAATAATCACCTCACTAAATACAAAGAAACCTTGGACAGCACAAAAAAAGAATACTATGCCAAAATACTATCAAAATCATATAACAGGCCAAGAGAGTTATTCTCCATTGTCAGAAATCTAACCAACCCTCAAACCTCTGACAGAGAAATTACTGACATCTCAGTTCAAACCTTAGCCCACCATTATCAAAACAAAGCGAAAATGCCGTCAATGTCTATAGACACTATCAACGTTTCACACCAGCCACCAGATGAATGGTCAGAGTTTCATCCCATAACTAAAGAGACACTAAAAAATATCATCACCAGTCTCAACACCACAACTTCTTATCTAGATCCATGTCCAGTAACATGGATAAAAAACATGCTAACAATTTTATTACCCTACATTCTCTCAATAGTGAACCTCTCACTAACCCAAGGTTACCTCCCACCATCACTCAAACACGCACAAATACGGCCAATCCTTAAGAACAGCAAACTTGATAAAACCTTGCCTGCATCATATAGACCCATCTCAAGCATACCATTCTTGGCTAAAATAATCGAAAAAGTGGTTCAATTACAGACACAGGATTTCCTAGACTCATCTTATCCTCTTGATGAGCAACAGTATGGCTTTCGGCCCCGCCATGGAGTTGAAACACTCCTCACAGTTTTAATAGACGCGCTCCTAAGAGGGATTGACAATCATAAACAGGCCTTCATTCTACTTTTCATTGATATATCAGCTGCGTTTGATAGCGTACACCACACAATAATGCTCAATAACTTGAGACAAATAGGCTTAAACTCCACAGTACATAAATGGTTCTCATCCTACCTAAATAATAGAACGCAAAATGTAAGAATTGGGATTCAAACCTCAACCACATATAAACAAGAAATTGGATTACCACAAGGTTCAGCGTTGTCAGCCCTACTTTTCAATATTTACATAAAACCAGTCTGCAACATTTTCAAAAAATTTGGAGTAAAATATCATCTATACGCAGACGATATTATGATGTATATTCCATTCACGATACCCAACCTACCGCTTCAACTCCTATCGGACTGCTATAATGAAATCACAACTTGGCTAAAAGCACAAAACCTCCACATAAATCACACTAAAACTGAAGTTCTGATCGTGACCAAGAACAAATCCATACCCCCCCCAACACACATAAGACTTCAAAACCAAGAAATTAAAATAAAAAAGGAAATAAGATATCTAGGCGTTATATTAGACACTCACCTTACGATGGAAACACACATTAGCAACACAATAAAGAAAATTTATTTCAAACTCAAAACCCTCAAACAACTTCGCCCGCTTGTATTTACAAAAGACTTTATCAACATAATCCAGGCCACCATAACTCCACATTTTGACTTTGCCAATCTAATTCTAATAGGCATATCAAAACAAAACATCAAACGATTGCAACTAGCGCAAAACGCAGCGGCCAGAATCATATTGAAAATTAACTCACTCCAACACATATCACCAATACTAGCCTCCCTCCATTGGCTACCAATTCAAAGCAGAATAATCTACAAAACAATAATAACTTCATTCAAGGCATTATATGATATGGCCCCGACTATGCTATGCAACTTAATACACAAAGAACCATCTAAGTCTACACACAGAAAAGGACAATTGAACAGATTAAAGATCCCGAAAGATTATACAAGAGCCCATAAATCAACAAACAACAGAGCCTTTTCCCACATAGCCCCAACTATCTGAAATTCCCTCCCAGAGGAGCTACGAACACTAACGGAGATCATGGAACTCCGCAAAAAACTGAAAACTTATCTGTTCACCAAATACTATAACATAGATAACTCATTACCTGCTTTAGACAAAGGTTAAACAGGTATTTGTCTGCCTCAAGCAAAAACCCCTTTAACCCACACAGCACACACACATGATCATCTTACAGCTTATGTCCTTCACTTCCATGTATATATATACATATATAAAATTGTATATAGTTTTTTCTGTTCTGTAGTATCTCACATTGTTTAGACTGTATACTCTACTTATAATATGATGTTCCTTGTAAATATGTTCTGTTATAATATGACGTTCCCTGTCAAACAAACTTGCTTTGTCAATTGTTGTTCACTGTAAACCGCAACTGAACTGTGGAAGATGCAGTATATAAATGTGTATAAATAAATAAATAAAATAAGACATAAGAAAGACAGAGAGGTACATAGACGAGACCTACAGGGATATAGTCCTGAAGTCCCATCTCCAGTCTGGCAGCATCCCTGTTGCCATGGAGGAGAGAGGTCAAGTGACAGGAGAGCATCACCCTGGTATGGCAGGAAGTGATCCTGTAACTAGAACCTGTCCTCCAGATGATGTAAAACCCTCTCGCACCGAGGAAGTATCTCCAGGGCCATGTGCCCATGAGGGAAGAGTTAGGACAGCCGTTATAGTTGGTGATTCGATCATTAGGCATGTAGATAGCAGGGTGGCTGGTGGACATGAGGATCACCTGGTAACATGCCTGCCTGGTGCGAAGGTAGTGTACCTCACGCGCCACCTAAAAAGGTCTTAGATAGTGCTGGGGAGGAGATTGCTGTCTTGGTACATGTCGGTACCAATGACATAGGAAAATGTGGTAGGGAGGTTCTGGAGGCTAAATTCAAGCTTTTAAATAGGAAGTTGAAATCCAGAACCTTCAGGGTAGCATTCTCCAAAATGCTTCCTGTTCCACATGCAGGACCCAAAAGGCAGGCAGAGCTCCGGAGTCTCATTGAGTGGATGAGACAAAGGTGCAACAATGAGGGTTTTGGATTTAGGAACTGGGGAACATTCTGGGGTAAGGAGGGGCTCTTCCAAAGGGATGGGCTTCACCTTAACCGGGATGGAACCAGGCTGCTGGCATTAACATTTAAAATGGAGATAGAGCAGCTTTTAAACTAGATAATAGGGGAAAGCAGACAGTCGCCCAAGAGCGCATGGTTCAGAAGAATATATCCTTGAAGGATACTACCAAAAGCAGAGAGGTTCCAAAAAAGAGTAAAGTAGCCCAAATACCCTCGAGTATGGAGCAGACAGAGCTTAAAGATTCCAAATTACCCAAACCTACCAATAATCAGATTAATATGAATAAAATACAGTCTCTAAAATGCTTGTATGCAAATGCTAGAAGTCTAAAAAATAACATGGGAGAGTTAGAATATATAGCACTAAATGAGAGGTTAGATATGATTGGAATCTCAGAGACATGGTGGAAGGAGGATAACCAGTGGGACACTGTGACACCTGGGTACAAACTATATCGTAATGATAGAGCTGATCAAATTGGTGGAGGGGTTGCGCTCTATGTTAGAGAGGGCATTGAGTCAGAAAGGATTAAAGTTATGCAGGAAACAAAATTTGCTGTAGAATCTCTATGGATTGAAATTCCATGTAAAAAGGGGAAGGGGATGGTAGTGGGTGTGTACTATCAACCGCCTGGCCAGAATGAACACATGGATGATGAAATGCTCAAAGAAATCAAGGAAGCTAACAAACGTTATGGCATAGTAATAATAATGGGTGATTTCAATTACCCCGGTATCGAATGGGTCAGTGTCACAGCAGGACATGCTAGGGAGATAAAGTTCCTCGATGAAACAAATGACTGCTTCTTGGAGCAGCTGGTTCATGAACTGACCAGAAGGGAAGCCATATTGGACCTAGTCCTTATTGGAACACCAGATCTCGTGCAAGAGATAAGGGTGTTGGGGCCACATGGCAATAGTGATCATAAAATGAGGAAAATAGTTAAGAAAAAACTAAAAGGAGCAGTTGCAAAGGTTAAAGGCTTACATCAAGCTTGGGTGTTATGAAAAATACTATTTTGGAAGCCCAGCCAACTATATTCCATGCTTTAAGAAAAGTGGAAGGAAGTCCAAAAAACTGCCAGCATGGATTAAAGGTGAGGTCAGAGAGGCTGTTGTTGCCAAAAAAGCATCTTTCAGGAAATGGAAAAAAGAGCCAAATGACGAAAACTGGAAACAGCACAAGCACTGGCAAGTTAAATGCAAGGTATTCATAAGGCAGGCAAAGGGAGAATTTGAGAAGAAGCTTGCTGCAGAAGCAAAAACGCGTAATAAAGACTTTTTCAAGTACATTCGTAGCAAAAAACCTGTGAGAGAGTCAGTTGGTCTATTAGATGATAGAGGGATTAAAGGGGCACTAAGAGGTGACAAGGGAATAGCGGAGAGACTGAATGTATTCTTTGCTTCAATCTTGACTGAGGAAGATGTAGGGATGTTACCCATGACAGATGTGGCATTTAAAGGTGCGGAAGACTTGAAGGAAATATCGATACATCGGGAAGATGTATTGCAGCTATTTGATAAACTGAAGAGTAGCAAATCACCTGGACCGGATGATATACATCCAAGGATATTGAAAGAATTGAAATATGAGATTGCAGACCTGCTATTAGTAATCTGTGAACTATCATTAAAAACATCTGTAATACCTGAAGATTGGAGGATGGCCAACGTAACGACAATTTTTAAAAAGGGTTCCAGGGGTGATCCGGGAAACTACAGACCGGTGAGCCTGACATCAGTACCGGGAAAAATGGTAGAAACCATCATAAAAAACAAAATTGCTGAACATGTAGATAGTCATGGCTTAATGGGAGACAGCCAACATGGCTTTAGACAAGGAAGATCTTGTCTTACTAATCTGTTATGTTTTTTTGAAGGTGTGAATAAACAGGTAGACAAAGGTGAGTCAGTTGATATAGTGTATTTGGACTTTCAGAAAGCCTTTGACAAGGACCCTCATCAGAGACATTTGGCAAAACTAAAGAGTCATGGGATAGGAGGCAGTGTACTATTATGGATCAGGAATTGGTTAAAAGATAGAAAGCAGAGGGTAGGGCTAATTGGCCCATTTTCCCAATGGAGAAAAGTAAATAGTGGTGTACCCCAGGGATCTGTGCTCGGTCCGCTGCTTTTTGACATATTCATAAATGACCTGTAAAAGGGTATAACGAATGAGGTTATCAAATTTGCAGATGACACAAAACTATTTAAAGTTGCTAAAACCCATGAGGATTGTGGAAAATTGCAAGAGGATTTTTGATAAATTGGAAGACTGGGCATCAAAATGGCAGATGAAATTTAATGTGGACAAGTTCAAAGTTATGCACCTAGGAAAGAACAACCCAAACTATGGTTACACGATGCGAGGTTCCACATTAGGAACCACCACCCAGGAAAAAGATTTAGGTGTTATTTTGGACAACATTTTAAAACCTTCCGCCCAGTGTGCAGCTGTGTCAAAGAGAGCAAATAGAATGCTAGGTATTATAAGGAAAGGAATGGAAAATAAAACAAAGGATATTATAAAGCCTCTGTATCATTCCATGATGTGACCGCACCTTGAATATTGTGTGCAATTCTGGTCGCCGTATCTTAAAAAGGATATAGCATTATTAGAAAAGGTTCAGAGAAGAGCCACCAAAATGGTAAAGGGGATGGAAGGATACTCCTATGAAGAAAGGCTAAAAAAGTTAGGGCTTTTTAACCTGGAGAAGAGATGACTGAGGGGAGATATGATAGAAGTCTATAAATTAATGAACGAAGTGGAACAGGTAAACATAGATCAATTGTTTACATTATCAAAATATAGAAAGACTAGGGGACATGCAATGAAGCTACAGGGTAAACTATTTAAGACAGATAAGAGAAAATATTTTTTCACTCAACTTGTAATCAAACTCTGCAATTTGTTACCGGAGGATGTAGTAAAGGCTGTTAGTGTAGCTGGGTTTAAAAAAGGTTTGGACAAGTTCCTGGAGGAAAGGTCCATAAACCATTATTTAAAAGGGACCCAGGATATCAATGCTTAACCCAGTACAAGCAAGCATTGTGGAACCTGTGTCTTTTGGGGAAACTGCTAAGTATATATTAGCTAGATTGGCCACTGTTGGAAACAGGATATTGGGCTTGATGGACCTTGGTCTTACCCAGTATGGCATATCTTATGTTCTTATGAGGTCAGCCACTTCCCATGCACACCCTCTTCACTCCCAACATTCCCCCCTACCTCTGCTACCATTTCCTCCTTTTCTATGATCTCCAAGGTGGAAATTATTCACCATCTTTCCTCATCCAAACTCACTACCTTTTCCTCTGATCCTATACCCACCCGTCTCCTTAGTTCCATTTTCTCCACTGTAGTCCCTTCCATCTTTCATATTCTCAACCTGTCACTCTCGACTGCAGTTTTCCCTGCAGCCTTCAAGCATGCTGTGGTCACTCCTCTCCTCAAGAAACCCTCACTAGACCCTACCTGTCCTCCTCACTAGCAACCCATTTCCCTCCTCCTCTTCATCTCTAAACTACTTGAACGTACAGTTCACAGCCCTTGCCTTGACTTTCTCTCCTCTCATGCTCTTTTGGATCCTTTACAATCTGGCTTTTGTCATCTACATTCTACTGAAATGGCTCTTACCAAATCTCTCTAGTAACTTGTTCCTTTCAAAATCCAAGGGCCTTTACCCGATCCTCATGCTTCTTGACCTTTCTGCAGCTTTTGACACTGTTGACCACAACCTTATCCTTGATACCTTTTCCTCTTTTGGTTTTAAGGGCTCTGTGCTATCCTGGTTCTTTTCTTATCGTTCCCATCACTCTTTCACTGTTTATTCTGGTAGAGCCTCCTCTACTGCTATCCTGCTCTCTCAGTTGGTGTACCCCAAGGGATTGGTCTTAGATCCACTCCTTTTCTCTCTCTATACCAAGTCCCTCTAACTCTTCCAGTACCATATTTAGGCTGATGATTCCCAGATCTACCTCTCTACACCTGAAAACTCTCCTGCAAACCAGATCCGGATCTCTGCCTGCCCACTATATGGTCCTCTTTCGTGCCACCAAAGGTTGTATCACCTGACACTAACTTTATTTGCTATGTTTTCTGATATTCTCAACAGCCAAGCTGTAAAAGAGAATAGAAGATACTGTCTCTTCCAGGAAAGAATCATATGACTGGGGAAAATGTGAGATACCACTTCTGACGTACCCCTTCAGAGATCGAACCAGAGAATGTCCAGACTCCCAGCAGGAACATACTGTATTGTATATGCAGGAGACTGGATGTTTGTCCTAGTTCTACGAGGATATCCAGCCCTCTAGCTCCTGCTTTTCCTTTTTGGCTAAAGAACTTGCTTGTCTTAGAGATTCACTGAGCTGATCTGAGGTCCACTCACAGAGGTGCCCCCCTGACTCCGTCTAGTCATTACACTTCAGGGTTCCAAAAGTGATTGGCTCAGAAAATGTATCTGTATGATAAAGGTGTTGGTCATATGTGCTGCAGGGGAACTCCATCCCAGACTAAATCTGATATAATTATAAGGGCACTTTTCTAGTTTTCCCCCAGTTTATTCCTATCAGCAAATAACATTACCTTGTCTGTTGCCACCTGGATTGTCTTCTCCAAAGTTAGAGGCCAGGATTGCTGGATTGTGAGATGGCTGGCTAAGGCCCTAGGTCTAGACTTGGATCTGTTGATTTACCACTAAGACCACTGTCACTGCTTCAGTCATCTTTGACCACAACTTCCCTTCCAGTCTTTTAGGCTCATGGTGCAAAATATCCATAAAGGGGACTCCCAATTCATTGTCTGCCAGAAACAACTGCAAAAAGTCACCAACTCATACTCCTTCTGGTCTCCCTAAAAAGACAGAAGTAGCCTTATGACACTGAGCTAATGAAGGTTACTCTGAAAGAAATCTAAGCTGGGAGAGATGCATGTGTCTCTGAGCTCAAAGTATTACATACAGGTCAATTTTCCTGAAGCCTTGGACCCACAGAAGTACCATTTTCAGAGTAGATATGGAATCAGGTGATCTGGATGCTTGGAGTGCAGTTTTGAACCTCAGACCTCCAAGGTCACCATACCACATTCTTCAGAGACAGGAGGTCTCTCTGATATTCCAGGGATTAGAAAGGATTAAATTGTTTTTCAGGAAAATTATTAGCATGGGTTCCACACTTAGAGAATCTTCGTGTGCTGCCTAGATCCAACTAGCCAGACATCCAAATTTAACTTCCCCCTGACTGAAAGGTAAGTAGAGCCATGATTAACACATGGGGAGAGCCTGAAATTGTCAGTGATACTGAATCTGAGAAATATCTGGTGGTAATCCTTGGAGGGAATTCCCTTTGTATCCTTGCAGGGAACTACCTAAGAAGAGGTCTGCTGTTTTGCATGGGGACTCCAAGAGCAGGTGCTCAGAGGAGAGGCAGATCTCCAAAGTCCCGTGGCTCACTGTCCTACCTAATATTACCACAAAAGCCTATACTAAGAGGCAAAGGAAAATCTCCTTGATTAGTGTCTGACAATTAAGTAAGAAGATCCCAAGTGTTGCCATGAAGGAACACAGCCAGAACACAGCAGCCTGCAATAAGGAGATGTCCACCCCAATGAAACCCATTGTCTAAGACTAACTTTGAGGAGAAAAGAGGGGGCTGACTGAGTAGAAATTGCTCATGGCCTCTGAAACTGGACCAACCCAATCAATATTGGGGGTGGGTCCCCGAGGTGGGGAGGGCTTTCCTATAAGTACTTCCAGCCAGCTTCTGAATTCTGGCCTCTAAATTTCGAGGACTTCTCCAAAAGGGAAGAACTGACACTTACCCAGCTGCTGGGGGTTTCCCGACTCAAGAAGGAACATCAGATGCTTCAGGCACCACTGGGGCTGACCTCGCTGATGTCATTGGCCAGATGACCCAAGGGGGCTTATAACCCGATCCAGAGGTCCTCTGGGCCATGGCCCCAAGGGGCATGCCCAAAGGGGCGGAACACACTCTTTTTGCACCCCTTCTAAGCACAAGAGTACCCACAGGAGATTAATAGTTTCACCAATCAGGTATTTTTTGTCATTTTATTCTGTATTGGTGGATCCTGTTTCAATGGGAAAGAGGAAAGCAAAGAACCTGCCCAAGTCTGTACCAGCTGCTCATCCTTCTGGGAAAGTTGTGGGCCTGTTGGTCAGGCACTTCACAGTGGATGGTGGCTTTCAACAGTCTCCTGAAGGAGTGACTTTAAGCTCCACTGACAGGACTCTTTCTCTTCTGCCAAAGCCACAATTGTCCTCTACCTTGGGTTTGGATGTTACCTTGGAGTCAGTGACTTTTTCCCCCACTCTGTGTCCTCTCCCTAAGCTGGTTGTGCTTCAAGAAAGTCCCTAAATGGTTTTGGAGCAGACTCAAGGTATTACGATGAAGGATATTTGGTTAGCCATATCACATATTGATTCTAAATTGTTTGGTACTGTAGCTTCTTTGTGTGTATTTACTCAGGAGACTGTTAATAAGATTCAGGAAGTAGACAATAGGATTACTGAAACTAATGGTTTTGTTTCTCAAATGGAGGTTCAGTTGCATTCTTTGCAACAGACCAATGCTACCTTTATTGAGGATTTACTTTCTTTGCATTATAAATTGGAAACCCTTGAGAATGTATCTAGGGTTAATAATTTGCATTTCCTCAATTTCCCAGTAACCTATTTATTGTCTGCTGAGATTTTGTTGGAAAAATATTTAAAGAGATTTTGCTGTTGACTGATGCTGTTCCTCTACAGAAAAGTTACGATATGCCTGCCAAGCTCATGGGAGTGAAACAAGGGGCGAGGCAATAGAACTGCTGACTCCTAATGTTAGTCAGGATCTGACTAAATTTCTAGAGGACTCCTTGGATTTGATACCCAAGCGAGCTACACTCATTGTTACTTTTCTTTAGGTTGAAGACAAACTCAAGGTTTTGAAACAGTTCTTCAAGTATAAGGAGGCAAGATTTTGTGGAGCTTAGTTGAATGTGTTCCCTTATGTTTCTAGGAACACTCAACTTCACAGGAAACAATTTCTTGCTTTAAAATCAAAGGTTTTGGCCATTGGTGCTACTTTTTTCTGCGGTTTCTGTGCAAGTATGTTGCGACTTAACATGGAAATACTTATTTCTTTTATGACTCATTTCAATTGGAGATTTTCTTGGCATATACAATTTATGGAATAACTGGAATCAGAATAATATTATGCCCAGGGATATGGTTTAGGGGGTGCTTTCCTTCTGACCCCTCTTAATTTCTTTTATCTGATTTTAATTTCCTTGATTGCTTCTATTCTTTCCGTAATGTGGGCTTTTGTCTAATTTCCTTTGTTTGGATTATATTCTAGTTCTTATTTTGATGTGTTGTACTTGACAAACCTTATGTTTATTAATGGTTTTGTAAAGATCTCAATAACAAAAAAAAAGTGACTTCTTCAAAAGGCAGTTATCTCATGGAGAGGGTGAAACTGCATTAGTGAGATTGCTGTGTCTGCCACGCTGGCAGGAGTCCCTGAGAAGCAGGGCTGTAAACCCTGTGACCCTATCTTGAACAAGTTCCCAACATCACTTACTTCCATTTTGCTGGACTCACCAGCTGTGAATCTAACCAGGAGCTGCTATGACCCTTGTAAGGATGTTTGAGCTCTCCCTTCTCTGCATACTGTTACCTGCAGGAAGATCATCATGGAGCCACTGCATAGCTACCTGGAGAGAGACAGAGAGACTATATGAAAAAGAAAGATTGTTTAAACATGGTCTTTCTACCATGGGGATCCCTAAATGCTGTGCTTTCCTTCAATTGAGGTTTTATAAGATAGGGACATCCCCCATAGATGATTCAACAACATATCTTTCTCTTCACCAGGAAAGAAATATAAATCCTTCAATCTTGGTCATTTAAGGTTAGAATCAGGCATCTTAGACTGAGAAGATTCCATCTCCAGATATCTATTGTAGCAGGAAGCAGTTGGGGGAAGGGCTAAAGCCTGTGACCACCCAGTAATATAGAATACCCCTACATATAACCATGTCTCATGTCCAGCCAAAAGATACCAGGGGGTTATGCCTAAAGAAATAAGGGTCATCTGATCCTCTCTCCCAAACCAACCTCCCCATTATCCTATTCCGACGAGGCAATTTCCCTCTGCCAAACTGGCTATCTTCTATTCCTTTTGCCCTACTCAGTGGAATGCTCCAGCATTATAAGAACATAAGAACATAAGATATGCCATAATGGGTCAGACCAAGGTCCATCAAGCCCAGTATTCTGTTTCCAACAGTGGCCAATCTAGGTCATACGTACCTAGTAGTTTCCCCAAGGGACACAGGTTCCACAATGCTTGTATTGGTTCAAGCATTGATATCCTGGGTCCCTTCTTAATAATGGTTTATGGACCTTTCCTCCAGGAACTTGTCCAAACCTTTTTTAAACCCAGCTACACTAACAGCCTTTACTACATCCTCCGGTAACAAATTCCAGAGTTTGATTACACGTTGAGTGAAAAAATATTTTCTTTTATTAGTCTTAAATAGTTTACCCTGTAGCTTCATTGCATGTCCCCTAGTCTTTCTATATTCTGATAAGGTAAACAATCGATCTACGTTTACCTGTTCCACTCCGTTCATTAATTTATAGACTTCTATCATATCTCCCCTCAGCCGTCTCTTTTCCAGGTTAAAGAGCCCCAACCTTTTTAGCCTTTCTTCATAGGAGTATCCTTCCATCCCCTTTACCATTTTGGTGGCTCTTCTCTGAACCTTTTCTAAAATCGCTATATCCTTTTTAAGATACGGCGACCAGAATTGCACACAATATTCAAGGTGCGGTCTCACCATGGAACGATATAGAGGCATTATAATATCTTTTGTTTTATTTTCCATTCCTTTCCTTATCATACCTAGCATTCTATTTGCTCTCTTGGCCGCCGCTGCACACTGGGCCGAGGGTTTTAACATGGTATCCACAATGACGCCTAAATCTTTTTCCTGGGTGGTGGTTCCTAATGTGGAACCTTGCATCGTGTAACCATAGTTTGGGTTGTTCTTCCCTAGGTGCATAACCTTGCACTTGTCCACATTAAATTTCATCTGCCATTTTGATGCCCAGTCTTCCAATTTATCAAGATCCTCTTGCAATTTTTCCACAATCCTCTTGGGTTTTAACAACTTTAAATAGTTTTGTGTCATCTGCAAATTTGATAACCTCACTCGTTATTCCACTTTCCAGGTCATTTATGAATATGTCAAAAAGCAGCGGACCCAGCACAGATCCCTGGGGTACACCACTATTCACCTTTCTCCATTGGGAAAATTGGCCATTTAGCCCTACCCTCTGCTTTCTATCTTTTAACCAATTCCTGATCCACAATAGTACACCGCCTTCTATCCCATGACTCTTTAGTTTTGCCAAAAGTCTCTGATGAGGGACCTTGTCAAAGGCTTTCTGAAAGTCCAGATACACAATATCAACTGACTCACCTTTGTCCACCTGATTATTCACTCCTTCAAAGAAACATAACAGATTAGTAAGACAAGATCTTCCTTGTCTAAAGCCATGTTGGCTGTCTCCCATTAGGTCATGACTATCTACATGCTGAGTAATTTTATTCTTTATGATGGTTTCTACCATTTTTCCCGGTACTGATGTCAGGCTCGCCGGTCTGTAGTTTCCCGGATCACCCCTGGAACCCTTTTTAAAAATTGGTGTTACATTGGCGATCCTCCAATCTTCAGGTATTAGAGATGATTTTAATGATAGTTCACAGATTACTAATAGCAGGTCTGCAATCTCGTATTTCAGTTCTTTCAACACCCTTGGATGTATACCATCCGACCCAGGTGATTTGCTACTCTTCAGTTTATCTAATAGTTGTAATACATCTTTCCGATGTATCGATATTTCCTTCAATTCTTCCGCACCTTTAAATACCACTTCAGTCATGGGTAACATCCCTACATCTTCCTCAGTAAAGACTGAAGCAAAGAATTCATTCAATCTCTCCGCTATCGCCTTGTCGCCTCTTAGTGCTCCTTTAACCCCTTTATCATCTAATGGACCAACTGACTCTCTCACAGGTTTTTTTGCTACGAATGTACTTGAAAAGGTCTTTACTTCGCGTTTTTGCTTCCGCAGCAAGCTTCTTTTCAAATTCTCCCTTTGCCTGCCTTATCAATGCCTTGCATTTGACTTGCCAGTGCTTGTGCTGTTTCCAGGTTTCGTCGTTTGGCTCTTTTTTCCATTTCCTGAAAGATGCTTTTTTGGCAACAACAGCCTCTCTGACCTCACCTTTAAACCATGCTGGCAGTTTTTTGGACTTCCTTCCACTTTTCTTAAAGCGTGGAATACAGCTGGTCTGGGCTTCCAAGATAGTATTTTTCAACAACAGCCAAGCCTGATGTACGTCTTTAACCTTTTCAACTGCTCCTTTTAGTTTTTTCTTAACTGTTTTTCTCATTTTATCATAGTCTCCCTTTCGAAAGTTAAAGGTAGTACTGTGGATTTCCTTACTATCCCTCCTCCACTAATTAAATCAAAGGCGATCATGCAATGATCACTATTGCCAAGTGGCCCCAACACCCTTATCTCTTGCACTAGATCTGGTGTTCCACTAAGGACTAGGTCTAATATGGCTTCCCCTCTGGTCGGTTCATGAACCAGCTGCTCCAAGAAGCAGTCATTTATTTCATCTAGAAACTTTATCTCCCTAGCATGTCCTGATGTGACACTGACCCAGTCGATACCGGGGTAATTGAAATCACCCATTATTATTACTATTACTATTCCAAACATTGTCAAGGTCATACTGTAGTTACTTTCAGGCAGGTACACAGATTAGGCTAAGAAGGACTCAAAGAAGAACCTGAAGGTGCTGCTGAAGCAGGACCACTCAGGAATTGTTTTTTTTTTTTTTTTTTTTTTTATTCTCAAGCTGTCGCTATCTTCCATGCATTTCTGGCCTCTGGGAAACTTCATCTGGGTAGAGGGGCAGAAAGATGTTTCTGGCCAGGCAGTTCCCCACACAGAGCGACAGGGGCACCTACTCTTGCAACCTTGCTGGGCAGACTAGATATACCATGCTGGTCTTTATCTGCCGTCATATACTATGTTACTATTTGTTACTATATTACTCCCCTAGATGGGAGTGAGGAAGGAAAAGAGAGGAGCTTCGAAATACCTGTGAAGTTGTCTGCTGAAATATTAACTAAGTAGAGAAACAGAGCTATGCAGGCTCTGCCATGTCCAAGGGTAGATATGTTGTTGTTGTTGTTAAGTGTTGTCGAGTTTGTGTTGACTCATGGCGACCCTCTGGATAGTTGTCCTAAATTGTGTTTTGTCTTCAGTCAGGCGGCTCATTGTTGACAGACTGGCACCCGTAACTGCGGTTATTGTATCGATCCATCTTACTGCTGGCCTTTCTCTTTTGTGTTGACCTTCTACCTTGCCAAGCATGATGTCTTTCTCTAATGATCTCTCTCTTCGCATGATGTGTCCAAAGTTTGAAAGTCAAAATCTTGTCAACTGAGCTTCTAAAGAAAGCTTAGGTTTGATCTTCTCTAGTACTGACTGGTTTGTTCTTCGGGCAGTCCATAGTATTCGTCACCAGCACCATATTTCAAAGGCATCAATTTTCTTCCTGTCTCCGTTTATTAGAGGCCAAAAGGGAGATAAAGGGCCCAGTTTGCTTCACTTATGTATTTTTTGCTGTGAAGTGACAGTAAATTGGCTGAAAATCTCATAAAATCAGGAATGCTGACCAGGCTTTATTCTTTGTGTACCACAGGGATCATAGCTCAATCTGGGGAACCCCTCCAGCTTTGCTTTTGGCTGGGTGCTAACCCTGAATGGATTGTATCCTCCCACCTGATGTCTGCTTGCCTACTTTTTCCCAAGCCAGGCCAAATGCATCAGCTGACATGCCATGATTTACCTGTAGCACGTACTTCTCTATTTTTCAAATATACTGGAAGCAAGTGTGAGAGGGGGAGTGTGATCACTTCAGACCCCCTGACCAAATCCAACACAATACCACAGGAAACTAGGAGGCAATTTGGAAAGAGACTGCACTGAAAGCCTTTTTCTTTTTTTATAACTTTTATTGTTTCCCTCTTGCTCTCTAAGGGGAGTGTGCTGCCAGTAGCTCCTGCTGTCAGATCCATCAAGGAATCTGGGCCTACAACCTTCCTTGGAGCGGCCTACTCATAACTGTTGCACCATCTGCTGAAATCAGAGAAATACTGAGGAGCTAAAGGCAGCAGCAGCCCCCCCCCCCCCCCCCATAAGGAGAATGATGTCTATAGCTTTTTTACTCTGGGTCCATCTGCTGGCAGGGGAACATAACTCACTGGTCTGAATGGATGATAAGGAAAAATAATACAGAATGAATTTTGAAATACCTAGTTCCCAGATATTAAAGATACTTTATCTGACATATGCATCAGAATAATTTGATAGCCATCCTGTTAATGATTTACTGCCTATATAATCTGTCCTATGCAGCAGTACGTTCTATGTGACTATATCTTATTTTTTTTTTCCTGTAGATCCGATGCATGCTTAACATCTGGGGAGTAATTCTGTATTTGAGGTTACCATGGATTACTGCACAAGCAGGAATAGGTACGTGTCTTGTGATAATCAGGCCTTCTGATTTTAGGTTTTAACTGATAAACACCGATAGAACAGCCTTCCCCACCATCTCGATGCAAAATATTAAAATAGGTGTTTATTGGATAAACACTGAAAAAACACCAATTCCCCAATACTTTTTTGCACCTTTCGTGGCTTAACTTGTATCCTCAACTCTGTTTTTTGTGCTTTTTCTGCGATAATGACTCCTAAGTGACACCAACTTACATATTTGATTCCACTGAAAAAGTTACCCAGCAATAGTACTTGTGGCGCGAAAACACCAATAAATAATGATTTTTTTTAAACCCTCATAATATACCTAATTATAAATTGTAAATGTAGGTGTTTATTTTCCAGATAAAAACTTAGTAATAGAAGCCTTAATTCTAATATTCTCCTGACAATATAAATTAAATACACTGCACATGCATTGATTTTCATTCATGGCTAAATTTGGGGCATGTCTACTAAACTGTGGTATCTTTTGCAGTTATCACAGTACAATAGCAGCAAAAATCTTGCAGTAAGTCAAAAACCTCCACGGTATCTGCAGGGGGCATTCCCAGTTTTCCCCCCTACAGATACTGTGGAGGTTTTGGATTTACCATGGAGACCCACAATACCTGACATGGCAAGTAGTGTAGGAAAAATTCCATGGTGCCTGCCAATGGCAGATCTCCATGGTAAATCAATGGGGAGGACAAGTAGCGTTCGGGTACACAGAGCTCTCACTAGCTCTGTACCATGATCACTATGGTGACCCACCACAACCTCCATTGGGCTCCCCCAATCACAGAATATTGTTGGTGCCACAGATGTAGAGATCTGCATTATTGATGATATTAAGGTACAGTTGTAGTCAGCATTATTGGCACCCTTGCATTTTAGGTATGTTGTATGCAATATCTTGAGAAATAATTGGAAATATTCCAACTGTATGTCATCATAATATTTTAATAGTATGTTCAAAGGTATACAACAACAAAAAAGATGACAGCCTCCACATGTTTCTTGCTGCCATTTATAAGTTTCTTATATCTGTCTGCTGGTAGTTTCTCCCACTCTTCAAGTGTAATTTGTTCCAGCTCATGAATGTTTCCAAAATTCCTTTTACCAATGGCAGATTTTAGCTCTTTCCAAAGGTTCTCAATTAGATTGAGATCAGGACTCATTGCTGGCCAGTTTAAAACAGTCCATTTGTTACTTTTAACCATTCTGTTGTACTTTTGGATGTATGTTTTGGGTCATTGACCTGCTGGAGAAAGAATTAACTTTGATCCAGACCTAGCTATATTTATTTAGCCATATTTATATACCACCTTTTGCCAGGTCAAAGTGGTTACAACAAACAAGTGGCGAGTACATTGAACAGATACAAGTGAGGGGGGATACCTTCACCCGAGGGGGGGGGGGTATAGCATATTTACAATGATATTATATTATTTACATTCTTTGACATTACTGTCCTTCTCTTCAGTCAAATTTGCATTTCAGTACTATTTACATTTCAGGTTCTCTCCGTAATCTCAGCCTGTTTTGTGTAGTTTTGTTCTGTGTTATCCCAAGATGCTCCCTGAAGAGGAGAGTTTTTATCTGCTTTCTAAATGCAGGGAGATCCTTGTTGTTGCGTATTAGGTTTGGGAGGGCGTTCCATAGTGAGGGTGCATAAAGGTCGAATGCACAGTTACAGGTCTGAGTATTAAATTTTGTTCTGTCATGAGAAACAACGAGAGTATTGTTTGAGGTCTGCCAAGTAGGCCTTCCAGAGTTCATCTGGGATAGCATGGTTTGCAGGTGAGATGATGGCTGCAGGTGGATTGCTTTATGTATGAGGGTCAGTGCTTTATATTTTATGCGTGCTTCTAGTGGAAGGATGTGCAGATCTTTTAGGACAGGGGTTATGTGCTTGTGCTTCTTTGTCCTTTGTATGATCTGTGCTGTGGTGTTAAGGGCAGTCCATAGTGGATTGATGGTGGTGGTGTTGGCAATCCGTAGTGGATTGATGGTAGCTTTCTGGCACTAGGTAGCACATTGTGCTCCAAAATATCTTGGTAGTCCTTTGACTTCATGATTCCTTTAATACATTCCATATCTCCAGTTCCTGAAGCAGCAAAACAGCCCCACAACATTATGGAACCTCCACCATAGTTAATTGTAGGAAAGGTGTTTTTTTTCCTTATAAGCTTCATTTCTTCACCTGTAAATGTATTGCTGATCTGTACTGCCCAAGACATCATGTTTGGTTTCAACTGTCCACAGAACATGTTCCCAGAAGGATTGTGGTTTCTCAAAGTGGGTTTGGGCAAAGATCAGGCGTGCCTTTTTATGTCTGTCTTTGAGCAGTGGGGTCCTTCTTGGCCTTTGCCCAGGAAGCCCTTCTTTGATCACAGATGTGTCTAATCTTACTCCAAAGGAAAAATGGTTCTTCTGTTGAAACGATTTGAATTGTTTAAAAAAGTGCCAGTAATCATGTCCTGACACAATTGACCACTGCTTGGATCCTATACAGGAAATAGTAATCCACCCTAGTGAAACCATAATAATCCTGCTCTGAAATTATTTTTGACCTTCACCTTCAGGAAAATTAAATTTTTGTTGGACTTTCAATCCTTTCAAGGCTACTATATTCAGTTGGTCTTAATATTATCAGTCCATTTTACTTTTATAAATTTTCAAGCAAATAAAAACAGGCATGATAAAAATCATAGCTGTACCTCACTTGTTTCTCCTGCATTCACTGCTGAACTATGTTGTCGTATATCACTACTAGTTACCGTGGGACTGTTATCATATATCATTATTTATTACTCATCATGGTTGCCGTGTTTCAAAGAAATAGATCTCTTCTGCATCAGGGTAGTTTAGATGATAAATATTAACTTAACTGAAATGTCCCTGGTTTTCTTCAAGCCATTAGTGTGCCTGCCTTTCTGGCAATGTCTCCATTTTTGTACTATTTCCTACTCTTTCCTTTTTTAATTAGTCCTTGTTTTATTTTATTCTTTTATGTGTCAAATATGTGTGCATATATCGTCCATAGCCATTTCACTGGCCACTTTTTTTTTAGGAGATATTGGACATTAAGGGGGTTATTCTGTGCCACGTTGGGGACGCCCATCCCCACTATTCGGGCCATCACCCGGCCGCAACTAACTTCCCCACCAATTGTGCAGGGAGGTTAGATGGGGGCAGGGAAGGGGCGGCACGGGGCGGAGTCTGGGTGGGCAGTGGGCGATCGCCGGTCATGGACGATTCTAATGTCAGCCCTGTATGTCCAGGGCCGGCGACATGTGCGGGGAACTTAGTCCACCTCTGAGGTAGAATAACTTCCCTGGACATAATATTTTTTTGTGCCTGGGGCAAGGGAGGCCAGAGGATATTCCCCACAGCCTGACCCTGGCCTTAGGAAGCCAGATCGGGAGTTGGACTGCGGAGAATAAGCAGTTTTTCTCTGGCAGCCAGCATCATGGCTCTTCAATAGAGCCGTGGTGCCATGGCAACATGACACCAGGGCACCGCGGCTCCATAGAAGAGCCTTGACTGAGTTAGCTGGGGACAGTCCTGAATGTGCAGGCAGGACTGAATTGCAGTCCCAGCCTGCACGTGCAGGACTGTTCGCATTTCTAATCCTGCGGGGCTAGATGTGCCCCACGGGATCAGAATCGAGATCCCCTCTGTATGTCCGGTTCAGACCGGATGTACAGAGGGGATCTACGTCCAGGACGGAATCGGGCCCTATGTGGTTGAACTGAAAGGATGCCAATAATGTTGACCACAACTGTAACTTGCCTGCCCCCCCCCCTTCAGCACCAATCCCCCCATAACAAATCCCGATCCCCATCGGGAACTGTCTGAGGGTGGATCGTAGCACCCCTAGACTAAAATCAAAGCCTGGCTAGCCAGTCGGATAGCCAAAGTATCTTCCCTCCCTTCCTGCTCCTGTAAAAAAAAATCCCAGCTAGCAGGTCGAGGTCCCTCCCATCTCCCCCTCATTCTAAACTTTCAATCACGGCTGCCCGGTTATGGCAAAGCAGTGAAAGTAAAGCACTGCAAAGGATGGCCTAACTTTCACCACAGAAGCTAGCTGGACGGTGGCTGAATATCACTGCTGCCCGATTAGCTTCCTGCCAATCTTGGCAACCTGGATATTCAATGCTGGGGGCCAGATATGACCCCGGCATTGAATATTCGGCTTTAAGTTTCAGCGGTGGTGGCTAGACAAGTTAGAATGGCTAGCCACTGTCTCTGAATATCCCCCCATTCATCTTCAATATTACACAAGTATATATATATGTCTATGCAATATGTTTGTATGCACATGTGTTTGTTATTAATGGGAAACTAAAATCCATGAATAATTTGTAGAATCGGAACTATATTATGGAGCTGAAATTATTAAATGTTTGCAGCAGTTCTTGCTTGCACCCAGTATTTTCTGTCTTAGAGAGCGGAAGAGAGGCCTAATGTTTTGAGCAATGGCCTAGAAGCAGACAGGCCAGAGTTCAAATTCCATTGATGCTCCTTATGGCCTTGAGCAAATTACTTAACTCTCCCTTGCCTCAGGTACAAATTTAGAATATAAGCCCCCTGGGAGGTATGGAAATACCTACTCTTCCTGAATGCAACTTGCCTAGAGCTACTATTGGAAAGGCATGAGCTAAATAATAATGGAATATTTTAATTTGATTAATCAGTATCATATGGATAGAAACACACTAAAATATACCGTTCACACCCCACGCCCCCATGTTCTTGCCACTGATGGATCTAAAAAAGTATGTGTTCTTTGTAGAATGCTATCTGAGGGGTGCTTTCCTGCAGTTACTAGTGACTTCGAGCCTTGTCATTAGACTAATTCTTCTTGATAAAAGTTTTGTTGGTGAACTGTAAAAGAGGAAAGTTAATGTATAAACTGATTTTCCCACAGCTCTGACTTGGCTGATTATCTTCATGTCTATCACAGTAACCAGTATCACGGGACTCTCTATCTCTGCCATATCCACCAATGGCAAAGTAAAATCAGGTACTTCGCTACATGGTTTTATTTTATTTTCAATTAACTTTCAATTTTTATATCTGTTTGTAGCCATATTCTAGAGAATAGCTTCCAAACCCATCTTGGGTTACTGGGTTCTAAGTAGTCATGGTGAAAGAGCTAAGATATTGCCTGATTCCAGCAGGGGCACATCCGGGCCACTGGGCAGTCCAAAAAATGGACAAACCCAAATTGGGCCTGATTATGCAACTGTGGGAGCCAGACGGTCCTGTGATTGTAGAATCGGGCACTTGGATGTCCCAGCATGCCCCTGATTCCACTGCGGGAGACATCTGCACATCCAGCCCTCCCTATGCTCCTGCTGGTGTGCCGATGCCATGGCATCCTGTCGCCATGGCACCGGGACGTCCAGCAGGAGCCCCATAAGCCCACCGCAGAAACAAATGTCTTTTCCCCACCGCCCGAGTCTTGGTGGGGTCTGCCAGGGCCGGGATCAGGCAGAGGGGACTCACTTGCCGCTGGTCCGAAAGTCTGGGGGGGTTGCCAGGCCTGATCGCCGCCTTTGGTAGGCCTTATTCCACCTTTGAGGTGGAATAAGTCCCACGTCTATTTCTCCCCTGTTGGACATACAGGGCTGCGACCTGAATAGGTCCTGTACCTCCAGGTGCCTTGGCCCACCCTGCTCCACCCACTCTCTGCCTCCGGCCCTCCCCCTCCCACCCCCATCCAATGCTCCCCGCACTAACCCTCTGTATGTGTGGGGAGGGCTGAACTCTGCATAGCGTGCCGAGCAAGATCGGAGGTTGGATATCCAACCAGGATGTCCAACTCCGCTAGCTGCGTCTCTGCATTGGGCCCATAGTGAACAGAAGTCACTAGAACAGCACAGGTAAGACATGGCCACACCTCTTTAAAACAAAGAAACCTTTTATTTCGTAAAACCTTCAAAGGTACAGACCTGACTTGGCCAAGTTTCAGCAGTCAGCCAAAGGCATACTTGAGAAGCGCTTTTTGAGCTTTCAACTACTGGCTCTTGTTACAATGTCCTGACTGCCATTGGAATATATATGCAATTGCATCTTAATTGTCTGACTGCCGGAACTTGGCCAAGTCGGGTCTGCACCTTTGAAGGTTTTACGAAATAAAAGGTTTCTTTGTTTTAAAGAGGTGTGGCCGTGTCCTCCCTGCGCTGTGATTTCTGCGGAGGGTTGTTGCTCCTCTTCTTCCCATAGTGAACAGCCCAAAGTGTTAACCAGGGCTTTTTTTTTGAGGGGGTATTTCATGGTACTGAGTACTGGCACCTTTTTCATTTCCTGATAATACTGACCCATAGTCCTCATATAATAATGAAAGAGCCCTGCATATGAATGCCAAAACTTTTTTGCTAGGAAAAAAATACTGATGTTAACACTGGACATGGTTGATGACACCCTCAGTGGATGACATCTTCCCCTGTTCTTCACCAGCCAGTAGAAACCACTGTAAAAAGAATCTCCTGGCAAACCCACAGACTACAGTTTTGTTTTTAAGCAATGAAAGTGAGTTTAAAAAATGTTTGAAAGTTCTGGGAGGGAAAGTCCATAAACTGTTCGTAATAGGGTAGACTTAGGGAAAGTCATTGAGGTAAGCAGTATGGAATCTATCTACATTTTAGAATCCTTCCAGGCAGGGGCGGTTCAGGGGCAATCTGCTGTCTGAGGCGAGGGATGAGATGGCACTCCTCCTCTCCTCAGAACAGGGGGATGGAGGCTTTCTCAAAACTCCAGTCAGGGATTGAACGAAACCAAAAAGCCAATTAGATAATGTGGAGGAAATGCAAGATGTGTACACACCAAGGAACTAAAAGAAAGAGTGAGAACCACAGCACTGTTTATAACACCAAATTATAACTTATGTTTATTTTGTTGTTATAAACTGCGTTATGGTTCTTGCTTTTTCTTTTTGAACATATATTTTGCAGCCACAGAACCCCCTCCCTCAACAACAGGTGCAGAGCAGAACTAGGACATTCACCCTCAGAACTCAATATCTTAAAAAAAGAAATCTGATTCCGACCATCTCACTAAAAACAACAAACATTCTCCAGTACCAGGCATATTGTGAACTAATACAAAAATCTACAACAAAGTCACTGAGAACCTGTAGAGCATATTTATAACACACTGATAATTGAATTATTTATATAGTCTGTGATTTTTTAATTATGTATGATTATATTTGTAAAATCAATTTAATTGGGTTTTTGCATTGTGGATTTGGATAAAAATTAAACTGCAACCCCAAAAAGTCAGATTCTGCATACAATGCAATGCCAGAGAAATAGAAAGAGATGCATTTCCCTGTACTTTATAAAATAGAAAGATAGCACCAAGACTGTTCATTAAATTGAAAATAAAATTCTCTTCTACCTTTGTTGTCTGACCATTTTATTCTTGATCATGCTGATCCCAATCTAAGGTTTCTGCTTTCCTCCACTCACCACTGGCTACTTCCTCCTAGGGTGATGCAGGGCCATGTGCAGAGATTCATTGCAGCATTATTTGCATAAATTTAGTATGCTTTATTTTAAAATGTATATCCACCAATCTAAAATCCTAGGTGGCTTCCAAACATATACATGCAATTTAGTAAAACAGATGTTACAATAAAACAAATATAATAATAAAACATTAAATTTGATTAATGAAAAGCCACTTACACAGCCCCCTCCCCCAATCAGACCATCACCAATCTGCACATCAGATTTATTTTGCTATGACCAGATTATTGATGAGGAGGGAAGATATAAAATGAGAAATAAATCCTGGTAGCCATGAATTCAAATGCTAGATTGGATTGTGCTAGAGCTGGAAAAGTCCAGAACTTAGCAGCGGTGAAGCTATCAGGCTACTAAACAAAAATAAACTGAGACATTCCCTTAAAATTTGAAATTTCCTTGAATCTGACCTAACAAAATATTTTAAATTTCAGTCTGGCAGCATAAAGAACACAAATCTCAAAGACAATATATATTTAACCCCCCCCCTCCTCCCCACACCAACCAACTAAAGTTGACTTTACAAGAACCCAGAGTACAGGACCCATAGAGCAAATCTACTATTCCATAATAGCACTAACTTCCAAAATTCACACAACATGGAGCATACCCAGAAAGGGTAACACCACAAATATTGCAATGGGCCCTAGAACATCCATATTCCTATTCAGAAAACTGAACAAGCCAGATTACTACAGCTCTATATAGAAAATCCATGCTAACAGAACATGTAGCCTCAGTCACACATGCAGAACAGAGACAGATCTTCACCAAGTAGGGAATATATCAATACAAACTAAAAACAGACATGTGTAGTCAAAAAATGCTTTTACTCATTATTCTTTAAGTTTACAGGATTTCTTTCCAAAAATTATACTTTACTCCAGAGTGAGGTGAGAGAAGAACTCTCACATACAGGCATCTGCATTGTTGGCAGAAACTAACATAATGGCTCAGTGCAAGTAGCACGAGTGCAACTAATGCCACCTCAGTGTGTGGTCTTAGTTGCACCTGCAGCTGTTTTGCCACACTGAAATGCGGTAACTGCAGGGGGATGTAACTGCCTCCCTGCAGTTAGTCTATGGCCCCACATAATCAAACTCTAGAATTAGTTTCGAGAGGATATAACAAAAGCTGTTAGTGTAGCTGGTTTTAAAACAGGTTTGGACAAGTTCCTGGAGGAAATGTCAATAAACTGTTATTATTAAAGAGGAACTGGGAAATCCACTGCTTGCCCTGGGACAAGCATTGCGGAACCTGTGTGCCTTTTTGGGAATCTGTCAGGAACCTCTGACCTGGATTGGCCACTCTTGGATACAGGATACTGGGTTTAAGGGACCTTGGTCTGACCCAGAATGGGGCAGAGCTTAGGAAACATGCTGCTAATATGTCACACAAGAGGGGCTCAACAGCACCCATGCAGCACCTCCCACTTCCACAAAAATAGGAGTGATTTGGCGCCCCAACATAGTACTTCCCACCCTCTGAAAAACAAGAGAGACTTTGTGACCAAGAAGAGCTTAGCAACTCCAACATAACTCCTGAAACTGCGCACTGGACCAACATGGTGTTAATGTAAATATATATTCTGCAAAAAAAACAAAGGAAATGCAAGATGCTCACACACCAAGGAACTAAAAGAAAAAGTGAGAACCACGGCACAGTTTATAGTATCAAATTATAAAATTATAACTCATTTTACTTTGTTATAAACTGTGTTATGGTTCTCGCTTTTTCTTTTTGAATATATATTCTACATCCACAGAAAACTCTCCCTCAACAATGGGTGCAGAGCAGAAGTTTGACAATCACCCACAGAACTCATTATATTTAAAAACAAATCTGTTTCTGGTCATCTAACATTCTCCAGTAATGGGCATATTGGGAACTAATATTAGACCCTAGAAAAGTCAACGAAGGTCTACAAGGCCAAATCTACCATACCATAACAGGATAAACTTATAAAACTCACATAAGGGGCCTATCCAGAAAAACGACGCCTTATAAATACTGCTGTAATCCCTAGAACATCCATACACCTATTTGAAAAGCTGAACAGGTCAAATTACTACAGTACAGTATACGAGATCGCTATGCACAAACAAAACACATAGCCTCAATCACACACTCAGAACACAAATCCTCACCAAGTACAGAATAAGTGACTACACCTAAAGTAAAAATAAGAATATGTAGACAAAAATTAAACTGAATCCCCAAGAAACCAGACTCTGCATGCAGTGCAACATCAGATAAATAAGAGATGCAGTTCCCCATAAAGATCACGCAAAGTTGAATCACTAAATTGAAAATAAAATAATTATTTTTTCTACCTTTGTTGTCTGACCATTTTATTCTCTGATCATGCTGGTCCTGATCTGAGGCTTCTGCTTTCCTGTCTTCTCTTAGCTCTCTTTCTATAGTCTATAGTCCATCTGCCATTTCTTGTCTCTTCTTTTGTTCTCTTCACTTCCTTCCATCAGCCTTTTTCCAGTCCTAGTAACCCTCCCCAGTATCAGCCCCCTTTTCCAGTCCTCCCCTCCCAGTACCTTCCAGTTTCAATCCCCCTGCATTTCCAGGACTGCCACTGGTGTCCATTCCCTTCCAGTCCCCCTCCTTCCCCATTGTCAGCCCCTTCTAGTCCAAATACATCGCAGTGCCAGTGCCCCCTCCCAGCCCCCACCCCCATTATCCAGCCACCTACCAGTCCCATCCCCAAGTATCAGCTCCCTTCTAGTCCCCCTCCAATCACATCCCCAGGTGTCAGCTCTCTTCCATCCCTCTCCTCCCTTCCCTAGCATAATCACCCTTCCAGTCCCCCTCCAGTACCATCACCAGGTATCAGCTCCTTTCCAGCCCCCACCTTCCCCTGTGTCAGCTCCTTTCCAGCCCCCTCCTCCCCCATGTCAGACCCCTCCTCCCCCCCGTGTAAGCCCCCATCTTTCCCCATGTCAGCTCCCTTGTAGACCCCATCTTCCCCTTGTCAGATCACTTCCAGCCCCCTCTTCCCTGTCAGCTCCCTTCCAGCCCCCTCCTCCCTGTCACCTTCCCCCAGCATCAGCCCAGTTGCAGACTCCACCTTCTCCTTATGTCAAGTCCCTTCCAGCTCCTCCCCCTGTGTCAGCCCCATTGCAGACCCCACCTTTCCCTCATGTCAATTCCCTTCCAGCCCCCTCCTCCCCCCACCCATGTCAGCCCTATTCCAGACCCCACTTTCCCGTCATGTCAATTCTCTTCCACTCCCTCCTTCCCCCCGTGTCAGTCCTGTTGCAGATCCCACCTTCCCATCATGTCAATTCCCTTCCAGCTCCCTCCTTTCTCCCCTTTCCCCCCGTGTCAGCCTGCTTCCAGCCTCCACCTTCCCCTGTGTTAGCGCCCCACAAAAACTCACCCTCTTCTTTCAATGGGAGCCGCAGCTCCTGCCTCTTAGAGAGCCATGGCTGTGCTAGCGATAGTTAGTTTAACTAAAAGTGAAACCAGTGTGGAGCCTTCCCCCCTCTGTGTCTCACCCCCAAAGAAAAAAAGTGGATGCTAACCAAAACTCAAGAAAACAAACAACGCTACCTTAATATACTCGCTATCTACAAAGACACAATTAACAAAACAAAAAGAGATTACAACACAAAAGTCCTAAACTGCTCTTTCAACCGTCCAAGAGAGCTCTTTGCCATTGTTAGATCTCTAACCAAGACAAGCCATACTGAATCAGAAGTATATAACATAAACCCACAAACACTAGCTAACTATTTTGCATCCAAGCTTAAAAATAAATATGCTAGCCATACCATCCCTTCCCTAGACCACCCAATAAACCTCGTCACGTGGGATAGCTTCTACCCAGTAGACCAAAAACATCTACTAAACATTATAACAAACATCAACACCACAATCTCCCCATTGGATCCGCGCCCAGTATCATGGATAAAATCCACAAAAAATGAACTCGCCCCATATATCCTCCATATTGTTAATCACTCTCCCAAGGAATCATGCCTGCTGATCTTAAAACTATGTCCATACGTCATATACTTAAGAACAAGACACTTGATGAAAAAGGCCCAAGTGAATACAGACCTATAGCCAGTTTACCATTTGTTGCCAAAATAATATAAAAAGTCATTCAATTACAACTCCAAGATTACATTGACCTCAATGCACCATTAGACACCCACCAATTTGGTTTTCGACCATTCCATGCAGTCGAAACCTTGCTGCTAACACCAATGGACCACCTCATCAGACAATCCTAATCATGCATCCATTCTCCTCTTTATTAACATTGTGTCAGCATTTGACAACCTTAGCCATGACACCCTCATCTTGAGATTAGCACAAATAGGATTAGGAGGCACAGTATTACACTGGTTCAAATCATACATATCAAATCGTAAAATTTGCAACCCAATAGGCCAAAACTCATCAGAATATATGTGGTCACTTATTGAGCTTGAATGACAATAAATAATAACTATATAATTTTTCAACTCAATTCTAAACCATGAGTTCAGTAATCATATTGCTAGAAAAAACTATTTCAGGATGCAACAAGGTCTCAGACTGTTATGAGGAATTTTGTTCAGCCAGACTTGCCGGGATGAACTACCTTCTTAGCATCAATAACCTTACTCTGTTGTCAATCCTTATAGTTTTCTTTGTTTTTATTTTGTTCAATCATTTTTTGAAATTTCTCTTTTGTTATCCAATTATAGTAATGTTTCAGAAAACGATTATCACTTCTACTATCAGATAAGCGCTGTCTTTTTAGAGTTATGCTAGAAATATGATAGATTACAGCGATCAGCGATAACGTCTGATGGCTCACCTATAGTCTCTGGGAGTCTCAAAAAATTGATTGTGTCACAGACAATACTAGGGAACAACTTCTGCTTGGACTGCATTGAACCATCATAATGTTTCAGAAAATGATTATCACTTCTACTATCAGATAAGCGCTGTCTTTTTAGAGTTATGCTAGAAATATGATAGAGTACAGCGATCAGCGATAACGTCTGATGGAACACCTATAGTGTTGCATGAGGAGGAGTGGCCTAGTGGTTAGGACAAGGTACTTCAGGCCGGAGGGCCAGGGGTTCAAGTCCCACCTGGGGACAGCAATCTCAGGCTGGAGGGACTGGGATTTCTAGTCCTATAGGCACTCCTTGTGGTCTTGGGCAAGCCACTTAACCCTCCATTGCCCATGTTCCCTGTAAGTATTAGCATATGTGTGTCATATCCCCTCATGTTAAATGTATCTCCCAATTGACCGCTTTGACCCGGTGAAAAGCGGGATATAAATGCAGCTAAATAAATAAATAAATATAGTCTCTGGGAGTCTCAAAAAATTGATTGTGTCACGGACAATACTATAATTGGATAACAAAAGAGAAATTTTAAAAAATGATTGAACAAAATAAAAACGAAGAAAACTATAAGGATTGACAACAGAGTAAGGTCATTGATGCTAAGAAGGTAGTTCATCCCGGCAAGTCTGGCTGAACAAAATTCCTCATAACAGTCTGAGACCTTGTTGCATCCTGAAATAGTTTTTTCTAGCAATATGATTACTGAACTCATGGTTTAGAATTGAGTTGAAACATTATATAGTTATTATTTATTGTCAAAACTCATCAGAGACATTCCCCCAAGAACAAGGAATACCCAAAGGTTCAGCCCTCTCAGCCCTCCTTTTCAACCTATACCTGCAATCAATTACCAACATCTTCAGAAAATTCAACATTGGGTATTACATCTATGCGGACGAGATTATGTTGTCTCTCCCCATAAACATAAACAACCCTACCTATCACAATCTATCAGACTGCATTATTGAAATGGAATCATGGTTAAAATCCAACAACCTTAATATTAACTACAAGAAAACGGAAGTCCTATATATCAAGAAATCAAAACCCTACCCCCTTTTAAACCATCAAGATTAATAATATTGTACACCCTGTTAAGCAAGAGGTGAAATACCTCGGCATAATACTAGATCAATCCCTCAGCATGCTCCCACACATAAAACAAACAGTAAGGACTATCTTCTTCAAACTGAAAACTGTTCAACATCTTAGATCCCTGCTAGACATCAACGATTTCAAATCAGTATTTACAGGCCCTTATCACCCCACATTTTGACTTCTGTAATAGTCTGTTACAGGGTCTACCAATCAAAAACATAAACTTACTACAGAGAGCCAAAATATCATCGCTATAATTGTCTGTAGGGCCCGCCTAACTGATCATATAACTCTCATCCTATATGAGTTCCACTGGCTCCCAGTTCTAAGCCGAATAAAATATGTTACTAATAGTAATTTTCAAACTTATCAATAACATCTCCCCATCCTTCTTATCATCTCTCATTCATACTCAACCAGATACCAGATCCCGCAGGCAAAATGCTATCCACTCGCTTGTAATACTCCCCACTCTATCTGCAAGACAAAACAGACCACGCGCTCCAGAGCCTTCACATATCTCCCCCCCAGTCTCTGGAACTCCCTCCCACTACCGCTACGATCAATCAAAGACCTCCAAACATTTAGGAGAGAACTCAAAACTTACCTCTTCCTTGCACACTATGGAAACACAAACATAGACCCCCCCCTCACAAGCTACATCACAACATACTCCCTGAGAGACACGCACATTCCGCACCCTCAGACTCAAAGAAAATCATCATAATCAGAGATTATGTACATAGTTCATTGGTTTCTTGTTTTAAGCAAAATGTAAATTGTAAATTGTTATGTTAACTGTAATTACAAAGTTTACTATGTAAAACATTATACCACCGTTCTATGTAAAATGTTCTGTTCTTTGTAAACTGCCCCTAATCTTTGGAAGAGGCGGTATAGAAGAATCTAATAAATAAATAAATAAGTTACATTAACTTCCTTTGGAGGTGGGACACAGCTGCACGGTTCCTTCACATAGGCGGGAAGGCTCCGCACCAGTTTGGCTTTAAACTGATATCACTAGCACAGCCGCGGCTCTCTAAGAGGCGGGAGTTGCAGCTGCCATTGAAAGGAGAGGGTGAATCTGCCGCTACCGAGAAGCGGACTTGGCAGAGGCAGAAATTTGTGTGCTTGGGGTTTTTTTTTTTAAACTTTAGAAGGCAGAGTGAGGCAGCTGTTTTGGGGGCATTTTTTGCTGCTTTCAAAACTTTGTCGCCTGAGGTAGCCACCTCACTTTGCCTCATTACAGAGCCGCCCCTGCTTCCAGGTACTTGTGACCTGGATTGGCTACTGTTGAAACCAGGATACTGGGCTTGATGGACTTTTGGTCTGACTCAGAATAACAGTTCTTTTTTGTGAACAAAAAGGAAAAAAGTCCTCACTTATGGATGATGTCATTTGATGGAATCCCCACGTGGGAACATTCACCACTCTTTCTAGAAGTTTTTGGAAGCCTACCATGCATTAGCATGTCTTCTTGCCTGCCATCCCGGCGCCATCTTATCTTTAGTCTTTTTTTTTCTGCTGAGCCCCTCAAGTCAGTTTCTTTCCTACCATTGCAGTTTTACTGCTGGGCCCTTATAGTTTCTCCTTAGCTTAGTGTTTTCAGTCGTTTAAAGTTTTCTTTATTAACTGCGGTACCTCAGCCATCTTAGGTATTAACACTTTGGCCGCGTCCTCATTCTTCTTCCTTTTTATGTCAAAATCGAGTCATTTGATTTCACTGCGGCTATTTTTATGGACAACATGTCCAACAAACATGCCAGCGGGTCTAAGAAGTGTTCCAGGTTCTCAAGGACCATATCCATAATGGACATGCATAGTTGTTCCCTCCAGTGCTTGGGACCTGATAATGAGTTCTTATAAGTTGTGCTTGCAGATGACAAAAAGAGAACTGAAGGGTTGAGAATAACAGGACAGTATCCTTTTTGGCAGCATCAATCTCTATGGCTACAAAGGCTACATCAGACACTGGTGGTGTACTGACATTGATGATCCCTCGAGCTCACTTAGAGCCCAGCACTGCAGCATCGACCATCTCTTGATGTTTGCCCAAAGGTGAAGAAGGATTCATCTTCCTCTTTATCTTCGATGAAGGGAAAAGATGTCAAACATTGGGCAGAGGCCTTGGTGCATCAACGACAAAGTCTTCCAAGGCATGGTGTTGAGATCATGGAGGGTTTGCTGGAACTCCATTTCAGCTGCTCCAAAGGGAGGAGAGCTTAATCTCTAAAGCATCGGAGGGGAAGTGATGGTCTTTAGATAGCTGAGACCAGTCTGCAAATACTCCTCCCATATTTCAGGAATATCAGCTGATGCTGCGGTAGGCCCACTGCCTTCGGAGATGGCAAACCTGGAGAGACACCTTCCTAAGACTGAGGACAGAATAACAATGCTGTTCTCCATGAAGCAACTGAGTGCCTTGATGAGGGCTGCATCGGCATCTATAGACATCCAACCTATCCTCGAGAAGCATAAAGTGCCTGCGGAAGAGGAGTCAATATTGGGGCATTGAAGGGCCCCAACACTGGAGCCTGCCTAGTCAATATCACTTTTTAGTGCATTGGAGTTCGATACAGCCCCGATTTGCAAGAAGTCATCGGTGCATCAATTCACCTGGAGGAGCTCCCAATCCCCACAAGGAAAGAGAGTCATCCAGGTCAACTCAGAAGTATTTTGACTTCCTCTCTGAGTCTGAATCAGAAGGCTGAGTCATAGAGGAGGAGTCTGAGGGACTGTTGGAAGATAGATCCCTCTCCTCCTAATGGCAGACTAAATTCACCACCTGAGGACATGACATTCCAAGATTTTGTATGGGATATGGCTAAGGCCATACCATTTTCTTTGAAGACTGAGGATGAGCCTAGGGCAGAAGAATTGGAGGTCCTCCAGTACTCCTTCACCCCCAAGGAAGCTGTGACAGTGCATGTGTACTGCATCCTTCAAAGAGTACAGATGAGAATGTGGGAGACTTCCCTCTCTTTACCTCCAGTTAGTAGAAAGCTTGGACTTCATGTGAAGAATTCAAAAGTCTCCCAGATTTGAGAAGCCCCCTCACTATGTATTAGTAGTCAAATCCATCCTAAAAAGGTCCAGAGGTTCCAAGACACACTCCTCAGTGACCCCAGGGAGGGAAGCTTGGGCATTGGATTCTTTTGAGAGGAGAGTATTTCAGAGTTCCATGATCAATGCCTACATGGCCTCTTACCAGCTCTACATGTTTATGTTTATTAAAATTTGATATACTGCCTTTCATGGTTATAGCAAGAGAGGAAGGGAGAGGAAAGGAAATCCAAAAAATAATACAGAAAGATGTCCATACCAGGAGAGACAGTGTCAATACTACAGAAAGCCAGGACCGGCCTGTCCACTAGGCAGGCTAGGTGGCCGCTTATAGTGGCAGACGATGGCAGGCAGAAAGGCGACTTTGTGCTGCCCTTTGGTATCTGTGGCAGGCCATGTACTTTAGTACACATGGCCTGCCACTTCTGAACTAATTCCAATGCAATTTCTTTTCGGAGAGGGGGTCAGAAGCAGCAGGCCATGTGTGCCGAAGCTCACGGCCTGCTGTGGACACCAAAGTGATGGCACAAAGCTGCCACTTTTAAACTGCTGCCCCTGCCTCCAGCACCTCCCAGAAGATAGAATCGGTGGCAGCGGCAGTGGGCAGCAGCGGTGGCATGGCTCGGCATGTAGGGGGGAGGGTGGCATGGTGGGGCTCCTGAATGAGATGGCAGAAACCCTTGGGTTGGCCCTGCAGGCAGCTGGTGGTATCAGGTGATGTGTAAGTCAAAGGCCTTATGGAATAGAAGTGTTTTAATTTGAATTTTGAATTTGGTATAGGATGATTCTAACCGGAGATCAGGGAGTAAGTTGTTCCATAGACTAAGGCCCAAGAAATAGAAAGCTGAGTGGTGAGTTGATTCAAGCCTGGTCTGTGTGGCAGAGGGGAGATAGAGATGAGTGGAGTAAGCAGAGAATACGTTGGGGAGTGAGCATGGGCATGTTCTTGAAGGATATCATGCTTAGCCTTGATGATGTGTCTCAGTTTCTTCCTTACGAGAAATTGGAACAATATCATTCCCTAGTGAAACACGGTAAAGACTGCCCAGAGTTCATGGTCTGAGTGACCTGTGATATGATTTCTTTGATTTGGTATCGAAAGCTTCTGCAACAGGTATTGGTGCCTGGAGATTTATATGGCTCTGGGTTTCTGTTGAGGACAAGCTTGCTGTTGTACCATGCCATGGAGAGAATACCTTAAGAGGTAAAGTCGAGGAGAAGGCTGGCTTCATTGAAAAGCAGCACATTGGATCCAAGATGGCGCTGGTCTAATGGCACCAGCTGGATGCATTTTTATTTATTTAAAAGGATTTATATCCTGCTTTATCCTTGAATCAAAGCGTTTTTTCTTATCTCTCGCTGCCGGTGATTTGCAAGCCCAAGATAAGAGTTAAGCGTAAGGTGAAGGAGAAGGCTGGACTCCAGGGTGGCTCCCAGCTCCAGCCACTGAGGCAGACAACATTGCAAGATTTTTGCATCCTTGACGGACCCTCGGAGCCTACCTCTTTAAATCAGCCCACGGTGCTACCGGTGAGCAGCAGTGATGAGGCTTCTTTCAGCCTGATTGTGCGCACTCCACCGCCTTGACACAGAAGCAGTTGGCCGAAGAAAGAACAGGAGGGCCCTCACACTGACGCGGATGGAGTGGTTGTCTTCTCTGGAGATTCTCGAGCGGCAGTTTCCTCCCCCTGGGAAGCGAAACCAGCCCCCAGTGTGAGGGCTGTGCAGCAGACCATGAGTGAAATCGCACGGGGAGGGGGAGATGCTGCTCCGGGACTTTTCCAACTTCAGAATCAGGTGGGAGCGGTGACTATGAAGTCTCTCTGGGTAGCCATGCAGTGTCTTAGCTCTTCTCTCCAAGCATTCTCTTGACGTTTTGTAGGGGATTTGACTATTGTGTCTCAGAGTATGGTGGAGCAATCACAAGTACTGGGAAACCTGATTAATAAGTGTGATGAGCTGGAGCCAAAGATTAAAGAGCTTCAAATTTTAGGAGAATTGTTGGTGAAGGACAGCAATTTAATACTTCAGAGAGTGGGAAATCTGGATAACCAAGTCTGAAGAAATAATCTCCATTTTTTGAACTTCCCTAGATCTCCTCTAGTGACTCCAGTTGACATGGTCAAATGGTGAGGGCTCAGAATCTCTCTATGGGAGGGGGTCCTCAAAAGCGGGGGGGGGAAGGGGAGAGAACTCTGAGGGGCTGAATTTTACAGCCTTTCTTGAGTCATCCCTAGAGGTTGTTACTCAGAGAACTACACTTATTGCCACTTTTGCACTTGAGTTCGACCATAACTGTTATGCATTTATATTTGAAGCCATCATCACCCGCCGCCCGCCGAGCCCCGAAGCTCCCCCGATCGGGGTAGAGCGCCTGAGCGGGAAATCCTCCTGCTCAGAAGCTTCTGCCCAATCGGGGCAGTGGGAGCAATGAACAATACAATAAAAGCAGTGCCCCAGCACAGAGGGAACTGCTGAAGCCATCATCACCTGCCCGCCCGCCGAGCCCCGAAGCTCCCCCGTTCGGGATAGAGCGCCTGAGTGGGAAATCCTCCTGCTCAGAAGCTCCTGCCCAATCGGGGCAGTGGGAGCAATGAACAATACAATAAAAGCAGCGCCCCAGCAGGGCACGCCCGCACCTGGTGGGCACGCGCCTGAGGGCCTCGCCAGAGGGCCCCTATGGCGTGGCCCTTAAGCGCGGGCCCAGAGGCGAGCACGAAACAACAAAAAGAAAACGAGGAGCAGACCCACCTACAAGACACACAGAAGCTGCCCAGAAAACACAAGGAAGCAACCGGAAAGAAAAAGCAGCAAAATGTAAGTGAAGCAAACAAGAACATACAGCAAAGACAGCCCCAAAGAGAACATGCATACAACCCTGATTCTCCCCATCAGCCTCCTCCTCACGCAACTCCTCCCAATGCACGCAACCAACCACCACCCACACACATACACACCATGGTCCCCACCAATAGCATGGACATATACATGCCCACAGTACAGTCACGGGAACACACACAGAACACCCATGCTCAAGAGACACACCAGGCGTAAGACAGACACCCACGCAAACCCAAAAGAAGCACACGGAACAACAAACACCACAGTGTCAATTTCAATAGAGCTCATAAACCCCAGATCCATACGTAATAAGATCTACACAATAGCAGACCACATAGATGATCAAAAACCCGACATACTTTGTATCACTGAAACATGGCTCACCCCCACCGACAATGTACTACTCAATCAATTAGTGCCCGACACATACACAGCATTCAACTGCCCACGTGCTCATCGGCGAGGAGGAGGAGTCTTGATAATTGCAAAGAACACCCTAAAGTTCAAATCAAGAAGTGCCACAGACACCCAACAATGCAACACCATCACTGTCGAGAACAAACGCATGACCCTATGCCTCACCTACAGAGCACCCCATGCACCACCTGATGAATTTGCCTCCACCCTAGAAACAGTCTGCGCAAACAGCTCAAACCACAAACCCACTCTACTGTTAGGGGACTTCAACCTCAAGTCCACCAACACCAAAGATGCAGAAGCATTCCTTCAAGCAATGAGTTCATTTAAATTCACCCAAATAATTAACACCCTGACACACAGACAAGGATCATCGCCAGACCTCATCTTCGCACCCAACTATCTAATCACAAGAGGACTAATTTCAACACCCACTGTCATACCAGTACCATGGTCAGACCACCACATAATTGGAATAAACATTGTACCACAAGGAGGAGAACAAGACAAACACCCGGACAACACACCCACAAAAAGAAGATTCAAGAACTTCGACAGGGACCAGTTCCTACAGGACACTATACCACACCTAACCCCAGAAACAGATGATCTAGAAGCTCAAATCAGACACTGGAACAACACCATCTACGACGCTTCCAAAGCCAAGGATCACAGACCCAAGAAAGCCCGCAGCACCAAATTACAGCACAAGCCATGGTACTCAAAAGACATACGGAATGGAAAGAGGGAACTCAGAAAATTAGAACGGAGATGGAGACACACCAAGTCCCCCAATACCCAGGAACTATACTTAACAAAGCAAAATCACTACAATGAACTCATCAAACAAATAAAGAGAGAATACCACACAAACATTATACTCAAATCCACCAACAAACCGAGAGAGCTATTCGAAATCGTGAAAACCCTCACCAAGGAACAGAAAGCAGAAAATGAAGTGCAAATAAACCCACAAACGTTTGCTGACCACATACAAGAAAAATTCCACTCGGCATCACAACAAAGATCCTACACAACCTCAAAGACAAACTCACCCCAGAAAACCTGGGGCACATTCAGCACCCCATCCACAGAACAGCTCTCCCACATAATTACCGCAATCAATACAAGCACAGCTCCAACAGACCCATGCCCAGTGACATGGATCAAAGCCACCAAATCAAGCTTCATACATACCATACAAAACATGGTCCACAGCTCTCTGATCCAAAGGAATATGCCTAATCAACTAAAGCTCGCCACAATAAGACCTATCCCGAAGAAATCCACACTCGATAAGAACAATCCAGCAGCATACAGACCGATCTCAAGCATACCCCTACTGGCAAAAATAATTGATAAGACAGTACAGCACCAGCTGCAAGACCACATTGACAACCACACACTACTAGACATCAACCAACACGGCTTCCGCCCCAACCATGGGGTAGAAACACTCCTGATATATCTCTTCAATAACATTCTCTGCATCATAGACAACTCCAAGAAAGCAATACTAATGATCTTCGTCGACATTTCATCAGCATTCGACACAGTGGATCACAAAACTCTACTGGAAAGACTACAGAACATTGGGCTACATGGATCCACCCTGAAATGGTTCCAATCATACCTAACCGACAGACAGATACAGGTCAAGGTAGGCACCAACACTTCCCGACCCATAAAAGTCCTACAAGGAGTACCACAAGGATCGGCCTTATCAGCACTTTTGTTCAACCTCTACATCCAGCCAATATGCGACATCATGAAGGAACACAACATACAATACACAATCTATGCTGACATCATGATTTACACACCCATCACAGTCGACAACCCGGACTACTCCAAAATAACAAACTGCCTCATACACATGACCAGCTGGTTTCAAACCAACAACCTCACCATAAACTATAGCAAGACTGAGGCACCACTCGAAACACTGACTTCGTCCCTCCACACAACATCAAGATAAAGGACACAACCATACCCATAAAACCGGAAGTAAAGTACCTCGGAATAACCCTGGACAAGGAACTGAATCTACAATCACACATAAACAAAACCATCAAAAGCACATACCACAGGATGAGACTTATCCGACTCCTCAAGCCCCTCCTCGCCCCAGAGCACTTCCGTACAGTCTGCCAGGCACTAATAACCCCTCTACTAGACTTCTGCAACCCAATATACATTGGTCTACCAAAACAAACCCTCAGACCACTACAATTGGCACAAAACACAGCAGCTCGCATAATATCTGACACAACAAGACATGAACACATCACACCCATACTGAAAGACCTCCACTGGCTCCCAATCATCTCACGCATCAAATACAAAACGGTCATAAACATCTTCAAGATCAAACTACAGTCATCAGCTCTCAGCCTACAAACACTCATACAACCAGATAGCAGCACACGACCAAGGAGGAGAGGCACTTCCAATCGCATTAACACCCCAAAAGACATCACCAAGGTCCGCAAGGACACAGCAGAACGAGCCCTTTCCCTGGCCGCACCTGCAATTTGGAACACCCTCCCAGATGAACTAAGACTAACAACAGACCTCAAAGACTTTCGGAAGCAGCTCAAGACAACACTTTACATTGAACACTTTGGACACATCACATGATCTACTCAAAAAGCAGGAGCAAAAGACCAACCCCCCCTCCCCTGTCCCTTGTACATAAGAATGTATATAGCTCATAATGTAAATAGCCCTGTACATAAGAATGTATATAGCTCAAAAGAATCTAATATACACCGACACATACACACAATCTGCATCACTGCGTGAACACACTTGAACCACCATTATGATTGTTGCTGTGGAAACTGCCTTGATTAAAGGATAAGGCGGTATAGAAAAACTTTTAAATAAATAAATAAATTTCCACAATATTGATAAGCAGTTTTTTGATTCAAAAGTACATATATTTCTTGGTTTGTCTAGGTCTACGCAAAAGAGGTGACAGGAATTCCTATTGCTACAACTGAGGGTTTTGTCCCTTGATCTTACTTTTGCTTTGAGATTTCCATGTATTTGTTTAGTCATTTTTGAAGGTAAAACATTTGTGTTTTATGAACTGTCAGCTTAATGATTTTCTTATGGCTAGGGAGGGAGCTAAGGGGTAGATGGTATCCCAGTGGCACACTGTGATTTGTTGGAGGGAAGTTTTTGGAGGGAACTGTAAGCCTTAAATTGGTATGAATTATTTCCTATTCTTTCTTTTTCTTTTTCTTGGATCTTATTTCCTCACTTTGTGGTCTTGGTATATTGTTAAATTGATGTTTTCCTGTTTTTTCTTGTTTTATTTCTTAATTTCATCACTTGATTGTATATTTGAGTGAATTGTATAAAATTGATAAAGAAAAAAAAAGCAGCACATCCGTCTTCAAAATCTCTCAAAGCACATAGTTGAGTTGGCCTCCTACCACAGTAGGTATCAAGGTTGTAACCAGAGAAAGACCAACTACTCTCAAAGCTGCAGGTATACCCTTGGTCCTCACTAATTTTCCCAATCTCAGCAGACTCCTTGAGCACCACCAAAGAGAGAGAAGTCTCAGAAAGCTCTGCCTGCTCCTTAGCCCAAACCTGGAACAAGGTTTTGACTGTTTTATACAGAGTGTAGTCACTTTTCCTGTAGTCTCAGCATAGGACTCGCCTGTAGAAGGGAGGCCCACTCTTTTTGTCCAGATGTGACCCCTTGTAACCTCTGATTCTTGGGACCTAAAAATGATCCAAAGTGGCTACTAATTACATCTATTCAACCTTATTCCAAATTGACTTCTGAGGGTTCAATCCCTAAGCCCTTAGCATCAGGAACTGTTTCTGCATGAAGTCGCCACCCTTCCGAAAGATTTAGCAATTGAGCCCCCTCAACCAGGGCATGAAGGGTGGGGATTTTATTCAAGATCACCAAAAAAATGGGGGAATTATGTCCCAACCTAGACCTAAGAGATATGAACAAATATCTGGTCAAAGAATAGTTCAGAATGATTTCTCTAGGCATCCTGCTCCCTTATCTTCAAAAAGAAGATTGGCTTTGCTTTCTGGACCCACATACAGATACATATCAGTCACAGGAGGTATCTCAGATTTTAGAAGGGCAACGGCACTACCAATATCACGTTTTGCCTTTTGGCTTCCCTTCAGTCCCTTGAGTCTTTCAAATTCCTAGCTGTCGTGGCTGCATTCCTGTGCAGACTAGGAATGTACATTCTCCCTACTTGGATGATTGACTGCTCAAGGGCGACACTCTGGAGGGGGTTTTGGAATCAACAAGAGTCACCATTTGGGTGCAGGAACTACTAGGGTTCATAGTCAATTTTCTCAAATCCCACTCCACAATTGGAATTCATTGGAGCTCTGCTTGGCACAACTCAGGCGAGAGCTTTTCTCCTGTACGACAGACTATCCAGACTGAGAGCAGTATTGCGGGAGACTCAAATGTGTCAATGGATGTCAGCTCATGCCATGTTAACATTATTAGGCCACATGGCCTTGACAGTACAAGGAACACGCTTGGCATGTCTCGATATGAGACAAGCTCAATGAACCTTGAGTGGTCACAAGTCACTGGAAACTTCAGAATTGTTCTGTTAGTCACTACTCCATTAATTTGGTCACTGTTGTGGTGGATAAGTCAGGACAATTTGGCAAAAGGTCTTCCCTTACAAATTCCTACCCAACAAATGTTACCGATGACAAATGCATCCAAGCTGGGCTGGGAAGCTCATCTTGATGGGTTCTACATTCAGAGAACTTTGGTCCCTTAAAGAAAGTCTCCATCAGATAGCAAATGCTTTAAGGGTTTTTAAAGATTGGTTGTCCAACCAAATTGTTCTGATTCAAACCGACAATCAGGTGGGCCATGTTTTAGATCAACAAGCAGGATGGAATAGGGTCATACCTCCTGTGTTGGGAAACAGTCAGGTTGTAGAACTTTGCCATCTCTCAGAGGATAGGATCGAGAGCCACTTACTTGCCTTGCGATCAGAACATATTGGCAAACAAACTAAACCGAGTCTTCCAGCCTCACGAATGGACTCTGGACAGGGATGTAGCACAGCATATCTTTCGGGAGTGGAGCACCCTCTTGAGAGATCTTTTTGCAACTCCTCAAAATGCCCATGTGCCTCAGTTCTGCTCTTGGGTGAGGTCAGACAACAAACTAGCCTAGGATGCTTTTCTCCTCGATTGGGAGAGGGTCTTCTGTATGCATATCCTCCAATTCCTCTCACTGCCAAGACCCTCCTGAAACTCAAGACAATGGTACAATGATTCTCATCACTCCTTATTGTCCCACACAGCCATGGTTCCCTCTTCCTCTCGAACTTTCCATTTGGGAACCAATGCATCTTGGGCAAGCACCAAATCTGATCTTTTGCAGCAGAATGGACTGATGTTACATCCCAACATTAAGTCCTTGGACCTTACAGCTTGGATATTGAGAGACTAACATAATCCACTCTCATTCTGCAAGCTGGTGTCACCACTAGGGGGGGGGATATTCAAAGGCATTTATACGGTTGACAGATCTGCAAACCATGTGAATGCCGCTGAGCTAGTTAGTGCCGCTGGATATCCGTGGGTGCCACTGCTTCATGCCGCGATACTAAGTGGTTAGCATTGGGGCAGTGGAGGAGGCATCCATTGTTAACTGGGCAACGGCAATACTTGCAATTTCTTCGTCCCCAACCTGACTGATCCGGACTGACCCATATAGACATAAATGATTAAACAATCATGGACCAACCCATATGGACACAAATGCATAATCTCTCCAAACAACCACAACCACATGTTATTGTGTAAATATGTTGATGTAAATAGTTTCTCCCCCTGTTTACCTCAATTTTAATTATAATGTATCCTGTTCATGTTCTGAGTTTAATGTAAACCACTTTGATTTAAGGATAAGGCGGTATAAAAAAAACAGGTCAAATAATTAAAATAAATAAACTTTAAACACCCCTTCCCTTGATGACAAAAGTTCAATGAACTGCTTGAGCCCAAAAAACAGGAAATTCTTTTCTTCATAGGTAACAAAACATTTACAGTACCTGGAAATTTTCTCTCACCTGCCTGAACATATTGAGATCAATGATCATGTGATTTCAGTCAAAAGTCAAGTGTGATATTTAGGAGTCATTATCCACTCTTCATTATCATTCAAACCACAGCTTCAGTCAATTATTAGAAATGCGTTCTTTATGTGGAGGCTGCTGAGGAGGTCAATGCCATATCTAAAAACTCATGACTTTCAAACTGTTTTACAGCATATTGTTTTAATCTCATGAGTCTATTGTAATATGCTGTATTTGGGGTTGCAAATTACATTACAAAAGTGCTGCAAGCTGTTCAGAATGTGGCTGCCCATCTGGTGGCTGGCATCGGTCATAATGAACATATTTTTCTAGTGTTGCATCAACTGCATTGTTTGCCAGTTGAATACTGAATATGTTTACTGAATATGTTTTAGAGCTCTCTGAATAGTTTGGGGGCATTTATGTCTTCAGATAACATTGCCTTTATCAGTACCAATTGCGTTTTATTGCCCTATATGTTCTCTTTGGTCACGGGGTCAGCAGTTGCTTGTGGATTCTCCTCTTAGCGTAGCCAAGCTTGTAAGAACCTGCAATTAGGCATTATCTTGTGCATATCTAAGATTATGGAACCTATTGCCTAAAGATTTGTGGGGGTTAGCGGATGTGTTTGAGTTTAGGACATTTTTGATGGCTGTTCTTTTTTGAATAGCCTTTGAAAAGTAACTGGTGGTACTAGGGTTTTGGCTGCTGGATTAACACTAAGGGGCATGTTTGCTAAACTACATTAGGCTGTTGTAGCTAATGTGCCACAAAAATGCAGATAGCGCTGCATTAACTGTAAAAGGCTTACATTATCTGTTGGGGACATGCACAGCATGTCCCCAACAGATAACACACCAAAAGTACAAAGAATGTGGTCAGGCAGAATTGTGGATGCAGCTAATGCCACCCATCAAGGTGGCATTAGCTCCACCTTTGCTGTTTGCATATCTGATAGGTACCATGCACTGTTGAGACCTGCAGTAACTATGTGTTATAGACATACCCACTCTCTGCCCTTTCTGCAAATAGCATAGAAACTGGATGAGTTATCTGCAATTGCCCCACGTTAACTGCTACTGTGGCCAGATAGCATGCGTTATCTGCCACATTAGAAGCTAACATGGTTTAGCTAAATGCCCCTAAAATATAATGAAGAGTAGTTTTATTGCTTGTTTTATGTTTGTCTGTGTTTGTGTATGTTTATTGCATCCTGCTGAGGACTTAGGATCTGTGGGGATATTGGACAAGGCAGCGATGCAGGCTCTACCCGGCCAAATATACCCAGTCAGCAAAAGAGCAGGAATCGTCAGTCAGGCAGCGCCCACATGAGCAATCTCTGGAAATGCAATCCAAAAAATGCATGGCAGCAGGCACATAGCACGCCAAAGATGGCCAATTGTAGGGAACCAATTTTGGAGTATACGTGTAAGAAACCCTGGCACTACCCATGTAAGAGCCCTGGGAGCAAGCGGCCAAAAGAATGCCTGGGCAGATGAGCAGGGATGGCGTTTGGGGACAAAACTGTGTAGCAACATTCCGGAGTACCCGTATAGTAGTGACAACACTGTCAGGTAGGCCTGGCCGACTAGCTGTGCATGAGCTCCCCGTGGCTGGGCTGATAAGCAGGATTTATGGCATTGAGGAGGATGGCAAATGTTAGCCCAGATGCTGTACCCAAGGGGGGGGGGGCTGGAAATCAAACCTGAGGCTGTCCATAGCCATCTGAATGAAGATACAGCTCTGCCTGCACAGGTGAGGAGACATGAATGGGCAGGGAGTACAGGGGAGAGGGGCTGAGCACCAGACCATAGCAGACACACTTGCAAATGCACACATGTGTCAGCACAAGCAGACAGTGATGTGGGGACCAGGCACAGGGCGGAGCCTCAACCAATGTGAGATGAACAGGAGTCAGTGAGGTGCCGTACCGCACAAAGTAGAACCCTACCAGCCCCAGCTAGCCACAGCAATAGCCATGCCCAGACTCAGGATGTGTGGAAGATGCAGCTCTGTCTGGTAGGGGATAGCAGCAACACCACATTGTAGACACAGGGGAGCCATGGGCTAGTACATAGGGAGCTGTGCGGGGGGCAGGGGTGCCCAAAGTATGGGTGCTGGCTGGCTGGGTCATGTGGACTCCTCCTCCAGCAGGTGTGACACCGGCACTGGATGTGGAAGGGGCCTGTGGCAACATGCACAGATGTGGTGGCTGTGTGATGCAGTCAATAGATAAATCTCCACTGCCCCCCTCCCCCAACAGGGCACTGATCCTTGCCATGTACCATGGTGCCACGGCCAGACAGTGAGCAGCATATCGGAGCAAGGAAATATGAAGAAGGAGCCAGTGAATGAGCAGTGGGCCCCTGCTATGCCCAACACCCCCCAGCCATGCATGTCCATGCCCATCCCACAGTGCCATGCCCCTACCACAAGGGCTGTCACAGCTGAGGCGCTTTCCAAGGTGGACCACCACCACCTCTGCACTCATGGGCCTAGAAAGGACTGCCCATACAGGGATGCCACATACCTCCACCATCACAGTCAGCCAGAGAGATGCGCCTACTCAGGGAGGATGTCCAAGCAGCAGCACAGACCATCTGCAGGTGCATGGACAACGTGACAGCTGCGGTTGCACACCAATGCTAGGGACTCTCAGCGCTATGGGACAACCACAATAGCAGGATATGGACAGCTGTTGACCACCAACTGGTGGACTGGTCACCCTGGCATGCAGGGGTGTGCAGCCCTTGTAAAGGTGTGCGCCACAGTCAGGACTGATGAATACCACCACCAGTGGCCTACTATTGTAGGTGTCAGCTCTGTCCTGTACTATGCAAGTAATGATTGCATTTTTATATTTTACAATCTTTTACAAATAGTTACCTCTGTTTGTTATGCTGTTGTGGACAGCAACTGTGCTGCGTGTCTGCCATTGTGGTGCAGGACTGTCATGGACATAGTAAGGCTAGACTGTCAGTTTGCATTGCTGTGCATGGGTAGCGTTCCATGGTGCTTTACCTGTGCACAGTAGCAACACCATACCATGGCACCATACCCGAGCACTTGCAGCGCCACTGTACACCGGTATAGAGCTGTGGCATGTTCACATGTCATACTGCTGACACTACAGGCTGTGCATGGTTTTGTGGTCTTACTCGGGTAGTGTGTTGTGCTGTCAAAACATGGATAGCACTTGTCGGGTCGCTGTACAGCTATGGCAGCATACAGCAGCGTGCCCTGACGCAGATTTTCAATGCCATGCTGTACAGGATCTTACATGGGTACCGGATATGGCGTTGGACGGAGCACAGCATACTTGCACATCATAACCGCTTATGTATGAAATGGCCTATGTGGGTAACGTTGCACTGCTCTAGCTCATGAGCAGCACAATGGCAGAGACAGCTCCCAAAGGGCCAAAGTGCACCAGGAAGGCCAATTTTACACCTTCTGAGACCTCCGTGGCCCTCAGGCTCATCATTCAGCACCACACCGCCTTCTTTGCTGCAGAGGATGCCAGCTTACAGCTGCTGGCATGGCGTGACATTGTGAGGAGAATGAATGCAATCCACCACCACAACAGGGACATGGAACACATAAAGAAGAAGTGGTAGGTGGTACAGCAGCCAGCAAAGGAGAAGTGGCCCAATAACAACAGGCTGCCACTTGAGCAATAGCGTAGACTCAGCCCCCTGGAGGAACAGGTTCTCCAGTTCATGGATGAGGTCCCTGCATCTGGGGTTACTGGCTTCAACAGCTCTGCCACAGACACACAGAAAGGTGCATAGTGGCTGCTCCAAGGCCTGTTTGGCACCGTGACGGGCCTGTGTGTGACCCTACCATGCCTCTACCCACTCAGGTCCTGTCTGTTTGTCCATCTTGGGGGGGGGGGATGGGGCGCACCAGGGGCTCCCCCTGCCTGTTCCATGGTGGGGCCGGTGGCATACCCCAGCTCCACATTGTGCAACCAGGCAGTACCCACTGACACTTTTGCTCTCCCATAGGCTAGCCTGTGTCTGAACCCTCCCAGCCTGTGACCGAAACCTCCCAGCCTTGGACAGATGGGGCAGGGAGTGCATCGCCACACACTGATGATGTCCCCAGGATGCAGCACAGTCATGGAAACTGGTGTGGCTGCAAGGGCGGAGAAGCAGGAGTAGGTCAAGGCACCACTGGCTGAGCTACAGTTTCACATCCTGTTGGGAATGTGGGGCATGATGATGTGGGTCAGGAGCTACTGCAGGAGGGGGCAAGTCTTCTGGCCTGCTCTGAGGATATCCAGTCAGAGCTCCATGGCATCCGGCAAGACTTGCAGCTGCAACACAGGTGAGGGAAGCTGAACTCCAGGAGCTGTGGAACACCGCATGGGTGTCGAACGCCACCATGTGGCCTAACTGCATCTGCTGAGGGAGAAGGCGGCCTACCAGGCCACTGTTGCAGGTGCCCTTTGCATATTGGTGAGCCTCATGCAGGTTCAGGGGACGGGAGTAGAGGTGGGCAATGCACCATCGGTGCTACTGGGTAGCCCTGACTTATAGGCGGCTGTCTGCCTCACAGGGGAGGGCGATGATGCTGCAGGCACACCTCTGACCCTGCTCCACTGCGTTGCAGTGCACGTGTGTCAAAATGCCCATGCTGGGATGCACACATGGGATAGGGTCGCTTGTGGGGGAATCTTTACACTGTGCATACTGTTTCTTATCACTATTACAGTACATTAGGGTGTTACACATGTGTTGCTGAACATCTCACAGATAAGGCAGGCATGGATGGCCAGTGCCGGGGCCTGCTGTTGGCTCTCTGCCTGTGCAATGTCCCCTTCAACTGCCTCTGCTGCCTCCCCGTCCCCTGCTACCTCTGGCTCTGGGTCTGGTATGCCATGGCGCCTCGCCAGATTGTACAGGATGCAGCCATGCTGCAAAGATCATGCAGACACGCTCTGGCCTGTATAGCAGCTCCCCACCACTCCAGTCCAGGCATCTGAAGTGGCTCTTCAGTACCCCAATGGCTATCTCCATGGCCACCCTGGTCCTCCTGTAGGCCACATTGTAACGCTCCTCCTGTGGAGTATGGGGGTGTCAGCAGCCAGGTCCAGAGGGGATAACCTCGGTCATCTGTGGGGGCAATGAGAGATGCACACATAAGTATGGCACATGTGCTGCGTATGGTGGGGCTTGCAGGCTGGGATGATGGTGGACATGGACGTGGCCACATGGGCTGCTGTTATGTGGTTATGCAATATGGATACAGCTCCTGCTCTGCCTCATGCTCCATATTGGTGTGGGCTGTCTGTTCAGGGCCATGGGCTGTCCCATGGTTACCTCCACAATGTGCATGATTGCAGGCTGCCCACATTTATCTGCAGCACAGCAGCCCATGTGCCCACAGTGGTCATCATGGAGCACTGTACACATGTCCCACACATATCACTACATGTTTGATACCACATTGCATTATAATACCTCTAGTGTGAGTTGTGTGTGTGTCTGGGGGCTCACATATGTCTATATTCACCTAGCATCCAGCCATCGCCAAGGTGTCCATCAGCTGCCACCTGTCCCAGGCTCGACTGTCCAAATACAAAAGCATCATGACAGGACCCTGGATACCATGCACAAATGTCGGTGATGGTTATGTTGGCATCCATCATCACCTGCATATTCATTGAGGTGTAGTTGTGTCTGTTTTGGCAGGCGCTCTGGTCCAGCCTGGGTGCCCTCAGAGCAATGTGCATGCAGTCAATGCTGCCAAGCACAGAGGGGAATTCTACAATGTCTGAGAATGACTGCAAGGTCTCATGCAGCTCCTGTGGTGTCCTGGGGAAGGCAATGAGGTGACACATTCGCTGCAGAAGGGCACTGTGACAGCACTTATGCAATGGCTTGCTGTTGGCTGTGGGATGCCAACAGTCACCTCTATGACATGCTGGAAGCTGTCTGTTGCAAGGCATCCTAGGATGGTGGTGACCTTCACTGCCACTGTCAGTGCCTAGCTTCTGGTGGTGGATGGCTCCACGTCCCTAGCGAGGGAGGTGCACAGCTCTGTGATTGTGGCACCATCGAGCAGGTACCACTGGTAGATCTCCTCTTCTGTAATTTGCAGTTAGCTCACCCTGGGCCTGTGCACACGGGGGACACGGTACCTGTGCCTGGGGTACTGGCCCACTACCTGCTGCTGTATCCCTATTGCTCACTGCATCGTCCTCTGTGCCTTTGCTCATCGGGTGCGTCTCCACCTCAGGAGGTACCTGTTCAGTGCCCATACAGCATCTATGGTGGTCCTGCTTGGTTTGCGCCTCTACACGTCTTGGGTGATGGCCTTCCCGTTTTCTCATCTCTCTATTATATCCGTTTGTGCCAGTACATGGGTTGCCCACTGGCCTTCGACTGTGCTAGGCACGAGCAACTGTTGCATAGTCTTACACGGTTTGTGGTGTCTCCCAGTGCCACACAATGCATTGGGAAATCTGTGTTATATGAATGTTATGGGGCCATGCCCCATTATGTCCTTGTAGGTCTCTGGTTAGCATTGCACGGTTAGAGCAGATTTCTGATTCAAACTGCTTCATTGAAAATGTGGTATACATGGTTATGGTGTCCTTCCATGGTTTGCTCTGTCTGAGCTGCGTCCAGCTTGCGCCTAACGCTTTGAAAATTGGGCCCATAAATATTTTAAATAAATAACTTAGCCAAATCTAGTTTTTCACTGTAAGGATTAAACTCATGACAAAAAACAAGGGGGATTCATCCCTACAAAACAAGCATGAAAAAATACACAGCAGGAGTGAGTAGGATTCAACAGAAAAATCTTTATTAGTCCAATATGACTATGTTTCAGCAACAGATGTCTGCTTCAGAGGCAAATAGATGTCAAGTAATGTCCAAAAAGAAAATTGCAAAGAGACTTATTCAACAGCAGCAGCATCTGTTGCCGAAACATGTCTGTGTCGGGCTAATAAAGATTGTTCTGTTGAATCCTGCTCACTCCTGCTGTGTATGTGTTTTTTTTTTAAAATCAAATCCATGATTTCAGGGGTTAGAGGCCACAGCTATACAGCTATACACAAGGACTACAGAAACAGAGTATAAGCCCTGGAAATAAGACCAAAGACGACAGGCAGCAGAAGGAGAAGACTGCTGTCCCCTCCCCTTTGCCCTGCCCCACCTGTGGAGAAGCCCTTTGGACCAGCAAGACGTATATGAACTGCAGTATATAAGGAAGCCTAGTCAAACACACTCTTCTGGTTCAACAGTTCTTGATGGGGCCTCATCTGCGTTTACTGTCACCCAGCTTTTCTTCACTGCCTAGTGAATTGTTTTTTTCTACTCTGCTTTCTGCCAAGTCCTCCAGCTCCTGAAATGTGTCCAGTTCCTGCTCCAGCTTGTTACAGTTACTCTGGCTGACTCCTGCTCCACATCTTCTTCCATTTCCTATCCCACCACTGCTACCTCTCTTGGATTCTGCAGTGTTTCACCGTGGTTTGGGCCTAGCCTTTCCACTCACTCCTGCTCAGGGTAGGCTCCCACTCTCCCATTCTATAACTTGAGGTCACCAACCTGGCTCCAATTTTACTTGATAGTGTTGATACAGTCCTGTGAGTACCCCATTGCATGCATGGACTTGTAGTTACAATTTACCAACTTGCACTTTCTAAGAAAAGCAAGACTACAAGCCTCTACATGCAGTGGGGTAAACCCAGGATCAACCCAGCAATCATGCACTACTTTGTTTCCTCTTTAAATCCCTCAACCATGACCTTCACTCCCATAGCTCCCTTGGGCTCTGGTCTCTGCTCTCATGGCTCCTCAGCACTCATCTCCTACTCTGAGCTTTTCTTGACCGTAGCATTGCTCATCTACTTACCTGTTCTCAGTATAAAGTTGTTGATGTTGTATTTACTGTTGGTAATATATTTTGCATACTCTAGGTGGCACCTATTTTCTTATCTCAAGAAGCCTTGGACCTGAGCTGGGAGGATCGATTGGACTTATTTTTGCATTTGCAAATGCTGTTGCTGTTGCTATGCACACTGTCGGTTTTGCTGAAACTGTCCGGGATCTTCTCCAGGTATGAGTTCCTTGGACTATCACATCTCTTGTCAGTAATAATTAATAAATTATTAAGAGGGGTAGTTACTAAACTGAATTAAGGGAATAATGCATGATGTTTGCCTTTTAATGCATGTTAAAGGGCAAAATCGTGGATTATTGTCTGGTAATACACGTTAGTTTGGCACAATGTATGTTAGCAAATGATGAGATGCAAAACATGGAAATGCATGCAAAACCTCATTATTACATAAATTAAATAATGCAGCTTGAATTGAACTTTACAAACTGCGCTTATTTTTGGAAACATAATACTAGCTCAAAGCTGCCATTATTTTTCTTGCCTGGGAGTATTGAACTGCTAACACCCAGCTCGATGCTCCTAGGTACCATCTTAAAGAGGCTGGAAGCTGTAAAAAAAACCCTACATGAACCCCCCTCTACCACCATAGAGAGCCTACAGACCCTCTCTTCCACCCCTATCCCCCCCCCTCGATTGAAGACTCCCCCACCCACTCTCCTGTAGGTTCAGCTGCGTCTACCTCAAGCTATCCCTGATGGTTGACTCCTAGTACTACCACTAGGAGTCAACCAATGCCATTTTGAATCCAGCACCAGAAGGAGCAGGTGCAACTGATCACTCATGCCCCTTAACCTAGACCACTAAGGATGGCTTGAGGTAGACCTGAGGGACCTACATGGCAGTGCATAGGAGGATCTTGAGGGAGGAAAGGGAGGATTTTCTACAGGGAGGTTAGGGTGGAGAGGGTCCAATGGATTATCTTCAAGAAAGTGGGAGTCTGTACTGGCAGGGCTGTCCCGAGGGTTTCTGCTTCCCTAGGCAGACCCTCCATGCTGCCCCCTGAAGGATTGCCGTGCTGCCCTGCCCGCCATGCTACCACTCCACCCAATGCCCATTTTCTTGTCTGTGGAAGGAAGGCGGCATGACGATCCCTCTGCTATGTCAGACCTTAAAGTGCCCATGCTGATGTGCTTGTGGCCTGCTGTTCCTGCCCCCCTCTGACACAATTTCATGTTGGAGGGGGCAGGAGTGGCAGGCTGTAAGTGCGCCAATACGACCACTTTAAAGCCCGATGCAGTAGAGGGCTCGTCATACCACCCTCCCTCCCTCAGGTGAGAAGATGGATGCCGGGGGGGGGGGGGGGAGGCCAGTATGGAGAGCTGGGTGGCTCTGAACTGCTACTTCACTGGGGGGCGGGGAAGGGGGGGCTGGATGCTGCTCACTGGGGCCTGCCACCCTAGTGAGCAGATGACTGCCTAGTTTGCCTAGTGGACAGGTTGGCCCTGTGTACCTGGGGGAAGGGGATTCACAAAATGTTTTACAGCTAGTGGCTACATTAAGATGACTGCCTGGGAGCATTGGGCTGCGTGTTAGTGGCCCAGTGCTCCCAAAGAACACAATAATACAACTTGTAAGGTTGATTGTAAGTTGTGTTACTCATTTACTGTTGTAAATTAAGCTGTAGTAAATGCAACATTTTAATGCAGCTTAGTAACTAGCCCCTTAAAATGGGTAGGCGGAGGTGTTGGAGCAAGGAAAGAAGCTTGTTGGTGAGAAGGGATAAACATAAGAGGATGTGGCATCTCATTACCCATTCCTTAGCCACTTCTCTCTCTTCTGTGTTCATTTTTCTTTTTTCTCTCTCAGTGTTTTCTCTTTTACCCTCTTATCATTTTTTAGACATGACAATCTCTCTCCTATTTTCTTTTTAACACTGGCTCACTGTTTAACATGAGACAGATAAAGGTTCATGTTTGTTAGAAGACTGTAGGGGAGGGAGAATAATCTCCAAGACCCTCCAGTGAGAAACACACTCGCTTTTAACTACAGTTGATCTCCCACAGTGCCTTTCTAGAAATGCAATGTAGAAGATGCCATTTGAACAAGAGTATCTTCCCTCCTGGAATAATTTCCAATGACTTATTGCCCGTTCTCTTATTTCTATAGCTGGAATATTCTATGGATCCTTCCCCCCTTCCTGCTTGAATATTACTACTGGGTGCCCTGTGCTAAAAAAACAGACGTTGCCTGGGTAGTGAGTGTATGGGCGGTACCTGGAAGGGGCATGGGCATTCCCACCATAGTGCCACTAATGCAGGCCTTGAAAGCCTATGCTGCCTGTGCTTGGAGGGAGCAACTACCAGCAGCACAATGGATGACAGTAGTTGCTCCCCCTTGCTGTTTTAATACGGCAAATTGTGCTAAATTCAGGGAGACAGCTGTCCTCACCCCACCCCCCCTGCATCTAGCCCACTAGTAATGTGGCCTAAACCCATGTTACTAGTGTGGGACTTAGTAAACATGCCCCTTAACATTCTTGACACTTCATTACTCAAAGAGAAGATCTTTTCCAGCTCCTATCCGTTTTCATATCAGGAACAGAACTTCTCTTCCCACCATCCACTAGGGGAGAACTCCTGTAATCCTCTCTTGGGGAAAGATCTAGACAGGTCTCCTTCTGACTGGGAAAGAGCAAACTCCAACCTCATTCTTAAAGAAGCACTTCTCTTCTCCTTTCCAAATATAAACCGAAACTTCCCCTACAGTAATGCCTGGTGCTGTTGCTCCAATGGCTGGCTTAATTGAGGCAAAGGGATACGAAGCAGAGGTAAAATACCCTAAGTAGTGTGAATTAAGGATCCTGGTGCTGAGTCTCAGCCCCTATTCCAAATTGAGTTAGACATATAAAAGAGTAAGAGAAGATTACCAGGCCCAATAAAAGCCCTTCCATCCATACAACTATCCAACGTTTCTTGTAAAGCCATCTTACTCTGAAAAAATATAAATATGCAAAACACAAAATATCTGAGCACAGAAACTAAAGGAACCCTAAGAATAGCATGATTACTGGGAAGAGGAAAAGTCTGAAATAGTCAACATGTTTTGAGAGTGTCGATAGTACTGCTGTTTTATGATAGTTTTATTAACAGCACATTTCATAACTCTACTGACAAAGAACACTTAATGTGCTCCCTTTGAGAATGTGTAGGATTATAGTTAGAGCTTTTGATTTTAGGCTTTATTTAGCCAATAAACATTGATAAAACATCTCTGATGCAAAAAGATTAAAATAGGTGCTTATTGGATAAACATAAAAAAAACAATACTTCCCCCTAGTATGTTGTCACTCTTCCCCTAGCATATCTTGTTTCCTCCACTTAGCTATTGTGCCTATCAGAAAATAGATATGAAGAGCGCCAGAAATACAAGACAGTTAACCCTTTCCAGGCCGAGCCCAAAACTCTCGGGATCCAAAATTCTGATTAAATATTCCTGTCAAATGGTATATAATACATGACCATAGCAGAAGGAAAATCACTATTAGAACATATTGAATAAGACGGGTACAATTTTCCTGAAATATGCAAAAATTAACCTGGCTGCAGAATGTGGATTAAAATGTTAAAATAGGCCTTCAAAGGGTTTTAAGAGCAGGCTGGCTTTGTACCAGTCCCCTTGGAGACTTAATAGCTCTTCCTGCAAGACAACTGTTTTCCAACCCAAGGCTCATTGGTTTGAGGTCAGGCTGTGATGATATTGGGGGGAAATAACATAATTTCAATTCTTTTCATGTCCATGTCATTGATATTTCCTATGTTATTTCAAACAAATGGACATCCGTCTCGTATATACCTCTTTTTCTCTCTCTTTCCTCTACCTTTGCTTTCTTATAGTCATCCGGTCCTGCTATTCAGCAGGGTTATGGAAACTTGACAGCTCCAGCACACCTTAAGCTGGCAGGATCTGGGGAATCATACCAGACTTGTTGCTTTTCCCTCTCTTTAACTAACGGGTCCTGAGGTATCTCACCAACCCGATTATCTTGATTTTTCGCAGGGCCCAGAAAAGACCACTAGCTCCAAGACCAGATGTCTTCAGCTGGCATTTTCCTCAATTAAGCAGTGAAAACAGCTGTCTTCTTCCTATTTGGGAAAAGTGTCAAGAATAGGCACCCTGGCTGCAGCCTCTAGCAAGTGTATGCGATTTGGAAACACCAGCTTGCCTATACTTAAAGTTGACTTACTGCAAGTATGACCTTGTGAATTTAGGAGACTAGGGAGCAAATTAGAAATGAAAAGTGGTTAATCCTTAAGATTGAACACAGACTTTTCTCACCCTGCCAATGCTGATTACTCATATACATGGCTGGTGTAATTTATAGCTCTTTGTCTGAAGAGGGTTGAGGGAAGATTTAGCCATTGCTCCATGGCGGTCAGACACAGGGACCCATAATAATCATACACTTCAAAGCAGTGGCATTCCAAGCCCCATGGGCATCCAGGGTCTGCACCCCTCCTCCACACAGCTATCATTCCTTCATGCAGCCAGCACCCCCTCCCTCCCCTCCCACGCATGGCATGGCGCAGTGCGGTACAGTGCATCACCCTGCCGGGCCCAAACAGTGGAGCCAGTGCAGCAAACTTAAAGCCATGGGTGGCTTGTCACACTGCCTCCACTCCAGGCCTGGCAGCTGTTCTCTTCCACAAGACTTCGGCCAGGAGAGAACAGTCATCAGGCCAAGGATGGAGGTAGCGCGGCAAGTCACCCACGGCTTTAGGTTAAGTTTGCTGCGCTGCCTCAGCCATGTGGGCCCGGGGGGGGGGGGGGTGCACCCCCCTCCCAGCCAGCACCCAGGGCGGGCTGCACCTACCATCCTGCTCTTGGTACATCACTACTTTAAAGGCAGCAGTGGTGCCTGGCTGTTGGTCAAGGTCCATTGCTCCAGTGACTGGCTTAACTGAACAAAAGAGGTATAAAACAGTAGTAAAATATCCTAAGTTTTAGTTGTGAATGAAGGATCCTGAGGCTGGATCCTAGACACTATTCCAATTGAGTTAAAAATATAAAAGGGTACGAAGAAATTACCAGGCCCAGAAAAGAGTCCTTCTATCCATGTAGCTATCTAACTGTTCCTTAAAGCCATCTCACTGAAAGAAAATATAAATATGCAAACCACAAAGGGGGTGGTTTTAGAAGCCTTATTTGTGATCTACATATGTATACAGATGTAAATTGCATCCATGTGTAAATGACTATTTTAGAAAGTGTCCAATTTACATGTGAATGTCCATACTACATCCAAAGTGCATAGGGGCATGTTGGGGATATGGCTTGGGCGGGACAAAACTCTACATGTGTATTCTCCATTTCATATTGGGGATGCACATGTAAGATCAAAATTGTCCACGTCTGGATTTACACCTGCTCCCTGACATGAATAGGGATTTTAAAAAATGCTAGTATCAGAGGGATTAAGGGGTATAAGTACCAGCATGTGAAATGCTGCCACTTACCTGTGTAAACTGCCAGATTTCCTCTGTTAATTTTTCCAATGTGTACCTTTGTGAAATGACTCCTCCCATTGCTCATGATTATATATCCCCGTGCATCCCTGCACCTCCTTATTTAGCAGAGCTGTTTATAAAATATTGGCACAATGGTAGACATGGTGACCTTGATGTCTCAATTTTGATCTCCACATTCTATCTAAAATGTGCCTTAAAATATCTTTCACGGAAATTTAAGGAATGCTAAGAATAACATGTACTTAGGGAAGAAGAAAAGTTAGAAATAGTCAACTTATGTTTTGAGTGTGTTGGTTGTATTGCTGCTTTGCATGTAATCGTTTGATTAACAGTAGGTTTTATAACTCTGCAAGCTTTTTATTTGAAAAAAAATTGTGTTTGAGTATGATTTTAGGAATATGGCTCTACAATAGTTGATCCAACAAATGACATCAGAATCATTGGAGTCATCACAGTGACTGCACTGCTTGGAATCTCATTAGCGGGTATGGAATGGGAGGCAAAGGTAAGAAACTTAAGACAAGTATGCTATTCCTTCATTTGATGTCTTCTAAGATTTATTGGTATGAAACTAACTCTAAGTTAAGTACTATTATTTTAGTATTACAAAATTATGTTTAGTGCTACTGGACATACGCAGTGGTGATAACTATTCATCTATGTCTGTGTCCCAAAGAGTTGCCAAACTAAGTGGGTACCTGGAGCGAGGGGAGATCACATTGGATGACAGTGGCAGAAGCAGGATTTCAGCCTTGGCTTCTGTGTTCTCAGCACATTGCTCAAACCAATAGGCAGCTTTTTCTCTCAGTGGTCGAACTATATTGGGCAGGGCCAGTTCAAGGAGATGAGGCCTAGGCGAACCATGCCCCGAGGCACCCGTTGCCACTGCTGCCTTCTCCAGGGCCTGCGGCGGCAGCAACAGCTGCAAACAGCCTCATGGTGCTTACCTTACAATTTTGCACTGTGGGACTCTTTTCTTCCTCCCTCTTAGACCGCTCGAGCTAAATATCCGATTTTACTGGCGATTGCGGCAGCTATCCAGTCAGTGGCGATATTGAGCCACTAACTATCTGGATAGTGCAGCTGAATATTGAGATTTTTGGAGTTTAGCCAGTTAGCAGGTCCTGCTAACCGGCTACACCCTTATAAATATCTCCCCCATCTTTGCTTACTATAAAACTGCACCACATTTGAAAGACCTTAAAATGCTCGGCTTACATTAATTGTAAAATCAGAGCATAGAAAATTCACTCCCTCTATTCCCTGTTATTCCATCTTTTTTTCTTGTAAAGATGGTGCTTTGATAATTTAGCAACAGCTGGAAGAAAACCTACACTTGGAAAAGTGATCTAGTGATTAGCATGAATAAAGCAGGAGTAGGCAACTCTGGTCATTGAGTGCCGCAACATGGCTGATTTTCAGGATATCAACAATGAATATGCATTTGATATATTTGCATACAGTATACTGTGGCAAGGAGACCTATCCAGAGTATGAGGGAGGACAAAGAGACAGGGAATTCACCCTAGTAAAGGGTCCCCTTTTACCGAGGCCAAATAGGAAGGACACAAACACAGCTAGGAATCAGAAAACTTCCACATGGCCCACATTCCATGCTCCCCCTAGTGGAAGGAAGGGGAGAGGATAGAGAGCCCAGAACCCCTTAGGCAGGGAGTACTCCAAGTATGCAGGTGCATGATGTCAGGCTGATTGCCATCACCTGGCTAGGGAGGGGTGGAAGAGAGAGCCCTGGAAGTATAAACTGAAGCCAGAGTGTGAAAGCAGGGTCATCGTCGTCGTGAGGAGAAGCAGCAAGGACGGAGGTAGCAGCAAGAGGAGCAGCAGGGGAGAAGCAGAAGCAGGAAGCCAAACTGTCACGAGCCAAGGCACAGCTGCAAGCTGGTGAAGCTTGACCGGTGCAGAGCCGAGCAGAGCCCCTGAGCTGCCAAAAGAGGAGAGTGCTAAGTGGAATATAGCACATCTGCCAGAGGGTTTGAAGCCAGGAACAGGAGAGACTCCAGGATTCCCCGGGAGGCTGGTGGCTGAGGACTGTGAGCTGGGAGAGTCTGAGCCTATGCAGCTGGGAGAGCCTGAGGTAAAGCTAAATGGGGAAGAGATTCCTATGGACTGTTCTGTGTGCAAGGCTTTAAACCTGAGGAACAGGGAGAAAACAAGCCAATCCTGAGAAAGAGTTTACCAGGGAAGGGAACCCATAGTCCACAAGCTGGTGGCCCTGATTCCCTCATGTTGGTAAAGGGAAAGGTCACAAGGACTAAGGAGTAACCCTGGAAGCTGTGAAAAGCTTGTTAAGCACCTGCTGCAGGAACAAGGACACTGGGGTAAGAAAGAAGCTTTTGTAACAGAGCTTTCTTGTGCCCTGAATTGTATTTGTTGTTTGAAGGTTTATGCAGCTGAAGAGAAACTATACTATCACGCACAGTGAATGTGATTTTTGTTTGTGCTTTTGGCCAGCAAGGCTACAAAGGAAGTGAATTATCCATTCTGTTAAAAAGACTGTGTATCCTGCAATATGGAAAACCTTTAAACAGACATTTTCAGTTTGTGTTTGTTTTTGGGAGAATACTCTGTTTCACAGAGACCTGAACCAATATCCTGTACGTGGTGAGAATGAACCATTGTGTAAAATAAATTCTGTCATTTGCCTTAACCCTTGGAGCCTAACTACAGCTTTTTGTCTGATGCACACATACAGCCAAGCAAAGACTACCTTTCCCTGAAGGCACTATGGGGAAATAGTTGAAAAGGGCTAAAAAAGCAGACAGCAAAAAATTCCTATAAAATAACCATGCCCCTCTTAGCTTGAGGTGAGCAGTGGTGGTGTGACAGTGGCATAGTTGTGAGGATTTTCTACCACTCAAGATTTCCAGGATTTACAACATTCAGGATTTACGCTTACCAGAGTGGTAGCACAGAGGTTGGCAGAAAGGACAATTTTTGTTCTTCGAGAGGCAACACCTGAGCGAGGTATCATTGGAGATGGATCCAAAAGAGCTGGTACAAAGGATGGCCACGCAATTTCAACGCCAGCAGGAGTTGGCCCAGCTAGCACAGGAGAATGCTGCAGCAGCTATGAGGGAGCAGCAAAAGCCTATCCTGGACTTAGTGGAAGCCCTTATTACTTCCAAGAGGCAAGGAAGTGGAGGAACACTAACCACGGAGGAACCAGCAATGCAGCAAATGGACAGTCTAGCAGGCCCACACACCAGCGGGGCGTTCATTTTTGGAAAACTTTCTCCTGAGGACGATATAGATGACTTTTTAGAGTCATTTGAGAGAGTGGCTCAAGCTGTGGGATGGCCAGATAGCCAGTGGGCGGTGAGATTGGCAACCTCCTTAACAGGAGAAGCACTAGCCGCATATAGGGCTATGCCAGCTGCCCAGGCCATGGACTATAATGCTGTAAAAATTGCAATTAGAGACTGATTAGGGTTAACAAAAATGCTGTATTACCGCATGTTTATAGCCACGGTCTTAAAGGCCGGAGAGACACCTAAGGCCTTAAGCCAGAGGATTCGAGGCTTAGCTTTAAAGTGGCTAGCCCCGGAAGGAAAAACTATAGATGCGGTGGTGGATATGGTGATATTGGAGCAATTTATGGCTGCAATACCAAAAAGAGTACAATCTTTTCTGATTCAGCAGAACTGCCAGAGCACAGGAGAGGCAACCCTTTTGGCGGAGCGCTACATGGAAGCTGAATGGGCGTTTCCCCCAAAGGCAGGCCCTCCAAAGGTAGAGGCAGAGGCCAGTTTTGGTTTATCAGAAAAGAAACAGGGAAATAATGTAAAATGTATGAAAACCTGGGATGCTGTTCCAAGGGTTGCAGAGCAGAGATGGCATCCATCTGTCCAAGAAAGGTCAACGTGTCTTCAGTAGTAGACTGGCAAATCTACTGAAGAGGGCTTTAAACTAGATTCGTTGGGGATGGGTGAAGAAAGCCCCCAGGTAAGTGAAAGCCCCCAGGTAGGTGATACATTAAATAACTTTATGGAAATGGGTAACAGGGGTAACATATGGAAAGCAGTGTGTATAAATGCCCGTAGCATGGGAAATAAGATCCCTGATGTTGAAGCTTTGGTGGGAGTGGCTGACTTGGATTTAGTGGCAGTTACAGAAGCATGGTTCACAGAAAACCATGATTGGGATGTAACTATACCTGGCTATACTTTATTCAGAAAGGACAGGGTAGGAAGTAGGGGAGGAGGAGTGGCACTATATGTAAAAACTACTATTAAAGCTTTGGAAATACAGAGCTTAAAAGGGAGAGGGGAGGCATTGTGGGTTAAACTAGAAAGAGGGAAAGAGAAATCTATTTACATTGGTGTGATATACAGACCTCCCTCACAAGAGGAAGAGGTGGACAGAGAGTTAATTGAAGACATGTGCAGCATTGCTAGGAAAGGGGAAGTGCTACTGATAGGAGATTTCAATATGCCAGATGTTGATTGGCACATTCCTGCTGCAGTATCATCTAGAAGTAAGGAGATCCTGGATTCTCTACAGGGAGAACTATTCAGGCAATTGGTAACAGACCCCACACGTGAAGGGGCCATACTGGACTTGGTGCTTACCGATGGTGAAAGTGTTTCTGATGTTGTAGTGGGAGATCATTTTGCATCCAGTGATCACCAGATGGTGTGGTTCAGTATTAGGACAAGGGCTGTTAGAATCCATTCAAAGGCGAGGATCTTAGACTTTAGGAAGACTAACTTTGCGAAGATGGGCCAATACCTCAGGGAGTCGTTAGCTGGATGGGAACAGCTGAGGGATGTAGAAAAACAGTGGGAAAAACTGAAAGGGGATATTTTAAGGGCAACCAACCTTTTTGTTAAAATAGTAAATAAAGGTAAAAGGAAAAGGAGACCGCTGTGGTTTTCGAAAGAAGTAGCTGAAAAAGTGAAGAAAAAGAGGGAGGCCTTCATGAAATACAAGAGATCACAGAGAGAGGAAGACAGGCATCTGTATTTGGAAAAACTTAGAGAAGCTAGCAAAGTAGTCAAGAAGGCAAAGATTCAAAAGGAGGAGGAAATAGCCAATGCAATAAAATGGGGGGATAAGACATTTTTCAGATATATTAGTGAAAAGAGGAAGGGCAAGAGTGGTATTGTCAGACTCAAGGGTGCAGGGGAGGAATATGTAGAAGCTGATAAGGATAAAGCGGAATTGCTTAACAAATATTTTTGTTCTGTGTTCACAGATGAAGAACCAGGAGCAGGACCTCAGAAAACACCCACAAATAGGAACAGAAGCGAGGGACATCTTGAACAATTTTCAAAAGACTGTGTTCGTGAGAAACTATCTCAACTTAAAGTAGACAAAGCGATGGGACCGGATGGGATACACCAGAGAATATTGAGGGAACTTGGGGACGTTCTAGCAACTCCACTGACTGACCTTTTCAATGCCTCGTTGGAGTCGGGAGTGGTGCCAAAGGACTGGAGAGAGGCTCATGTGGTGCCTTTACACAAAAGTGGAAGTAAGGATGTGGTTGAAAACTACAGGCCGGTTAGTTTAACTTCGGTGGTGAGTAAATTATTGGAAACGCTGCTAAAAGAGAAAATAGTGAGGTTTCTGGAGTCCAGCGTATTACAGGATCCGAGGCAGCATGGATTCACCAGAGGCAGGTCTTGTCAGACAAATCTGATTGATTTCTTTGACTGGGTGACCAGGGAGTTGGACCGAGGGAGAGCCCTAGATGTGGTGTATTTAGATTTCAGTAAAGCCTTTGACACTGTTCCTAACAGGCGACTTATAAACAAAATGAGCACCCTAGGGATGGACCCTAAAGTTACTGCTTGGGTTAGAAATTGGTTGGGTGGGAGGCGACAAAGAGTACAAGTAAATGGAGCTCACTCTGAGGAGAAGGATGTTATCAGTGGTGTGCCCCAGGGATCTGTCCTTGGTCCGATTCTTTTTAACATCTTTGTTAGTGATATAGCGGAAGGGCTTTCAGGTAAGGTTTGCCTCTTTGCGGATGATACCAAAATCTGCAATAGAGTAGACACCCAGGAAGGGGTAGATAACATGAGGAGGGATCTAGCTAAGCTTGAAGAGTGGTCTAGAATTTGGCAGCTGGGATTTAATGTTAAAAAATGTAAGGTCATCATTTGGGCTGCAGCAATCCAAGGGAGCAATATAGTATAGGGGGTGAAGTACTTTTGTCCACTAAAGAAGAGCGGGACCTAGGTGTGGTTGTGTCTGATGATCTTAAAGTAGCTAAACAGGTAGAAAAGGCGACGGCAAAAGCTAGAAGGATGCTTGGGTGCATACGGAGAGGAATGGCTAGCAGAAAACAGGAGGTGATAATGCCTCTGTATAAGTCTTTGGTGCGACCTCATTTGGAGCATAGTGTGCAATTCTGGAGACCGCACCTTCAAAAGGATGTGAATAGGATGGAGTTGGTACAGAGGGTGGCTACTAAAATGATTAGTGGTCTTAATTATAAAGCATATGAGGACAGACTTAAGGATCTTAATATATACACTTTAGAGGACAGGCGGGATAGAGGTGATATGATTGAGATGTTTAAATACCTCCGTGGCATAAATGTTCAGGGAGAGAGCCTCTTTCAATTGAAAGCAAGTTCTGCTACGAGGGGACATGGGATGAGGGTGAAGGGAGATAGATTCAGGAGTGATATGCGGAAATATTTCTTTACGGAAAGAGTAGTGGATCCGTGGAATAGTCTCCCAGTGGAGGTGGTAGAGATGAGGACAGTAACTTAATTCAAAAAAGCATGGGACAAACACAGAGGATCTCTAAAGGTAAAAAGGGGACTGTTGTAGTTGTTATGGAAGGACAGACTAGATAGGCCATGTGGTCTTTTTCTGTCATCATGTTTCTATGTTTCTGTGTGCCTGCTCATGAGGGTAAATGCCCTGAGAAAAAATGTTATCGTTGTGGGGAGGTGGGACACCTGCAGAGAGGATGCAAAGCCCGCATGGGGTTGACTGGTACCAAGGTGAAACATTTAGGAGAAGGATTTCTCTTAAGTGTTGACATACAGGGGGTCACTACCCATGCTCTGCTCGACTCTGGGGCCGAACAAAGTATGGTGTCATGAAAGCTTTGGCAGGCAATTGAGGCCCAGGATGAGTCTCGCCAGAGGAAGCCAGAAGGGCGAGTCCAAATTAGGTGCATCCAAGGAGCTGCTTCTTTCTACCCTGTATATAAAGTAATGATAAAAGGGTTGGGGGTGCCGAAAGAAGTTCTTGTGGCACTGGTTCCAAAGCTACCCTATGATCTAGTATTAGGAAGGGATTGGCCCCAATTTAGAGAAGGATTAGAAAAAGGCCTAAAGCAGAAGGATGGGTTTGTCTCCACCCGTTCTCAGACCCAGGCCCGGAGGGACGGGTCCCCTGAGGATTCTCTGAGTGGTTTGCCCTCGCCTGATGACCTGGAGAACCCTCCATCTTTTAGAATCAGGAAGGAGAGGGCTGAAAAACACCATGAGAGGCGGTGTAGGGCTAGGGGAAGGGCTGAGATAGGGACTGGCCAAGGGTTACCCTGGGTATCTGCCGAGTTGGTTGAAAAGTTTCCGTCCTTCCCTAAGGAGCAACAGGCAGACCCAGCACTTACCTGGGCATTTGAGTACGCCCAGGTGGCGCAAGATGCCCTTCCTAGATTTCTTTTGGACAGAGGGGTATTGTACAGGGAGAGTCGCGAGCCCCGGACAGGGACGGTTAGAAAACAGTTTGTGGTGCCCGCAGTTTTTAAGGGATTGGTCCTAAGGCTGGCCTATGACCATCCGGTCGGTGGCCACAAAGGGGTGCAAGGGGCCCTGGACCAGATCCTTGCACGTTTTTACTGGCCTGGGATCTTTAGAGAAACCGCCCAGTTTTGTGCTGCCTGCTCCTCGTGTCAGCGGGTCACAGCTACTCGGCCTCCAATAGTACCCATGATCCCAACCCCCATAATTTCTGACCCTATCGGACGAATTGCCATGGATATAGTGGGGCCCTGATAAAAACACCCCGTGGGTTCCAGTATATTCTTGTTATGGTGGATCTAGCCACCAGGTTTCCATGGGCAATCCCTTTATGCAATATTTCCGCCAAAACTATAGCGTTGGAAGTGGTAAAACTATTTTGCGAAGTGGGTTTTCCCCAGGAAATATTAACGGACCGTGGCTCCAATTTCCTGTCAAAATACCTGGCACAGGTCTGGGATGCTTTTGGAATGCATCACGTGAAAACGGCCGCCTATCACCCCCAGTCTAATGGCCTGGTAGAAAGGCTAAATCAGACAATAAAACAGATGCTAAGACGAGGCTTAGATGGGAACATGGCAGAGTGGGATGGGTTGCTTCCCTTTGTTCTGTATGCCTGCAGAGAGCAGGTACAGGCCTCCCTGGGGGTATCTCCTTATGAATTAATGTTTGGTCGGCCCCCTCGAGGAGTCCTGGATATATTACGGGAGCAATGGATAAAGCACAAGAAAGAGGCCATGGGAGTCCCGCACTTTCTCTGGGATTTGAGAGGGCGGTTGAATAGGACCTCTCAGGTGGCTGAGGAGAATTTACGGGCTAGTCAAACTCGCCAGAAGGAGCGGTATGATCAAGATGCGAAACCCTGCCAGTTAGTTCTGGGACAGAAAGTCCTAGTGATGGTGAGGGGTCCCGCCCCAAAATTTGAGTTCCAGTGGAAGGGACCCTGGAAAGTAGTCAGACAAGTAGGCCCAGTATCCTACGAGGTAGAGGGTAGTAAGGATCATAGACAAGTTTACCACATAAACGTGCTCAAGCCCTGGCAGGAAAGGTCTGGGGTGGCCGGTTTATCTAAGGTAGAGCATCGGGCAGGGAAGCTACACCATAATGCAGATGTCTTATCCCGAATTACGGACTGTTTGGAGGAGCCGCAACAACCTCCGCCAGCCTGTAATATCTTAAGTAGGGGGGTATGTGGCAAGGAGGCCTATCCAGAGTATGAGGGAGGACAAAGAGACAGGGAATTCACCCTAGTAAAGGGCCCCCTTTTACCGAGGCCGAATAGGAAGGACACAAACACAGCTAGGAATCAGAAAACTTCCACATGGCCCACATTCCATGCTCCCCCTAGTGGAAGGAAGGGGAGCCCAGAACCCCTTAGGCAGGGAGCGCTCCAAGTATGCAGGTGCATGAAGTCAGGCTGATTGCCATCACCTGGCTAGGGAGGGGTGGAAGAGAGAGCCCTAGAAGTATAAACTGAAGCCAGAGTGTGAGAGCAGGGTCGTCTTCATCGTGAGGAGAAGCAGCAAGGACGGAGGTAGCAGCGAGAGTAGCAGCAGGGGAGAAGGATAAGCAGGAAGCCAAACTGCCACGAGCCGAGGCACAGCTGAAAGCTGGCGAAGCTTGACTGGTGCAGAGTCGAGCAGAGCCCCTGAGCTGCCAAGAGAGGAGAGTGCTAAGTGGAATATAGCACATCTGCCAGAGGGTTTGAAGCCAGGAACAGGAGAGACTCCAGGATTCCCCGGGAGGCTGGTGGCTGAGGACTGTGAGCTGGGAGAGTCTGAGCCTATGCAGCTGGGAGAGCCTGAGGTAAAGCTAAATGGGGAAGAGATTCCTATGCACTGTTCTCCAGGACCAAGCAGGAAGTCAGTCCTCACATATGGGTGACGTCGGCGCCGACGGAGCCCTCGCGGAGCAATTTTCCCCAGCTTTCAAAGAAAGCCTTTGGGAATTGCAGCGCGCATGCGCGGTCGCCTTCCCGCCCAAGGGTGCCATCTTAGCCAGTCTTCTTTTTTCCGCGGAGCCCTACAGACGTACCCGTCGTGTCCCCGCGAAAAAGTTGATTTTACTCATAATTTTCTCTTTTTTTCCTTCGGTTCGACGCCGGTCTTTTTCCCGCCCGGACTCGCGACGCCGGTCACGAGTCCTCTTCTTCTTTTTCGGTTTTTCTGACTTAGTCAGTTTCGTTTTCGGTTTTTCCCTGGCAGCCCGGTCCTTTGACCTCGCAGGGGCCCTTTTTCCCCCGATGGCTGCCAGTGGTTTCAAGCGGTGTGGTCAGTGTGACCGAAATATGTCACTAACTGACACACACGACAATTGCCTCCGCTGCCTGGGCCCGGATCATGAAGAAATGATCTGTGGGGCCTGCGGCAAAATGTCCTCCAAAGCGTTGAGAAGTCGGCGGCATCAGCGGGATAGGATCTTCACTGACCCCAGCCGTACCCGGACCTCGTCGGAGGCCTCCGCGTCCAGAGGTTCCAGCTCGGACCGTCGCCGGAGTTCCTCCGACAGGGGTTCTCCCTCCGGGACCATCGACGGAAGGTGAAACCCGCGAGGGCGGCGTCGGTGGACGCTCCTGGCTCCGCGAGGGCCAGGTCGCATAGCCCCGATAGCCGTCCCGGGTCCTTGGAGAAGGAGCACCTCTCGAAGCGACCTCGCCTGGAGTCGGAGCTGCCTGCTCGGGTAAGTCCTGTGGTCCTCCTGGACTCGCCTCCGAGACCGCCGACGTCGGGCCCGACGCCGTCGGGGCCCGAGTCGGGGGCTGCTGGGTCACCTGAGGTCAGACTCAGGTTGACGGCCTTGGAGAGCAGACTGTCTGCCTTCATGGACCAGCAGCGGGCACTGCTCGCTGGCCTCGCTGGCGCCGCTGCCCCGACCGCCGGGACGTCGACGTCTAAGTCGACCCCGGAGACCGAGCCGATCCTCGAGTCCATGCGAACTCGAGTCGATCCTCGGTCGAGGTCACCCTCGGCCTCCCGTTCGGGACCGAGGTCGCCGACGCCGACTCCCTCGGCGTCGGGGCGGCAGGCGCCGCGGCCTGCCCGGGCCGACCCCACCGATTCCTCGTCGGAGTCGGTCTGGGAGTCTGAAGAGGAAGAGTCACCTGATTCTTTTCGGACTCGGTGTGTCCCCTCGGACTCACCTGAGTCCGAACCTCGGAAGCAGTCCCCCCGGAGGATGCCCGTTTCTCGGACTTCGTCAGGGATATGGCCAAGGCTTTGGCCTTCCCTGCGGATCCCGAGGAGGAGCCTCGAGCCGAAGAGCTCGACGCCCTCCAGTATGACTCTCCCGCCAGGGAACACTTTAATGTACCGGTTCCTCCCATGCTGGAACGACTACTTTTCCGCATGTGGGAGAGTCCGGCCTCCTCGCCGGTCCTGAGCAAGCGGGTCGATTCTATCTATCGAGTCCGCAAGAGCCCTGGCTTCCAAAAAGCACAGCTACCACACCATTCCATGGTAGTGGAATCGGCCATGCATCGTCTTAAGAGCCAGAAGATGCACTCCTCGGTGCCTCCTGGCAGGGAGGCCCGTAACCTGGATGGCCTTGGTAAGAAGTGTTTCCAGGGCTCTATGCTTGCGTGTCGTGTCCAGACCTACCAGCTATACATGGGCATGTATCTCCGAGACCTGGCTAAAGAGCTAGCCGGATTCTCCGCTGGTTTGTCCGAGGAACCCTTGCGGAGGTTCCTGGCCTTGTCCACTGGCATTCGGGAATGCTCAAAATTCATATCCCTAGCAGCCTATGATGGCTTTGAAGCATCGGCTCGAGTGGCCGCAGCCGGCATCGGTGCCCGCCGACAGGCTTGGCTTCAGTCGTCTGACCTTGAGCCCTGGGTGCAGGACAAGTTGGTCGATGTCCCCTGCCGAGGCGAAAACCTCTTTGGCAAGCCCATGGCTGAAAAGGCTGCACAAATCGAGACGCTCACCAGGACTAGGCTTTCTAGGAAGACCTCCGCCCCTTCCCAGAAAAAGAAGGGCTCGGGAAAGAAGTCCTTTTACCCGAGAAAGGCGGCTGCCTACAAACACTACCCCCAATATCAGGCCCCTGCAGCTCCCCAACAGGGCCAGCAGGCCAAGGGACGGGGTGACGGGTCCCGTAGGCAGCAAGCCCCCAAGCCTGCACCACCAGCCCCTGCTCAGCAGGGTGGGGGCTTTTGACTCCTTAAGCATAGCCTCTCCCCCTCCGCTGGCTCCTCCCAGCACCGGAGGCCGGCTGGTTCACTTCGCCCACAGGTGGTCCAGCATCACTTCAGATGCCTGGGTGCTTCAAGTCGTAAGAGAAGGCTATCTTCTCCACTTCCACCAGGTCCCTCCCTCCTATTTTCCGGGAGAACCTCCACGACTCCCTCTGCACAGGGAATTACTCCTTCAGGAGTTAGCAGGTCTTCTACAGGAACAGGCGGTGGAACCGGTGCCCCACCACCTGAGAGGTCAAGGCTTTTATTCCAGGTATTTTCTAGTACCAAAAAGGACGGGAGGCCTCCGACCCATCCTGGACTTGCGCAACCTCAACAGGTTCCTCGTGCGGGAAAAGTTCAAAATGCTTACCCTTGGAATCCTTCTGCCCTACCTCCAGCAGGGAGATTGGCTATGCTCCTTGGATCTAAAGGATGCCTACACGCACATCCTCATCCACCCAAGCCACCGCCAATACCTAAGGTTTGTGGTGGCAGGAAATCATTACCAGTACAGAGTACTGCCCTTTGGCCTGGCGGCCTAGCAGACCTAGTGCGCGTCTCCGAGCCGCTGGCCTCGTCTCTCCAGTGGTGGCTTCATCGGCCGAACCTGGTACTCGGCATGCCTTTTCAGTCACCTCAGCCGGCCCGGGTGCTGACGACAGATGCATCCCTCCTGGGCTGGGGAGCACATTGCCAAGGGGCACGTACTCAGGGCCTCTGGACCACGTGGGAGTCTGCTCAGCAGATCAACTTCCTGGAGCTCAGAGCGATCCGCCTGGCTCTCAAGGCCTTCTCCCACCTGACCTCTCACCAGTCCGTTCTTGTCCAGACGGACAATCAAGTTGCCATGTTCTACGTGAACAAGCAGGGGGGCACGGGCTCCTTCCTTCTCTGTCGGGAAGCACAGAAGCTCTGCTCTTGGGCCGTCAGTCACGGCGTTCTTCTCAAGGCAGTTTATCTCCCAGGCCAAGAAAATTGCCTGGCGGACAAACTCAGCAGGATCCTCCAGCCGCACGAGTGGTGCCTGGATCCCTTGGTAGTTCAGAAGCTCTTTCTAAAGTGGGGCCTCCCCACGATGGATCTCTTTGCCAGCCCTCTCAACCGGCAACTTCCTCGCTTCTGCTCTCGTCAGCCACATCCCCTTCGAGTTGCGGCAGACGCTTTTCTACTCTCATGGTCGGAGAGCCTTCTGTATGCTTTTCCTCCCATCCCGCTAGTCTCTCGGACTCTTTTCAAGGTTCTCCGAGACAAAGCTTTCATGATCCTGGTGGCCCCTCGCTGGCCCAGACAGCCGTGGTTTCCACTCCTGCTGCAATTAGCGGTAGAGGATCCATTCCCTCTGGGGTTACAACCGGATCTCCTCACTCAGGATCAGGGGTCTCTGCTACACCCCAACCTCAGGTCTCTCAATCTAATGGCCTGGCTGCTGAGAGTGTAGTCCTTGCTCCCCTTCTCCTGCCGGCAGAGGTGGAAGAGGTCGTCCTAGCTTCTCGGCGACCTTCTACCCGCAAATGCTACGCCCTTAAATGGCGTCGCTTTTCCGTTTGGTGTACCCAACAGTCTCAGGATCCCTTCTCCTGCCCGGTGTCGGTGATCCTGCAGTACTTGCTATACCTCTCTAATCTGGGACTTAAGTCCAACTCCGTCAAAGTTCACCTTAGTGCTCTTTCAGCACATCATGTGCCGGTGGACGGCAGACCTCTTTCCAGTGACCCTCTTGTAGCGAGGTTTCTCCGAGGTCTCCTTCTGCTTAAACCACCTCTGCGCCCGCCAGCGCCTGACTGGGATCTGAATGTGGTTTTACAGCGGATCACCTGTCCGCCTTTTGAACCTATGGCTACCTGTTCTCTCCGTTTTCTTTCTTGGAAAACATTGTTCTTGATAGCCCTCACTTCCGCTAGACGCGTAAGTGAATTGCAGGCCCTCGTGTCTGATCCCCCTTACACTCGGTTCTACAAAAATAGGGTAGTCCTACGGACTCACCCAAAATTTCTTCCAAAAGTGGTCTCCCCTTTTCACATCAATCAGGAGGTGGTACTTCCAACCTTCTTTCCCAGACCACACTCCAGCCGAGCTGAAACGGTCCTCCATACCCTGGACTGTAGAAGGGCATTGAACTTCTACCTTGACCGTACGCGGGAGCACCGTAAAGCTGCTCAGCTTTTTGTGTCTTTTGACCCCAATAAATTGGGGCTCCCGGTCTCCAAGCGTACTCTGTCCATCTGGGTTGCGGACTGTATCACTTGGGCTTATGGGGCAGCCGGACTCTCCTTGGAAGGTCGAGTCACGGCTCATTGCGTTCGGGCAAAGGCTACGTCAGTGGCTTACCTCCGCTCTGTTCCGCTGGCAGACATCTGCCGGGCCGCTACTTGGTCTTCGAGCCAGACTTTTGCGGTCCATTACTGTCTCGAGAGGGAGTCCCGCAGGGACAGTGCTTTCGGACAGGCAGTCCTCCGTAATCTCTTTGAGGTTTGAGCAACTCCTACCCTCCATCCCGGATGTGGGCTACCGGTGGGTAATAATTCAGCGAAGATTCCTTCCTTCTGTGCTGCTGAGCTAGAGGGAGCTCATTTTTGTGCTTAGGGTCTCCGGTAGCCTTAAGCTTTGGAGTCCCATATGTGAGGACTGACTTCCTGCTTGGTCCTGGAGAAAGCGTAGTTACTCACCTGTAACAGGTGTTCTCCAGGAGCAGCAGGAATCAGTCCTCACAACCCTCCCTCCTCCCCTTGGAGTTGCAATCATCTGCTTTAGTTTTTTTTGCAAATTTTTATGCTGTCTTTTTTAGCTATGTCATCTGACTGGCTAAGATGGCACCCTTGGGCGGGAAGGCGACCGCGCATGCGTGCTGCAATTCCCAAAGGCTTTCTTTGAAAGCTGGGGAAAATTGCTCCGCGAGGGCTCCGTCGGCGCCGACGTCACCCATATGTGAGGACTGATTCCTGCTGCTCCTGGAGAACACCTGTTACAGGTGAGTAACTACGCTTTCTGTGTGCAAGGCTTTAAACCTGAGGAACAGGGAGAAAACAAGCCAATCCTGAGAGAGAGTTTACCAGGGACGGGAACCCATAGTTCACAAGCTGGTGGCCCTGATTTCCTCATGTTGGTAAAGGGAAAGGTCACAAGGACTAAGGAGTAACCCTGGAAGCTGTGAAAAGCTTGTTAAGCACCTGCTGCAGGAACAAGGACACTGGGGTAAGAAAGTAGCTTTTGTAACAGAGCTTTCTTGTGCCCTGAATTGTATTTGTTGTTTGAAGGTTTATGCAGCTGAAGAGAAGCTATACTATCACGGACAGTGAATGTGATTTTTGTTTGTGCTTTTGGCCAGCAAGGCTACAAAGGAAGTGAATTATCCATTCTGTTAAAAAGACTGTTTATCCTGCAATATGGAAAACCTTTAAACAGACATTTTCAGTTTGTGTTTGTTTTTGGGAGAATACTCTGTTTCACAGAGACCAGAACCAATATCCTGTACGTGGTGAGAACGAACCATTGTGTAAAATAAATTCTGTCATTTGCCTTAACCCTTGGAGCCTACCTACAGCTTTTTGTCTGATGCACACATACAGCCAAGCAAAGACTACCTTTCCCAGAAGGCACTACAGGGAAATAGTTGAAAAGGGCTAAAAAAGCAGACAGCAAAAAGTTCCTATAAAATAACCATGCCCCTCTTAGCTTGAGGCGAGCGGTGGCGGCGTGACAGTACCTACTGGTTTTCAGTACTTAAGTACTGAAGTTGCCTATCCCTGAGTTAGACCACTGGCCTATGATACAAGATAACCTAGTGAGGTTGTAAAAATTTAAGACTCTTCTCTGCCACTGATTCTTTTGTGACCTTAGGTAAGTCTATTTTACTAGGTCTGGCCCGACATCTGTGTATATATATGCATAATATAGTACAGGGCTTCCTATTCTTGTCCTGGAAACCCCACAAGCAGTCCGAATTTCAGGATCTCCCCAATGAGTATATATGAGATAAATTTGTATGGATTGGAGATCGAGCATATGCAAATTAATTTCATACATATTTGCTGTGGAATATCTGGAAACCTGCCTAGTTGTGGGGTCCTCAGGAAAGGTTTAGGAAGCCTTGAATGAGTATTATTATAAAGAAAGTTAACACTGTATGCAGGTGTTTTTAGTAGAAGTATGCCATATACAATGCCGAGAAAACATTTGTGAACCCCTAGAATGGTCTGTATTTTTGTACAGCTTCCATTCAAATAGGGCTGGCTCTACTCGGTAAGCTTGGTAAGCACGGCAGGGGTGTGCCAATGTCAGGAGGGAGCCATCTCTAGCCACTGTCCCCCCTATCAGGATGACCTGCGGAGTGCTGGTGACTCAGGAGAGCCTTCCACAGGACACGCTGCTTGCGCAGGCAGAAGGCTGTGAGTAGCAATTGTGGCCTTACACAGCCCCTACCCAGGGCCGGCCCAAGGATTTTTGTTACCCTAGGCAGAAACCCCGATTGTGCCCCCCCCCCCAGCTGCTGCTGCAACCCCCCCAACTGCTGCCGATTCCGTCTTGGGAGGGAGAGATGGGCAGCAGCAGAATTTCTAAAAGTGGCAGCAAAAAGCAGCCACTTTTAGAAATATTGCCACTGCTGCCTCCACTTCATGAGATGAAATCGGCGGCAGGCAACACGACGGGTGATGTATGCCGCTGCTGCCCCCACCCGGGCCGGTTGCCGTAGGTTGCCGCCCAGCATGCCTAGTTGATGGGTCGGCCCTGCCCCTGCCCACTGGGCATGTTGCTCCTGCAGGCAGGCTCTGCTTCTCTGGTCTGTGACTGCTTTCTCTCACAGCCTTCTGCCTGCAAGAGTAGCATGCCCCGTGAGCAGGGGCTGTGCAAGACCATGATCCCAGCCCAGAGAGGATATACTGCTTTCACAGGCACGGGCTATGCAAGGCTGTGCTCATGCCCTGCCTCTCTGGGCTGGGATCATGGCTTGCACAACCCCTGCCTGTGAGACATGCTGTTCTGCGAGGAGGCTCTTCCCCTCGTACATACAAGGGGAGGAGGAGTGGACACGGAGAAGGCATTGGGAAGGGGGAGTGGACATGGGGAAGCATTGGGTGGTGGAGGAGATATGCTGGACATCAACGGGCACAGGGAGACAGAAGGAAGATGCTGAATACAGCGGGGTGGTGGAATAGGGAGGCAGAATGGATAAGCTATAGGTGGGGGGCTAGGGAGATGAAGGGAGATACTGGATATGGAAAGGAGCATGGGAGAATGGTCATAGGAAAAAGCAAGGGGGAATGATAGAGTGGTGGTGCTGGCCAGGGGGTTATAGGGAGACTATAGGAAAATGCTGGACATGGGAAGGGGAGGACAGAGGGGAGATGCTAGACACGGGGTAATAAGGGGAGAGGGAAATGCAGGACATGAAGGTAACAAGGAGAAAGAGGGAAGAAGATTCACTGGGGTAAATAGGTCAAGAAAGAGACAGAGAGATGCTGGACATGAGAGTAATAGGGAGGGGATGGTTGCTGGGGGGTAGAAAGGGAGAGGATAGACCTGGAAGGAAGGGGGGGGGGGAGAAAGCAGAAGCACTGGATGGACGGAAAGAGAGAGCCAGAGATGGATGTGGGGTGAGCAATGTTAGACATGGAGGGGAGAGAGAAAAAGTGAGCAAAAGAGTGGAGAATAATGGACCTAGGGAAGAAGAGGTAGGGGATGGGAGGACTGGAATGAGGGTTAAAAAGTGGCAGGTAGATGGAGTAAAAAAGAGGGGGCATTGAAAACTGGATAGCAAGAAGAAGTAGGGAAATCTGAATGGACAGAGAGAGAGAGAGAAAAATAAATGGAAGAAAGCTGAAAGGAAAAAAATCAATATCCAAGATAGAAGAAAGTGAAGAAAACAAAAGGAGAGACAAGAAATGACAGATGGACTACAGACTGTAGAAAGAGAGGTAAGAAAAGATAGAGGAAAGCAGAAGCCTCAGATTGGGACCATCATGATCAGAGAATAAAATGGTCGGACAACAAAGGTAGGAAAAACAATTTCATTTTCAATTTAGTGAACAGACTTTGCTCTATCTTTATATTTCACACATTATGGGGAAATGCATCTTTTATTTCTCTGGTGTTGCACTGCATGTGAAATCTGGCTTCTTGGGGTTTCAGTTTAATTTTTGTCTACATATATTTATTTTTATTTAAGGTTGTGGTCACTTATTCTATATTTGGTGAGGGTCGGTGTTCTGATTTCCGAGGTCAGGCATTCTGTTAACATGGAGTTTGTATATATGGATCTGTACTGTAGTAATTTGAATTGCTCAGCTTTTCAAATAGGTGTATGGCCCTCCCCTTTACAAAGAACTGAAGTAGATGTGCTTCTAATTCAGGCCACCATACTTTGCGTCCACGATTTGCCTTCTTGCTGCGTTTCATTAAGGTTAGTTTTCTCTGCGTCTTCCTCCAGTTTCTAACTAATTTCTCATTTATCCCAAAAGTTCACTCGGTGGCTCTGTTACCATAGTCTTCTGCGTAATGAATGACTTTCAATTTGAATTCCATGGTGTATGAGATCCGCGCCTTCAGGGTCATCATTTTCTGTGGGGTTAAAGATAACATTTTTTTGGTAACTGAAATTTGTTCACTATGCTATTTTGTATGCTATTTGGCATGCTATTTGCGAGTATAGTAAAATTACGTACCAGTCTGCTGATCGGAGGGTCTGCTTGCAAGCGTTGGGTGTAGAGCTGAGGGCCCAGGGAGAAAGACTGTCCATTGCACAATTGCAAGTATTTATATCTGTTTCGAGGGGCGGGGTCCACCGTGTAAATTTATTAGATAAGTCGCTCCTGTGTATAGGTCATGCCATGGTTCCGGATGTAAAAAAAAACCTGCGACTTATAATCTGGGAAATACGGTATTCATTGCTTCACCTTTATACCACTTTTGCTTATAGTTTCTAGATGTACTTTACATTGACTGCATGATTATAATTTTTTTGATTCCTTCATTTTGTACAAAATCTTTCTCCTGCATATTTTTTCAATGAGTACAATATTTCCGAGTTGTCTTTATAGCTGAGTGTTTTTCTTTGGATCCATATCAAAAATTTAGCATGTTCTTGGACTATCACAGCCTGTTTATATGATGCTAAGTATTTACTGCTCAGTAGTTATTTTTATTCTGACTATGCATTTATTTGGCCCTTCACTGCAATTGTCTTGCAATATTGGATTTGAAGGAGAAATACTAGCATCACGTGAAAAGAGTTCACAAAGGAGTTTTAGGAAAAAGGAGGGTGGGGTGTAACCAGCATTAATGATAATGAAAGAGGGGTCGCTGATCTATAGGTTGTAGGGGGGTGCCAGAAACCTTAGCACTGGCCCTGCATTCAAAGCATGATTAGATTGTACTCTAAACTTCAACAAGACAAAAAGATATCCCCACTCAATAAATAACTCAGACTAAAATTATATATTTTGATTATTTAAATGAAAAGATTCAACAATATGTTCCTTGTGTGAAAAAGTATGTGAACCCTTCACACTGCTCTTGAGGAATTTTGACTTATTCTTCTATACAGATATGTTTCAACTTTGTGATATTTGAGGGTTTCCTTGGACAAAGAGATCACCTGAGGTTCCATGGTCAAAAGAAAATTCAGAGGGCCTACAAAAAAAGAGCATTTGATGTTCATCTCTCTAGACAGGATGACAAGATCAATTAAGTAACAACGGAAGAAAAGCCATTCTGAGGTAGACTGAGGGCCATCAAATCTTTTTCTTTCTTTCTGTGTTATTTACAGCTCATACATGTCGCTATATGGATTTTGTTAAAGAAATACAGATCTGATCACATTACGCCTTGCCTGATTAAATTCCTTTGGCTATGGCTGAGTATAGAGTTCATTGTTTAAATATTTCCAAGGAAAATCTTTAAATTTCAAACTCAATACCTAGTCAAGTTTTCAAGACTTTCCACTTTGGTGTGCAAATTCCCATTATTCTGAGAGTTGGTTCAAGGTGTTGGCGCCCTAGGAAAACCTTAAGATTTACACCCCTCCCCCTCTCCAGCTGTCAAAATCTATTGTTTTGCTTTGAATGCCCTTCTCTTTGTCATCCCCAGAAGTTGCCACCCTAGGCGACCACCTCGTTTGCCTAATGGTTGGGCCAGCCCTGCTTGAGGCTATTCAGCATTAACCTCCAAAGTCTTAACTCTATTCTTTAAGTACTCCAGTTGAGTATTCTAAAAATTCCAATCCACTCCCATAGGTGAACTTTTCTCAGCCATAGAGGAGAACTGGACTAAAAGGGCCTGACCTTGACCCACAGCAGTCTTCTAGATCTTCGCTAAAGTAAAAAACAGGAGGTCCCTCAGGATGGAATGTCCCCAGTGGTCCTGATTGCATACTAGTGAAAAGGTACCTGGTTTCTGAAAGCAGAATCTATACCATCCAGAGCCGGTACCATTGGGACCTTCCTTCCACCTCCTCTGCTATCAGCACTGCTGCATTCTGCCTGCCCAACTTCATCACTGTCCATGGACTCCTTCCTTCTTCTGCAAAGTTAGTGATGTCGCCTTAAAGCACATTCACTCCTGCAGCACTGTCAAGTCAAATCTGATCAGGGCTCACTGATCGGGGCTAAGCAAAATGCTTATGTTTGGTGGAGACTGAGACACAATTTCTCCCTTTCCCCAACTCCCCAGTGATGCTTCCATAGCTGTAGATGTCAGGCAGACTGTCAAAGTGACCATTGGATCAGCCACGGAATGAAGAGCCAGAGCTGCAAGAGCTGACCCATCTTTACTCTTGTGCTTCTTCACCATCAGGCAAGTAAAAACTGTAGAAGAAATGCTGGAACTCCAGAACTACTGTAGAACACAGCCTTTCTTAGGGAGCCATCTTAGATCTGCATCAAGCCTTTTCTAAACATTTGGGATTTCATCCATCTACTATCAGACATATTCTACAAATGGAAAAAGATCATCCAAAGGGCAAACCAAAAAATCATCTGCAAAGTCACAGTGAACCCCAGACCAACATCTGAAGATCTGCAGGCCTCTCTCACTGTGGCTGATGTGGAGGTTCAAGTATCAACCATTAGGAAAACACTGAATGGGAATGGTGTTCATGGGAAGGTAGCTAGGAACAATCACTGCTGCCCACCTTAGATTTGTCAAAGAACATCTGGATGACCCACAACACTTCTGGAAAAATCTTCATCAAAAATTGAATTTTTCAGTTTCAGTAACTAATGTTTTGCATGGTGAAAACCAAGTCATGCTTCCAAAGTAAGAACTTTATCCCATCTGTTAAGCATAGCAGTAGAGGCTGCTTTGCTGGATCAAGACCTGGACAACTTGCCTTCATTGATGGAATCACAAATTCTCCTTTACATCAGAAAATTCTAGAGGGGAAAGCCAGGCCATCTATTCATAGCTGGGTCGAAAGTGGGTCAGGCAGCAAGACAATGACATTAAACATTCAAATAACTCTGCTACAGAAGGGCTAAAGAATAAGAGAATTTGTGTTTTGATTTGTCATATCCAAGTCCCGAACTAAATCCCATTGAAACGATGTGGCAAGACCTTAAGCAAACACTTCACACAGGGAAGCCCTCAAATGTCACAGAGCTGAAACATTTCTTTTTTTGGAAAAATGGGTCCAGATTTCTCAAGAGCAATGTAGGCTGATCAACAGTTACAGGAAATGTTTAGCTGAAGTTATTGATGCTGAAGGAGGTGCCGCATATTGCTGGATGAAGGGTTCACATACGTTTTCATGCATGGATACCTCCAGTTGAAACCTTTTTTTAATAAATTATCAAACTATACCCTTTTTGTCTGTATTATGTATTCAATAGGGTTATCTTTCTCATCAGAGTTTAAATTGGGATATAGGTGCTTTGAGCATCATAGAGATTTCACAAACTATTTCTTAACCATGTAAAGCATATGATCTTACTCTTTCATGCTCCTTAACATTGATGGTTGGGCTATCATTGGAGTTAGAAGGATAAGAAGAAATTGGAGAAAACCTAGAGGGTTTCAGATGTATATTTTATGATACAAGAATATGCTTACTTAAGGAGTTTGGGTTTTTAGTTTGTCATAGAGAAGACTGAGTGATGGATGGTAAAGGGGATGGAAGGATATTTTATTTATTTATTTATTTTATTTACAGTCTCTTTTATACCGCGCTATTCATCATCAGTGCGGTTTACATAACAACAGAAAACTTATACGGTGCAGGAATCTGCTCCGTATTTACAATGAACAGGTGCATAAACTTGGGTAAAACCGGGATAACTATTTACATATAGGTATCACATCAAGTCGATGGGGAAAGGCTTAAAAGGTTAGGGCTCTTCAACTTGAAAAAGAGAAGGCTGAGGGGAGATATGATAGAAGTCTATAAATTAATGAATGGAGTGGAACGGGTTAATGTAGATTGGTTGTTTATGCCATCAAAAAGTAAAAAGACTAGAGGACACGGAATGAAGCTACAATATAACCCATTTAAGACTAATAAGAGAAAATATTTTTTCACTCAATGCGTAATCAAACTCTGGAATCCGTTACCAGAAGATGTAGTAAAAGCTGTTAGTGTAGCTGGGTTTAAAAAATGTTTGGACAAGTTCCTGGAGGAAAGGTCCATAAACCATATTAAAGAGGACCCAGGAAATACATTTTTCTGAGTTAATAAAGGGACAGTAGATCTTGCCTGAAGGTGAGGGAATAGACTAGAGTACCTCCAACCTTATTATATTACGACTTTGAGATCAATAGTTTCCAGATTTATATCAATCAGTAAGTTATTATAAAGTATTGATCAGAGATTACTCATTATTGTATCCATCATTTAACTGGGCTGTTTGGGTCTTCTAGGCACAGGTTTTGTTCTTCATTGTGATAATGATTTCCTTTGTAAACTACTTGGTGGGTACGGTGATTCCAGCATCAGAGGAGAAACAGGCTAAAGGATTCTTCAGTTACAGAGGTAAGCCAACTCCTGTACGCAGATCTTGGTACTGCAGATATATATTTTTTTATATCGTATTCAACCTGTGGTGCACCCCCAATTATCTTTCCGCATTTGTAACACTCAAAAATTGATAATTAACAAGGGTTTTGTATCTCTTGAACCCCAGAGAAAAGTGTCATGGCCTTCCAACTTTGTACAAAGTAGCAGGTTTTAGAAGAACTGTTGATACTCCTCCCTCCCTGACAAGTCTGAAAATTCAGCATTTTCTGTCAGCTTCCATCTTTGTTAGCGAATGTTGGCATATGTTTTGCTGTGTGTACCTGGAGCCTGAATAATTCTAAGAATTGAGGGTAATTTTATAACAAGGATCCTAGAAAGAGGAAGCAGGAAGGTGCCTATTTTATAAAGACACAAAGAGTCTGATCCCATAAGGGGCACGTCCGGGTCGTCTGAATGGCCAAGCACTGGATGGGCCTGACTGTATCCGATCCTGCACCGCGGGAGCAAGACGTTCCTGCAGTAGCAGGATCGGGCAGCCAGACAGCCCAGCATACCCCTGCAGCAGCCGCAGGAGACGTCCAGGCAGCAAGACAGCCAGGCTTCCTTCTGTCCCCACTGGTGTGCTGGTGCCATGGCATCCCATCGACATGACACCAGGATGCACAGTGGGAGCACTGACGGCCAGACACCCCACCAGACCAGTTTTCCCGTTGCCCAATCCTCGGCGGGGTCTGCCAGAGCCGGGATCAGGTGGTGGAAACTCACCTCCTGATGCTCGTTGCTTCTGAGGGGGCTGCCGGATTGGAGCACATGGGCGCCCCATGCTTATTCAACCTTCTTCTTGGAGTAAGGCTGGTATTCTCCTTGCGATCCCCAGACATACAGGACCATGACCTGAATCGGCACTGTATGTCCGGGTTCCCTCCCAAGCTCCACCTGCTCTCTGCTCCCGTGTCGCCCCCATCCTACTCTCCCCACACAGAGACTCTGCGTGAGGGGAGAGAGTTTCTCTGCATTCAGGCCAGACGGCTAGCTATTTGCCTAACAGAATCAGGCCCAAAGGCATCTTATATATCTGTATAAAAATCAAGCACAAGCTCTACATTAATTGCAACTGAAATGAAGCCACGGATATTTATGCCTAGTCACAAGCTGGTGTAAATATTAGCACGTAAAGCATGTGTATATTTGATAAAATACATGGTATATTATAATTCCTAAACCTAAGAATGAACTCTCAACCAATTCACTCAAAAACCCTTTCTAAAACAATGATTCATTGTTGGAACGGGTTGGGATATATTTGGATGTATTTTTGAAAAGTGAAGTGTTAAAAATTCCATCCTTTATAAAGGACACCACGCATTTTTTGCAATTGTTGGCTGCTGTTGAAGATTTTGCGCAGATTGATTTTATGGCTTGTTTGGATGTAGCAGCCCTTTATACTTCTATACCGCAAGATGAAGCTGTGGATGTTTTGAGGGTGGTGTGGGACGCTAGACCTTCTCCACACACAGTACCAACGTCTTTTCTGATCACTTTGGCTGAATTAGCATTAAAGAAAAATTACTTCGTATATGGTCAACAATTTTTTCGACAGATTTCGGGTACAGCGATGGGCGCAACCTTTGCTCCTTCCCTTGCTAATCTCTATATGAGTTTTTTTGAGAATCAGTTTGTGTATTCTTCTCCATATGTGTCCCATATTATTAAATGATATCGTTATATCAACGACATTTTTCTTCTTTGGCATGGTTCGGAGATGCTTTTGAATGATTTCGTTCATTATTTGAATGAGTGTAAATCATGTCTTTCATTCGATATAGACATACAAGCTCAAGAAATACACTTTTTGGATGTGAAAATCTCGCGGACGGTGGATGGTTTTTCTACCACCGTCTATTCTAAACCTACAGATAGAAACACATTGTTGCATTTTAGTAGTTTCCATCCACAGCATCTTCGTTGTAGTCTACCATATTCTCAGTTTTTACGCTGTCGGCGTATTTGTTCAGATTTATCTGAATTTAAAGTGCAGGCTAAGAAGATGTTGTGTAAATTTAGGTATCGTGGTTATCCTGAGGGAGTTCTATCTAAAGCTTATAAGCGAGCATGATATAATCTTCGTGAATGGCTACTTTCCCCTTATGTTCAATGACCAGATTCTGGATTAACGATTACTTGTGTATTACAACATTCAAGTTTGTCACATCGTATAGCTTCTATGTTGCGGAGAAGATGGACGTTGATTAATTCACATCCTAAATTATCTGGATATAAGTTACGCATGGCATATAGCCATGGACGCAATTTATTTATTTATTTATTTATTTACAGTCTCTTATATACCGCACTATTCACCATCAGCGCGGTTCACATGGAACAAAATGCTCAGTACATTTAACACGTATGAGTTTACATGTAACAGGACATAAAAACTTGGATAACCGGGGTAACTATTTACAAAACGTACTATATGGCATCATATGCATAGAGGTTTCATAGGACAACACCAGCCCACTGTAGGATTGAATATCAAACTTGGTGAGTTGTTGAAATACCGTAAATACCGTAAATACCGTAAATTTGCGAGACTATTTGTGCCCTGCTGTTTCTCGGAAAGATTTTCGACATGCTTTGTCTTCGGGTCATGAAGCATGTCAACATTGTTCTTTTTGTGCTATTATGGCGAATGAAGTTTGTATGGACTATTGTCAAAAGGTTCGCCGATTGCAAAGTTCCACTACGTGTGCTACTACTCATGTGGTGTATGGACTCTGGTGCCCTTGCCCATTATTGTATGTTGGCAAGACAACACATGCCTTTGCGGACCTGTCTTGCTGAACATAAATATAGCCTTCGGACATCTCGTCTGGATACCCCATTGATACAACACTGCACTGATTTTGACCATCGGTTTGAGGATTTTCGCTGCACAGTCTTGGAATATATTCCTTGTGATATTCGGCATGGCGATCGTAACAAATTGTTACAAAAAGAGTAACGTTGGATCTACTCTTTGAATACAATGTTTCCACATGGCCCCAACGATAAAATCGAGTGGTCTTTATTTTTATAGTTTTTGTTGAATGAGCTTTTTCTGACTAAGGTAACTGGTGGAGCTCCTCCTCTTACTTGTTGAATTGTGACGTTTGTTGTTGTGATTGGTTGTTGGGTTGCATAAAGCGAGCGTCAGACGCCGAAGGTCTGCATGGCAGAGAGTCCATAAGCTTTTACATTTCTGAGTTATTGCATTATTAAATGGTCCCCCCTGAACTAGCCTGTATGTGGCGAAACGGGAGCTTTCGTCGGGTGTTGTGAGCATTTTATGGGAGTATTATGTTTTCTGATTCTCTGGGCCTTTGCGCCGTAGTTCTTCGGCTAAGCGATTTTACAGCGGCATGGCTGAACATTGATGGAACGGCTGTTTTGAAAATTTCTTCGAAGATTTCCTTGAGATAAGTTTTGGATGGCCTCTTTAGTAGAATTTGTATATGAATGGTTCTAATTTCTGTATCTTTCCTTTGTTTAGGGAGTTACAGTCCGTTCCTCTGGTATCATCGTTTCAGTATAATATAATGACGCTTGGAATGTATTTCTGTATGTCTTGAATGGTGTATGTGTGTATTTAGTTGGGTTAGTGTTTATGGTTTCCCAGAAGTAATATTGTGTTTTTTTGGAAATTATTAAAAATATAATGGAATGGCATGTGTGAGTATGGTGGCTAATTGACCTATGATGTGAGTGTCTGCTATTCCCTATAGTGATTCTTTCACTACATGTAGGGTCTTAGCCATCCTGAGGTCATTATTGCCTTGACTGATTTGATAGTATAATTGTTTTAGAAAGGGTTTATGAGTGAATTGGTTGAGAGTTCATTCTTAGGTTTAGAGCTTTTTGTGTGTTTTGCCTTTTGGATTGCTCTTTACGGCTGGTGTTTTATATTGTAATTCCTCCCATGCGCCTCATGAACATGCCTACACTTGGGTCTCATAAAATTATGTTCTTTCTTGTCATTGCACATAGTTTTACACCTGGCATATATGTACAAAAAATGGTTTCTAAAATTACCCTCTACATGCAGTAAGATATAGAAAAGCAAGCTGACTGCCAAAGTGTGAAAACCTGACTTTTTACAGTAAACAAAGAATCAAATCATTAAAAAGTGTTCAATTTTGCACGAAACTAAAAATACTGAGAAGTCTTAGCTCACTCTAGACAAAAGAGTTTTCATCAAAACCATTACGAATTAGGGAGATGACGTTCAAAAAGCATTTTGTCCAGGTACATTTGCAAGGTACCCAAACAATGTGCTGACTCTTAGTTCCCTTCCTTCCTCCCATCTCCACATCAGATCATGTAAATTTTGGATGGACAATTTGATATCTGGCCAGAATTTACCAAGATAAATATGGGAGGTAAATAGGTGTGTCATTTTAATTGAATAAACTTTTTTTAGCTGGTTAAGTCAGACCAGACACATTGCAAATCTAACTCAACTCAACTATTAAATTTAACCTGCCATATTCAGAGGTGCTGACTTAGCTGAATATATTTCTGAATATGCAGTTAAAGTTAACTGGATATGGCCCTGTTGAATAAAATTCAGGAATAGCTTGCATAAACCTTTGTTTATACTTTTAGAGATCCGTTCACAAAAGGATGATAAATCTTGTGGATATCTTTCAATATCTGCATCTGAGCACTATATATACATGTCTTTAACTCATAAGGAAAGGTGTAAGCTAAATTCAATTCCCAGTTCTCAATATCCGTGGTCACACAAAAATTGTCCTTCATTTTCAGATCACTGCAGTGGGTCACAGTGGTCTGAAAATCTTCCTATCTCTGCCCATGGAAATACATGTGCAAGTGACAAACCAATGCATACATTAATGTGGCCACTTTGTATGGCCATACTTTAGAGTGCAGAATTTCCGGTTCCTGTGTACATGGGAGCAGATGCTACTATGATGCTCACATGAGCTAGGAAGCCACTGTTCTCTGGGGGCAATATTCTGCTTCTGGCAAGGCTGTTCCTTCTTGAGGAGGGAAGAGTCTCCTTCATGGTAAGTACTCCAGCTTATTACCTATATATGTTCTTGTCTATAGATCTGACAGGTAGCCACCTCAAGGAGCATTAACTCCATCACTGGGCAGTCTCATACCTGCAATGATGATATCAAAGGGCTAGCATTAGAGGAGACAAAAATGGAAATGCCAAATCTGGCACCACTGTGTTTGCTCACAAGCAAGGATTCCCAACTGACACTTTCAAAAAGGCTTCCACGAGGTAGGGGAGGGGTAGCTCCGAAGATCTGAGTGCAGCTAGATGTGGGCTCAGGAACGCCTCAAACCTCAGGTACTTCTTAAGCAAAATGTACACCCCTGGGTATCCCCAAAAGCCCCAGTCCTCATCCCCATTGCTTTTGTGTCTGTTTTAACTCTTACTTTGCCGCTACCCTCCCCTCCAACACATACTATGCATGGAAATGCATGCAGCACCCTTAATCACACCCTACCCACATCACTGACACATCCTCCTGCTCTCAGTGCACTTATGCATTCTGTTTCTCCAGAGTCTTGTGTCTCTTCCTTTCTCCTCCAACTGCCTCGCAGCATTTCATATCGTCTTCTTTTGCTTTATCATGCTGCCACTTCCTTCACTCTCCCATGTACAATTTAGTCCTTTTTTTCTCACTACTTGCATGTATAGTACCCCATACATTCCTCATGACCCTCACAGCCCTGGATATTAAACTCCAATTCCATATTTGCAGGTAGTGTACATTCAGCTATTCACAACACGGACAGACATTGTCATGGTCACAGAATATGTGCTCTCTAGGGGGCCCATAGGTAAGACTAGATGCCAGAGAGGTGAGTTGGTTGGGGGGGGGGGGGGGTGCAAGTCAGAAATTCTATACTTTGGATAGCCATCAGAGGAGCCAAGGAAGGCCATAGTGTCACAGTGGTACCCCATTTGAAGCTGCAAATGCATTGGCCCTAGAGAGAGCAGGAGCATGTTCCTGTTAGGCTGGAGTATGATGCCTACAAAATTGGGCACCCTAGGCAGTAGCCTATGTTACATATGCTTAAATATGGGCATGCTTGCTTCACCACCGTAGGAAGCCTATTGGCTAGAGGGTTTTCTCCCATGTCTAAGGGAAAAATGCCTAATACACAGGGCCCTAATGCAGTGGGTTCATGCTATCTAGAGCTTAACTCTGACATCTTTTTCTTTTAACAGATGTTGGAGGAGGAGGGGAAGGAGAGGCAGCAGTAGCAATAATACCACCATCCCCTGAGGAAGCAGTAGCCTCAGCTCTGGGGGAGGCAGAACCACCAGCCCCAGGCAGGAGGAAAAGGAAGCTTCATCCTCCTGCATTGGCTCTCCCTTTTTGTTGCACCTTACCCCATAGGACTTCCTGTTTTGCCATGGGAAACAAAATTAGAATCTTGCAGTAATGGTTCTGTTGTAGGAGGTCATCCTGTCAGAGCAGCAGGATCTAGACTGAGTCTGTGAGAAAAGCTGATATTCTTCTAGAAGAACCCAGCACTGAACCAGCTGGTGGCATATCTCAGGACCAGATCCTCAGCAATATCACAGGTAGACATCTAGGAGCTGGCAAAAGCAGTGTGGGGCAAGATTTAGGGAAGAACAACCCAAACTACAGTTACTTGATGCAGGATTCCACATTAGGAACCACCACCCAGGAAAGAATCTAGGAGTCGTTGAAACCCTCTGCCCAGTGTGCAGCAGCGGCTAAGAAAGCAAATAGAATGCTAAGTGTAGAGAAGGACTCAAAATGGGGTACTAGGACCCTCTGAAAGGGTTAATATGGAAAATGACTTGGAATTTTACTGACAAACTGAAGCTTGATTTGTAGCAGCTTAGCAGTGTATGTGTATAGAAGCCAAGGTTATATTTTGCAGATGAAATTATTTTGTTAGACAGAATTCTTATGGAGACAGGATATTTTTGTTTGTCCTGATTATGTATGAGCAATGTCTGTGCCTAGTTTGACCTTAAACATGCAGTGCTTAGCTTAATCTGTAAGGCAGAAGCATGACGTAGAGCGAAAAGATGAAATTGTAGAATGTAGCAGATTTTTTCCTAATAAAAGAAGGTACCTCAGCCTAGTTTGAGAGGGAGCACAGGAGACTGCTCAAGTTTGCAGCCTGTGAGTCTCTCCCTTAAGGCTTTAAGTGGTACTGTTACTGCTATGATTTTCTGTGTATGTGTGTGTTTTCATTTCATTCCTTTAGAGAATTAGAGTCAAAGAGCCAAGACTAGACTTGGCAAGCCTGGTCAGGAGTTAGAGCACACCAACTACTAAGGTCGGCATTCAGTACAACGAATAGCTGGGTTAGATGTCCAAACTGTGCTTAACCCTGGAATGCTAATCCGGTCCCAGTGCTCCCCACACATACAGAGCATTTGTGCAAGGAGCACTGGATGGTGGCAGGAGGGGAGGGGACAGAAGTGGAGCCGGGGTGGAGCCACGTGCTGGGACTTACAGAGGCCATTCAGGTTGGGCCTCTGTATGTCCCTCAGCACAGAGATGGACGCCCACCTTATTCCTCCCCAAGGGGGGAATATGTGCCGGGCACAGCAGCGATCGCCTCATGGAGCCCAAAACCATCACACTGCTGTGGGAGTGCTCATGCCGCCTGCATATGGCCTTGGGGGCACCCGCAGAGGGTCTGATTGCATTCAGCTGGGTCCACATCAGAACCGGGAATTCCACACTACTGACTGGACGTCTCAGTGCCATGATGATGGGACGCCCTTGCACCGGCATGCCAGGCGGAGTGTTATGTTATTTGGATGGGCAGCCCATGGGATGTTCCCCACACCGGAATTGGGTGCCCGCCCAGACATTTATGTCCCCAGTTCTGCCATCGCGGGTACATCCGGGTCCCATGGTGGCAGAATTGAGTACAACCCTGGCACGTCCAGGTTTTGGCCGGGCAAAGTGGCCGGACGTGCTGAGATCAGAATTGGCCTCTGAAAATCACAAGGAAAGGATTGGAGAATAAAACTAAGGATATTATAATGCTTCTGTAATACTCTATGGTGTGACTGGAGCTTTAATATGTGCAATTCTGGTCGCCATTTCTTAAAAAGGATATAGCAGATTTAGAAAAGGTATAGAGAAAAGCCACCAAAATGTTAATGGAGGTGGAAGGATACCCCTATGATGAAAGGCTTAAAAGGTTAGGGCTCTTCAGTTTGGAGAAAAGATGGCTGAGGGGAGATATGATAGAGGTCTATAAATTAATGAATGAAGTAGAACAGGTAAACAAAGATCAGTTGTTTGCGCCTTCAAAAAGTAGAAAGACTAGGGCACAACGCAATGAAGCTACAATGTAACCCGGTTAAGACTAATAAGAGAAAATATTTTTTCACTCAACACGTAATCAAACTCTGGAATTCATTACCGCAGAATGTAATAACAGCTGTTAGTGTAGCTGGGTTTAAAAAAACGTTTGGACTAATTCCTGGCAGAAAAGTTCATAAACTATTATTAAAGAGAGGACCAGAGAAATCCATTGCTTACCCCTGGGCTAAGCAGCATGGAATCTGTGTACCTTTTTGGGAACCTGACAGGTACTTTTGAGCTGGATTGGCTGCTGTTGGAAACAGGATACTGGGCTTGATGGACCCTTGGTCTGTCCCAATATGGCATATCTTGGGGTTTCTAGTCCCACAGGTGCTCCTTGTGGTCTTGGGCAAGCCACTTAACCCTCCATTGCCCATGTTCCCTGTAAAGTAGTTATCTCCAAGCTATAATGCCCTGTTCAATGTAGTTTCAGTTTGTTCAATGTAAACCACCTTGATATCATGAGAGGCGGTATATAAGAAATGTTAAATAAATAAAATTTAAAAAAATTGTATGTTCTTATATGATATCCTCTGCTCTGTAGCAGATTATCCAGGCTTTGGCAGCACATCCACCCCCTTAAGCTGCAAAAACCTTATATCCTCATCTCCCTGGGGTCCATTTATGTTGAAATTGTATACCCCTAGTTCTCAATATGTTAATGTTTTGTGCTGTGTTTTGTTTCACATGGGGCCATTGTGCCCATCACCAGTAAGAGAGACCTCTTTAGGAGATACACATTAAACGAGGTTCAAAGGGAGGACGTGGTGATGGGGAAGCGAAAATCAGCAGATGCCATGTGTGGTCTAAGACTGGGATCCCTTTACTTACCTAGGGGTAGCCCTAGCTAGACATGTCTAATACACATAACGCATGTGAGCAAGTTGGTACTATTTGTACTGTCACTGCTCACGTATGTTGCTCCTCAGACTTTGAACTACGTGCAGTGCTACAATCAAAAAAAACAAACAAACCCTTTTACAGTTTCCTTGGAGAAACCTTGGTTTTTCCTGCCACTCTGGTAGATACGATCATTCCAAAAAAAGCAATAAATAGGAATCTGTATACATCATAGTGTTGGTGACTGTGGTCCATCTTCGCTTTCTTTTGTTTGCTTTGCCTTGGCTGTTTACAGAGGTCCTCTTCTCAGCATTTGGTACATATGATCATCCCATCATTATCAGAAAGCAAGCAGCTTTGATGTATTCTCTCATTTCCTAATCTTAAAACATGGCAAAAAATTTTAGCACGTCTCATCCATTGGAAACTTTGTAAGCACTGCAACATTGCTGTACGAGAAAAGCACTGGGATCATGATCCTAAGGGAATTACGGAAAAGGCAGACGTTCTGATAACTTGGGACAACCCCATCCCAACAGATAGGAAACTGGATGCAAGGAAACCCGACAGTGGTAAAGGAGAAAAACACCGGAATGGCATTGATAACAGAGGTGTCGGTTCCAAGTGATTATTCTGTGAATCGTGTGGAGAGGCAGAAGATCCCAAAGTACCAAGAAATGCAGACTGAGATTAAGAAAATGTGGCAGAAAAATACAGAAATATTTCCTATCATTTTGGGAGCCACAGATCTGATTAAGAAGAATTTCCAAGCACATCTTGACAAACTACCCATACATGTTACATCTTACAAACTCCAGAAGGAAGCTCTCTTTGGCACAATGCAAGTATTACGCCGACCATTAGCAGTAAATTTAAGAGACTGAGATCATAGCCCACATACTCTGGCTTAGGAGTGACGTTCATGACTGCCTGTCAAAACTAACCCATTTGGAGAAAATACCCCATATAACAGATCATTACTGGAACAAGCAAAGCACCCAAGGAAGTCCCACATCCCCAAACCAGCTGAAAAAGGTACAAGCCTCCAGCAAAGCTACCCCACATAAATACCCAAACAGCAAAACCACCTTCAAAATATAGATAAAACAGCTACTATACCAGCAATAAGCCTCCAAACCAACCACCAGATCAGCAAGGACGAAGTATGCCTTCTGCCACCTCTGTAAGCAACAGGTGCAAAACAATGCACTGAAAACGTATAATATGTGCATCCTTGACTGACACACCCTCTTAGTTATGTTGTAATGTCATGTTACTCTTTATTTGATATACCGCATATCTACAGCAATCTATGCGGTTTACAATAGCAATATCATAATAAAAAGAAAGGAACACCATAATAAAAACAGGAAAGATATAACAAAGAAAAGGACACACATCTCTAAGTTAAAAATCACAGCAAGGCAAGCTGAGGTAATGGAAAAAAGACTGCATTAGATAGTCATGGCCACCTCACGTACACACTGAGGCCATCCCAAAAGCAGATCTAAACAAATGGGTTTTCAGGGACGACTTAAAATCTTTTGTTCGGGAACTGTACGTACGGAAGTGGGCAAACAATTCCATAATGTGGGGGCTGCAGCAAAGAAGGCAGCCGTCGAATGGACTCAAATTTAATAACAGAGGGGGGAGGTATGTTTAGTCGAAATCCATGCAAGGAACATAGAGCTCTAGCAGGAGCATAGGGAAGAAAGATATTTGAGGGTCAGATCATGTATGGCTTTAAAAACAAAAGTTATGGCCTTGAACTTGATCCGTTTTGAGATAGGAAGCCAGTGGCATTGCATAAGCAAAGGAGTAATGCGATCAAAGCGGTGCGCACGAGCTAATATACGTACTGCTGCATTTTGCATTGTCTATAGACGTCTGAGTTGGTATAACAGCAGGTCTAAATAGGCAATATTACCGTAGTTCAAAGACAACATAACAGTATGGAGTAATACTGTCATCTGAGCGGCCGTGGAATCATTGAAGTGCAAAAAATAGGATTTCATGACCTGGGATAATTGTGGCGAGAAAGACAATGTGGGGTCAAGAACCACTCCAAGGTATTTAAGAGTAGTCTGCAGAGTCACTGGGGTGCCTTGAATCACTGGAGCAAGACCTGGATCATCCATGGAATCAGTGAACCACATGGTAACAGTTTTACTAGGATTGAATACTAAAGAATTATTTCATAGCCACGAGGTGATACTTGCTAAACAGGAATTAATCCCTGACATATCCGGTGATAGTGCATCTGTCGAGTACAGCAAGAGAATACCATTTGCATAGATAAGCATAGCCAATGGGCTCAAAAAGATGTTAAACAGCATAGGAGAAAGAGTAGACCCCTGGAGTATCCCACAGGTGAGTTCATGTGACGATGGAAGAGAATCAGAAAACTGAACCTGACAGGATTGCCCCTGAAGGAAGGAATAAAAGCATGAAAGTGGCAGAACACGAAGGCCTATATCAAAGAGACGTGAAATAAGCAGTCCATGGTTGACAAGGTCGAATGCTGCTGAGAGGTCTAACGAGAAAATGAGAAGCACCTTACCCTGGTCCCAGGCCCTATGAAAATCATTTAACACTGCTGCTAAGATGGTTTCAGTGCTCTGTTGTGGCCTTAGCACCTCCGAAACACTTTGTGCTGTGCAGACTAAGTTGTGCGGGATATGAGCTGGCTGAAAATAGAGATAATCACTATACAGCACAGTACCCCTGAAATGATATTTTTTACCTGTGCTGAACATGACCAAGTCTTAATTTCCTCCAGCATATGCATACATGTGACTTTTATTAATATTTGTCTACTTATTTGAAATAAAACAATTCAAAGAATGTGGTTATTTTTATTATAAGAAGTAGACCTGGTAGATCAGAACATGACTGACCTAAAAAATTGAACCACACACATAAATCCTCTCAGGGGGCAGCAAGGGAATATAGCAGAAAAAGACTGAAAATCGCAGACTAGTGACCACAGTTTGCAAATTCGGATTGTGAGCAAACTGCAGGAGGACCTTGTGAGGCTGGGAGACTGCTCATCCAAATGGCAGAGGAAATTTAATGTGGACAAGTACAAAGTGATGCACGTAGGGTAGAATAACCCAAACTGGGGGTACACAATGCTAGTTTCCACATTAGGAGTCACCACCCAGGAAAAGAATTTGGGTGTGATTGTAGACAGTACATTGAAATCTATTCAGTGTGCAGAGGTGGCCAAAAATGCAAACAGAATGTTAGGAAATATTAGGAAAGGAATAGAAATGAAAACAAAGGATATCACAATACATCTGTATTGCTCTATGGTGTGACTGCACTTTGAGTATTATGTGTAATTCTGATCTCCGCATATCAAAAAAGATATAGCACATTAGAAAAGGTGCAGAGAAGGGCAGCCAAAATGATAAAGGGATTAGAACGACTCTCCTGTGAGGAGAGGCTAAACAGGTTGGAGCTCTTCAGCTTAGAGAAGAGACGGCTGAGGCGAGATATGATAAAGGCCTAAAACATCCTGAGTGGAGTGGAATGGGTAGGGGCAAATTGATTGTTTACTCTTTCAAAAAGTACAAGGACTAGGAGCTATGCCATGAAGCTACAAAGTAGTATATTTAAAAATATAGGAGAAACTATATTTTTCCTCAATGCATAATTAATCTTTGGAACTCATTGCAGGAGAATGTGGTAAAAGCAAGTAGTGTAGCTGGATTCATAAAAGGTTTGGACAAATTACTGGAGGAAAAGTCCATAAGGTAGACTGAGAGAAACCACTGTTTATCCCTGGGAAGACGTAGCATGGAACTGGCTGCTTTTGGGATATGTTAGGTACTTGGCCACTGTTGGAAGCAGGACACTGGGCTTGATGGACCTTTGATCTGAGCCAGCATGGCATTTCTTAAGCAGAAGACTCCAACAAGAACTAAACATTGGCAAAACCTTCCGCTTAGCGAACATTGCTGAATGCGGTAATTCTAGGGGTCTTCTGCATAAATGAGCCCCTGAATATAACTATGGTCATGGAAATTTCATGTAGGTTGGTATTTAAACACTATGGGCAGTGCTATTTTTTAAAAGCCAGCAGTGGCATTTCTACATAATCTGGATATTCGGTGCCAGTATCTAGACTGTAGCCGGTGCTGCATTATCCGGATAGAAGACAACCCAATAATACCAGGAGTCTGTTCAGAAGGTCCAAATCATTTATTTGTGCACAAGACTCAAGCAGAATCACATTCAAAATGGCTGAGCAATGGTTTCGAGCAAAACAACAACTTTTATAGCTTTCTTTCCCATTCTAGACATAGGCAAACTTATCATTGGTCCCGGTAACCCTTCTTACACCTTCTATTGGTTCCGGTACCGTTACGTAGCTATCCAATGGGGACCTTGGTCTGGGCTCAGCACCTGGTTGCCCCCCTTTCAGTCCCAATTACAATGGTCAGTTCACCAACTTTGATACTTTTCTCCTCCAAGGTCGCTATCCAGCTGGAATATGTGGGAAAGCAGGGCACTGTAACCTTTCTCTCAACAGAGTTAATTAATTCCATAGAAGCTGCACACATCTTATCAGGGTTAATTAAATTGTTTACTGTCTTTTCTTAAGTTTCATTTCTGCTTAGCTATGTTCAGTTAAGCTGAGTTAAGTTTCAATTCTATGGAGGCAATGTTGGGGGGAATTTCCACTTCTCAGGGCCTAACCACAGGCTTCATTTACAGGTCAAGCTGCTTAGGCCTGCCTGCCTAGTTCAATCAGCGTGGATCATAGGCCTTCGCCTACCACATTCCCCCCTTTGATTAATCTCACCCAAATGCTAATAAGGTGTGAGATGTAAATCACTTACCTACACAGGAGTAGGGTTTTTACCAATGGTTCCGGGAGTGGGGTGCCACAAGGCTAAAATCTTAGTAGCAGTTTTACGTTCTACAGTATTTTCAATTACACTATTAATAGAGCGCATACAGCATGGGATTATACATGGTAACAGCAGAAACAAAGCTACAACCACTAAGATTATCATAAAGAAAGTAGTAAGCCCCCCCAGACCAGAAAAGATAGATTCAAACCCGTTAGGTATTCGAAGACCATGCCAGGTTTGTACTGGCACATAAGCTTGTTTTCGCATATTTTCAGCAATGTCTTCAACCACTTGACCTTTGTCATCTATTTTCAAACAACAATTGGTTAAATTTAACTTTCCACATATTCCTCCAGCTGCTAGCAAATAATCTAGGGCCAAGCGATTCTGATATATGGCAGTGCGCATTTGTGTGCTTTGTCTAGCTAAAAGTGTAAGTGCTTGACTAGTCTCATTAGTGATTAGTTCAACTACTGCTTGTAAACATATTATACGATTTATCATATACACAGGGGTCCGATACCCCCATGTGCCATCTTCCTCCCAAGTGGCAGGTCCATAATAGGCAATAATCCTCTCAGGTGGCCAATCATCTCCATCCCATTTCTGCCACTTGCCTATCTGGAGAGCTGCTCTTTTCTGTCTCTTAGTGTACACTGGGTATCCTAATTGCTCTCCATGTTCTGTGGGCAACAAAAAGAAAGAAGGTCGAATGGTTCCTAAGACACATGCTCCTCCCCAGTGGATAGGGAGTCGGGCATATGCTCGGGTTCCACAGATCCAATACAAGCCAGGTGGGGCTTGCCAAGCGTGGGGTTGGCGAGATTTGTCCATAAATCAGCAAGTTCAGGGAATTTTGCTAATGGATTAGTGGGTTCAGACTTATTAACTCCTGACCACCAAGACGTCTGCTTCGTAGTGTCATTATAGAACTTTTGGCTGAGACAGACCAGCTGTCCCACCTGCAAGGTGAACTGGGGTCCAGTTCGGGCATAACACAGACGTCCAACTATTGAGTGTGCTAAGACCCATTCACTAGTGGTCTTATGCAATTCAGTGTGATTATAAGTCATCGAGTAATTCAATTCTTGGGCTTCCCAAGGCCATTGATCACCCATTTTAGTCCCACCACAAAAATAGCAATCTGAAATATGTAGGCTGGAGACCACTGCTCCTGCTAACTCTAGAAACAAATTCTGGGAAGGGTGAGGGATATCAAACTTATTTACATGCATAGTCTCATAGAAGGGGTTGTGTATATGGTATTGTGATGAACGGTGGGCTTGGGTATTCAATCTTATGTATACAATGGTTCCTGGATCTGATCCAGAACCTGCAATACGTAGGCCAAACTTATACCCTTGTTTCCATGCGCTGGGATTGGCTATGAACAATTGTAATGGATTACAAGCACCTTTCTTGCAATTTTCTATATTCTTTACATATGGCTTAGTTAAAGCAGCCATTCGATTGTCTCTGGTATTCTCTACCATACCAGTTTTCCAGGTGGCATAGAAAACGCATTCCCACTTTGGGCAATAGTAGTCTGCAATGGGGGCTGTACTATATTCATTAGCTAAAGCTCGTTTACCTGTACATTCTCCCCATCCAGTTGTTCCTTCTGGACACATATACTTATCATTATGAGCATAAGTTTTCTCCCAGTTGGCACATTTGGAACGACTATCTCTATTAATGGCATCACAGGCATCAAAATACAACACAGCATACTTTGTAGGATCGGTAAGTGGGGAGGTGGCATTAAGTAAATCTCCATCTGCATCATTCCATCGTATTTCTAAAGTATAATAAGATGGATTCTGATGTGGGTTAAAGCAAACTTTAGTATTTCCCTTAGTACAAACATTCAGTTCAGTGGTGTTATAGATACACCGGCTTACCGTACCAGTACAGGTATAGTAAGAATGGTAAAGCAAAGTCTGAGCTACTTTCATTCCAGTCCGAGTGGAAGTAATGCAGGCAGTACATGGGGGTAAGGCAAGAGCAAGTTCAAAGCTCCCCAGGCAAGCAACCAGAACAAAATAGAAACAAAGATGCATGTTGATTGTAGTCCTTCTGGATCTCCACTGGAAAATCTTGACCACGACGTCTTCTTCTTCTTGGCACAATGCTGACCCGTTTGCTAATGAAGCAATTCAACGGGTGTCGATGTTGATTGAAGATCCTCAAATGTCCCGCTGTGGTGCCAACTTATCAATTGTAGTTGGCCTGACGAAAGTCTATGGAAGCTCAGTTATTCGATGAAGAAAACAAATGTCTTTGCTGTATTAGAAACAGCAATCCTCTTTGAAAGACTTGGCTGCTGTAGGACACTGCAATTCATGTGTGTCCTCAAAGAGTTCTAAGTTGCTGGCTGCCTCCGTAGGGTGAGACGCAAAGGGATGTTGGGATGCGGCTCTGCTGTCCACTGGTCCTGATCTGGAACTGCTGCTGGCTTGACTCTGCTGTGATGGATCCAGGACTCGATTTCTGCTGCCTTTACTGCAGTTGGGGTAGACAGGATGACGGTACAAGGCCCCTTCCAATGCGGTTCCAGCGGTGTCTTCTTCCAATCTTTAACCCACACTGAGGTACCAGGCTTGTAGGGGTGCAGTGGTTCCGTCAAATTGATGGGCAACTGGTCCTGTATCCATGTATGGAGAGTCTGCAGAACAGAACTAAGAGCTAGAAGTTCTTGTCTGGTTATTTCTGAACCAATCTGTGACAAACTACCTTTCACACCCTGGACTATTGGTGGAGGTTTGCCATACATAACTTCAAAAGGGGAAAATCCTGATGATTTCACAGGAGCTGAGCGTATTCTGAGTAGGGCTATTGGGAGAACCTGGGGCCACTTCAGGTGGGTCTCCTGACATAGCTTGGATATCTGGGCTTTCAAAATTCGATTCATTCGCTCAACTTTCCCTGAACTCTGGGGTCTGTATGCTGTGTGTAACTTCCATTGTATCTGTACGGCACTTGCTAACTGCTGGGTAATCTGAGATACAAATGAGGGCCCATTGTCTGACCCTATTACTGCTGGAATTCCAAATCTGGGGATAATTTCTCTCAGCAACACTTTAGTAACTTCTCGGGCTTTTTCAGTCCTGGTGGGAAAGGCCTCCACCCACCCAGAGAAGGTACAGACTAGAACTGACAAGTATCGATATCCACCAGCTTTTGGCATTTCGGTAAAGTCTACTTGCAGGTGGTGCATGGGGGTAACACCTCCTGGCTGAACTCTGGGTGGTGGCGTGGGACCCTGCTTGGCATTGTTTTTGGCACAAATTAGACACTGGCGGGCTACTGAAGCTGACAGGGCCCCCAATAGAGCAATACAAAAATGTGGTTTAAGTGCTTTTTCCATAACACTCTTCCCATAATGCGTAGCTTGATGAAAGGCTTTGACAAAGGCTGGTCCCAATAGTTCAGGGATCACTATTCGTCCTGGAGGTTGACTGCCCTCTGGTGGTGGCAGTTCAATCCATCCATCTTTCAGTATTCCCTCTTCTTTATTACAGTAGGAATCCAATTCTTTGGTGGTATATCGCGGTGTCCATAGATTAAGAGGTACTGGAAACAATGCTGCTTGTATTGGTGTGGCCTGTGGTGAAATTTGGCCTGTCATGGCTGCTTTCCGTGCTGAGGCGTCAGCAAATCTGTTTCCTTGGGCAACTTCTCCTTTTCCTGCTTGGTGTCCTCGGCAGTGTACAACAGCCACACGTGTAGGGGCCCATACTGCATCTAGTAACATCAATATTTCTGGGCCATATTTGACGGATTTGCCTCCTGATGTGATGAGCCCTCGTTCTTTGTAGAGAGCTCCATGTGCATGCAAAGTGGTGAAGGCATATTTCGAGTCTGTGTATACATTCAACAAAAGTTTCGCACCCAATATTAATGCTCTGGTGAGTGCTATCAATTCTGCTTTCTGGGCGGATGTGCCTGATGCTAGAGCTGATGATTCAATGACTTTCTCCCGGGTGACTACTGCATACCCGGCACAGCGTCGTCCATTGATGATGAGGCTGCTTCCATCTACAAAATAAGTCTGATCAGGATTCTCTAGGGGCACATCTGTCAGATCAGGTCGACTTGAGAATACAGTATCCATGACTTCTATACAGTCATGCTCTGGAGGGTCTTCGCTGATTGGTATCAGTGTAGCTGGGTTCAAGGCATGGCTCACTTCCAGTTGTATTTGTGGATTTTCACATAGCATGCTTTGGTATTTCAGCATTCGAAAATTGGTGAGCCAATGATTTGCTTTTTGTTCCATAAGGGCAAGTACCGCGTGTGGTACTGTAACGCGTAGATTCTGTCCTAAGGTGAGTTTGTCTGCTTCACTCACTAATAATGCTGTAGCTGCAACTGCTCTCAAACATGGTGGCCATCCTTTGGCCACAGTATCCAATTGTTTTGATAGGTACGCTACGGGTTGCTCCCAGTGTCCCAATTTCTGAGTCAACATGCCTAGAGCATTTCCTTGCATCTTATGCACAAATAGATGGAACGGCTTGTGGACATCTGGCAACCCGAGTGCTGGTGACGACATCAATTCTTCCTTCAGGGTCTTGAAAGCTGTGTCTTGTTCAGGTCCCCACTCGAGTGGCGACTTTTCTTCTCCCTTGGTGGCTTCATATAGTGGTTTGGCAATCTGAGCAAAGTTGGGTATCCATATCCGGCAGTATCCTGCTGCTCCCAGAAAGGCTCTGACTTGCTTTCTGGTAGTTGGGGTTGGGATACTGCACACGGCTTCTTTTCTCTCGCGTCCCAATTGCCGGCTTCCTTTGGTTAGACGAAAGCCCAAGTATTTTACTTCTTTTTGGCATAGCTGTGCTTTTGCTCTGGAGACTTTGTATCCAGCTTCATCCAATAGTTGCAAGAGGTCAGTAGTGGCTTGTATACATTCACTTTCCGATGTGGCAGCTACCAGTAGGTCATCTACATATTGGAGGAGTACTCTTTTCTCAGGGGCCACTGGGTAGCTGGAAAGGTCTTGGTTTAGTGCAGCACTGAAAATGGTTGGTGAGTTCTTGAATCCTTGGGGTAATCGTGTCCAAGTAAGTTGGCCCCGTCTCCCTGAGACAGGGTCCTGCCATTCAAAGGCAAACAGCAATTGGCTAATTGGGGCTAATCATATGCAGAAAAATGCATCTTTCAAATCCAAGACAGTAAAGTGAGTAGCTTCAGCAGGAATCAATCCTAGGAGTGTGTAGGGATTCGGCACAACTGGATGTATGGTCTCAACTGCTTCATTCACTCTCCTTAGATCTTGCACTGGGCAGTAGTCACCTGTCCCAGGCTTCTTCACTGGCAGGAGAGGAGTGTTCCATGGCGACTGACAAACTTTGAGTAGGCCATACTCCAGTAGCCTTAGCAAGTGGCGATGGATGCCTTTAATTGCTGCTCTTGGAAGTGGGTATTGCTTGACGTGTACTGGCTGTGCACTAGGCTTGAGATTCACAATTATTGGAGCTATATGTTTGGCCAGGCCTGGTAGATTGCCCTCTGCCCATACTCCAGGAGGGGCATCAATGCTCTTCAAAGTAGGTTCAAAATAGGTATCAATGATTGGCTCAGTACTTGGCTCAGTATTATAATATCTCCATTCTTCTTCTTGAGGAACAGTAAGCACCATCTGTCCAGCAGGTTTTGAATGGGGATTTACTGTCATTTGCATCTCTCCTTTCTCAGTAAAAGATATTTGGGCCTGCAGCTTGGCTAGCATATTTCGTCCCAGTAATGGCACTGGGCACTCAGGCATGTAAAGGAATTGGTGCGTTATTTGCTGTCCTCCTAAATTACATATACGATTTTGAAGAAAAGACTTTGTGGCTTTAGCGCCAGTCGCTCCTACAATGGTGACTGCTTTTGTAGAAAAAGGGGCTATTTGTTTATCTACTACAGAATGTTCTGCTCCAGTATCAACCATAAGGTCCATGAATTGGTCTCCTATTTGTATACTGACCATAGGCTCCTGGAGACCTAAAGCGAATTCAGAGCCCGGTCTGTCCTAATCTGCTTCATCTAGATCATAGGCTGTGGCGGCTGCCACTCCCTGGATGGCCTCCGTTCGTTCGCGTTGAAATTGTTCTCAATTGGTTCCTCTACGATTTTGGGGTCGGCCTCTCTCTCTTTCCCTCCAAGGGGCGGGTTCCCCTTCATCCTGAGAGGCTTCTTCGAGTCGCGGGCATGCAATGTCCTTCCTCTCTGCAATAAGCGCATTGGTTCGCGCCTAATGGGGGCCGGTCATCTCCTCGGCCCCTCCCTCTTCCTCTGCTCCTTCGACTAGGGACACCTCCCCTTTTCTGTTCCACTATGGCCGCAGCCAAAAAATCTGCTTTCTTCTTCATCCTTCGATCACTTTCCCTCTGTCTTTCATTATCACGATTCACATACACTTTATGAGCGACTTCCAGTAACTGTGTTGCATTCATGCCCGCAAACCCTTCTAATTTCTGTAGCTTACGTCTAATATCTGGATGTGACTGGTTTACAAATGCAGAATTCACCATGCATAGGCTTCCTGGTGCATCTGGGTCATAGGGAGTATACATTCTGTACGCTTCAGTCAATCTTTCATAGAATACTGCAGGGCTCTCATCTATGCCCTGATTAACTTCGGTCACTTTAGAAAGATTCATGGCTTTCTGACCCCCCTTTTTCAGACCTTGCATAAGGCCTTGGCGAAACCGTGATAGAGCTCTGGATCCTCTATCAGTATTCGGATCCCACTGGGGGTCTTCATTAGGGAATTCTTTCTGAGCTGCTTCGCGATTGTCTATTCCTGCTCCTCCCCCTCCCTCTGCTAGGGGATTATCTGCCAGCCAGTCAATAGCTGCTCGCTTAATTCGTGTCCGCTCCTCAGTAGTAAATAAGGTAGACAGGAGCTGACGGCAGTCTGCCCAAGTGGGTTGGTGAGTTTCCATAATAGTATGCATCAATTCTGTTAACTCTTGGGGCTTATCAGTGTAAGAAGCATAGTGCAATTTCCAGTTCAACAAATCAGCTGTGGAGAAAGGTACATATACTAGACTCAGGGGTCCCGCTACTATTTGGTCATGTTCATCTCGCACGGGCAGTCCCGGGACTTGCCGTAGTGGCATCATTTTCTTGACGGAAGCTTTCTGTGGCTTTACAGAAACTTTCTTAGCGGGAGCTTTCGTTTTCACAGTGCGTTTGGCCTGAGGCGCTTCGCTCGTTACAGATGAGCTTGCACTGATAGCTGATACTACGCTATCTGTGTCGCCTTGAGAGGACTCTTCCTCTTCTTCTTCTTCTGACTCAGCCTTTTCCTCATCCTCAGGCGTGCCAGAATCCTCATTAAGAGGGGGATCATCTACTTGCTCTGCTGGGCGTGGGTCCGGAGTTGGGTCTCTCTGTCGCTGCGGAGCTGCCGCAGGACGCGGGGGTACTTTTACTGGATGCTGGGCTCGGGGCTGTCTAGTTACAACTCCCGGGGACTCAGGATCTACCAGAATAGGTTTCTGACTAGATTTCTCAGCTGTCCCTGCCTTCGGGGTCTGATCTGTCAATGCTAACAATATTCTGCACTGTTCTTCGTAACAGCGCTTTGCCCAAGGGGGCGGATTCTCACAAATACTTAACCAAGAATCTATATAGGGGTACTGATCAGGGTGCGCTGCTCGCACCTTCTGATGAACTGATCGAATAATTCCTATGCTAAATGTTTCATCTCGGGGCCACATGGGGTCTATGACGGGCCACTCCCTAGTACACAAAAGCTGTAATCGTGAAGCAGTCATTTTCACTCCATAATCTCCTGAATATCCTTTATTAAAATACTTGATCATACATTCTAACGGAGTGTGCCTGGTAGACCCTGCACCTCCCATATCGATGTGTGCGCGCAACAACAAACAGAAGGGAAAAGGAGGGCGGACCTGTGGGTAAGGGGTCCTCACGGCCCTAGAAACATTTATGGGAAACGAATAACAAGACAAGACGACAGTCGCTTCCTCCTTTTTACGACCTGGACGCGGTCGCCCGGCCAGGAAATGCGTTACTCAGGAGTCCGCCTTCGCTTGGTCCGTGCTGCCAGACCTCTCATTCACACTTCATTCACACAATCATGCTAGCAACGTATCCCAAAAACAGCCCAATCCTGTCTCTGCTGACTAGGCTATATCAAATTCCAAAAACAAAATCAAAAAGACGATGGTTTCGCCTCGTGCATACTCATGCGGGGTTAATCGGACCGTCTTGAGAGTTGATCATGCTCTCTTACCAAATATCAAATTCCAAAGTTTCAAAGTTCAAACAACAGTTCTGCTCTGACTCAGCTGTCTAGTCAAATCAAAACTATACTCACCGGATTCGGTCCCCGTTCCCAAGCAAGCGCATGAGTTGGACCTCGGACTCCCCCCACGGGTTCGAGGTGCTGGCTCCGACCGGGTCCGGCACCCGCCGAGGCCTGGCCCAACTCCCTCCGATGCAACTGGACCGGTGGCGCCTGGGAGCCGAGCCCACGTCGGGAGGGCACGATCCCGGCAGGACCAAACCTGTAGAGGCGGAAAGTCGTGGTATATTGCCCTGTATACCCTCTATTACCACACTTCCCGGCCAACGCATCAAGAATATGTAGCAGCAGAGCGCAGACAACCCAATAATACCAGGAGTCTGTTCAGAAGGTCCAAATCATTTATTTGTGCACAAGACTCAAGCAGAATCACATTCAAAATGGCTGAGCAATGGTTTCAAGCAAAACAACAACTTTTATTTATTTTATTTATTTTATTTATTTAACAGTTATTTATATACCGCTCTTTCCCTAGTATCAAGTGCGGTTTACATGGAACAGTAGGTTAATTGGTATGTAATATACCAAGTCAGTTTACATAGAACAGATAATTATAATTTACAAGGAATGTTGTAACATTAAAGGTATAACATATTAGAACATATATACATTGTTAGTTTAAATCTATAATCATCATGTGAATGAGAGTGTGGTATGGTTAATAGTGTATAGCTTTCTTTCCCATTCTAGACATAGGCAAACTTATCATTGGTCCCGGTAACCCTTCTTACACCTTCTATTGGTTCCGGTACCGTTACGTAGCTATCCAATGGGGACCTTGGTCTGGGCTCAGCACCTGGTTGCCCCCCTTTCAGTCCCAATTACAATGGTCAGTTCACCAACTTTGATACTTTTCTCCTCCAAGGTCGCTATCCAGCTGGAATATGTGGGAAAGCAGGGCACTGTAACCTTTCTCTCAACAGAGTTAATTAATTCCATAGAAGCTGCACACATCTTATCAGGGTTAATTAAATTGTTTACTGTCTTTTCTTAAGTTTCGTTTCTGCTTAGCTATGTTCAGTTAAGCTGAGTTAAGTTTCAATTCTATGGAGGCAATGTTGGGGGGAATTTCCACTTCTCAGGGCCTAACCACAGGCTTCATTTACAGGTCAAGCTGCTTAGGCCTGCCTGCCTAGTTCAATCAGCATGGATCATAGGCCTTCGCCTACCACAGTGTAGCTGGATTCATAAAAGGTTTGGACAAATTACTGGAGGAAAAGTCCATAAGGTAGACTGAGAGAAACCACTGTTTATCCCTGGGAAGACGTAGCATGGAACTGGCTGCTTTTGGGATATGTTAGGTACTTGGCCACTGTTGGAAGCAGGACACTGGGCTTGATGGACCTTTGATCTGAGCCAGCGTAGCATTTCTTAAGCAGAAGACTCCAACAAGAACTAAACATTGGCAAAACCTTCCGCTTAGCCAACATTGCTGAATGCGGTAATTCTAGGGGTCTTCTGCATAAATGAGCCCCTGAATATAACTATGGTCATGGAAATTTCATTTAGGTTGGTATTTAAACACTATGGGCAGTGCTTTTTTTAAAAGCCAGCAGTGGCATTTCTACATAATCTGGATATTCGGTGCCAGTATCTGGACTGTAGCCGGTGCTGCATTATCCGGATAGAGCAAGGAATGCTGTCAATAGCTGAATAGCAGAGAGATTGCGACTGCTAGCCAAATAATTATCCAGATCGATTTGGGATGGCTTTTTGGCTATCCTAAAGTTATCCGGATAGTGGTCTGAATGTTGTCGTTCTCTAGATAATTTTAGGGGTTTCCTCTTTTCCCCCCAGCACTATATGGATATTGCAGGGATGGTCAGTGATGATTTTCAGTAGCGCTCTCTGAATCGTGCCGCTGAAGCTCACCAGATAGATCTGGTGAGTGGCACTTTTCTGGATAGCAGATGCTCTTCTGATAAAGGTTCTTAAATATGGAGCAGGCAAAGTCTAGTTCTTGGAGCATAGTTACCAACCTTTACCTGAAAGACAGCATTTAACGCAGTAATTTGACAGGTGATGTAGTTGACAATTACAATTTGGGCTTAAAATTGTGAAGATCAATATTCAAACCACTGATGCAGTCAGTATCAGATGCTAGCTGCATAAGAAATTTGCTTTCCGCAAATGAATACATTTTGTCCATAAAAGTTAATATGCAGCCAAAATTTATCTGTATAAGCTGAGGGGAGGCCATGAACATTCTGGGAGTAACATAGTAAATGACGGCAGATAAAGACCAGTATGGTCCATCTAGTCTGCCCAGTAAGATGGCAAGAGTAAGTGAAATCAAAAGTTACTTATTTATATTATGAATTCTTTTATGTGTACTTTCCACAGAAATGTTTGAGTGGTTTGGAAATGATTTTAAATAAATAAATAAATAGAATTAGCTTATCCATTTAAGTTTATGACCAATATTCAGTGATGCATTCTATAGGTTAGTAGAGGTCATTATGCTTAATATTGACCCTATAATAATTTGTCAGCCATAGTTACTTCACTCTTTAGTGAATAGCTGCAGAATATTTTGTTTGCGTGAATTTTTCCTAGCAGGTTCCAATCAAAAGGTATCTTGTCCTCAAGAATATATTTACTTGACCCACGGCTTAATACAGCAATGAAAATTCAAATGGTAAAGTGTTAGACCTCAATTTTCTCCCATTCTCTGGTTTCGGCCCACTGTTGCTTTCTCTTGGGCATGACTAGTCCTGATCTGATGTAACAGTGCACACACCATATTCAGTCCACAGTGGCCATTCTGTTTTTTGCCATGTTTTGTGAATTACTAGAAGTTTCATTGCAAACCTTTTTTCTTCCAGCCGAAATCTTTGCTGAAAACTTTGTACCAAATTGGCGTGGTAAAGATGGACATTTCTTTGGAATGTTTTCCATTTTCTTCCCATCAGCAACTGGTATCTTGGCTGGAGCTAACATTTCAGGAGACCTAAAGGTACATTTTCCAAGTTTGCCCCTTTGTTAAATTTTTTTAAAAAAAGGAAATACTTCAATACCTACCTTCTTGTGTAATCAACACTAGAAGGAAGGGAATTCAAACTCATTTAGAGAATGGTTCTTTTTATACTTAGCAAAGAGGGAATGTTTTATCCCTATTGTACTGTTAAAAGTAGAAGCATGGGGCAAAGGGGTCTATAGTCACCTGTTTTTCTGTAGTCAGCTTTTCTATGCAGGCTCTGTAGTCATCTGTTTTCTGTAGTCAGCTTGTCTCTCTATTCTGGATACTCATGTGCATCTTATTCTCTGAATGTAGTACAGCTATAGTACAGCACTATACTAGGCATGTGTATTTGTTAGCGTGAACAACTGGCTCATTTCTGTGCTTTCAAAAACAGTGAGTGCAAAATGGATTTAAAATGCATTAACCTACAAATTAATGTGTTCACAAGTGATTTGTACACATTAAAAAGTTTGAAGGCACATTAAACATTTTTATTAAACCAAATATGTGAAATGATCTAAAATACACCCCAAAATAGAAAAGATTCACAAAAATTCTAAAGTAGTAACCTAAAATATGTTGGCTGTGCACATCCCCATAGTATGCTTCACCTATGTTTCACTTTCCTTTGTACATAACGTAATGGCAGCAGTCGGTTCTCTGCATAGCCCAAGTCCTCTCATAAATCTTACCCAAAATAACAGAAACCTGTTCTCATGTTTTATTAATTGCTAGCCTGCGTTTATGGAATGCACTGACACTAACCATACATCAGGAAAAAGAATATCGGGCCAATATTCAGCCTGTGGTAGTCAGTGTGTGTTTTTATACACCGGCTGCTGTGGGCAAAATGAAACCAGATATTCAGTGGAAGCATCCAGGTAGTGGCTTCTGCTGAATAACTTGTTTCATTGGTGATCACCGTAGGCCATCCGGATGATGGCAATATTCAGCTGCTATCTCGATAGCAAAAGCGCATAAAATTAGGCCTGGGTTTTTTTGGCCTGACTTTATGTGGTTTCTTATCTGGTTAGCAGACTGAAAATCACCGTTAACCTGATAACCTATGGGACTACCCTCTCCCTGCCCAGTGACTGTCCCAGCACTTTACAGCACCAAGGCGGGCAGAGGAAGTATTCAGTGGTGCTATCTGGATTATGCCACTGAATATTGGACTGTCTGGCACTTACCCAGTTAGCAGGTCCTGCTAATCGGATAAGTGCTTTAGAATATTGGGTCTGTATATGATCTTTTATAAGAAGCTAAAGTCAATTTTGTTTACAGATGTATATATTTAATATTTTAAGGTTTTTGGTTTGTTTTATCTGTTTTATTTATTAATTTATGAATGTCAGTTTGGTATTTGCTCAGAAACTTGTATGATGAGTGAGCTAAAAATTTATTTGAATTTAAATAGAAGAACGCTCAGACCAATCTTTTATGTCTATCTTTCTTGGTGCTTTCCTCTTTCAGTAATTGAGGGTCTTATGCAATAAAGTTTAACATGCACATTAAGGACTTTATGTGGGTAATGTAATAAACACCTGCCCATATATAGAAACATGATGGCAGAAAAAGACCACATGGCCTGTCTAGTCTGCCCTTCCATATCAACCACAACAACAGTCCCCTTTTTTCCTTAAGAGATCCCCTGTGTTTGTCCCATGCTTTTTTGAATTCAGATACTGTCCTCATCTCTAACACCTCCACTAGGAGACTATTCCACGCTTTCTGTAAAGAAATATTTCCGCATATTACTCCTGAGTCTATCCCTTTCACCCGCATTCTATGTCCCCTCGTAGCAGAGCTTGCTTTCAATAGAAAAAGGCTATCCTCCTGTGCATTTATGCCTTAGATATATTTAAATGGATCAATCATATCACCTCTAGCCCACCTTTCCTCTAAAGTATACATATTAAGCTCCTTAAGTCTGTCCTCATATGCTTTATTATGAAGACCACTAACCATTTTAGTAGCAACCCTCTGCACCAACCTCAACCTGTTTATATCCTTTAGAAGGTGCAGTCTCCAGAATTGCACACAATACTCCAAATGAGGTCGCACCAAAGACTTATATAGAGGCACTATCATTACCTTTCTTCTGCTGGCCATTCCTCTCCCTAGGCACCCAAGCATCCGTCTAGCTTTTACCATCGTCTTTTCTATCTTTTTAGCTACTTTAAGATCATCAGACACAATCACACCTAGGTCCCGCTCTTCTTTTGTGGACAGAAGTACTTCACCCCCTATAAAATATCGTTCCCTTGGATAGCTGCAGCCCAAATGCATGACCTTGCATTTTTTAACATTAAATCTCAGCTGGCAAATTCTAGACCATTCTTGAAGCTTAGCTAGAAACCTCCTCATGTTATCTACACCTTCCTGGGTGTCTATTGCAGATTTTGGAATCATCTGCAAAGAGGCAAACCTTACCCAACAGCCCTTCTGCAATATCACTAAAAAGATGTTCAAAAGAATCGGACCAAGGACAGTTCCCTGGGGCATACCACTGGTAACATCCTTGTCCTCAGAGGGAGCTCCATTTACTTGTACCCTTTGCTACCTCCCACTCAACCAATTTCTAAGACAAGCAGTAACTTTAGGGTCCATCTCTAGGATGATAAGTTTAAGAACATAAGATATGCCATACTGGGTCAGACCGAGGTCCATCAAGCCCAGTATCCTGTTTCCAACAGTGGCCAATCTAGGTCATACGTACCTAGCAATATCCCCAAAAGACACAGGTTCCACAATGCCTGTACTGGGTCAAGCATTGGTTATCCTGGGTCCCTTTTTAATAGTGGTTTATGGACCTTTCCTCCAGGAACTTGTCCAAACCTTTTTAAAACCCAGCTACACTAACAGCCCTTACTACATCCTCCGGTAACAAATTCCAGAGTTTGATTACACGTTGAGCGAAAAAATATTTTCTCTTATTTGTCTTAAATAGTTTACCCTGTAGCTTCATTGCATGTCCCCTAGTCTTTCTATATTCTGATAGCGTAAACAATTGATCCACGTTTACCTGCTCCACTCCATTCATTAATTTATAGACCTCTATCATATCTCCCCTCAGCCGTCTCTTTTCCAGGTTGAAGAGCCCCAACCTTTGTAGCCTCTCTTCATAGGAGTAGCCTTCCATCCCCTTCACCATTTTGGTGGCTCTTCTCTGTACTTTTTCTAATAATGCTATGTCCTTTTTAAGATACGGTGACCAGAACTGCACACAATATTCAAGGTGCGGTCGTACCATGGAACGATACAGAGGCATTATAATATCCTTTGCTTTATTTTCCATCCCTTTCTTTATGATACCTAGCATTCTATTTGCTTTCTTGGCTGCCACTGCACACTGGGCAGAGGGTTTAACATGTTATCCACGATGACTCCTAAATCTTTTTCCTGGGTGGTGGTTCCCAATGTGGAACCTTGCATTGTGTAACTATAGTGTGGGTTGTTCTTTCCTAGGTGCATAACTTTGCATTTGTCCACATTAAATTTCATCTGCCATTTGGATGCCCAGTCTTCCAATTTATCCAGATCCTCCTGCAGTTTCCCACAATCCTCTTGGGTTTTGACAACTTTAAACAGTTTTGTATCATCTGCAAATTTGATAACCTCACTTGTTATTCCCTTTTCCAGGTCATTTATGAATATGTCAAAAAGTCATTTTCCCCAGTACAGATCCCTGGGGTACTCCACTATTCACCTTTTTCCATTGGGAATATTGGCCATTTAGCCCTACCCTCTGCTTTCTATCTTTTAACCAGTTCCCGATCCACAATAGTACACTGCCTCCTATCCCATGACTTTTTAGTTTTGCCAAAAGTCTCTGATGAGGGACCTTATCAAAAGCTTTCTGAAAGTCCAGATACACTATATCAACCGACTCACCTTTGTCTACCTGTTTATGCACACCTTCAAAAAAACATATCAGATTAGTAAGACAAGATCTTCCTTGTCTAAAGCCATGTTGGCTGTCTCCCATTAGGCCATGACTATCTACATGCTGTGTAATTTTGTTCTTTATGATGGTTGCTACCATTTTCCCCGGTACTGATGTCAGACTCACCGGTCTGTAATTCCCGGGGTCACCCCTGGAACCCTTTTTAAAGATTGGGGTTACGTTGGCGACCCTTCAATCTTCAGGTATTACAGATGATTTTAATGAAAGTTCACAGATTACCAATAGCAGGTCCGCAATCTCATATTTCAGTTCTTTCAACACTCTTGGATGTATACCATCTGGTCCAGGTGGATTTGCTACTATTCAGTTTATCAAATAGTTGTAATATATCTTCCCGGTGTAGTGATATTTCTCTCAATTTCTCTGCAGTATCACCTTTAAATACCACTTCAGTCTTGGGTAACATCCCTACATCTTCCTCAGTAAAGACCGAAGCAAAGAATTCATTCAGTCTCTCTGCTATAGCCTTGTCTCCTCTTACTGCCCCTTTTACCCCTCTATCATCTAATGGCCCAACTGACTCTCTCACAGGCCTTTTGCTACGAATGTACTTGAAAAAGCCTTTATTTCGTGTTTTTGCTTCCATAGCAAGTTCCTTCTCAAATTCTCGCTTTGCGTGCCTTATCAATGCTTTGCATTTAACTTGCCAGTGCTTGTGCTATTTCCAGTTTTCTTCGTTTGACTCTTTTTTCCATTTCCTGAAGGATGCTTTTTTGGCAGCAACAGCCTCTCTGACCTCACCTTTAAACCATGCTGGCAGTTTTTTGGACTTTCTTCCACTTTTCTTAATGCGTGGAATACAGCTGGTCTGGGCTTCGAGGATAGTATTTTTAAATAACACCCAAGCTTGCTGTAAGTCTTTAACCTTTGCAACTGCTCCTTTTAGTTTTTTCTTAACTATATTCCTCATTTTATCATAGTCTCCCTTTTGAAAGTTAAAAGGTAGTACTGTGGATTTCTTTACTATCCCTCCTCCACTAATTAAATCAAACATGATCATGCTATGATCACTATTGCCAAGTGGTCCCAACACCCTTATTTCTTGCACCAGATCTGGCATTCCACTAAGGACTAGGTCCAGTATGGCTTCCCCTCTGGTCGGTTCATGAACCAGCTGCTCCAAGAAGCAGTCATTTATTTCATCTAGAAACTTTATCTCCCTAGCTTGTCCTGCCGTAACACTGACCCAGTCGATACCAGGGTAATTGAAATCACCCATTATTACTACTCTGCTGTGACTTTTGTTAGCTTCCTTGATTTCTTTGAGCATTTCATCATCCATTTGTTCATTCTGGCCAGGCGGTCGATAGTACACTCCCACTGCCATCACCTTCCCCTTCATACATGGAATTTCAATCCATAGAGATTCTACAGCAAATTTTGTTCCCTGCAAAACTTCAATCCTTTCTGACTCAATGCCCTCTCTAACATAGAGCGCAACCCCTCCACCAATTTGATCAGTTCTATCATTACGATATAGTTTATATCCAGGTATCACAGTGTCCCACTGGTTATCCTCCTTCCACCATGTCTCTGAGATTGCAATCATATCTAAACTCTCATTTAGTGCTATATATTCTAACTCTCCCATGTTATTGTTTAGACTTCTAGCATTTGCATACAAGCATTTTAGAGACTGTATTTTATTAATATTAATCTGGTTATTGGTAGGCATGGGTAATTTGGAATCTTTACGCTCTGTCTGCACCTTACTCAAGGGCATTTGGGCTACTATACTCTTTTTTGGAACCTCACTGCTTTTGGTAGTATCCTTCAAGGATACCTTCGTCCGAACCATGCGCTCCTGGGCTACTGTCGGATTTCCCCTATTTTCTAGTTTAAAAGCTTCTCTATCTCCTTTTTAAAGGTTAATGCCAGCAGTCTGGTTCCATCCTGATTAAGGTGAAGCCCATCCCTTCGGAAGAGCCCCTCCTTTCCCCAGAATGTTCCCCAGTTCCTAACAAATCCAAAACCCTCATCCTTGCACCATTGTCTCATCCACGCATTGAGACTCCGGAGCTCTGCCTGTCTTTTGGGTCCTGCACGTGGAACAGGAAGCATTAATAAGTCGTCTGTGCAGAACGGTGTCAAAGACTTTATTGAAGTCTAAATACACCACATCTAGGGCTCTCCCTCGATCCAACTCCCTGGTCACCCAGTTAAAGAAATCAATCAGATTTCTCTGACAAGACCTGCCTCTGGTGAATCCATGCTGCCTCTGATCTGGTAATCCGTTGGACTCCAGAAACCTCACTATTTTCTCTTTCAGCAGCATTTCCAATAATTTACTCACCACAGAGGTTAGACTAACCAGCCTGTAGTTTTCAACCACATCCTTACTTCTGCTTTTGTGTAAAGGGACCACATGTGGTTCTCTCCGGTCCTCTGGCACCACTCCCGACCCCAAAGAGGCATTGAAAAGGTCAGTCAGTGGAGCTGCTAGAACATCCCCAAGTTCCCTCAGTATTCTCTGGTATATCCCATCTAGTCCCATCACTTTGTCTACTTTAAGGTTAGCTAGTTCCTCATGAACACAGTCTTCTGAAAATTGTTAAAGATGCCCCTCACCTCTGTTCCTATTTGTAGGTGTTTTCTGAGGTCCTGCCCCTGGTTCTTCATCTGTGAACACAGAGCAGAAATATTTGTTAAGCGATTCTGCTTTATCCTCATCAGCTTCTACATAATCCTCCCCTTCATCCTTGAGTCTGACAATACCACTTTTGCCCTTCCTCTTCTCACTAATATATCTGAAAAATGTCTTATCCCCCTATTTCATTGCATTGGCTATTTCCTCCTCTTTTTGAATCTTTGCTTTCCTGACTACTTTGCTAGCTTCTCTAAGTTTTTCCAAATATAGATGCCTGTCTTCTTCTTTCTGTGATCTCTTGTATTTCATGAAGGCCTCCCCTCTTATTCTTCACCTTTTCAGCTATTTCTTTCGAAAACCATAACAGTCTCCTTTTCCTTTTACCTTTATTTACCATTTCAACAAAAAGGCTGGTTGCCCTTAAAATATCTCCTTTCAGTTTTGCCCACTGTTTTTCTACATCCCCCAGCAGTTCCCATCCCGCTAATGACTCCTTGAGGTATTGGCCCATCTTGGCAAAGTTAGTCTTCCTAAAGTCTAAGACCTTCGCTTTTGAATGGATTTTATCAGCCATAGTCCTAATACTGAACGACGCCATCTAGTGATCACTGGATGCGAGATGATCTCGCACTATAACATTAAAAACACTTTCACCATTGGTAGGCACCAAGTCCAGTATATCCCTTTCACGTGTGGGTTCTGTTATCAGTTGCCTGAATAGTTCTCCCTGTAGAGAATCCAGGATCTCCTTACTTCTAGATGATACTGCAGCAGGAATGTGCCAATCAACATCTGGCATATTGAAATCCCCTATCAGTAGCACTTCTGCTTTCCTGGGGCCTGTTTTCTAAAGTGAAGATTTCAGATACTGCACTTTATAAAATAGGGGCATAAAGATGTACCTCACTCTAGCTGTGGCAGTTACGTCTGCTCTAGAGGCTCCGGGCCTGTGCATGCTCACATTGAAAATGTGCACAATAGGACTTACAGAATAGCAACCACCTAAAGCACATAAATAGTGTGTAACTTTACATGGCTGATTTATAAAATCCACCACTATATGTGTGCTAAAATAGTGTGTTATGCAATGAGATATTAACGTGCATATTAAGATAGTTCATCAGAATATTAATTTGTGTAAGTGATAAAATTATTGCTTACTTGTATGTAAATGAGAGTATATGCAAATCAAGATTTGCTGGGTCCAAAGGACATAGCTTTCGAAACGGGCTATTTTTCATAGTTTCTATGGATAATAAAAATTGAATACCCGTTGGACCAAGTATTACATTTCTACCATGCATGAAAAGCCTTCAGATCTTCCATATTCTTGCACATATTATGGGTGAGCCATGATTCAGGTTTGACCCCTTCCTCCTGCCCAGTGTAAAGATCACTCTATCTTGAGCGCAGAAAAAGTAGAAGGCAATCTTCTGGGAGGGATGGGGTGAGGATGTTGAGCGATGGAGGTTTTAACTATTATGCTGGGGGAGGAGAGAGATGGTGAAGGAAGGATGATTGCCAGCACCAGTCATGACATGAAGGTCAGTTCCATGCTGTGTACTTGTGAGGTGAGGATTCCAAGTTAGGATCTGATGGGTCAATTTTCAGAAGGATTTATATGGCTACTGGTAGCTGACATCTATGTAATCCACTATCTACTGATTAATCAGCCCATATGCAGAAAGTGGTGGACTGAATATCTGTCTGATCATTCTGCCATGATCCACATAGGGCTGAGAAGCTGTTAGGGTGGAGCAATGGTGAGAATCATGAATTATCCATACTGTGGTGATAGTCAGTTGCTATATAGATAGCCTAAGAGGCACATTTCACAATGGGATGTCCAAGTGCAATCTGGGGACATCAAAGCCAGAACGTCTGAAAAAAAAAAGCAGGCATGTGCAATTAAGGCATGATTTTGGAAACGTGGACATGCCTGATAGGGACATCTATCAAATGTTTCTATGCTCCAGGATAGCATTTCAGAACTAAGATGTCTGATAGCATAATGGTTAGAGTAGTGGCTTAAGAGCAGAGTGGCCAGGGTTCAAATCCCAGTGTGGGTCTTTGTGATCCAAGGCTAGTAAGTTAATTCTCCATTTTTCTACACTCTCTAGATGTTTTAAGGTGAAAGCAAGTCCTTTCCTGATGCCTATTCGTGCCTGGAGTAGGTATACGTAAACATGCACGTGCCTGCAGATGTTTCTGAGATCTTTGGGGACATGGAAGTCCATTGCTCCTCCCCAGACATGCTTCCACCACACCCCAGTCCCTACTTGGATGTCCTTGCACTGAGACATCTGCCAATGTTATTTGTGGAATGGCTATGGAGACATCTTTGTGATCTTGATATCCACGTGCACATCTTCAGACATTCAAATCATGACTAAACCTTTTTAAATGACCCTCTAAGGGCCCCATTCTGATCGGGGCCCATCTGGTCTGTCTGAACATCCAAAATCTGGATGGGCCAAATTTGCACACGATTCTGCACCCACACGAGCAAAACTGGGCAATGGACAGGCAGGACATGCCCCGATTCTATGCTGCTGGACATCCAGCGAGATCCTTGGCTAGCCCAGCCGAAGCGCCTGCATGGAGCCCTGATGCTGTGGTGTCCCATTGCCATGGCACGGATACCTTGCAGGAACCCTGTTCTGCCACACAACTTCAAATGTGCTGTTCCCCATTACCCGACCCCCGGAGTGGCCTGCCAAGGCTGGAATTGGATGGCCAGGACCCCCTGCTGCATCTCACCTTCAGGATGATGTCCACCACTGCTGTGTACCGTAGTCGGGGAGCCTTATTCCACCTCTGAGGTGGAATAAGTCCCCCGATTATCTCCTTCACCCCAGATGTACAGGGCAATGACCAGAATTGGCCCTGTACATCAATGGTCAGCGTCCTGCCTCCGCCCATGATCCTCCTTCGGCCCTCCCCCACCTATCCCCGTCCAGAGCTCCCCGCACATCTCCTCTGTACGTGCAGGGAGCTTAGGGCACAGAATCGGCCCCAAGAGAATAGCAGGGGCTGTACATCCGAACCAAACGTACATCCCCACTATTCCAACATTGGAATGACCCCCTAAGTGTTTAGCGGCTGAATGTTGGTACAGTATGGAAATGACTAGCTATTGCTAAATGTATGTATTTTTTAAAATGCCATGGCTGGTGTTAAAAAAAAAAAAAAAACCCAAACATTGACCATGGGCTTTGAAAATTGACTCCAGAAATTCCAAATGAAGGCAACATCAGGATCCAAGGTTCTCTCAAAAGCAAAGTCAGGATACCAGGAAGTAGCAAAGAACTGTAGTTCTCAGGAGCTGAGCTCTAACAACAAATGCTTTGAGTCTAAGTAATTAATGATTTTAAAAGATTGATTTTGTTGATGCTGTTGCATGATGGTTGTTTATTGTTTGGCCTAGGATCCTGCTGTTGCAATTCCGAAAGGTACCCTGATGGCCATCTTCTGGACAACAATATCCTACCTCGCAATCTCTGCCACGATTGGTAAGAAGCATTAATTATTGGCAACTAGTTTTATAAGATGACTGAGAAAAATCAACATTCTTATTTGTCATCATGTGAGTCTGCATCTATTTCCTTGTTTGATGTACAATAAAGGGATCATTTTGTAAAACATTCTATGTGTGTAAAGCATGTTTTATGTACATGGGGAAAAAGGCTCTTTTAAAATCACATGGATATATGCATATAAAAAGAAGGCGCACAGAAACACAACACCTAATTTTACATGATATATGTGTGAACGTTCCCTGGGCATCAGGGCCAGATTTAAGTTGGGAATATTCATAGGCAAAGGCGGGAAGAAGGACTGTTCCTCCTCTTCCCTAATCACCCTTGTCTGATCCTCCCTCTTATCTCTGCTGCTGTACTTTAATTCCCTTACAGCACCAGCCATGTTTCTTGCATAAGTAGCTCTGCATCATGGGGCCTTTGGCACTTATGTGCCAATGGGTCCTGCGATGCCCCACTCCTCTTAACACGGGCTTCCTATTACCATAGAAATTCATGCTAGAGATGGGGCATCACAGGGATGGAAGGCCACGCACCGGAGAGTTGCTTATCAGAGAAGCAGTGCTGGCTGTTAATGGCAATAGAGGGCTAGGGATAATGGGAAGATGAGTTAGGATGAAGGTGAAAAATGCGTGGAAAGCTGATAGGTACATAAAAAGTAAGTAGAGCGATATTGAAAACAAAAGGTCCGAAGGAGGGGTAAAATCTGAGTGGCTAGTATTGGTATACATTCATTTTTGGATGAATAAGGGCATTTTCAGTTCATATACCTTTGAATGAACTGAATGACTGTGGGGATGGAATGAGCTGAATCCACATTTGTTCATATTTGTTTTTTGGCACCATTGCAATATAGACTCTGTGGGACAGATAAATACACAAGTAGGATAACAGCCAGTTGTTGACCAGTTAGCTATCTCAGGGGTCCTTTATTAAGCTCCACATGGCAAACTAAATAGAAATAATGTGCAAAATTTGCAGTTGGCATAAGCCTCTGAACTTTTTTTCCTGGCTCCTAATCAGCTGCATTGCATACCAAAGAATAGCACAGCACATTCATACAAATCCTTGTATATCTTGCTATACTAGGAAGGTTAACTACTCATCAAGAAACCTCTAAGGCTGATAGTTTCTGAGTAGAAATGTATCAAGTTCCCTAATCTAGCCACTTGATATGCCAAGGTTGGATAAATACTGGAAATACAGTCTCATTTCCATGACCTGATATAAGCACTGTTATCAGCAATACTGGGTGATAGGGATATGCATTTGTTTTCTGATAAGTGGTAAACTGGGACGAATGAGGCCATTTTTAGTTTGTGTACCAAATGAAAGCTGAAAATACATTCATTTGCAGTATCCATTATAGTCTGTGGGTCCAAGAAAAAAAAATCATTTGTTTTCCCTTAATCATTTTGAGGCTCACCAATGATTAAACTTGTGACCCTTGAGAATGGAGGCTAAAGACTTGTAGTTGAAACCAAAGGAGCTGCACAATCAAGATAGAAGTCAGTGAATAGTTACCTCCCTGAGCAGAAGAAGGTAAGACAAGCCCCTGAATGCACCCATTAGACCAGCATTTGGCTCTTGAACAGAGACACGCCCCATGATAGACTAATGTGCTCCTTAGGAAGGGGACATATCTTGCCTTCTACCTTGACTGTGCAGCATCTGTGACTTCAATTATATGTCTTTAGCCTCTGCTGTTGAGGGTCAAAGGTTTATAACTCCAGTGAGCATGATAGCCAGAAAGAGCTGAGACCCCTTGGGAAAGAAGGAGTAATTTGAATTGCCATGTTAAAACTTTTTGACAAACATCCAAACAAGCCTATCCCATCCTCATGGGTGTAATTTAAGTGTTTCAATTGGAGAGGGGCAAAGGGAGGGTTACATAGTGCATATTCATTTGCATATATTCATCACATACATATTCATTATGGTCATCTAAATAAAAACAGATCAGATAGGAAGACAGTATATCAAACTGCAAAAATCTTTAATGAACTGTGCCAACACTGTAAGATATTTCTCTCACCATATCCTCACCATACCACTTTAAACCTATAGAAAAGCAAAAGGGCTCAGCAACCCAACCATACCACTTTACAATCACACATCAGCAAAAAAGGGGCTTGGAGACCCCACCATACCACCTTCCTTCCCCCAAGAACAGAATAAAGGGGTTTAGTAACTCCTCCATATGACTTGCTCCTCTCACCCTTCCAAAGGCATAAAAGGAACTCAGTGACCACTCCTTAGCACTCTCCCACAAAAGCACAAATCATCCAAAATTCATTGTCTTCTCTCTAGCACCATCCCTTCACCCCCTACCCTGCTCTCTGCTCCCACTTATTTACTTCACAACCCCCCTCTCTCTGTCTGTCTCCAACTCCCCAATCTTTGTCCTGCCCTGTCTCCCATAAAGAGAAGGGATGGAGAGGGCAAAATTGAGAGTAAATAGCCTTGGAAGGTCGTCAGTCAACCACACCCCAAAGTATCGAGTGGATAATGTGTTGAAACCCTCTGACCAGTGTGCAACGGCGGCCAAGAAAGCAAATAGAATGCTAGGTATCATAAGGAAGGAATGGAGAATAAAACCAAGGATATTATAATGCCTCTGTATTGTTCCATGCTACCAGCGGATTACAGGATCCAAGGCAGCATGGATTCACCAGAGGCAGGTCTTGTCAGACAAATCTGATTGATTTCTTTGACTGGGTGACCATGGAGTTGGACCGAGGGAGAACCCTAGATGTGGTGTATTTAGATTTCAGTAAAGCCTTTGACACTGTTCCTCACAGGCGACTTATAAACAAACTGAGCACCCTAGGGATGGACCCTAAAAATGCTTAGAAATTTCTGTCATTGATCTGACTTTTCTGTTTACTTAATCAAACCGCTGCTGATCGCTGGAAGTGGCGGTATACAAAAATGTGCTAAATAAAGTTACTGCTTGGGTTAGAAATTGGTTGGGTGGGAGGCGACAAAGAGTACAAGTAAATGGAGCTCACTCTGAGGAGAAGGATGTTATCAGTGGTGTGCCCCAGGGATCTGTCCTTGGTCCGATTCTTTTTAACATCTTTGTTAGTGATATAGCGGAAGGGCTTTCAGGTAAGGTTTGCCTCTTTGCGGATGATACCAAAATCTGCAATAGAGTAGACACCCAGGAAGGTGTAGATAACATGAGGAGGGATCTAGCTAAGCTTGAAGGATGGTCTAGAATTTGGCAGCTGGGATTTAATGTTAAAAAATGTAAGGTCATGCATTTGGGCTGCAGCAATCCAAGGGAGCAATATAGTATAGGGGGTGAAGTACTTTTGTCCACTAAAGAAGAGCGGGACCTAGGCATGGTTGTGTCTGATGATCTTAAAGTAGCTAAACAGGTAGAAAAGGCGACGGCAAAAGCTAGAAGAATGCTTGGGTGCATACAGAGAGGAATGGCTAGCAGAAAAAAGGAGGTGATAATGCCTCTGTATAAGTCTTTGGTGCAACCTCATTTGGAGTATAGTGTGCAATTCTGGAGACCGCACCTTCAAAAGGATGTGAACAGGATGGAGGCAGTGCAGAGGGTGGCTACTAAAATGATTAGTGGTCTTCATTAAAAAGCATATGAGGACAGACTGAAGGATCTTAATATGTACACCTTAGAGGAAAGACGGGATAGAGGTGATATAATTGAGATGTTTAAATACCTCCATGGCATAAATGTTCAGGGAGAGAGCCTCTTTCAATTGAAAGCAAGTTCTGCTACGAGGGGACATGGGATGAGGGTGAAGGGAGATAGATTCAGGAGTGATATGCGGAAATATTTCTTTACAGAAAGAGTAGTGGATCCGTGGAATAGTCTCCCAGTGGAGGTGGTAGAGATGAGGACAGTAACTGAATTCAAAAAAGCATGGGACAAACACAGAGGATCTCTAAAGGTAAAAAGGGGACTGTTGTAGTTGTTATGGAAGGACAGACTAGATAGGCCATGTGGTCTTTTTCTGTCGTCATATTTCTATGTTTCTATGAAATCCACTTCTTGGCCCAGGACAAGCATTGTGGAACCTGTATGCCTTTTGGGAACCTGCCAGGTACATGTGACCTGGATTGGCTACTGTTGGAAATAGGATACTGGATTTGATGGACCTTGGTCTGACCTAGTATGGCATTTCTTATATTTTTATGTTCTTATGAACCAGAGGCCCACCGAAAGGGGAAGTGCTGCTGTATGTGAGTTTTCTTGCTATCTATTATGCCAACATTTAAAATTTCTGATTTCCAAATATTAGCCTTAAAACTGGAAACCCATCCAAAAGCAGCCAGTTCCTCCATTACCCTGGTTAATGAAGTGTCTGGGTTGGCCAGGGTGAGCAAGATGTAATCTGCAAGCATAGATACCTTATGCTATCTTTCTCTCACTACTATTCCCCTAATAATGGGATTATCATGAATCCTATGGGCTAAAGGCTGCATTGTTAATACAAAAAAATGATCAAGACTGGGCACCCCTACCCCAGTTGCCTGCTTTAATATAAATGTTTCAGTATATATACCCCATTTATATTTAAGCAGGCCACAGGATCAGCATAGAATGAGTGTATGTTCCAAAGAAAATTACAACCAATCCCCATTATCTCAAGCACCACAAACATATAAGGCGAGAACACTCAGTCAAAAGCTTATTCCGTGGACAAACAGGAAAAAAGTCTTCACTTATGTGTGATGTCTTCTGATGGAGCCCCCTTGAGGAAGCATTCCCAGGTACTTCTAGAAGCTTTTGGAAGCTCAACACACATGCGCACATCTTCTCACCTGCACCACAGCACCATCTTATCCTCAGTCCATTTTTTTCCATGGAGCTCCTTAGATGCATTTTTAGTCAGTCTGTAAGTATTAACACAATTTGCTAGTACAATTGGCTTTTTCAACATCGATTTCTCTCCTGTCATTGCGGTTTTACTGCTTGACCCTATAGTATCTCCTTAGCTTAGTGTTTTCGGTCATTTAAAGTTTCCTTTATTTTCTGTGGCATCTCAGCCCCTTTAGGTGTTGGTGCTCTAGCTGCAGCCTTACTCTCTCTCTTTATCTCCAAGAACAAGCAGGAAGTTAGTCTTCACATATGGGCGACGTCGGCACCGAAAGAGCCCAGCACGGGAACACTCTCCAGCATCCAATAGGAATGCTTTTGGGAGCATTCCTCCCACCTTCCCTCCTGGTCTCTTTAGTTGTCTTTTTTCCACGGAGCCATTGAGACCCCGTCCCTCTCAGCCGCGTTTAGAGACTTCATTTTTTCTTAGAAATACCATTAAAAGTACTCCGGTTTGCCTTCCCATTGACTGCCTCGACTTCCCATTGACTCCGGTACCCCTTGTTTTTCTTATTTTGACTTTATTTTCATTTTTCACTATTTTTTTCATTTGAGGCCTATGGCCTCTTTGGGCACCATTGCTCAATTTCATTTTGCCTCCATTTTATTTTCAAAAATGGAGAAGCCCCGAAGTGGATTCAAGAAGTGCCCTAAATGTTCAAGTACAATTTCCATTACTGATGAGCATTTTTGGTGCCTCAAGGGTCTAGGCCCCAACCATGACGTCGATTCCTGCCTCTTCTGTAGCCACATGACCTCCAGAGGTTGGAAGAACCGAGACAAATGAAAGACTAAGCAGTTTCCGTGAGACTCAGCTCCTTCGGTGCACTCCTTGGGGGCGTCAACTCCGTCAAAGTCTTCCCATGCATCTAAAACCTCACTGACAAAGGAAAAGCATCACTGGGAGTCACTAGCAATTAAGAAGAAAAAAAACATCGGCTTCGGTATCAAGGTCATCGACTTCCAGGTCAGCGTCGGCTTCCGACACCAAGCATTGTCATCGCCATTCTTCGCATTTGGATGTGGACCACCCATCCAAACAATCCCGGCGGGAGGTATCATCTCCAAAGCCATACAAGGGTTTGGGGATGCCCCCAAGGCCCAATCCTTGGTGGAGCCCCCGATACTGGCATCGGGAGTTGTGGCCCACACATCTGTGTCTGGAGCCTCTCCTTCCCCGGTACCATCATTGGATGACCGTCTCATCGCCATGGAGTGTAACACCGCTAAACTCCTAACAATTGTTACGCTGATGACTTCAGAAACTCTGCAGCTGGCACCGGTACTGGTTCCACCGATACCACCGGTGTCCACAGCCATCGGTATTCAGCCACAGGTATCCTTGGCTTCATAGGGCTTGGAGCAGACGGTACTTAGACTCTCAGAACCATCGGGTCCAATACCCTCAACTTCAAAACAATGAAACATTGAAGGTATCGAACATCTCATAGAGATTATTTTGAGTTCCTTCCCGACTCTGATTCTGAGGACGGGTCTGAGTGGAATTGGTTGAGTCCGATATACCCAGGGATGTTCCATCAGATCTATCGCCTCCTTATGAATGGAGACATTCCCTGCCTGAAGACATGTCCTTCCAGGACTTCATTAAGGATATGGCGGCCGTTCTTGATTTTTCAGTGGCAACTGAAACTAAACCAAGAGCTGAGGAGTTAAACATGCTATAGTATCCTTCAGCACTGAAGGAGGCTCTTAACCTCATGGTGCACATCTTAAAGAACTTGATGATTCGTATATAGGAGGCCCCCATGTCAACTCCAGCAGTAACTAAGAGGCTTGATACCCTGTACAGGGTTCCTCCCTCTCTAGGCTTTCAAAAGCCACAACTTCCCCACCATTCTATGATTGTGGAGTCCTCCATGAGGAGTATCAAAAGTCAGAAAAATCACTTCTCGGTACCTCCTGGCAGGGAGGACAGGACACTGGATGCATTTGCAAGAAAGGCCTTCCAGGCCACTATGCTAGCATCAAGAATTGATTCATACATGCTATACATGGGTATGTTTCTCAAGGATGTGTCCAGGGATTCTCAGAATTCATCTCCTTATTACCCTATGACAAACAGGCAGCTCACCAGGTCTTGCTTACCCATGCCCAAAACACATAAAAATTCTTAAAAACGGCTGCTTTTGATGTTTTTGAGGCAAACAGCAGATCTGCTGCAGCTTGCACAGATGTCAGAAGAACAGCATGGGTTTAAGCATCTGACCTGGAACAATGGGTCCAGGATAACCTCTTTGGATAGAAGTGGAGAGAAAAGGCTGGAGAGATTGAAACAGACGACCTCACCATGAAGAGGTTGTAAAGGAGAACTGTGGACCCTTACAAGAAGGCTACCGCCTAGAAGCCATTCTTCCCTAAAAAGAATTTTTCCCTCCATTTCAGGCCTATGCTGGTCCACAACTGCAGCAGAGACAATCAGGTCAAAAGCAGATCAGGAAACCCAAGGTTTCCAAACCTCAGCCTGCCCCATCTACTCAATAACCTCAGAGCTTTTGACTCTTTCAAAAGGAGCATGGCCATTTGTCCCATTCTTCTCTCTCCTCCTTCCAGAATCCCAGGGAGGCTGGTGCATTTCGCACACCATTGAATAAGTATTACCTATGAGCCCTGGACCCTACATTTAGACTCTCAGGGCCTACAACTAAAGTTTCAAACTTATTCTCCCAATCGTTTTGTGAGACAACCCACCCTGGATCCCCTTCACTCCTTGCTTCATCAGGAGATCCACTCCTTGCTAGAAGAAGGAGCTATTGAGGAGGTCGCCTGTGCTCTGCAAGGCCAGGGATTCTACTCCAGATATTTCCTGATTCCAAAAAGACAGGAGATTACAGGCCTATACTAGGTCTTCAAAATCTCAACAAATTTCTCGTCAAAGAGAAATTCTCTAGGCACCCTCTTGCCATACCTCAAACAAAATGATTGGCTATGCTGTCTGGATCTAAAGGATGCATATATGCACATCCTCATCCAGCTGGACTACAGAAGATTCCTCGGGTTTGTCTTTCAGGGAAACCACTATCAGTACAGCGTCCTCCCTGTCGGACTTGCCTCAGCACCCAGAGTATTCACAAAGGGGGTTATTCTGTGCCACAAATAGCGGGGATGGAGGGCCCAACAGGACATCCATCCCTTCTATTTGTGCCTTCACCCGCCGGTTGTGCAGGGAAGTTAGATGGGGGTGGGGAAGGGGCAGCTTGGGGGCGGAGTCTGGGACGTTGCCGGCCCTGGACGTACAGGGCCAATTTTAATGTTGGCCCTGTATGTCCAGGGCTGGCGACTTATACGGGGAAGTCATGTCATTTTGCGGCCTGCTCGATGCTTGCAGTGGGCAGGGAGGGCCTGAAGGCAGTCCCTGCAGCCTGACCCTGGTCTTTGGAGGCTGGATTGGGAGTTGGGCTGCGGGGAATGAGGTTCAGCGGCCGGCAGTCCGACGGCTGGCATCATGGTTCTTCAATGGAGCCGCGGTGCCATGGACATGATGTCATGGCACCGCGGCTCCATTGAAGAGCCTTGACTGAGATAGCCGATCACAGTTCTGAACATGCAGGCCGGACTGAATCGCGGTCCTGGCCTGCACGTGTGGGACTGTTCATGATTCTGATCCCACGGGGCTAGACATACCCCGCGGAATCAGAATTGCAATCCCCTCTGTATGTCTGGTTCAGACCGGACGTACAGAGGGGATTGACGTCCGGGACGGTATCTGGCCCAAAGTGCTTAGCTGTGGTGGCGGCCTACCTATGAACTTGGGAATCTTTCTGTTCCCCTACTTAGGCGACTGGCTGCTAAGGGCAGACTCTGCTTTAGCAATCACTTCCGCCCTAAATTGATTTTATTATTATTTTTTTTTATACCACGCTCTTTAGAATCAGTGCGGTTTACATGTATTCTAACAGGTACTTTTTATTCCCTTGTCCCCAAAGGGCTCACAATCTAAGTGTACCTGAGGCAATGGAGGGTTAAGTGGCTTGCCCAAGGCCACAAGGAGTAGCCATGGGAATCAAACCATATATGTTCTTCAAGAGTTGGGGTCTGTGATAAACTATCCAAAGTCACATCTCAGCCCAACCCAGAACCTCAAATTCATAGGTGCTTGACTGGACATGACAAGGAACACAGTGTTCCTCCCACAGGACAGACATCTCCGTTGATTACCTTAGCCACACAGGTGCAGCAACAACCCTTGGATCCTGCCAGAACATTTCTATGTCTTTTGGGACACATGTCTTCCATAGTCCATGTTATACCCCATACTCGCCTCCACATGAGGGTCTCACAGTGGACTCTCTCAAGCCAGTAGAGGCAGTTCACAGGTCATCTCCCAGACCTGATCAACATCACCTGGCCGATGAAGGCGGATCTACAGTGGTGGATCATGTCACAGAATCTAATCGAAGGGTCACCTTTTCAGAGGTTTATCCTAACCACCAATGCATCAAAACTAGGCTGGGGAGCCCATCTCAATGGTCTCACAACACAGGGCCTTTGGTCAACTCAGGAGAGAGCCCTCCAGATCAGTCTTCTAGAACTCAGAGTGGTATACAATTCCATCAGAGTCTTTTCTCCCCAACTCAAGCAGCATTCTCTTCTTGTGCAGACCAGCAACCAGGTGGCTATGTTCTTTATAAATAAACAAGGAGGGACAGGCTCTCAAGCCCTGTGCGGGGAGGCTTCTCGCCTGTAGAACTGGGCAATTCCCCAGCGTATTCATCTTCACGCAGTCTACCTCCCAGGAGAATAGAATCAATAGGCCGACAGACTAAGCCAGATTCTACATCCACACGAATGGATGTTGGATCCTCAGGTAGTCCAATGCTTGTTTCAACTCTGAGGGATTCCTCTAATAGACCTCTTTGCGTCTCCCCTCAATGCCCAACTACCTTTTTTCTGTTCGAGGATTCCCTCTTCCCTCAGGGAATCATCAGATGCCTTCCTCATTTACTGGGGTCAAGGGTTTCTTTATGCTTTCCCTCCACTTATTTATTTATTTATTTATAGTCTCTTATATACCGCACTATTCAGCATCAGCGCGGTTTACAATAAACAAGGAGTTACACAATTCAACGGTACTTTGTGTTTACAGAAAAAACAGGAAATACAACTCGGATAACAGGGTAATTAATTCATATAACAGACATGATCTCATCCTGGCTTCAGTATTGTGTATGGGAGGTCTGTGGGGTGTCTGTATTGAATTTGTATGTTTGGAAGGTCTGTGGGTAGGTTGTGTTATCTGGATTGTTTAATGGATAAGACAAGAGGAAGAGGTAGTGTTTCAAAGCTTTTCGAAACTGCAAAAGGTCTGGTATTGATCGAATGTTTTGAGGAAGGCAAACTCCAAGCAGAAGGAGGACAAATGCTTCTCATTGCCCCATACTGGCCCAGACAACCATGGTTTTCTCTGCTTCTTCAACTTTCTCATGCACCTCCCCTCCGGCTTGATTACTTACTGATGATTCTTTCCCAGGAGCAGGGCACTCTGTTGCATCCCAACCTCAAACCACTCTGGTTGATGGCCTGGAAGCTGAATGCTTTGTCCTCTCACATTTAAATCTCAAGAAGGATGTTTTGCGTATCATTTTATCTTCAAGGAAGGATTTATCCAGACGTCTTATGCCTTCAAATGGTGCAGCTTCTCCTTGTGTTCTCATCAGATGCTGGATCTTTTCACATGTCCCATCCCGGACTTACTTCAGTACCTATTACATTTGTCTAACTCTGGTCTTAAGATCAGTTCAGTGAGAGTACATCTATCCGCTATTGCAACCTTCCACCATATTCTAGATAGCAGTCCTGTCTCTGCACATCCCTTAGTGGCCAGATTTATGTGGAGTCTTCTCCTGCTTTTCCGTCCACCTCCCAACCCGTGGGATCTCAAATTTTGTCCTGGCACAACTCATACGCCATCCTTTCAAACCTATGGGGTCAGCTCCATTAAAGTTCTTCACTTGGAAGCTTCTCTTCCTCATAGCATTTACCTCAGCTCGCAGAATCAGTGAACTCCAGGCTTTGGTAACCTATGAGCCCTATGCCACTTTTCATCATGACAAAGTAGTCCTTCGCACAGATCCTAAGTTCTTGCTGAAGGTTGTCACCTCCTTTCACATGAATCAATCGTTCTCACTACCGATCTTCTTTCCAAGACCCCACTCATCTTCGACTAAAGCCAGACTTCCTACTCTCGACTGCAAGACAGCGCTGGCATTCTATTTAGAATGCACCAATGACCTTTGCCAGTCTTCTCAATTGTTTGTCTCCAAAGCCATTTGGGGACACCAGTGTCCAAAAGAACACTTTCTAATTGGTTGGCAGATTGCATATCCTTTGCTTATGCACAAGCTGGACTATCCCTAACACACCTTGTTACAGCTCATAATGTCAGAGCAATGGCAGCTATGGTAGCTAACCTTCGCTCAGTTCCTATCTCAGATATCTGCCAGGCGGCAACATGGTCTTCTTTGCATACTTTTTCAGTGCACTATTGCTGGATAAAGACTCCAGAGCCGATGCTCAATTCGGACAAGCGGTTTTGCGTAATCTTTTTCAAATTTAGTCAACTTGCCCCCACCGCCCCTCCGACTACCCCGCGAGGAGTGCTCTAAATGAGCTGAGTCTGTTGGATCCCAGCTGCAACCTCTGGTAGTACTGGTTGTCTTCCCTCGCTCAGTTGTCTTGGGCTAGGGAGTCCCATATGTGAAGAGTGATTTCCTGCTTGTTCCTGGAGATAGCATAGTTACTTACCTGTATCAGGTGATCTCCAGGAAAAGCAGGAATCAGTCTTCACAACTCGCCCACTTCCCCATCAAGTTGTCCCTATTTTTTCCTTCCTGGTAGATACATTTTTTATTCTCTGCTATACACCTGACTGAGGAGACCAAGAGAGAAGGCAGGAAGGTAGCCACGCATGTATGGAGGAATGCTCCCAAAAGCATTCCTATTGGATACTGGGGAGGGTTCCTGCACCAGACTCTGTCGGTGCCGATGTCACACATATGTGAAGACTGGTTCCTGCTGTTCCCAGAGATCACCCATTACAGGTGAGTAACTACGTTTTGTGTCAAAATCAAGTTGTTTGTGGAGTGTGGAGAGAGCTTGTGCACGGACCAGGAGCGAGCAAGCTGTTCAGTGGTGAGTACACCTATATTCTACCTGCTCTTCAATGGCTAGGTGACATCAGAGCCACAACAGGGCTCAACTATAAGAGCTGCTATGTGCTGTGGTTGTGTGCCCAAAGGGGGCATGACCAAAGGGGGAATGCCCCTTTGGAGCCCCTTCGGAGCACCTTTCGGAGTCTCTGAGGGCTGAGCTGGCTGATTATTCTTTGTTGGCCTTTGTTGATTTTCCTGTAGATTATTTCAGGTACCATGTGTTTATTTCATGATTCTAATTGAATGGGCAGGAGAACTGTAAAAAGAGAAAAGCTAAAATTACTATGGCAGCTGGGAATATTTCCAAGAACATTGTGGGTCTTATGGATTCCTTTGTTATTGCTGGTCAGCAAATCCAAGAGATACCCTCAGTTTTGGACTCCTCTTTGGAGGTCTGTCTTAGCCCCGACATGTGCTTGCCACCTTCTCCTCCAGCCAGGTCTCTGGACATAAGCCCTTCATTGTCAACTCCAGATAGTTTGGATGGAGTTGGAGGGAAAATAGCTCACTGTCCAGTGGTTGACAACAAAGAGGACTTGCCTGCTATACCTAGTATATTTCAAACCTAATTTACCACTTCTGATTTAACCCACCAGGAGCTGGGGAAAGAGGATAATGGCGATGTCAGTTATATTCTAAAAGAATTAAAGCCAGTTGTTTTCTCTTTATGTTGTTTGGAATGCCCCTTCCTCTCCCCCCACCCCCCATGTGAGGTTGTGAATTTGGATATTTCGCATATTGTTCCAAAAATGGAAATGACTTTAAACTTTTGCTTGTCTCAGTTAAGCTCTTTCTCTGTTGAAATGACTTCTAAAATGGCAGTTGTGGATTCAGCTGTTCAACAGTGTGGAAAAAGCCTGACTGAACAAGATAAAAGAATTACCACTATTGAACAATCCAATTGTGCTTTGATTAAGGGCAATCTTTTATTGGATAATAAGGTGAAAAAAATGGGCAATATATTGAGGGTGAAAAATTTGAGGTTCTTAAATTTTCTGTATTGTGTTTGATTTCAGCTAAAGAAATGTTAAAGTATTTCTTGGAAATTTTTGCATATTGACCCTATCTTTCTGCCTGAGCTGGAAAATGCTTATTATAGTATAGGTTCTATAAAACATTTACCTTTCAAAGAGCAGGCTCCTGAGGAGCGGGAAGAATTGACTCAGTTGAGACTTCAATCCAGGAGACAACCAATTGTGGCCCTGTTGTTGCCACATTTTTATTTATCTATTTAGCAATGTTTATATACCGCTTTTCACTGGATCAAGGTATATCCGGGATAAAGTGATACTAAAGTCCTTTTATAAAGAATGTCTTGCACTTTTTCATGTTCACAAAGTATTGGTATTCCCAGATTTTTTTCCCAGAACTTTGGAGATTAGGAAGGCTTTTTTTGGAATTGAGATCTAGAGCCTTAGCTCTGCGTATGACTTTATACTTGAAATTTCCCCGCTGCTGTTTAGTAAAATATGCTGGTAAAGATTATGTTTTCTATGATCCTTCCCAGTTGGAAGATTTTATTTCCTTTTATGAAATTTAAAAATGTTGTCATTTAGGTTGGTCCCTCTCCTGAACAGATGTATTTAATTGGAGGCTATAAACTTTAGGTGGTCTGTAATATGGCTTTTTTTGTAGCCTATTATTTCTGCCTTCTTTTTTTTCCTGTATTTTTGTCTCTCTCCCATGTCCTTTCATTTTTTTTTGTTGTTTCAAATCGAAAGTGTGATATTTGCTTTATTGTGTTTCTTTTTTCTCTATATATTTACTATAACTCCAATTTGATATAGCTCATGATTTATTATATTGTTTTTTCAAATCTTATTTATTTAGTAGTATTTAGCTCATACCTTTCAAGAAGCAGATCAAAGTGAGTTTCAATCAGGTACTGTAGGTATTTCCCTGTCCCCAGAGGACTTACAATCTAAAGTTGTACCTGAGGCAATAGAGGGTTAAGTGACTTGCCCCAAAAAAATCAGTGGGATTTGCAGCATGGTCTTTCTGATCCCAGGTTTCTGCCCTAACCACTAGGCTTCTCCTCCACTCCAAATCTGAAAAACTCTTCAATCCTTCCGGTGATGTTACCGAACCGCATGGACGGCTGAAAGCGAGCTCCGCCGTTCATCTCCGCAAAAGTGATTAATCTCCCCCGAAATAAAGTGTTATAAGCACCCCAAGAGGAGAGGAATGGTTACTGGGAGCGGAGGCTGGAGGAATGACAACAGCGAGGAAAAAGACGGTAGATATCAGAGAATATACGTGCACGGCGGTCAGAGGCGAGCAGAGAGAAGGAAGAAAAATGAAAAGTGAAGCGTACACTGAGGTTGAGGCTGAAGAGCAGTTGACTAACTTGGAAGAGGTGCAGAGTAGAAGTGCCGTGGTGCAGATTTCAAAGGAAGAGCTCCCGTCATGGTTTGGTGAGCTGAGGTCTGAAATGACGGGATTCAGAAATGATATAGAAACATAGAAATATGACGACAGAAAAAGACCACATGGCCTATCTAGTTTGTCCTTCCATATAAACAACTGCAACAGTCCCCTTTTTACCTTTAGAGATCCTCTGTGCTTGTCCCATGCTTTTTTGAATTCAGTTACTGTCCTCATCTCTACCACCTCCACTGGGAGACTATTCCACGGATCCACTACTCTTTCCATAAAGAAATATTTCCGCATATCACTCCTGAATCTATCTCCCTTCACCCTCATCCCATGTCCTCTCATAGCAGAACTTGCTTTCAATTGAAAGAGGCTCTCTCCCTGAACATTTATGGAGGCGGCCATAATGGAGTTTTGTGCTGATGTGCAGGAGCTGGGGAAAAGAGTGGAGGAAGTGGAAGGGCAAGCGGAAGAGGTGCGAAGCAATGTGAGTGCAATAAATAAAGCAGTGAACAGTTTAAAAGCCATGAAGGAACAGATAGAGCTAAAGCTGGAAGATTTGGAAAATCGTGCGAGAAGGCAAAATCTCAGAATAAAGGGGCTGGCAGAACATGAGGATTACTGAGACTGTGAGCAGACTGCACGAGACATATGTATGGCTGTGCTGGGGGAGCCCGAGGATGGAGAGCAGACATTGGAAGTTAAAATAGAGCGCACCGCACGCTGGGTCCAAGGAGAGGGAAGGCACCACTGGACATTATTATTTGCCTCCAGGACTTTAAAATTAAGAAAAAAATAATAAATAAGATGAGGGGAGCAGGTCCTCTAGAGTGGAAAGCAATAAGGTTGCAATTTTTGCGGGCTCAGCTGTGGCCACACTACAACGCCGAAGAGAATGGAGAGGATTTATAATGAGGTTAAGAGAAGAGAACATTAAATATAAATGGCTGTACCCCGCAGGAATTGCATTCACCAGTCAAGGCATCACAAGGAGGGCATTAACAGTAATGCAACTGGCGGCAGAGATGAAGGAGGTAGGAGTGACATGCTTACCAGAAGTGGGAGAAGTGAGAAAACCTGTGAATGGACAGACAACAAGATGGCAGAGAGTAAACGCCTGATGCAAAAAAGAAAGAGATGGAAAAATATGGAAACCAACAGCAAGGTTGAAGAAGCCGCAAAGCTGGACTGAGTTTGTGATATGAGGGGGGAGAGGGGTGTAAAGCTAAATGTGAAGTGTTAAGAAAGGGGGGATTAAGATAAGAAGAGAGTATAATGTGAAATGTACAACATGATTGGGAGGGGGAGGATGATGTCTGGGAGGAAGCGGAAGCTACTAATTGGTAGAAAGAATGAGGAGAGGGGGGAGGTTGGGAGGAGGGGAACTAAGGGCTTGGAGGAAGGGGTGGGGAGAATATAAACACTTTTAAAATAAATAAGTCTCTGGCCCTCGCAGCTGGATGTTGAGATGCTAACGTTATCCACTCACAGTCTTCCAGTTGGTGTCACTAATGTCCTTTTGGCTTCAAGGGGGCCTCAACGAGAAAATCCTATTCTTTTAAATGGTGTGAGGAATGCTCCATAGATCCTTTTGCCTGTCCCACACAAACATGGCTTCAATACCTCTGCACCTCTCCAAGTCTGAACTGAAGTCCAGCTCCATAAGGGAACACCTTAATGCAATTGGAGTTTATCACCATGGTAAACTCATCTCTGTGCAATCCTTAGTTCATTTCATGTGGGGGTTATTTCTTTTAAAACCTACCTATAAGCCATCTGCTGTGTCTTGGAACCTCAATGTGGTTTTCATGCAGCTGATGAAAGCTCCTTTTGAGCCGTTCAGTGCTTGTTCTCTGAAATCCATTATCCAAAAGGTATTGTTTCTGGTGGTGGTCACTTCAGCATACAGAGTGAGCAAGCTTCAAGCCCTAATAGTTCATCCACCTTACACAAAATTTTACCACAACAGAATGATGCTTTGTATTTATACCAAGTTTCTTCCAAAGGGGTTACAGTGTTTCATCTTAACCAGTCAATCGTCCTTCCAACATTCTTCCCAAAACCCCATTCTCACAAAAGGGAAACTGCACTACACATATTGGACTACAAGCGAGCCTTAGCTTTCTGCATGGGGCGGTTGAAAGCCCACAGAAAGTCCATCCAGCTTTTTGTTTGTTCTGACCACAGAAAGCTAGAGGTTGCCATCTCCAAATGCACCTTATGAATTTGGCCCACTTGTGCAAAACTGCAACGTGGACTTTCTGTCCACACCTTCACATCTCACTACTATTTGGATGGAGATTCCCAATGCAACAGTGGTTTCGGCCAATCAGTAATTAGAAATTTGTTTTTGAAATATTTTAAAATGGACTCCTAACAAGGACATTATGGCCTATATGACCCATATTGATACAAGTTCTTCCCTTCCTTCTGATTTACCATAATCCTTGCCATCCATATTGGACAGGACAAATCCCCACCCTCCATAGCCATGTTAAATAAATTCCATAGGGAGGCTGCCAAGAAATAGCCATACAGCTTGTAAATTTGGTTAGGAAATCATCAAATCCCAGAGTCTTACTTCAAGGCAGTTTCTTAGTAGTCTTAGAAATATGAGATAGGCTTATTAAACACCTCATCACCTTTTCCAACTGGGGCAGGTATATTCCCTAGAGATAGGGCTCTATCTCTCCATTAGTATCTTCCTTCTCTGGGGTATAAAAGGTCTAGCGAAAATGAACAAATCGTTTCTTACTCAAACTCTCATACCTAATCTATACCACTTCTGATCCTGAAGCTGATGGATGTGATTGCACAGATGAGGTTTTGATGTTTTCTAGCCAACATTCGACTAGCTTTAGCCTCCTGTTCATAGAACATTTACTTACGCTTCGTAAGTCCAAAATGAGCATCTTCCAATTGAAGCTCTTTGTTGACTCTTAATCAAGTTTCCACAGGAATGTCCTCCCCTTCCCACTCTTCTTTCATTGACCCCTAAGATCCTCAATCATCTTCCTAAGTTCCTCTATTTTTCACAATTTTTATTTTGTTTTCTGTGTCCCAAATGCAATGAATTTTCCTTTCACCACTGCCTTAAGATACATAAGAACATAAGAACATAAGAACTTCATACCATTACTACTACTACTAATTACAGTTTGTTTAGTGCTGTCTCTGGTGAGTGAGCGCCAACATCATTAATAGCCAAATATTCTTCTGTGTCCCTGCCAATTTGTTCCCTATCCTTTTTATCATTTAGCAGGCTATCATTTAATCGCCACCATTGTTTCCCCTTCCTCCCCTTCTGTCTATCCAAATATACCCATACTGGGGCATGGTTGGACTAGGTTATATTTTCAATGGCACAGCCCACGGTGCAAGAAAACAAATGTTCCTCCACCCAAAACATGTCAGTCTGAGAATACGAGTTGTGTACATAAGAACATAAGAAATGCCATACTGGGTCAGTCCATCAAGCCCAGTATCCTTTTTCCAACAGTGACCAGCCAGGTCACAAGTACCTGGCAAATTCCCAAAAAGGTACACAGGTTCCAAAATGCTTGTTCTGGGTTAAACAGTGGATTTCCCGGGTCCTCTTTAATAATGGTTTATGGACTTTTCCTGCAGGAACTTTTCCAAACCTTTTTTAAACCAGCTCCACCAACGGCTTTTATTACATCCTCTTAAGAACATATAAGAACATAAGATATGCCATACTGGGTCAGACCAAGGTCCATCAAGCCCAGTATTCTGTTTCCAACAGTGGCCAATCTAGGTCATATGTACCTAGCAGTTTCCCCAAGAGACACAAGTTCCACAATGCTTGTACTGGGTCAAGCATTGATATCTTCGGTCAATTCTTAATAATGGTTTATGGACCTTTCCTCCAGGAACTTGTCCAAACCTTTTTTAAACCCAGCTACACTAACAGCCTTAACTACATCCTCCGGTAACAAATTCCAGAGTTTGATTACACGTTGAGTGAAAAAATATTTTCTTTTATTAGTCTTAAATAGTTCACCCTATAGCTTCATTGCATGTCCCCTAGTCTTTTTGTATTCTGATAAGGTAAACAATCGATCTACGTTTACCCGTTCCACTCCGTTCATTAATTTATAGACTTCTATCATATCTCCCCTCAGCCGTCTCTTTTCCAGGTTAAGGAGCCCTAACCTTTTTAGCCTTTCTTCATAGGAGTATCCTTCCATCCCCTTTACCATTTTGGTGGCTCTTCTCTGTACCTTTTCTAAAATCGCTATATCCTTTTTAAGATACGGCGACCAGAATTGCACACAATATTCAAGGTGCGGTCTCACCATGGAACGATATAGAGGCATTATAATATCTTTTGTTTTATTTTCCATTCCTTTCCTTATCATACCTATCATTCTATTTGCTCTCTTGGCCGCCGCTGCACACTGGGCCGAGGGTTTTAACATGGTATCCACAATGACGCCTAAATCTTTTTCCTGGGTGGTGGTTCCTAATGTGGAACCTTGCATCGTGTAACCATAGTTTGGGCTGTTCTTCCCTAGGTGCATAACCTTGCACTTGTCCACATTAAATTTCACCTGCCATTTTGATGCCCAGTCTTCCAATTTATCAAGATCCTCTTGCAATTTTTCACAATCCTCTTGGGTTTTAACAACTTTAAATAGTTTTGTGTCATCTGCAAATTTGATAACTTCACTCGTTATTCCACTTTCCAGGTCATTTATGAATATGTCAAAAAGCAGCGGACCCAGCACAGATCCCTGGGGTACACCACTATTCACCTTTCTCCATTGGGAAAATTGGCCATTTAGCCCTACCCTCTGCTTTCTATCTTTTAACCAGTTCCTGATCCACCATAGTACACTGCCTCCTATCCCATGACTCTTTAGTTTTGCCAAAAATCTCTCATGAGGGACCTTGTCAAAGGCTTTCTGAAAGTCCAGATACACAATATCAACCGACTCACCTTTTTCCACCTGTTTATTCACTCCTTCAAAAAAACATAACAGATTAGTAAGACAAGATCTTCCTTGTTTAAAGCCATGTTGGCTGTCTCCCATTAGGTTGTGACTATCTACATGCTGAGTAATTTTATTCTTTATGATGGTTTCTACCATTTTTCCTGGTACTGACGTGAGGCTCACCGGTCTGTAGTTTCCCGGATCACCCCTGGAACCTTTTTTAAAAATTGGGGTTACATTGGCGATCCTCCAATCTTCAGGTATTAGAGATGATTTTAATGATAGTTCACAGATTACTGATAGCAGTTCTGCAATCTCATATTTCAGTTCTTTCAACACCCTTGGATGTATACCATCTGGCCCAGGTGATTTGCTACTCTTCAGTTTATCTAATAGTTGTAAGACATCTTCCCGATGTATCGATATTTCCTTCAATTCTTCCGCACCTTTAAATACCACTTCAGTCATGGGTAACATCCCTACATCTTCCTCAGTAAAGACCGAAGCAAAGAATTCATTCAGTCTCTCCGCTATCGCCTTGTCGCCTCTTAGTGCTCCTTTAACCCCTTTATCATCTAATGGACCAACTGACTCTCTCACAGGTTTTTTGCTACGAATGTACTTGAAAAGGTCTTTATTTCGCGTTATTGCTTCCGCAGCAAGCTTCTTCTCAAATTCTCTCTTTGCCTGCCTTATCAATGCCTTGCATTTGACTTGCCAGTGCTTGTGCTGTTTCCAGGTTTCGTCGTTTGGCTCTTTTTTCCATTTCCATTTCTTGTAATGAATTCCAGAATTTGATGACGTATTGAGTGAAAAAATATTTTCTCTCATTAGTCTTAAATGGGTTACATTGTAGCTTCATTGCATGTCCTCTAGTCTTTCTACTTTTTGATGGCGTAAACAACCAATCTAGTTTACCCGTTCCACTCTGTTCATTAATTTATAGACCTCTATCATACTGTATCTCCCCTCAGCCATTTATTTTCTAAGTTCTAACCTTTTAAGCCTTTTCTCAATGGGGCATCCTTCTATCCTCTTTACCATTTTGGTGGTTCTTCTCTGTACCTTTTCTAATTCTGCTATATCCTTTTTAAGATATGGCAACCAGAACTGCACACAATCTTCAAGATGTGGTCGCACCATGAAACGATACAGAGGCATTATAATATCATTGGTTTTATTCCCCATTCCTTTCCCTATGATTCTTAGCATTCTATTTGATTTCTTGGCTGCCCCTTCACACTGGGTGGAGGGTGTCAACGTATTATCCACGATGAAGCCTAAATCCTTTTCCTGGGTGGTGATTCCTAATGTGGAACTTTGCATCGTGTAACTGTAGTTTGGGTTGTTCTTTCCTAGATGCATAACTTTGCACTTGTCCACATTAAATTTTATCTGCCATTTGGACAGTCAGTCTTCCAATTTATTAAGGTCCTTATGCAATTTTTCACAATCTTCTTGTATTTTAACAACTTTGAATAATTTTGTGTCATCTGCAAATCTGATCACCTCATTCGTTATTCCTATTTCCAGGTCATTTATGAATATATTAAAAAGCAGCGGGCCTAGCACAGATCTCTGAAGTACTCCACTATTCACCTTACTCCACTGCAAAAATTGCCCATTTAGCCCTGCTCTCTGCTTTCTATCTTTTAACTGTTCTTGGATAAAACCAATACTCAATTTTAGTCACATCATCTCTTTAAACAATAATTGTTGTTTATAATATGAATTCATACCTTGCACAGGTGAAGTGACATTTTAGAAAGGATTTCCATGTGAAATCTGGGGTTTCCAGGGTAAAATGTTAAACCCCCCCCACCAGGGATGTTTATGCGTCAGCATAATTTTGGAAATATGAATGTCCCTGAAATGGACAGCTGTACCTGTAGCCACTTAGATGTCCCCACTAGAAAAATCGGGTTTGGGGATGTCTGTCCTATGCTGAATTCAAGCTATTTTGCAAGTGGAGATGTGCATCAGCGTGCCAAACAGAAATCAAGGGGTATGTTTACTAAGCAGTGGTACCGACCTCCGTGCGATATTGCATGGAGGCCGCTTCTGCTGCTTAGTAAACATACCCCTAAGTGTGCTAGTTTCCCTGCAGTAAAAATATAGGGAGTATTATAGTATCTTCTTTTCTATGCCTTCTGAGTATTTACATTGCAGAACGAAGACTTTTCTGATGGCTACTCACTTGGATGCGTTTTCGGGGTCGTATCAAGGGCTGTGCAAGCGGCCGCACAGGGTGAAAGCATAGAAGGGGGCACTGATATCATCACTGGGCTTCCAGGAAGATCAGAAACTGGGGCAGAGTGGGGCTCCAGATTTGTTAGTCACACAAGACGCATCTCTTGCTTGGTGCAGTTTGGTGTGGCTTGGGATGTGCATGGCATTACTGAAAGCAGGTGTGGCATTCAAGCTCTTGAGAATGCCCTGGGCATACCCACAGCATGCCCCTGTTCATCTTGGATATCCTTGCGCTAGGGATGTCTTTAGAACCACTTTCTAAAATGCCTCCGGGGATGCTGCTATGCTTTGGATGTCTGTCTGCCTATTTTCAGATGTCCAAAGCACAAATAGGACTTCTAAAATGACCCTCTTAATGTGATCACTCTTATACTAGCTATAGCTAGACTGGCCCCACAGTTGTTTCAAGGTGTTGGTGCCCTAGGCAAACCTTAAGCTTTATGTCCTCCACCTCATGTCAGAATCTATTGTTTAGCATTGAATTCTCTGCTCATTGCCGCCCTCCTCCCCCCAAGAAGCTGCCACCCCAGGTGACTGCCTTGTATGCTTAATGATTGAGCTGGTCCTGGCCACAGCCAGATCAAAGGAGAACACAAGAAGCGAGAGTCGTAGATGGGTGGACCAGATTTTATTGAACCCCTACGCGTTTCGGCTGTAGCCTTCTTCAGGGGGCACACAGCTAAATAAATAACATACAATATAAAAAATAGAATGTGAACAATGTGAAATAATAAATCATTAAAAACATAAAAATTATAAGAATGATTAAAAACATATGAATAAAACAAAAAGTAAAAGGACCAAAATTAAGACGTGTCCATAAAAATATAATTAACATGTATATTATGAACAATTTAAAATGTATAGAAACAAATTATATGAAAATCAATTATATTAAAAGATCAAAACGCAGGGTGGAGAAAACAGATTAATATGCATACAAATTGTACGTGTAAACAGGCTGTATGTTATGCATAAAATACATAGGATTAAAACAATATGTGTTAAGAGACATAATTAAAAAGAAAGTGGTAAAAGATTTATCTGGACTCCTTGGAGCCATGTTTTCTCCATGGAAGGAGGTCTTAAGTTTTAAAGAAGATGCTTTGCAGTCAATGCTACCGGATGACCCCTTCTATACAGAGGATGAAGCTACACCCAACCTAGAAGATGAATGGAGAGAACTGGTGTGGGTTATGCAAAGACATATAAGAGAAGAACTGCACGCAGCTTCCCTATTGGAATATTGTAGAAAAAAGATCATTCCAAGAGGATTGAGAGTTCAAAAGGCACCAGGCATGTTTAAAGATGATCCTTCTTTTATGTTGAATTGGACCAAGATTCTTAATAAATGTTCATTAGATTTAATGATCCTTTTAATTAATACATCCAAACGCAGGGCGGATTCTTTAAAACCACAAATAGATATAAAAATAGAGACCTTAAAAAGAAAAGACACACAATATGATTTAGAAAAACAAAACTTTGATAAGAATACTATAGATTACAGACAGGCAATAAAGAATAAAAAGATCAAGAAATTGAAACGGGACGAGGAAGATTACAAATTAGGGACAGTATACTATTGGATGTATGACAAAACAGACCACAAAAATAGACAGAGAAGCAACTCTTATAAAAGACCATATAGATCACCAAAACAATTTTCAAAAAACGATACCAAAACTAGACATCGAATTGAATACAAATCTCGGTCACCTACCCCTGAAGCTGGTAGAAGTAGTAAACGTACACAACATCACTCGCGAGGTAAAACAGATCATTCTGGCTCGTTATTTCCAACCCAACCCACAGATAATCCACAAGGAAAAAGATGGGATTTTCACATGGACCATCTCTGGGCTGGAGGAGGAAGAGACAGGTCACCAAGGTCACCAGACCATCAACAATTCAAACACAAAAGTCGACAATATTCACACCAGGAGAGGACGGACAGTCAAAGTCTAATGTCCAAGAGACGTCTGGATTGGGACTTATGAGTTCAGTTATCAACCTCTCCAAATATTCACTAACAGACAGAACTCCAAGTGCTGGACAAAGGACTCAAGTACGTACCCACTCAAACACCCGATAAATTCTCTACTCATGTGGAATTGTACAAATTTTTCCGCAAACTAAAAATCATTGATTTCTTTAGTAACCAAACATCTAGCACAACAGACCTTTCCGTAGTTAAGAAACCGTCTCGGTGGGTACCACCATCTAATGTGAATGCCATGATTTTGGCCTATGAGAAAATAGTACTCACCAAAGTAGAAAATCTTTATAAGACTGACAAAAGACGACAGTTCTTTAATTTCACAAAATCACAACAAAATGCCCTCAAAGATTTGAAGGCCAATAAACACATCATTATAAAACCAGCGGACAAGGGAGGAACAGTAGTGATACAGGATAGGCACACATACATAACAGAGGTCCTCCGTCAATTAAATGATAAGGAATTCTATGAAAAGATATTTGATGATCCCACCACAAGATTAAAACATAAGGTAGAATCCTTATTGTTCATTGGAAAAGAAGTGGGATACTTGACTGATGATGAAATAGCTTTCTTAACAATTGAACATCCAATTATACCTACCATTTATATGTTACCGAAAATCCACAAATCTCTACAAAATCCGCCGGGTAGGCCCATTGTCTCCGCCATAGGTTCCCTGTTTGAGCCTTTATCAAAATTTTTAGACATATTTTTAAGACCGTTTGTAGTTTTAGCAGCATCATACGTTAGAGATTCCACTCACATTATCAATATCCTTCAGGATTTCAAAGGTTATCATGAAAATCTGATTTTGGCCACATTAGACATCAAATCATTGTATACCAACATACCTCAACAGGCGGCGATAGAAGTTTTAGCCAATGTTTTAATCAAAAGGGAAAAACCAGCACGTGTACCTACGTGCTTCTTGGTGGAAATAGCAAGATTAATTATGACGGAGAATTTCTTCAGCTTCAATGGCATTTTTTATAAGCAGATAAAAGGGGTAGCGATGGGTTCTCCCATGGCGCCAGATGTAGCAAATTTGTATGTGACAGATTTTGAAATTAAGTTTTTATCTTTCCATCCATATAAATCAAATATCTTATTATGGAAGCGGTATATCGATGACGTTTTAATCATATGGGAAGGCACAGAAGCTACTCTTACTGCTTTTTTCAATTGGCTCAATACGTTGGATATGAATCTCCAATTTGAGGGATCTTATAGTTTTGATTCCATTCCTTATTTAGACATTTTGATTAAAAAAGACAAGGGTAGATTTATAACGGATTTATATAGAAAACCTATGGAGCGAAACAATCTGTTGAAGTATGACAGTTGTCCTAACACCTCCTTAAAGAGAAATTTACCCATTAGTCAATTTCTAAGACTTAAGAGACTGTGCATTAAAGACACAGATTTTCAAAGACATGCCAAAGATATGCATGAGAGGTTCCGACAGAGAGGGTACCCCACGAATTGCATAACTAAGGCTTATGTAAGAGCTAACACTGTAGAACGGACTACACTTTTAAAAAAAACAGAGCGGGCTAAAATTGACAATATAGTTTGCGCTCTGACATTTACATCACATTCTAAGGCGATTGCGGACATTTTACGCAAGGAATGGTATCTTTTATCTTCTATCCCCTCACTGTCCACTAAGCGCCCAATGATAGCCTATAAACGTAATTCTAATTTGTCGCATCATTTGGTCCCTTCTGCACTTTCAGGTATGAAATCGACATCTACAATAAAAGGGCATTACAGCTGTGGCAATTGCTCCGTCTGTACACACACCATTGTAACTAAAAATGCATTTGTACACTCTTTAACAGGTACAAAAGTATATTTGCAAAAATATACTAATTGCAAAACTATTAATGCAATTTATCTGATTCAGTGCCCGTGCAATTTGATATATATTGGAAAAACTCTAAGACAGATACGCACGCGCATTATAGAACATAGAAGCAACATAGCAAGGAAAATACCAGATAAGCCATTAGTCTCACATTGGCTAGAAAAAATGCACAAAATCACAGACTTAAAATTCATGGTCCTAAGGACTGTCGTTCCTCATTGGAGGGGTGGAGACATTAATAGGATGTTATTAAAGTTAGAACAACGTTTTATTTATGAATTCAACAGTCTGGAACCGCATGGTCTCAATCAAGAAATAGATTTAACAATATTTTTATGATCACTTGTTATTTATTACGTTCATTTTACTTATTTATTATTGGATCACAGTTCATATTTTTGCCTTAGACATGACAGTTTACATTCAGAACAATGTTACTTTTAAGTTTGAGTATTATGTTTTTAAAAAAAAATGTATTCATGTATTCTTGCATTGTATCATATATTTGTTTTCATTTGTGTTCTGGACTGTAGTTCACTCAGTGCACTAACCGGGTACGGCGGACTCGCGCTTCCCGCCCATATCCCCTTTCCCCTTTCCCCCACTCGCCCCTTTTACCTAATCCATCACAAAACAAATCATTACACATTTTTGGACTCAAACTGGTCGCAGCTTTATTAACTTCAAACAATAACCATTTACAAACTCAACAACATAACTTAAACCCCCCCCCCCCCACCAGCAGAGCGAGCCATCACCAGCCGTATTATTAGCAAGGTGACGCCGCTTCTGCCTCCAGCGGGTACAAGTCCCGAGTAAAATCGCTTCCCCCTCCCTCATCCGGCTTCGCCATATTATTAGCAAAAACCTGAGGGATTGTCCGGGTCAGGGGTACCCCAACCCCGCCCTAAATGCTTGCATCTGGCTCCGGACCCCGGAAACCTCCGGGATCCCGCCAACCCCCTCCAGTTGCAACACCCCAACTCCCTCAGCCGGGAACCCAAGTCAGCGTGGGAGGGTGGGTGGGCGTCCAGCGTCCCAGGCATCCAGCAAAAGAGGCCAAAGCCACGCCGCACCCCCACCCATAACCCACAGCAACCGCCCGCTCTAGCACTCCCATTGGCTCCCGCACCCCACAACAACGCGTGGGGCCAATGGGAGTGCTGCCTACCTGCAACCCCGCCCCCACCCCCCCATGTCGGCATACTCCGACGGGGCGACGCTTGGCCGCCCCCCTGGTTAATGTCAGCCGCGAGCACACGGCTCCGCGGCCTCGCTATAACCGGGTACGGCGGACTCGCGCTTCCCGCCCATATCCCCTTTCCCCCACTCGCCCCTTTTACCTAATCCATCACAAAACAAACCATTACACATTTTTGGACTCAAACTGGTCGCAGCTTTATTAACTTCAAACAATAACCATTTACAAACTCAACAACATAACTTAAACCCCCCCCCCCCACCAGCAGAGCGAGCCATCACCAGCCGTATTATTAGCAAGGTGACGCTGCTTCTGCCTCCAGCGGGTACAAGTCCAGAGTAAAATCGCTTCCCCCTCCCTCATCCGGCTTCGCCATATTATTAGCAAAAACCTGAGGGATTGTCCGGGTCGGGGGTACCCCACCCCCGCCCTAAATGCTTGCATCCGGCTCCGGACCCTGGAAACCTCCGGGATCCCGCCACCAGCTCAGGCCACCCTGGAACTGAGCTGCCCCCCAAAGTGAAAGCTGCGACCAGCACGCATCCCATCCATGATACACTCCAAGGCCTCCTGCCAATCGTTGAGGAGCAAATCCATCCCCACCGGAGACAGATGTACTCCATCCGACCGAAACAGGCCAGCGCAGTCGACATCTACCCACGGGTGCAAGATTTGGCACCGCCCGTGCTCTCCCACCCATCTGCCAATTTGGCGATTAATCTTAGCCAGCCCTCTGGACCAACGTCGCTGCGCCCGGCAAGGAGGCCTTGGAATGACATCAGACCAAGCCACGACTATGCCCGGGAACATAGCCATAACCACTCCCAAGTCCTTGAGCACCGCCCGAATCAACTGACGGCAAGTCCAGGAACTCAAGTCGTTGTGTCCAAGGTGAACCAACAATATATCCGGTGGCATCCGCAGCAGGCGCTCGTGGTGCCGTAGCAAAGGTAAGAGCTGAATCCACCTCAGTCCGTGCTCACCCAGCCATGAGACGGTCACCTTAGAAGCGTCCAATCCAAGATTCACGCCCACCGGCCGTGTTGCTGCTCGCCGACCAGCCCAGTAAACGAATGAGTGGCCAATCACCCAACAGCGACACAGTCCTTGCGCTATATCTGTATCATAAATGGAGAAAGTTAGTCACCCCCTGCCGCCCTTATAACCGCACGTAACCGCGGAAGGCCTGGGACCTCCATCGGCCAATCCGCTGGATCTCCCTCTCCGATAACCCTTCCGCTGCAGCACTGGTAGCCGCACCAATCCGGAAGGAGTGCGGGGCATAACGACGCGGGTCCTCCCCTATCCGCTGGAGTGACATCCGCAATACCGCCGTAAACTGAAAACGGGTAAGCACCCGCACGTCCTCATGCACAAAAAGACAGCCTGCACCGGCCGGCCGTACCCGCAAATACTCCGTTAGCAAGGTAAATGGACATGTGGGGGAACCAGACACCGCACGCAAGACTACGCAGGCCCCTTTTCCCCTCTGATCCGTTTTGGAATGCACCAAAAGAATGCGAACCCATCCCTCCCCCAACGATATGTGCTGCACCTGTAAGCCGCCGCACCCGAAGTGGCGACCTGACTCCGCCACCAATTCACCCACACGGAAGGCCCCAAAAAAGGCCACGGAAAACACCGCCCGAAAAAGCAGTCCTTCATAGCTGGATGAGACAACCTGCGTTAATGCGACACATAACCGGCCTAAAAGGTCATGCGTTATAGGCTGCTGCCCATCACCCGAAGATGGACAGGACCGCTCCCAACCTTGTAGAAGCCTGCGAGTTAGAAAGCCCCCCCCTGCGGCCCCCCACCCCACCGCCTGCATAAAAAATGAAAATCCAGCCAAATTCCTCCGCACCGTGGACCACGCGAAACCCGCAACGTTCGCTGCCAGCACATACCGACCAAGCAGGAAATCCGAAACGGGGCCTGGACTCCATCCCTGGTCCTGCAGGAAAGTCACCACACTGCTGCAGCCCCGCTGGTACGCCTCCCAAGTTGCAGCCGACACGGACTTCTTCAGCAAGTCTGTAATGTCCCCAGGCCAATCCGCCATAGGTGCTCTGGGATCACAGCCCGAAAACGCTCCCACTTAAAACGGGAAAGAGCATCAGCAATTAAATTAGTATGCCCTGGAATATGACGTGCTCTGAACACTAAATTCAAGCGCAAACAAGCTAAAACCACCTGACGCATTAAATCGGCTACCGGTCTGCACCGAGGGGCATAATTATTAAGCACGCTGACAACTGCCTCATTGTCGCACCACCAGACGACCTGGCGATTCCGTAACCGATCCGGCCACAAGGACAGCACTACCACAATCGGGAACAACTCCAAAAAGGTTATGTTCTTAGTGAGGCCAGCCTCGTGCCAGGACTGCGGCCACTCCGCCGCACACCAGGATCCCCCGAAGTACACCCCCAAGCCTGCCCCACCAGCTGCATCTGTATATAATTGCAAGGCCGCACTGGAGATCACAGTAGCACGCATCGCCGTGACACCGTTGAAATCGCTCAAAAACTCATCCCAGACTCTTAAGTCCGCCCGCATGCTCTGAGACACCCTGATCCGATGATGAGGTTTACGCACCCCCGCTGTAGCCGATGCGAGACGCCGCAAGAAGACTCTGCCCATGGGAATGACCCTACATGCAAAATTAAGGGAACCGATAAGGGACTGCATCTCCCGCAACGTCATCTTCGAGGAGACAAGCACGTTGGCTACCAATACTCGCAGTCAGATCACCTTATCGGCTGGCAAATGGGCTACCATCAATTCAGAATCAAGCTCCACCCCTAAAAAAGTAATACAAGTTGTGGGGCCCTCCATCTTTCCGGCCGCCAACGGCACCCCCCACTCCTGTGCCAGCAATCTAAAGCCATCCAACAAGGCGCGACACTGCTCAGACTGAGCTGTCCCCACGAAAAAGAAATCGTCCAAATAATTGACTATCTGGCTACAACCCATCCGCGCCACGATAGCCCAATGCATGAAAGAACTAAACCACTCAAAATAAGCACAGGATATCGCGCAACCCATGGGCATACACTTGTCAAAATAAAATCGCCCTTTAAAGCTAAATCCCAACAAAGGAAAAGCCGACGGGTGCACCGGCAATAACCGGAAAGCAGACTCTATATCCGCCTTTGCCATGCAGCACCCCGGGCCACACTTTTTGACTAAAGCCAAGGCCTCGTCGAAAGATGCATATCGCACGGCACACAATTCCCGCGGAATGTGGTCATTGACAGACGCACCCACGGGAGAGGACAGATTATGGATCAAACGATACTTTCCCGGCGCCTTCTTCAGAATTATACCCAAAGGGGAGACCACAAAGCCCTCAAATGGCGGCTCCGTAAAGGGGCCAGCGATCCGCCCTAACCGCATCTCTCCCGCCACCTTAGCCCGTACAATATCGGCTAAACGCCTAATTGATGACGAATTCCTAGACTTACTCCCCGCTACCTTACCCACCACGGGAATGGGAAACCCACATCGGAACCCCTTTTCCAAAATTAAACTGTCTTTCTGCTTGGGATAACAACGCAACCATGGTTGCAAGGCTTGAAGCTTGATAGGAGTGGGGGCAATGCCCTCCCTGCACCTATTGCTTAGAAGGGGGGGGGGCTCCAGCAACACCTTCCCGCACACATTTGAGGGCAGAATGTCCTCTGCCACAGACAGAGCAAGTGTGCCAGAATTTACAGTCCGGAAAGGGGCATGAGGACTTGTTGAATCGCCAACAGACATCCCCAGTGCCAACCCCCCCCCCCCCCACAGTTCTCTGTCCTGTCGAGGGCACGCCCCCACGAAAGGGCTTCCCCGAGCCCGCAGCCGCAACCGACCCCCCTTTTTGCCCGCTAGCCCCCCCGACGCTCTGCCGAACAGCCATCTGCGTCAGCCACAAATTGATACCTTGAGTCCCCCAGGACAACCCCTGATTTTCTTCCATCTTATCGCGGAATTTCTTATTATAGTTGAGCCAGGCCCAACTGTCATGCATCTGCGACGCCTCTAAGATGGAATCAGCGTAAGCCAACATCATACCGTACTGCTCCGGGTGCACCTGGCCCCAAACACTAGCTAACCGCAGAAAGGCTTGCGTCCAATTCACCATGCTCCGCCCAACTCTCCGCACTCTACCGGCTTTCTCGTCCTCCTTCCTCTTCTTCCTACTGTCCCCTGACCGCTTCCTACCCTCCAATAATCGGAAAATGTCTATATATCTCCGCTTTTGTATTTTCCGCCGCACCTTCCTAGGCACGCCCTCCCATAACTCTGAGAACGCCGCCACAGTGGGCAGTGCCGTGCCTTTTGTAAGCCCCTCAGCCGGCGCCCTTTGGATTGCATTATTACTTCCCTCCTCTGAGCACGAACCAGAAGACGATAGGGATGACGACGAAGACGAGGACGCCGACCGCCTACGCCTATAACACGAATGTCTATGCTTCCGGCTTCGTTTCTTCCGACCCATGCCACTCATACCCGCTGCTTCCCCCACCACCACATTTTGGGCAACAACCAACTCACCTGAAGCGAGCTCCCCCGCTCCCATAGAAACATTGTTCACCGGACGCTCCGACACCGTCTGCACAGCTGGCTCTGCCGCTCCAGCCGCTCGTCCCGGAGCCTGAGTCCCTCGGAGCCATCGCCTTGCCATGACGTACTCCACCAAGGGCTCCCTGCATACTGCCAAGTCTGGTGAACCTGTGGAGAGAAGACAGGATAAGGCGGAGAGACACCTGCCATAGCCCATGGTGGCTGCCAAGCTCCAAGCCACTCCGCCCGGGAGGAGCCCTGTCCCCCGCCCTGCCAGTGCTCCCAAGAGGCCGGAGACCCCCCGCCAACAGCCCCTTGCCAACCATATGGGCCTGGGAACCCCCCCATATCGCCGTTCCCTAAAACACCTACCCTCCCTTCCCCGGGAACTGGTACAGGGCCCGAGCAGCCAATGGACTCCTGTCCCCTATCCTGCCGTTCTGCACTGTCTAAGCCCCGCCCTGTCAGACCGCCCCTACAGCCTCTATATGACCGACTGTCGCACGGTAGCTCCCCACCCAGCACAGCACTAGCACCCGCAACCGGCGCATGAGTCTGTCCCACTTCCGACCCACTGCCCCCCCGCCCCCCACTAACCATGAAAGGCCCACTGCCCCTCCGCCCCGACTCCCCTTGCCACCAGCGGAGGCCTTAGTCCCACCCCCGCCCCCTCCTCCCACGCGTTGCAATACCTCGGGACCTATCCCCCTGCGCCAGGGCAACGCCACCCCCCTGCGCAGCTCCATTATTGGGCCCAATCAGCCCCCCATCCCCTGGTGGCCCCTCAGCCCCCCTCCCCCTACTAGGCCCCTTTCCCTTGCGGGAACCCCCCCCTTTTGCATTACCACGACGCATTGTAAATGGGCAATGTTCTTTAAATTGTACTATCCTTCGTTACTGTAGTTGTTTTTATTTATTTATTTATTTTTTGTTATTTTTGTTAGGCTCACAAGGGCTGGCCAAGCAAGCTCAAAGCTGACCCCCCAGGAGCACCTCAACTCTAAGACAGCAGCTCCAACAGACGCGTGCACTGGTATCCTCGTCCCCCGGTCCCACGAATATTCTTTTTTTTTTTTAATACGCTACAGCAGGAAGCCCTCGACCCGCACCCCGCTCCCTTTGAAGCAGGAGGAAACAAGGCGCTCAGCGTGCTGAGCGCGAGACCCGTAGCGGCTGACGACTCACCCCCGTTCCCACTTGCGCCACCTCCCCCCAATCAAATAAAGCACTTCTTCCCCCGTTCCCACCAACGACTGAAAGCTCACTAAGTCAGACCCGACTCCTCGTCCTCCGTTCCCACTATCCAAAAACCGCTCAAATTAGGCCCACCGCACTATTGCCGCTGCTCTCCGCACGCGTCCGGCGTCCCAGGCATCCAGCAAAAGAGGCCGGAGCCACGCCACACCCCCACCCATAACCCACAGCTACCGCCCGCTCTAACACTCCCATTGGCTCCCGCACCCCACAACAACTCATGGGGCCAATGGGAGCGCTGCCTACCTGCAACCCCGCCCCCACCCCCCCATGTCGGCATACTCCGATGGGGCGACGCTTGGCCGCCCCCCCCCCCCCCGGTTAATGTCGGCCGCGAGCACACGGCTCCGCGGCCTCGCTATTACGACCTAATGTATGTTTTTATTGTTCTTAGTTTTATTTGCTGCAATTATCTAATTTATTACGTCCCTCATAGAGTGTTTCATAGTTTTACACCCCCCTCCTTACAATATAGCCCCCTTTTACATATTCATGTTAATAATTTGGTCAAGTATCAATATTTATTTTTTTTTTCACTTCTTTTAGTGAGTTTGACAACATTTTTACAATTTTATGCCTCACATTGGTATGATGTTCATAATTTACAATATGTTTTTACAGTCTAATATATATCAGGTATTCAATTCCCTGTCCTTTTTATTTCTTTCTTTCTTATCCCCCCCTCTCCCCTCCCCCATCTCTTCCCCCCTTCCCCCCCTTCTCCCTCCCCCTTCCTCCTTCCCCCTCCCCCCTCCTTCCCCCTCCCCTATCCTGGTGCATAGATATAGTTCTCCACACCCCACACACCTACCACCCACTACCCAACCCTCCCACCCCCCCTTCCCTTCCCTTCCTATCACCACCTCCACTCCCCTCCACTCCCCTCCCTTCCCCTTTTTCTCCCTCTCCCTTCCCCCTCCCCCCCCATTTTCCTCCTCTCCCCTCCCCCTCCCCTCTCTTCTTTTTCCCCTCTCCCCTTCCTCTCCCCCTTCCTCCCCTCTCTCCCCCTCCCCCTTTCCCCTTCCTCTCCCTCTCCCCCCTCCCCTTTCCCCTTCCTCTCCCCCCTCCCCTTTCCCCTTCCTCTCCCCTCTCCCCTCTCCCCTTCCTCTCCCCTTCACTATCCTACAATACAAACTCATATACACAATATACTCATCGACTATTATTATCTATTATTTTTTAATTCACACTGACTGGTGCACTATATTCTTTTCCTCATCACATTCAACTTTTTCTATACTGCCATTTGTCCTCCGGTCCATTAACACGAGAAGTATTTTTCCTCTGATCAAGCTAGTTCATTTACAGATCCCTGTTGTTTGTTTTTCAAAGATATTAGAGTAATCTTCCTTTCCATTTACATCCAGCAAATTTTTTATGATTACAAGTTTATGTACATTGTTGTATTTTTCCATTTTATTAGGAAAAGAAACGATTGAGGTCAATTTTTTCTGTCGCTAAGTCTGCGTGTCTAGTTTTTAATCAGTCTATTTTTCTGTATAGTGTTGGTCAATCACGTCTCTTTAGCCCCTCCCATCAAGCCGCGTCACTCAAATTTGGCGAGAATCTCAGCGTTTTTTAGTTCGCAGTCATTCGGCCCTAATTCTTTCAATATTGGCAGAAGGCGCTTGTCCTTTGAAGACCTCATAGGTTCGTAGATTGTTTATTAAATTATATACCATTTTCCAAAGGTTGGTGTCACATGAGTTTGTCACGGTTAGGTCCCTCCTCTACAATTGTTAGTTCTTTTTTAAAAGTATTTAATGTATAGTCACGGCAATTATATGAACAGTCTTTCACTTATTCATCTTAAAGAGGCTGGAATTAGGTCTTGTAATCTAAAACAATTAAGCATTAGGTTTTGCACTATCTAAACTTCCTCGCAAGCATGTGCACCTATTTTTTATTTTTTTATTATTATTTTTTGGTTAACTATAAGTTCTTTGTGTACCGCCATGTCACACTCTCTGGCGCGGATTCCTTTGTTCGTACTTTGGAGTTTCACTTTTCAAAAACTAAGGATTAAGAAAGTTTTCTTGCAATCATGTAACTATAATATCCCCCTTAGGTTTTATTTGTTTACTTCTAGAGATTCCACAGATTGCGACAAACACGTCTTTCTTTGGAGGTTTGATATGTAAGTAAGAAAACACATAACACTGCATTCTTCTCCTCCTCTTACATAGTGTTCAACACCCTCTAATCGGGGTCGCCCTTGCATCACTGTAGTTGCTGCACTGACTTTACGATTGTTGGTAACATAGCCTAGTTATCTATTTTACAGGATTCTTCAACAAATTTTCTTAGACTCCGCATTTAAGATGAGGTCGGGAGCTAATTAGTTCCCTTCCTCTCTGTGTTCTTCCTTAAAATTGTCCCTAGCAGCCTTTATTAGTTTGAAATATAGTATCCAATTACATTATTAAGTTTTTACATTAAAAGTTTTGGTCTTAGCTAGTATGTTACTTTATTTTATTATTTTTTTGAGTTTTTTCAAAAAGATAGGATCAATTGTCAGTCAGTCTGATTCACAAATGGTCATTTCTACTTTTTAGTCATTTCCTTTATACGCGCAATTGCGACTGCAGATTCTCTTCAGTAACACACATGTAAGTAACACATGCAATTTATGAAAGGCTGGACACTTGCAGCATCACTATTCCAATCCACATTAGGTCTTTTGATCCTCTCCCTCCCCTTTCCTCCTTCCCCCACACCCCAACACCCCCACCCCCACCCCCCCTTCCCTACTTCCCTCCCCTTCCCCCCTTTCCCCCTCCCCCTTCCCCTTTCCATCCCCTTCCTTCCCCCCTTTTTTCGCCCTCCCCCTTCCCCTCTCCCTCCCCTTCCCCCTTCCTTCCCTTCCCTCTCCCCCTCTTCCCTCCCCCTCCCCTTTTTTCCCCCTCCCCTCCTTTCCCCCTCCCCCTCCCCCCTCCCCTCCCCTCCCCCCTCCCCCCCCCCTCCCTTCCCCCTCCCCCCCGCCCCTCCCTTCCCCCTCTTCCCCTCCCCCCCTTTTCCTCTCCTTCCCCTCCCTCCCTCCCCGCCCCCCCCTCCCCTGGTTTTAACATATGATTATTATATATAAGTTTATATATCTCTATAAAATTTTTTTTACCACTTTCTTTTTAATTATGTCTCTTAACACATATTGTTTTAATCCTACGTATTTTATGCATAACATACAGCCTGTTTACACATACAATTTGTATGCATATTAATCTGTTTTCTCCACCCTGCTTTTTGATCTTTTAATATAATTGATTTTCATATAATTTGTTTCTATACATTTAAAATTGTTCATAATATACATGTTAATTATATTTTTATGGACACTTCTTAATTTTGGTCCTTTTACTTTTTGTTTTATTCATATGTTTTTAATCATTCTTATAATTTTTATGTTTTTAATTATTTATTATTTCACATTGTTCACATTCTATATTTTATATTGTATGTTATTTATTTAGCTGTGTGCCCCCTGAAGAAGGCTACTGCCGAAACGCGTAGGGGTTCAATAAAACCTGGTCCACCCATCTACGACTCTTGCTTCTTGTGTTCTCCTGTGTTTTTTGCAAGAGCAGCCGCTCCTCTTTGTGTTATCACAGCCAGATCAAAGCCAGTGCCCTGTGTCTCTCCAAATTTGTCAATAGACTGTCATCACCTGTACACTCAACCATAGAGAAATTCCCTACTCTGGCAGCATCAGCTCCCCTCCCCCATAACACTATGTTCTGCTGCTCTCTCTCTTCCTTGCCCCTCTTCCTTACTCACACCATAACTTCCCCAAATCTTGAATGGCTGAATAATCCCAGACCATCTTTCCATGGCCTACTATTATTACTACTACTATTTATCACTTGTAAAGTGCTGCAAGGTGTATGCGGTGCTGTACAGATACATGCAAGAGATAGTCCCTGCTCATCAGAGCTTACAATCTAATCAAGACAGACAACACTCCAGCTGGGGAGTAGGGTAGATCTAGGGGAATGGTAAAGATGCACATAGGTGGTGAACAGGAGAGTAAGGGGATCAGGATCCAAAAGCAGTCTCGAAGAGGTGGGTTTTTAGCTTGTATTTGAATAGGGTCAGAAATGGAGCATGAAGTACTAACTCGGGTAGTTTGTTCAACGCAAAATTAAGTTGGGAATTGGTTGTGGCAGAGAAGGGCACAACTACAAGAGATCTGCCAGAACAGCAGAGTTTCCAAGGAGGGATGTAGGGAGAGATAAGAGAGGAAAGGTAATGAGGGGCCGCAGAATGAATGAACTTATGAGAACTTTGAACTAGGTGTGGAAAAGAATAGCGAGCCAATGAAGTGACTTGAGAAGAGGCGTTATGTGAGCATACTGAGACTGGCAGAAGAATAATCATGCTGATGAGTTTTGAACAGATTGAAGGGGGGAGAGATGATTCAGAGGGAGATCAACAATGAGCAAATTGCAATAGTCTAGACAGAATGTGACTAGAGAGTGGATAAGAGTCTTAGTAGTGTGTTCAGAAAGGAGGGGATGAAGTTAGCTGAAGTATTAAGAAAGAAGTGACAGGTTTTAGTTATCTTTTTGGATGTATGCAAAGAAGGAGAGGGAGTAGTCAATTATAACCCCAAGGTTGTGAGCTGAAAAAACAGGGAGAAGTAAAGTGTTATCCACAGAGATAGAGAAGGGAAGAAAGGGGGAGGTGGGTTTAGGGGGAAAGATAAGGAGCTTGGTTTTGGCCATGTTCAGTTTCAGACGACAGTGGGACATCCAGGCAAATACGTCAGATAAGCAGACTGAAATACGGGCTTGGATTCCTGGAGAGATTTCAGGTGCAGAGAGATAGATCTGAGAATCATCAGCGTAAAGATGGTACTGAAAACCATGGGATGAGATGAATGCACCAAGGGAGTGAATGTAGAGAGAGAAAAGGAGAGGTCCCAGGACAGAACCTTGATGTACATTGACTGAGAAAAGGTTGGCAGTAGAGGAGGATCCAATAGAACATAAACTAAAAGTGTGGTGGGAAAGATAAGAAGACAACCAGGATAGAACAGAGTCACTAAATCCAAATGAGGACAGAGTATCAATGAGACGGTGGTGATCAACAGTGTTAAAAGAAGTGTAAAGGTCAAGAAGGATGAGGATTGAGTAAAGGCCTTTAGACTTGGCGAGGAACAAGTCACTGGAGACTTTGGCAAGAACTGTTTCAGTAGAATGTAGTGGATAAAAGTCAGATTGCAGTGGATCCAGAAGGACTGGTGTCACCAGAGTTAGCCCTTTCTAACCAAAATCATCCATGCGTCCCATCCTCACTCTCATTCATCCTACTCCTCACTCATCCCCACTCACACTGTTCCTCCTTTTAGCCACTCAATCATGCCAGTACCCTTCATCCTATCACATCCCTACACACATAATATAGAAAGACTAGGGGACATGCAATGAAGCTACAAGGTAAACTATTTAAGATTAATAAAAGAAAATATTTTTTCACTCAACGTGTAATCAAACTCTGGAATTTGTTACTGGAGGGTGTAGTAAAAGTGTAGCTGGGTTTAAAAAAGGTTTGGACAAGTTCCTGGAGGAAAGGTCCATAAACCATTATTAAGAAGGGACCCAGGATATCAATGCTTGACCCAGTACAAGCATTGTGGAGCTTGTGTCTTTTGGGGAAACTGCTAGGTACGTATGACCTAGATTGGCTACTGTTGGAAACAGGATACTGGGCTTGATGGACCTTGGTTTGACCCAGTATGGCATATCTTATGTTCTTATGTTATGTTCACATAAGGCCATAAGAACATAAGATATGCCATACTAGGTCAGACCAAGGTCCATCAAGCCCAGTATCCTGTTTACAGCAGTGGCCAATCTAGGTCACAAGTACCTAGCAGTCCCCAAAAGACACAGGTTCCACAACGCTTGTATTGGGGCAAGCAGTGGATATTCTTGGTCTCCTTTAATAATGGTATATGGACCATTCCTCTAGGAACTTGTCCAAACCTTTTTAAACCCAGCTACACTAACAGCTTTTGCTACATCCTCCGGTAACAAATTCCAGAGTTTGATTACATCTTTAGTGCAAAAATATTTTATCTTATTAGTCTTAAATAGGTTACCCTGTAGCTTCATTGCATGTCCCCTAGTCTTTCTATATTTTGATGGCATAAACAATTGATCTACGTTTACCCGTTCCACTCCATTCATTTCTATCATATCTCCCCTCAGCCGTCTCTTTTCCAGGTTGAAGAGCCCTAACCTTTTTAGCCTCTCTTCATATGGGTATTCTTCCATCCCCTTTACTATTTATGTGGTTCTTCTCTGTACCTTTTCTAATAACACTATATCTTTTTTAAGATACGGCAACCAGAATTGCACAAAATATTCAAGGTGCGATCGCACGGTGGAACGATACAGAGGCATTATAATATCTTTTGTTTTATTCTCCATTCCTTTCCTCATGATACCTAGAATTTTATTTGCTCTCTTGGCAACCGCCGCAGAGACCTAAATCTTTTTCCTGAATGGTGGTTCCTAATGTGGAAACTTGCATTATGTAACATAGTTTGGGTTGTTCTTTCCTAGGTGCATAACTTTGCCCTTGCCCACATTAAATTTCATCTGCCATTTTGATGCCCAGTCTTCCAGTTTATCAAGGTCCTCATGGGTTTAAACAACTTTGAATAATTTTGTGTCATCTGCAAATTTGATTACCTCACTCGTTATTCTCATTTCCAGGTCATTTAAGAATATGTTAAAAAGCAGCGGACCGAGCACAGATCCCTGGGGTACTCCACTATTCACTTTTCTCCATTGGGAAAATTGGCCATTTAGCCCTGCCCTCTTCTTCCTATCATTTAATGAGTTCCTGATCCACAATAGTACATTTCCTCCTATGCCATGACTTTTTAATTTTGCCAAGAGTCTCTCATGAGGGACCTTGTCAAAGGCTTTCTGAAAATCCAGATACACTATATCAACTGACTCACCTTTGTCTACCTGTTTATTCACATCTTCAAAAAAACACAACAGATTAGTAAGACAAGACCTTCCTTGGCTAAAACCATTTTGTCTGTCTCCCATTAGGCCATGACTATCTACATGTTCAGTAATTTTGTTCTTTATAATGGTTTTTACCATTTTTCCCGGTACTGACATCACTCACTGGTCTGTAGTTTTCCAGATCATCCTTGGAACCCTTTTTTAAAATTGGCTTTACATTGGCTATCCTCCAATCTTTAGGTATTACAGATGATTTTAATGATAGTTCACAGATTACTAATAGTAGGTCTGCAATCTCATATTTCAGTTCTTTCAACACCCTTGGATGTATACCATCCGGTTCAGGTGATTTGCTACTCTTCAGTTTTTCAAATAGTTGTAATACATCTTCCTGGTGTATTGATATTTCTTTCAATTCTTCTGCAGAATCACCTTTAAATACCATTTCAGTCATGGGTAACATCCCCGCATCTTCCTCAGTAAAGATCAAAGCAAAGAATTCATTCAGTCTCTTCGCTATGGCCTTGTCCCCTCTTAGCACCCCTTTTACCCTTCTATCATCTAATGGTCCGACTGACTCCATCACAGTTTTTATGCTATGCATGTACTTGAAAAAGTCTTTATTATGTGTTTTTGCTTCCACAGAGTAGCCTAGTGATTAGAGCACTGGCTTGGTAACCAAGTAACCAGGGTTCAGTTCCCACTAGCACTCCTTGTGGCCTTGGGCAAGTCACTTAACCCTCCATTGGCTCAGAAGAAAGGCCTGGCAATCTACTTCCAGTGACACTGCCAAGAAAACCCAGGAGCTTCTGGGTCGCCAGGAGTCAGGACTGACTCGAAGGCACACATTGCATTATATTTGCATTGCTTCCACAGCAAGCGTCTCAAATTCTCTCTTTGCCTGCCTTGCATCTTACTTGCCAGTGCTTATGTTGTTTCCAATTTTCGACATTTGGCTCCTTTTTCCATTTCCTTAAAGATGCTTTTTTGGCTACAACAGCCTCTCTGACCTCACCTTTAAGCCATGCTGGCAGTTTTTTGAAATTCCTTTCACTTTTCTTAAAGCATGGAATACAGCTGGTCTGGGCTTCTAAGATAGTATTTTTAAACAACACCCATGCTTGACGTAAATCTTTAACCTTTGCAACTGCTCCTTTTAGTTTTTTTCTTAACTATTTTCCTCTGTTTATCATTGTCTCCCTTTTGAAAGTTAAAATGTAGTACTGTGGATTTCCTTACTGTCCTTCCTCCACTTATTAAATCAAACATGATGATCAGCAGACACTCCACCCACTACAGATGGTACAAGACACCACAGCACGCATCATTACAGAGACACAAAGAACCGAGCACATCACTCCCATCCTACAACAACTGCACTGGCTCCCAATGGTGGCAAGAGCTAAATACAAAACACTCATGATTATCTTCAAAGTCATTCACCACTTCTCAGGAGATGTACTCCAAAACGTTATAACAAGGGATATCAGCAACAGACCAAGAAGAATCAATAACGACAACATGATTGGCACACCTGCAGGCTATCACAAAACCAAAGAACTTCAAAAAGATCACCATCACTACTGGCATCCACACTATGGAACTCCCTCCCAACAAGCCTCAGGGCATTAGATGACCTCACAGACTTCCGCAAAGACCTCAAAACATTTTTATTTATAGAAACATATGAGCATCCAGGCAACACCCCATACCCAAACTGAAATACTACTCCCGCTGCCAACCAAGCACGCACCCATCCTACCCCCACACACAAGTCTAATGCTGATAAGTAACTGTACTTTCCAAATGTTTACACGTACCCTAATGTTAAATGTTTACACGTACCATCATGTTAAATTTTACCTTCAAATGTACTGTCTAAATGTTTACACGTACCCTAATCTTAAATATAACCCTCCAATTGTGATGTGACGTGACCACCTTGATTGAAGGATAAGGTGGAATACAAATCTGTCTAAATAAATAAATACATGATCATGCTATGATCACTATTGTCAAGTGGCCCCAACACCCTTATCTCTTGCACCAGATCTTGTGTTCCACTAAGAACTATGTCCAAAATGTCTTCCCCTCTGGTCAGTTCATGAACCAGCTGCTCCAAGAAGCAGTCATTTATTTCATCTAGAAACTTGATCTCCCTAGAATGTCCTGCTGTGACACTGACCCGGTCGATACTGGGGTAATTGAAAATCACCCATTATTATTACTGTGCTGTAACTTTTGTTAGCTTCCCTTATTTCTTTGAGCATTTCATCATCCATTTGTTCATTCTGGCCATGCGGTCGATAGTAGACCCTCACTGCCATTGCCTTCCACTTCACCTTCCCTTTTTTATATGGAATTTCAATCCATAGAGATTCTACAGTGAATTTTGTTTCCTGTAAAACTTTAATCCTTTGTAACTTAATGCCCTCTCTAACATAGAGTGCAACTCCTCCACCAATTTGATCTGCTCTATCATTACGATATAGTTTGTACCTAGGTATCTCAGTGTCCCACTGGTTGTCCTCCTTCCACCGTATCTCTGAGATACCAGTTATATCTAACCTCTCATTTAGTGCTATATATTCTAACTCTCCCATCTTATTTTTTAGGATTCTAGCATCTGCATACAAGCATTTTAGAGACTGTATTTTATTCATATTAGTCTGGCTATCGGTAGGCATGGGCAATTTGGAATCTTTAAGCTCTGTCTGCTCTGTACTCAAGGGCATTTGGGTTACTTTTGTCTTTATTGGAACCTCTCTGTCGATATGCCCTAACTTCAGTCTTTTGCTAGAATCCTACACCCAACCACCATTCGCTCTCCAATTGAACCTCAGCATTGCCCAATGTAGAACCATGCAAAACGTGGATCAGAGAACAAAACAGAAAAGGAAAAGCATTCCCTAAGGAGGAAGAAAATCAGCCTTTCACCCTTCCTTGGGGGCCCCTATCAAGATTAATAAAAACAAGTCCACCCATATGCCACAAGGACCAGCTCAACTCGCCACTCCATCACTGCTCATCTTCAATGTTCTCTCACTGCCGCGATTCGTCCTCACTCTGGATCTTTCCTTCTGGGAACCGAATGTCCTGGCAGCCTCTGATGGCCCCTTCTGCTGGTGCTGCAGCCTTCGAGTCTCGCCCTCCACCCGCCTCCACCGAAAGGCTGCCAGCTTTTGTTTTTGCATTCAAGTGTTTCACCTGATTCCTCATCCACCAAGGTCTCCCTTTCATTGCTCCCTAATTGTAATCAGCAGACCAAACGGGAAAAGCCTTTTTAGTGAAGTTTCTGCTTTTTTAACATGTGGATGACCTCACAAAATTCCTTCCAGAACTGTAGTGTTGTTAATAATAGATCCTGAACTATTTCACTTTTCACATTATTCCAGCTGAGCTCACTCACACCGCAGGCCTTCTCTATCATCTTCTTCTCATCATGGTGGTGAAAGCACACAACTATTCCCAGGGGTGTCCTTCTTGGACAGGACCCATTACTCTATGTGGTCTATCAATTTGAACTCAAAAGCCCTTAGACATCCCCATTATGCCATTATACATTGCATTAGTCTCCATTACACTTGATCTTCCATAGTTCCATATTCTCTGATCACAATTCCTCCTCAGATTTTTTTTAAAGGCACCAAGAGTGACTTCATGTTCTTCCACCCTCTGTTTGGTAATATCTATCCTTGATTCCATCTCCATCAGTTTGGACATTATTTCTCTTATTGCCTCTTTAAGTTTTCCTTTAATAGAGGTTATTTCCCCTTGCAGCTCCACCATAGCATATCATTTTTAGTCATTGCAGCATCACCAGCTCCAATCTCCTCTATCAACCCCTCCTTGGATTCATACTTCATTTCCAATGCCTTGTAGGCTGTGCCATATGGGCCCTTTACCACCACCTTGTTCCTCGAGTATGTGCCTTGCTTATGCTCACCACTTCTCTTTTTCACCAATATTACAGCAGCACTTCAATTCCTAGTGCCGGTACTTAACTGTGGGACATTCAGTCACTCTGGGGTTATGCTTATTACAGCAGAAAAACGCTCTATATTCTGGAGCTCAACGCTCAAATGGCCATTCCCCAGGCAGTGTCACCAGAAATCTTGTTTACTGTTTATGCAACTGCATGGGGATTCTTTTGGTTTTTTTTTATTTTTGTAGTGGTTGAATCTTTATGATTGTACAGTACTGATGCTGATAAAACAGTAATAGTGAAAACAAAGTTGGAAAGAACTGAGATCTCTAGAGGTCATTAACATTGACAAGGGATTTTTCAGGGACTTAAAAGCACACGGAAAATACAGGATCCTTATTATTTGGGAGGAGGGGAGGGGCAAAATTAATGGAGCACCTAGGTTCACTGCAAAGGAACTTCAGTTTTTTTCTTTTCTCTTCATTTTTTAAAATTTATTTTAGTTTTAATTTATTCTCAGTTGTCTCTGGGATCAATGATAAGTGCGTGTATGGTCAGCAGAAATCATCTCTCTTGATGTCAGAGTGCTACACCCTGTGGATTCTAGTTTGCAAGTTAAACATTCTAGAAATATGATGAGGAATTCAAGGCCAGAGCAGACATTCCACTTCCTCGCCATTAATTTCATGTAATCAGAACTCCTACCTGACCACCTTTAAAAGAGCCAGACCTGTCTTTTAAATTTTAATTAGACAAT